>JASWHV010000018.1:9062269-9754696 GCA_030760725.1 Neostapfia colusana
CTGGTAGTTTTCACGACAGATGGCCTAGCACTGCCATAGTTGTCCATGACCTGAAATCAGCAGCACTTGGACATTAGCAACCTGAAATGGAATTTATTATGATAGGCCCGCATGATCATAATCTGTTGTATTGTCAGAAATTAGCTGCGACAATGTCACACTTCAGGGTATATATATCATATTCATAGCGAATATGATACAAACACTTGCTTCAAAGGCAAATCTGCATACCTATGTTATGATATGATCATCTCAGTACTGTGGACATCATCCATTAGCACATGCAACAACGAAATAAAATGTTGCAGTGCCAGCCACGGGATGTCATATCGATGTTGAATATGGTTCCAAAACTGGTAATATGCCTGGGCACAGAGGAACAACAAGCTGAGACCAGATAGCTGGAGCTAAACAAATGACCTCACAAACCATAACTAGAAAGAAAATTATGTTGTACTTCTCAATGCTATTTCTTAGGAGCTAGTAGGTATATTTGCAATTTGTATGGTAAAGGTTACTTCTCTTATGTAGGGGTAAATGCATGGTCTTACTAGAACTTAACCCGCAATCCGGCTAGGGATTAGGATTTAATTAAGGCACGTCAGCGGAGTTGCGAACAAAAAGAAACGAAAGCAAAGTCAAGTCATCGATACTGTAATCTACTTTTTAAAATAGACTTTTGTTCCTGCTTTACTAGGATTCTTTAAACTTATTCCAAAACTGTAACAACTATTTCTATCCCTAGTACTCTTTATTTCTTTCCTAGACTAGAGACCTAGACTAATACGGCGAGGACTTAGCCACAGCTGCCAGCCCCGATCCAACTCGCATTTAAAAACAAGATCAACTGTAACAATCACCACAATAATAATCTTGTTTTATTCACAAACTTCAGTCTTGACACAACTTTATATGGACACACCTCCTCCATTATATGGACACACCTCTTTCACCTTATACTCAAACTCGGCACGGAACACATCTTTACATCATTGAGATTGAACACATCTTTACATTCCCTACACTCGATCTTGAGACAGAACACATCTTTACATTCTATGCACTCAATCTTAGTACGACACTCATCTTTACATCCTGAGATGCTCATAACCAATCATGTTGCTGTGAATGGAGGGTACATCTCTGACCGGATCGACCTCTACCACGCCAAACTTCACACGCCCGCCTCGCTCACCATGCCCGCGTCGACCGAATCCACGGCTGATCCTGCTGTGGAGCCGCCGCATCGTGCAGGTCTCCAGCTTCCCCTTGATTGGCTCGTCCGCGGCGAGCCTGCCCCTTTACGCGCTGCTTTAGATCGCGTCCAGGACCAGCACCCCCTTCGTTGGTCTCGTCCGCGCGACATGCACAACCAAGCATGTTCGAACGAGCCCCAAGCCACCGAGCGCTATGGCTGCTCGGGTCTCCTTGCCGGCATCTTTGCTCCTCTCGTCAAACTACGGTCCAGGATAAGATCCACGCGCCGTCAGCCTCCGGTCGCACCCCGCCTCGATCCAACACGCCGAATATTGCTAGAATCAAGCTTGGCTCGATCCGTCTCGAGTAGGAGCCATGTCGCCCGGATCTAACGGATTCACGCGTGTCAGTGCCTAATCGGCCTCGGGACCCACGCCTGTAATCGAGCTAAGCCACTGCTTTTCGATCTCCGCCTGGAGCCACATGTGTCAAACTCGATTTCAGTCGAGATCCACAACCGTCGCGACAAGACCATGCCGCCCGAGCGAGCCACGCCCTCAATCGCGCGCCTCAACACTCCTGACGCGTCTCCTGATGAGGATGCCTGCAACTAGGATGCTTGACCAGGACGCCCCTAACGCTCTCCCAGGGCGAGGCCGCATGCCCAACTTGCTTGTACCGTCCAAGTTCGTCTTGCAGCGTCAATCTTCACCATGATCTCCTTTGTCGTGTGCTTCTACGGCTTCGCCTTCCTCACCAGTAGCACGTGGTGGTCCTGCGGCATCGCAATTGGCCGCCCCCGAGAGCATATATTGCTCCTCCTCGAACACCTAAATCTCTAGTACCAAATGTTGAAAATCCGGCGCTGGTTCTTATTGTCCAGCTGCCCCTCTATTTCTTTATTTATATAGCGATACATGTATAGTCCTAATACCACTTGATCATGGTCCAATTAGAGCTCTTTATTCCTTCTCTACTAAGACTCTTTAAACCTATTCCAAAACTGCAGCAACTATTTCTATCCCTACAACAACAAAAACAACAAAGCCTTTGTCTCAAGCAACTATTTTTATCCTAGGTCTTTCTATTTCTTTTCTAGACTAGAGAACCACAACGAGAACAACTCAGTCGCATCCGTCAACCCCAATACAACTCGCATCCAAAAACAAGATTAACTCTAACATGCATTTTCACAAGCAGAGAGTATAGAACCATGTTGCTGAATGTTTTGCATTCAGGGCATATGGTCCACAATCCGTGCAAATTTTAACCCACACAGTGTTACTAAACTCATGGTTGATCTTAGCTTTCTTTTGATGTACTTTGTCGGTACCCTACAGACCGGGTACCCAACATGGAGGCTTGAATGGGCCCTAGACGCCGCCTACCTACTGTGGCGGGCTTCGACGCCGTCACGTGTCCTTGGCCCCGGACCTAGCCTCCCCGCTGAGGCAAGGTCCGGCGCTGCCACGTGTCCTTATGCTCTGGGCCTGACTTCCCCGTTGAGAAGGGCTACGGAGCAGCCACGTGTCCTTGGCCCACGACGTGGCCTCCCAGCTGAGGCGAGGTCCGGCGCTGCCACTATTAGTATGTCTAGTGCTATTTTTTTCAGTCTTCAATTTTCTGAATAATATGTCAGTGTCGATAGAATTGTGTTTGTTGGATCAGTTAGCCGTTAGAGAGGCTGTTAGTCAGAATATAACTAGTCTAACTGGTTTAGTTAGGACCTAGTCTGCTGGACTGATATGTCTGTTAGGGTCTGATCCTGTTTTCAGGGAGATTAAGTCTTGTAACAGCCTTATGGCTGCAGTATAAATAAAAGGGGTCTCCCCATTCATAAGCTGCGCAGTTAAGCAGCACCAAACCCTCAAGTGACTCTGCATTCTTTGAGAAACAGAGGAGAGGAGAGTGTGACTTAGCTGATTTTGCCAACAATTGGATTCAGAGCTGCAGGTTCTGGTCCGCGGCAATGTCGAACGCCCCGCGTGCTTCCCAGTCCCCATCCAGGCGCCGACCGCAGACACCATCGCCCACCCGCCGTCGAGGACGGCAGGGCCGTCAATTGAGCCCAGCTCCGGCGAGGGTTGTGCGTGAGGTGAGCGGGCAATTTCCGCTGCTCACGAAGACCAATTACACCTATTGGTCGACAATGATGCGGGTGATGCTTCTTGCGTGCGGGCTGTGGGCTGCCATCAGTACCGGCACCGACGATGAGATGGAGGACCAGATGGCCATGGAGGCACTACTCCGCAGTGTTCTGCTAGAGATGGCATCGACATTGGCGGCGAAGCCCTCCACCAGAGCCGCCTGGGAACATCTGGAGACGAACCGACTTGGCTCTGATTGCACAAGGACAGCGGCGGCACAGCGCGTCCGACGGCAGTACGAGAATGTGACATTTTTCGACGGCGAGTCGCTTGACGACTTCGCGCTGTGACTCGCGAAGATGGTCCAAGAGCTGGAGATACTCGGCGACCCGGAGGATCCCAAGAAGGTCGCCGCCAAGTACCTCCGGGTGGTTCCGAAGAAGTATGCACAAATAGCCGTAGCAATTGAGTCGGTCCTCGACATCTCCTCGATGTCAATTGAGGAGATCACCGGCCGCCTTCGAGCAGTCGAAGGCCACGGTGGTGAGGAGGAGGAAGCGACCCCTGGCGGCAAGCTGTTGCTCACGGAGGAGCAATGGCAGGCACGACTCAAGGAGAAACAGGCTCAATTTGGTTCAAAATCGGGATCCGGCAAATTCGGATCGAAGAACCAGAAGAATGGATCAAAGAAGAAGAAGTCTTTTGACGATACCTGCCACAATTGCGGGAAGAAAGGGCACTGGGCGCGGGATTGTCGTGCTTCGCGAAAGGAGCATGCCAATCTCAACAAGGAGGAGGAGGAGACTTTGCTCATGGCGCGAATTGTCGAATTCACCGTCAATTCTTCACCGGAGGATATCAAGGAGGGTCTCCACGTCCAAGAGCCTCAGGCCCATGCTTCCCTTGCTCGGACGCCGACGACGAACACCTAGATGGGTGGTATCTCGACACCGGGGCCACAAGCCATATGACCGGGATCATACGGTACATGGGTTTGTGCGCTTCGGTGACGGGTCCCTTATCCAGATTCGGGGGCGCGGGACCATCTCTTTCATCGCCAAGATAAGGGAAGTGATCAAGCTCGTTGGCATTCTTTACATTCCTAGCCTCAAGAGCAGCATCATTTCCCTTGGCCAATTAGACCAGAATGGGAGCAGGGTGATAATCGAGAAGGGCGCTCTCCGCATCTGGGATCGACGTCGTCGACTTCTCGCCAAAGTCGAGCGTTGCAAGAACAGATTGAATGCTCTACACGCCGAGGTTGCTCAGGGAATGAGCCTTGGTGTTCGACACCAGAAGGATGGAGAGCGCTGGCACACACGCTATGGTCATATCGGCTACGACGCATTGCGCCTGCTGGGCAAGGAAGGAATGGTGGTGGGACTGCCGGAGATCGGAAAGAACGGCGTCTGCGACGTATGCGCCATCACCAAGCAACGTTGAGCTCCATTCCCAACTCGATCAACTTTCAGAGCCACAGCTCCACTTGAGTTGGTTCATGGAGACCTCTATGGACCGATCAAGCTGGCCACGCCAAGGGGGCGCCGCTACTTTCTACTTCTCGTCAACGACGCCACTCGTTTCATGTGGATCAAATTGATCTGCACCAAGAGTGACGCCGTATCAAAAATAAAGAAAGTAAAAGCAATCACAGAGCTGGAGGTTGGTCATCCACTACCCGTGCTGCACACGTACAATGGCGGGAATATGACAGCGATGGAATTCGCCGAGTACTATGCCGGAGAGGGTGTTCCGAGGTAGTTCTCGACACCGTACACACCCCAGCAAAATGGCGTTTTTGAACGCCCAAATCAGTCCATCCTCGCCATGGCTTGAGCTGTGTTGAAGGGAAAGAAGGATGCTGGCACGGTATTTGGGGAAGGCAGTCACCACTGTCGTTTTTCTCCTCAACCGAGCACCGACGAAGGCATTGGAAGGGCAGACCCCCTGTAAGTGCATCTAGGTATCCCCGTGGGTTTTGGATGATTGATGACAACAAATTACGAGACTAATGAGCTGAGATGATCATAAGCACATGACATTTTCAAGGCGGACACCTAAACTCTCAAAAAGGGAAAAAGATGAAGAATGGTGTTGAAGACTCGAAAAGTATAAATTAGGGTTTCACTTGAGTCTTTAGTAGGCTAGCCGTGCAAAAGTTAAAGTGTGTGTGTCAAGTGCATTGAGATCATAGAAGAGAGCTCAAAGCGTTAGAAGTGTCAAATCCTTAGTGAAGAGAGGTGAATTTGGGCAGGCCGGACTTGTCCGGGCTAGAGGCCGGACCAGTCCGGAAGCCCCACAGCTTAGTCCGTTTTTGGGGCGGACTAAGAGTTCCTGACTAAGATCAGACTTGTCCATTATGGGATGGACTAGTCCGTTTCTCTCTTGGTGAGAGTGTTTTTGGGACTAAGTCCTGGTAGACCGGACTTGTCCGTCTCAGTGGCCGGACTAGTCCGGGCTAGCAAGATTTGTCCGTTTTCACACGGACTAAGAGTTCCTGTGTGAGTTCGGACTAGTCCATTCTGAGGCAGACTAGTCCGTATGGTTGTGAGATGAGAGCTCCCACGGCTAAGTCTTGGTGGACCGGACTTGTCCGCCTTAGTGGCCGGACTAGTGCGGGTCCTCCGGGCTTGTCCGTTCTCACCCGGACAAATAGTTCCTATGTGAGATCGGACTAGTCCGATGTGAGGCGGACTAGTCCGGACTTTCGTTAGGTGGCAACGATTGACTTCGGGACTTCTATTAAAGGAGTTGCCCCGACTTCATTTACAACCCCCTGGAACCCTTGCGCCGCCACAGCCTTCCAAGAGCCTATCCCAGCCTTCTCCATTGCCTACTCACCCCCTTGAATCAAATCCTAAGTGAATTTGGGTGTCTGAGAAGAGGAGAAGGAAGAACTTCGCGTTTAGACTCTTGGAGTCATCTCGTGCACTTGGTGTGATCTGTGGCTTGTGAGATCTGTGAAGTTTGTGGAAGTGATCAAGTGGGAGCCTCGGATTGTGAGCAACCCCAAAACTTTGTAAGTTCACCATTGAGATAGTAAAGAACCGGGTTGGCCTTAGTGGCTACTTGGTGAGGAAAGGGTTGTTAGACCCGGTCCTTTGTGGACTCCTCAACAGGGACGTAGATTCCTAAGTGGAATCAAACCTCGGAAAAAAATCCTCAATGTCTCTCTTGCATGTACATTTCTTTGAAGATCAAGATTGCTTAGGGTTTGTTTTAATTATTTCGCTATACATCGGCACACTCTTGCAATTCATTTCAATATTCTGTCACACTTGTCATATAGAAGCGCTAGTTGTTTCATCCACATTTTGTCAAACTAAAATTTGGAGAAAAACCCCTTAAAAATCTAGTTTTAGATCTTTTCGGCAGTTTGACCACACTAGTCCGCATCCAAGGAAGACTAGTCTGGCCCCCTTTAGGCTCTTTCAGCAAGCAAACCGGACTAGTCCGCCCTTGAGCCAGACTAGTCCGACCATTGTGTTCTAATCTCATTTAATTAAGTCATTTCAGGTCTTTTAGCCTATTCACTCCCCTCTAGGCAATTTCACCCCCTATGAAGCCTACCACGGACACAAACCGGTGGTAAGTTTCTTGAAGACTTTCTGTTGCTTGGGTTTTGTCAAGGACAAGAGGTCGGGATTGAAGAGGCTCGACGATCGGAGCTCACTGATGGTCTTCATCGGCTACGTTGAAGGATCATAGGCCTTGAAAATGCTCGACCCTAGAACCGAGAAGGTAGTTGTTTCTCGTGACATTATTTTCAACGAGAACAGAGGTTGGAATTGGGGAGAAACCTCACTGAAATCGGCGGCCAATAAGCAGGAGTTCTCGGTGCAATTCTACTCTGTTTGCCCGGCGGCAAATCCAGAGGTGGAAGGCTTGCCGCAGAGGAGCTTGCATCACCAGTGGTGCAGGAGGCGGCACAACCAATTCCAGTCACTCCGCCGCCACCTGAAGATCCGATCGAGTTTGAATATGCGACCCCTCTCGACGGTGATGAAGATCGACTCGACGCCTACCACGACGACATGCCAATCCGTTATCACCGGATGGACAACATCATCACCGATGCTGGTCCAGTGCCGGAACGGGCGGAGAGAAATCTCCCGGATCCAAGGCGTGGGTGGCCGCGGCGAATTCATGAGGAGCTTCAGTTGGCCACCGAGGGGACAGAGCCGGCAACATTCGCCAAGGCGAAAAAGGATTTGGCTTGGCTCGCGGCCATGAAGGAGGAAATCGACTCGATTCAAGAGAATCAAACTTGGGAGTTGGCGGATTTGCCGCATGGTCATCGTGCAATTGGGCTCAAGTGGATCTTCAAGGTCAAGAAGGATGAGACGAGAGCGGTTGTTAAGCACAAAGTGCGCCTCGTTGCCAAGGCTATGTGCAACATCCTGGGATCGACTTCGATGAAGTCTTTGCTCCGGTGGCCCGCATGGAGTCAGTGAGGCTGGTACTCGCATTGGCTGCAGACGAGGGATGGCAGGTCCATCACATGGACGTTAAAACTGCTTTCCTCAACGGCGAACTGGCAGAGGAAGTCTATGTCCGATAGCCACAAGGTTTCGTCGTTGCCGGAGAATAAGAAAAGGTTCTTCATCTCCACCGAGCTCTCTACGGACTTCGTCAAGCGCCGCGAGCATGGTACGCCAAGCTCGACGACACTCTACGCGCGCTCAATTTCCGTCAGAGCGACCATGAGCCGGCGATCTACTGTAGAGGAAGGGATCACGGGCGGCTTATCGTCGGAGTGTACGTGGATGATTTGATCATCACGGGCACCACTCTAAGTGAGATTGGTCACTTCAAGGAAGAGATGAAGAACCAATTCAGAATGGCGGACCTCGGATTGCTCTCATTCTACCTCAGATTGGAGGTGCAGCAGAGCTCCGCTGGAATTGAAATCTCACAAGCGTGCTATGCAGAGAAGATCGTGGAAGCTGGAGGTATGGCGGGATGCAATTCGGTGCAAACGCCGATGGAGCAGAGGCTACGATTGAATCGGGATAGTCAAACAGAGTAAGAAGACGCAACTCTGTACCGGAGTCTGATCGGTAGTCTCCGGTACCTGGTCCGCACCCGCCAAGACCTGGTGTTCTCCGTCGGCTACCTCAGCTGGTTTATGCAGCGCCCGACGGTGGAACACATGAAGGCTTTGAAGCGCGTTCTACGCTACATCGCCGGAACAATCAACCTCGGTTGTTTCTATCGTCGGGGCCACGACGGAGTAATATTAATCGGGTTTAATGACAGTGACTATGCCGGTGACGTAGACAACAGTCACAGTACCTCCGGAGTCTTATTCTTCTTCGGTTCAAACCTGATCAGCTGGCATTCGCTCAAGCAACGAGTGGTGGCAATGTCCTCATGCGAGGCTGAGTACATGGCAGCAACATCGGCTTCGACACAGGGAGTCTGGCTGGCTTGGTTGCTAGCAGATTTGAAGGAATAAGAGGTGAGGACAGTGGAGCTAAGGGTGGACAATAAGTCTGCCTTAGCTCTCATGAAGAATCCTGTTTTCCATAAGCGTAGCAAACATATTAGGGTCCAGTACCACTATGTGAGGCAGTGGGTTGAAGATGGAGCGTTCAAGTGGAGTTCATCAATTCCAGTGATAAATTGACAGACAAAGGGACTAGAGCACTGGGGAGAGTGAAGTTCTTGGAGCTGCAATCAAGGATTAGTATGACTCAACTGAAGACAATCACAAAGCACAAGACTTAGGTGGAGAAATGTTAGTAAGTTTAGTGCTAGTTTGTTTTTTTTTAGTCTTTGATTTTCTGAACAATCTATCGGTGTCGACAGAACTGTGTTTGTTGGATTAGTTAGCCGTTAGAGAGGCTCTTAGTCAGAATAGAACCAGTCTAATTCATTTTTCCAGTTCAATAGTTAGGACCTAGTCCGCTGGACTGATCCATCTGTTAGGGTCTGTTCCTGTTTTCAGGGAGATTAAGTCTTGTAACAGCCTTATGGCTGCAGTATAAATAAAAGGGGTTTACCCCATCATAAGTTGTGCAGTTAAGCAACACCAAACCCTCAAGTGACTCTACATTCTTTGAGAACACAGAGGAGAGGAGAGAGTGACTTAGCTTATTTTGCCAACAGCTACGTGCCCCGGGCTCCGGGCCGGACCTACGTGGTGAGGAGGGCTCCGGAGCTGCTACGTGTCCTTGGCCCAGGATCTGGCCTCCCCGCTGAGGCGAGGTCCGATGATGCCAAGTGTCTCCGGGCTCGGAGCCTGACCTCCTCGCTGACGAGGGCTCCGGAGCTGCCACTTGTACTCAGCCCTGGACCTGGCCTCCCCGCTGAGTAGGGGTGAAAACACGAAGGGAAAATCCCGTTCCGTATACTATTTTCTTCCGATCGTTTTCGAGTTACTCGGGAATTTCTCAGAATCGGTACAAAAACGGGTCGGTGTTTATCGGGAACGGGATCGAAAATAGTTTAGGTGTTTTTCGACCGTTTTTGCGGTTCCCGTTTTTAATTCAGAATATCCCGTGTTTTATCCCGTTTAACCTATAATCGGTATTCGGCCCAACTCACAAGCCCACGAAGTAAAAACAACCCTAACCTGAGTCCCGGCGCCCCCCAGCCAAATGTCCCCAGGCCCCCGCCGCCGCCCGCCAGCCCCAGCCAGAGCGATGCCGCCCGCCCGCCCCGGCCAGTGTGACGCCGCCTGCGCGCCCGCCCGCCCCGGGCAGCGCGACGCCGACGCCTAGCAGCCTGCCCTAGCTATCGCGCTCCGTCTGCCGATCCGGCACCACACGCACGCGCCGCCTCCGCCTCAGTGCCTCCCACCCTCTCCCCATGCCCTCCGGCGTCCGTGCATGCCGGCTCGCGCCTTGCTGCCTCGCTCCTGTGCGCACGCAGCCTGGCGCCCTACGCCCTGTCGCCCTTGCTCCCGCACGAAAGCAGCCAGGAAGACCAGTAGCTGCGCAGGATAAGATTAAAAGTCATGCACTGTCAAATGCTGCTAAAGAGGCTGCCAAGAGCAAAGGAAAAGAGAAGAATACAGCTGATGATGACTAGAAACTCATGGCTGTGCCATAAAACTGGCGTGACTACAATGTCGAGTTACATTTTCCAGAGCCTACTAATTGAAGTTGGATTCAGCTACCCTAAACGGCCAGACTTCAAGTTATTTAGTGTTGATGTTCGCATTAATATGAGAACTCGTCTAGCCATTGTTGGCCCTAATGGGGCAGGGAAGTCTACCCGACTACCCTGCTTAATTTACTTGCTGATGATCTTACACCAACTGAAGGAGGATGAGGAGGAGCGAGAAACTGAGGATAGGCTGGTATTTGCAGCACTTTTTTTTGACTTGCTGACCATGCAGAAAAATGTGATTCAATATTTGCTTCGACTAAACCCTGACTAGGAGGGAATGAGCAAGACTGAGGCTGTTTGCACGAAGCTTGGTAGTTCTTATCGTCACTCCGGATCGAATTCTCTTTTTTCCATCGTTTTCGATATATTTTCGTTCTAGACTTGTTCGTTTTCGAATAACCGCAATCCTAATTCACATCTCGGTCGTATTTTTTTGTTTTCGTCCTGTTGAAAAAATATGAAAACAAAATAAATATTAATGTTTTTTCGACCGTTTTCATCCCTACCGCAGAGGCTAGGTCCGGTGCTGTAACATGTCCCTGGGCTTCGGGCGTGACCTTCCCGCTGAGGAGAGCTTCGGCGCTGCCACGTGTTCCCAGGCTTCGACCCTGACCTCTACGCTGAGGAGGGCTCCGGTGCTGTCACGTGTCCTCCTGCTCTGAGTCTGGCCTCCCTGCCCAGACGGGCTCCGGGGCCACCACGTGTCCCACGATCCGCCATGGGTCGTGGGCGTCGTAGTCAAGGAAGACATGTGCAGTCCAATCACGCATTCAAGACCCGCGCGTTCCCTAGAAGCATGGCGCGCGGCGCACGCTTCCGCCCACTCCTAGCAGTCATTACAGTGATAGGACAGGGCGGTACCGCGTGACAACGGCACAATGCTGCACAGCTGACCGAGTAGGACGCGGCGACAAGACGGAGCCTTCTCACGCCATCATCAACCGCTACTCAGACAGAGACGTCCGACATGTCAGGCGGCGCACCTTAATTTCTCACACAGCGAACACTACAAGTAGCTATAAATACTCTAGATCATGTATAGGGTACAGACAGTCGCGAGGCCACCTGTCGGACCCTGACCACACTGTAACTGCCCGGCCTTGAGACATAAAAGGACCGGGCAGCCTCCTAGAGAGGGATCTTCGATCCCTCAATTCCAACTCTCAGACACACACACGCAAGCTCAAGCAATACAAAACACACTCCCATTACGCTCCGGCGACCGGAACCACGTAAATCCTAGTGTTCATCCCTGATCTTCAAGCTCGATCAATCTAGGGATGTTAGCCCCTCCAAACCGTAAACAACGAATCTCCGCGGACTGCTCAAGCAGCGGTGCCAGGGGAAGTGTCGCAGGTAACACTTTGACATTTGGAGCGCCAGGAAGGGGGGCTTTCATGCTCTTTAAACGACCAAGTGTCGCCACCATGTGAACATCCAGTCCATCGCTGGCTCCTCTCGCCCCACTTGCCGTCGTCTCCAGGGGAGGGAGGGAGGAGGCCACTTCCCGCTCCAGAGCAGGCAGATCTGGCCGGATAGGCGACCAGACGGTTGCCGCCCCGAGGCAGCCACTGCTGCTACTACACGACGGCCATCTGCCGCCACGGCAGCAATCACGCCGCCAGTTCCAAGCCCGAAGAGCGTGTTGGCCGTAGCACGCGCTCTTCTCCACAACCCTCCGGGCGAGGATGCTCCTCCGGAGGCGGCAAAGTAGTGGCGCAACGACGTCGACCACCTCGTCGCTGCTGCCATAAACACACCCGCCTACAGAAGACAGTGGGCCGAGCCGTCGTAGGCGCGGTCGCATATGCCATTAGTGCCCTGCGAGACGGATACGACGCGCGACGACCACGACCAGGCACTCCACAGCCGAACTCAGGGCCGAGCTGGACCGCCGCCGCTTGAGTGAAGATGGCCGCGTCACCATCGAGCGACGGTGCGAGAGACGCCGCAACCTCGAATTGAGTATGGCACCCCCAGTGTCGTACACGCAATACACGTTGCGCAGACCCCTACTTCTCTAGTAGCAGGCGGGGGCTGCATGGCACTCGCCCCACATCATCGCATGGTGGTCTCGCCACCTAAGTTCCGACCTCACTTGCCGGAGATGTACGACGGGACTGTCAACCCCGCCAAGTTTATGCAGATCTACTCGATCCACCCCCATCCTAGCTGCAAGAGAGAACGAGGCCGTCATGGCCAACTACTTCCCGGTGGACCTGACTGGCACTGCCCGGTCATGGCTCATGAACCTTCCTCCAGGCTCTATATCCTCCTGGGAAGAGTTGTGCTGGTGGTTCACAGCCAACTTCAGGAGTTCCTACACGCGCCCCGACAGCGAGCTCGACCTCCAACCGTGCGTCAGCGCGAGGGGGAGTCGTTGCGATCTTTCATTCTGCGGTTACCCCGCATCTCCAACGCTTCTATCGTCGTCGCATTCCGATACGGCATTCGAGACAAGAAGATGCTCGAGAAGTTAGCTACGCATGACGTGCAAGACGTCTCCGAGCTCTTCAGCCGGGCAGACAAGTACGCCAGGGCCGCAGAGGGCCGAGACTGGCAGTCACGACCTGCCTATGGGGCAAGGAGTGCCGATGAAGTTGCTGCTCAGGGCAGCAGCAAGAAGAAGAAGAAGGCTGGAGACAAGGACAAGCCTCTAGCCGGGGCACCCACCGTCGCCACTACAACGACAAGTGGGGGCCGCGGCCCGCGCACAGAAAAGTGACCGTGACCGTCGTCCGTCGGCGATGACGGCCAGTGGTGGCCGGTGCACAACTCCAGCCGCCAAGGCGCTAGCGAGTGTTGGGAGATCAAGAAGCTCGCGGAACGCTTCTATGAGCAGCAGCGGAAGTGCCAAGACGACGCGCCCTTCCGCCAGCGGGAGGGCAAGCAGAAGGCTGACACCGAGGCCGGCAACGAGCAGGAGATGGAGTACCAGGACGTCAAGCGGGCATTGAAGGCCGTCTACGGCCACTCAGACTCCGACTCCAGCGCCGACAACAAGCATCGCAACACGCTCCACGTGATGTACGGGGATTCCTGGGACATCACATCCCGACGTGTCGTTAAGACCCTGTGACGGGCGATGGCAACGGCTGCTCCTGCCCCCGGGCCGGCACCCCACTATAAGTGGATGTAGACGTCGATCAGCTTCGAGGCCTCCGACTGCCCCAAGAACATAGTGGGTGCCGAGCAGCTGAAACAGGGCTCTGATACCACTTGTCACAGCTCTGATACCACGCTGTGAGGGTCTGTCCCGAATAGGACCTCGTTGGGTGGTGTCGTGATATGCGGCACCCAACAGCACACGGGTCGATGAAACACATCACATTACATAAATCATTGCAGAAGCGTACAAAAGTATTTTATAAATACTTATCTCGAAATAAGCTACAGTGGAAGACTATAACTCTCACGACTCATTTCTAACTTAGCAATAAAGAAATAGTCCAGCCCGTGGACGTTTCTTACTAGCAACACGAAGAACAATCTGCGGCGGCGAGGATGCTCTTTGAGTAACCACTCGGAGGTTCCCGAGTCTCATCGGCATCCCTTCATAAGCATGAAGTCAAATACCTGCAAAACAACTCGGATAGCATCCGTGAGCATAACACTCAGCAAGACTTAACCGTCACCCTAAACATGAAACTCTATGTGAGGTTATGAACCTAAAGTAGGATGGTATAAAGCATAATAAACTCGCCTAAAAGTGAATCCTTACTTTCAGGTATTGTTTGCAACATTTTTAAGTAACCTTGGGCACGCCACATCGGGAGTCCACAATCAAACAAGAAACACTTTCCTCCGATGTAAATTGCTCATGGCATAAAAGAATCGAGTTTGCACTAGCTAATCATCAAAGATACCATACAAAGGTAGGATCAATTTCAAACCAATGTGATTAGTTCCTTTCTCATGTAAGTTCTTACTACGTCACGACTGTGAGAACAAGTATGCTCGGTCCATTCCACGAGGGACGGTGATTCGAATCAATAACACCCGGACTACACGACACGTACGGCCGTACTCGACGTTGCCTACAGCAACCATCATTGACGTCGTATGCGGCAGCCATTCTCCCGTTTCACCCTCGTTGAATCGATCAAGTCGCCCCGTACAGTAGCCACTCTCATGGTGCACCTACCGACATGAGATGTCATGAGAATGTTCCCCACATACTGCACAACGGCCGTCCGCATGAGGTGACCCAAAAAGTCCCAACGACAGCTTCCCAAGGTACATCTGTTTATTGGGTCCCATAATACCATCATGAGTCCGGTACACAACTCAAACCTGTTCAACAGGGTTGCATACGGATCGGTCCTTGACTGACACGGACAGGTCTATAGCACCCAGACCCCTATGTCCTGCTGCCCCTACAACCTTCCGGTCTCAACTTTAACTTGCTAATTTATTTATGAACCAATCCCATATGCCCTTGTTGTTCCTGAACGTGCGAGTAGCATCTCACCACTCGACTTCTACCGAACCTTTATTAAGCATGGTAGTTCTACATGGCGAAAGACACCTACCCAATACTTCATGGGTCATTTGACTATGCAAGAGGAGTATCAAACACTAAACCTAATGCACAATTCATAACTTAACCGAAAGTGAATACCAAGTGAAAACTTAACAGTTGTTAAATGTAAACCGAAGCTTGCCTGTTTTGTAGGGTAGTCGTATATAAGCAGTTAGTATCCTTGCTGATCAACCCTTGATTCTCCGGAGCTTGATACACTTCAATGAATCGCTCCTTTGAATCCCTTTCGTTGTGGTTCCTATTGAAATGCATATGCACATGTTTTATAGAATGTAATGGAAGGAAGTTATAGAAGGGAGTTCTTAGAAACAGAGGTTGTGTGGAAAAGTCAAGAATGGCTTGGTTTAACTCTGTTGTGCAAAGAAACAGAAATGGACTAAATTGATCTTAGTGTTGTAGCTATACACTAACTACTTTCTCTAATGAACATAATAGATGAGTTGAAAAGAATTGGATGCAACTGAAGGACAAGAACTCCAATGGCCTCAAAACTTTTACAGCAGGTCTTACACTACCTAGGAATTTAGCTTGCCAAATTGCAGCTAATGTGGAGTTAAATTGTGTTCTCCATAATTCTCACAATATCTCTTATGTAGTTCCACATATACATAAGTATGGAGAATAAGAACAGGGAGTTCTAATGCTCAACTTGAGCTGATAATTTGCATGTGAGTTTCTGGTCACATGAAAGTAATTTGATCCAAAATTCAGTCGTTTTACTTGAGTGGTTCTTCCAGAACAATTCTTTAAGCATTTCTACTCAAAATAATTAATTCTGAAGTAATGTGCATTTTCATGCCTAAATAAGTGAACTACAATATCAAGTATGTCTCAGAGAGATTTTCTAAATTTTCCTATGACTTTTGGAGCTATGGATTACCCAGAATAGATTTTACAAGTGGGAAACATTTTCTGAAAATGTTTCTGGACTCTTATGAACACAACAGATTGTATTTAGAAAATTCCTACTCAAATTATCTTCAAATGAGCTGACAATTTTCTAGAAGGTCAACAATATGCTAAAGAATATTCTGGTAAAATTTGAGGATTTTTGGATAACCCAAACTCCCTCAATAATTCTTTTTCATAAAACCTTCAATGAATTTTCCAGAATACAATATTGATTGTCATACAAATTGGAGTTCATATTTGGATAAATCTCTGAAAAATGAATCCAGCCCAATTGGAAATACTCAAATTGGAGGTTTCTACACAGAGATATGAATTTCCAAAGTTGTAGCCATCCCTGGAATTATTTTCCCTACTGAAAAGTCGGCTGGACCCACTGTTTAAATCCCAGCCAATAGGATTGAAGCCACACCGGGGTCACGGGTCTTTTGCGCGCCAGCACACCGGATCCGGCCGCAAACCGATCCCATATTTAAAACTGAGCCGTTGCCAGACGGGACCCACCCTTCGTCTTCCTCCTCCGGCTTTCTTCCCGCGCCCGCGCGCTCCCCCTCGCCGGAGTGAATCGGTGCTCGCCGGGCCGCCGCTGCCGGCCACTGCTCGAGCCAAGACTCGCCGCCAGGGGGTTTGCAACGTCAAGGAACACGATAGTGAGGTGTTCTGGGGCCGCCGGTGACCGGAAGATGGCCGACGACGTGCGACGGCCTCAGTTGGAGTTCGGCGCCGTCGCCCGGGGTCCCTAGCCCGCCAGAACCTTGACCGACTAGCTCTATAGAACCTGGGCGTGACTAGGAAGCTTGGCACAACTTCAAACTAGCTCGGTAGTGGCCGCAAATACGGTTTCATCGTGCGACCGAATGAGTCCGCGAAGAACACGCTCGGTAAAGCTCGGAATACGTCGTTTCGAGGTGTTTTCATGCGATGAATGCTAAAGGGATTTTGATCGCCGGCTAGTCCAGCTGCTGCGTGCAAGATTTGAAGACCTATGGAGGAGCAGAGAGGGGGAATTTGCAGAAATCGTATCGGCTGCTCGGGTTGAACTCGCCGTAGCAAATACTATAAATTCGCCGCCGATTCTTCACTGTGTGGCTTGAGATGCGGGTGAGAGCAGCAGGGTGGCCGTGCACTTCTGTTGTCACTCTTGCTCGGCCGTGAAAGCTCCTGTGGAGAGCTGTCCACGAGCGCCCGATCGTCGGCTGAAGCTAGGTCACCGCTGTGGCGGTTGTTCTCGGGCACAGGAGGCCGGAGCTCAGTGTTTTAGGCGTCGGGGAAGTGGAGGATGAGCTCGTGGTGCCGTCTAGCCGCTCAGGAGAGGAGAGGGCGCGATGTTTCTTCGGTTTTTCGATCGAACCGAGAGCGGAGGTGAGGAAGCGCCGCTTGCGAGGGAGAGAAAGCAAATGAGCTTTGCTTCGGTCTGAGGAGATGATCACGCCAAAGACACCGAGTGAACCGACCTGGGCGCCAGCGCGTGGGGGCAGGCAGCAAAAGGTGGTGCGGCAAGCTCCTCGGTGGCTCACGGTGAGCTGCTCGGTGGAATTGCAAAACGGAGACTTAGACTTAGTGTGCAAGGCACAATTCAGCTCTATGACATGTGGGTCCCACCCCACCTTTTTCTCCCAAATATCTTCTCATGCTGATCTTCCTAAATTCTACAGTTCTGAGTTGGAAAGGTGAGCTAGGATTTGAATTCTCCAAATTCAGTTTAGTTTGCATGACAAATTTGAATTTTGTTGAACTTTGGAAAATGCTTCCATAATTCCTTTTTGTAGCCCACCCTAAAAATGAAAAAGTTTAGCATCCACTTTTTCCCACATTTCCCACTCTAGGGCTGCATGGTTATTCCAAAGTTTTGGGCACCATTTCTGTGAACTTTGAATTTCAAATCTGATTTTTAAACTTGCATGCAAAGGGTGTTTAAATCCTTATTGGTTCAACACTTTCAAATAAAGATGTGAGCCTCATTTTGGATAATCATCCATTTGTCACTTTGCAAGAAGAAAAGTTTTAGCAAGTCCCATTTTTTATGTCTTTGCCACACATGTGAATTCAAGCCTTAGTTTTATTCATGTACCTGTTTTGGGACTTTTACATTCCTCCCCCCTTAAAAGAATCTCGTCCCGAGATTACAAAAGAAGAAAGAGACGGGAGAGGTAATTACAAACTGTACAAAGCTAAAAGTTTCGGATAGTTGATGCGGAGGTAATCTTCACTTTCCCACGCCGCCTATTTCGTGGTGTGATTACTCCACAGCACTTTGAAAAATCTGATCGTCCGGTTCCGGGTTACCCGGGTCTTTTCATCCAAAATCTGAACCGGTCGCTCAGTGTAGGTATGGTCTGGTTTCAACTCGTCGATTTCCTCGGTGCGGACAGCAGCGGTAAATTTGAGGCACTTCCGCAGCTGTGACACATGAAACACATCATGGACACCCGCTAGACTTGCCGGTAATTCCAGCCGATAGGCTACGGGTCCGCACTTCTCCGTGATAGCAAAAGGACCTATAAAATGGGGACCGAGTTTCCCCTTTACACCGAACCGTTGAATTCCCTTCATCGGAGATACACGAAGATAAACGTGTTCTCCGACGTCAAAATGCAATGGCCTACGCCTTAGATCAGCGTAGCTCTTCTGTCGGGATTGTGTAGCCTTCAAGTTCTCTTGTATCAACCGAACTCGGTCTTCGGCTTCGTTGACAAGAACAATCCCAAATAGAACTCTTTCACCGGACTCACATCAATTCAGCGGTGTGCGACACTTCCGGCCGTAGAGAGCTTCATACGGTGTCATTCTAATACTCGCTTGATAACCGTTGTTGTATGAAAACTCCGCCAACGGTAGGTGATCATCCCGATTCCTACCGTGGTGGATGGCACACGCTCTCAACATGTCCTCAAGCACTTGGTTCACCCTCTCAGTTTGTCCATCCGTTTGAGGGTGATATGCAGAGCTTCTAATTAGCTTGGTGCCCAACGAGGCATGCAACTGCTCCAAAAAACGAGCAACAAACAACGCACCTCGATCAGAAATGATGTTCTTCGGAACACCATGCGAGCATATGATTCTGGAGATGTACAGCTCCGCATATTGCCTTGCTCAATAATGAGTGTTTACCGGTATGAAGTGAGCTGATTTTGTCAACCGGTCGATGATGACCCATATTGAGTCATGCTTCCGGGATGTGAGCGGTAATCCAACGATGAAATCCACACTCACATCCTCCCATTTCCATGCCGGTATCTTCATAGGTTGTAGCGGTCCGGCTTTCCGCATATGATCAGTCTTGACCCGTCTACACGTATCACACTCAGATACGTACTTAGCGATTTCTCTCTTCATCCTCGTCTACCAAAATTTCTGTTTCAAATCATGGTACATCTTGTTACTTCCGGGATGAATGGAAAACTTTGACAGGTGGACTTCATCCAAGATCTTCTTCCGGAGTTTCATATTGCACGGTACCACTATACGGTCGTTAAACCATATCGTACCGTTTTCATCCTCCTGGAAACATTTCACCTCTCCGTTGTCTAGTCTTCTCCGTATGTGAGACATAGCTTTGTCTCTTCTTTGAGCCTCAACAATCTCTTCACGGATCGTTGGAATGAGTGCGGGATTATAAAGCGCGCCATACGGAATGACAGGGAGACTTGGTTCTTCATCTTCCAATTCAGCAGCCGCCAAGTTGTGAACGTGGGCTTTCCGACTAAGCGCGTCGGCAACCACGTTTGCTTTGCCCGGATGATAGTGGATCTCAATTTCATAATCTTTAATGAGCTCCAACCATCTCCGTTGTCTCATATTCAGCTCCTTCTACGTGAAGATATACTTCAGGCTTTCATGGTCGGTGTAGAGGTGAACAAGATTACCTAGTAGATAATGCCTCCACATCTTTAATGCCAACACCACAACGGCAAGCTCGAGATCGTGAGTTGGATAATGCTGCTCGTGGTTTCGCAGTTGACGAGACCCATAGGCGACTACATGCCCTTCTTGCATAAGAACACAGCCGAGACCGATGCCGGATGCATCACAGTATACATCAAATGACTTCGTCGTGTCCGGCTGAGCAAGAACTGGAGCTGTTGTGAGTTGTTTCACCAGAGTTTTGAATGCGGCTTCACATGCTGCATTCCACATGTATTTAGTGCCCTTCTTCAGCAGCTCCATCATTGGTTTAGCAATTTTTGAGAAGCTCGGAATGAACCTCCGATAATACCCCGCTAAACCTAGGAAACTTCAGACCTCGTGGACTGATTTGAGAGATTCCCACTTCAGCACTTGTTCAATTTTGCTGGGGTCCACGGCAATGCCCTCTGCTGAAATAATATGGCCTAGGAAAGGCACTTGATCAATCCAGAACTTGCACTTGTTGAACTTGGCATATAATTGGTGCTCACTCAACCGTTGTAGGAAGATACACAAATGTTCTGCGTGCTCTTCTTTAGATTTGGAGTAAACCAATATGTCGTCGATGAATACAACGACGAACTTGTCTAACTGTGGCATGAACATAGAATTCATCAAGTACATGAAGTGTGCTGAGCGTTGGTTAACCCAAATGACATTATGAGTTACTCATAGAGTCCGTATCTCATCGAGAAAGCTGTCTTCGGTATGTCCTCCGGTCGGATCTTGATTTGATGATAGCCCGACCAAAGATCCATCTTCTAAAACACCTTTGCACCCACAAGTTGATCGAACAAGATGTCGATGCAGGGCAAAGGATACTTGTTCTTTATCGTGACAACATTAAGAGGGCAGTAATCAACACATAGCCGCAGTGTTTCGTCCTTCTTCTTAACGAACAGCGCAGAGCAACCCCGAG
The DNA here is from genome assembly GCA_030760725.1 of Neostapfia colusana. Classification (NCBI taxonomy): domain Eukaryota; kingdom Viridiplantae; phylum Streptophyta; class Magnoliopsida; order Poales; family Poaceae; genus Neostapfia; species Neostapfia colusana. Next base: position 9,082,947 of record JASWHV010000018.1, read on the forward strand.
GTAAAGAACTTGGTCGTATGAAACTCTTGCTCATGAGTTTGTTCAGTTGCTCCTTCAACTCCGCTAGCTCGTTAGGTGCCATCTTGTAAGGCCTTCGTGAGATAGGTGTTGTTCCCGGCGCCAGTTCAATCTTGAACTCGACGTCCCGTTCGAGCGGCATGCCCGGTAAATCATCGGGAAATACATCAGGATAATCACGTACCACCGGAATATCTTCAAGCTTAAGCGCTTCCGTGTAGTAGGCCTCTACCATATCTGGGTCTTCGCTGTCTAAAAACAGCTGGTTGCTGTCCGTGATTCAGCGAGTTAATCTGGACAGTCCGGTTACCGATATTGAGAATGGCACCGTGACGATTTAACCAAGACATCCCCAATATTATGTGTATCTTCTACCTATCCAACATAATCAGCGATGTTGGGTATATTTTTCTGCCCAAACACAAAGCTGGTCGGGACACAATCTGATTAGCAGAGATATTTCCTCCCGGTGAACGGATAAGATAACACGTTGTGGGAGTATTGGTGGATAATTGATGCTGACCCACGCATGATTTGCTGATAAAATTATGAGTTGCACCGAATCAAAAGTATGAGCACGAGCACGTCTTTCAGAGTAAACATGCCTGCTAACACTGGTGCTCACTCCGGGACATCCTCAATAGCAAGATGTTGCACACTCCCGGAATGCAAAGCTGTTATATTGATTTGAGCAGGTGGCGGCATACCACGTGATGATGATGGTTGTCTGGTGTTCAGCAACTTCTCCCAGCATTCCTGCCTAAAATGCACAGAACGGTGGCATTAAGAACACAGAGGTTTTCCCGGTTCTTCGTTGACTTGTGGTTGAGAAGTTGATGTACTTGGCTGCAGTGATGATGCAACAGGTATCATTCATTGCTGCAGCACGGATGTTGCTTCAAGACATGATTCTTGAGCAGGTAATCTGTACTGAGTTGATCTTACTGGTGCGTGCCATAGTTCATCGGATGGTGTGTGATACACCACCTGGTATTTACGAGGAACAACTGGTGTGTCTTCTTGCACATCATCTCGGTCCCTCTTCTCTGCTTGACACTCAAGTGTCGCTTATTCTTGTAGCAGGGTAGCACTGATCAACTCGGTGTAACAGCCTTGATTGAACAAAGCCAACTTATCTTTTAATATGGCATTCAAGCCATAGAAGAAGTAGTCACACCTTGCAGCTTCACTCGTCACATAAGCAGGAGCATATTGTGCCAAAAGGTTGAACCGTTTGACATAATCGAGACATAATCAAGAACACTCATGTCCCCCTGCTTCAAGTTCCTAAATTCTTGTTGCTGGACCTTGATAAAACCCATAGGAATGTGACGAGCACGGAATGTTTCACGAAAAACCGTCCATTCCACTTGATGGCCTTCCGGGACGGTGGCAGATAAGTGAACCACCAATTTCCGGCGGCTCCATGGAGCTGTTGAGCTGCAAATAAGGTCTTCTGATACTCATCGCACTCGAACACTCCAAACTTGGACTCCATAACCCGAAGCCACTGATCAGCTTCGACTGGTTCATTGGCTTCCGTGAAAATTGGCGGTTGAGTCGCCAAGAAGTCCAAATAGGCGTTTCAAGGTGGAACGACCTGTTGTGTATGTTGGAGTAAGCCCTGTTGTACCAAGGCTTGGAGTAGTCTTGTGTTCTCCTGACTTGACTCGACCATATGAGCCATGACATTCACCCATACTGTTGATGGCGGTGCCCGTGGTGGAGTCGAGTCATCACCGTCTCGGCGAGAACCTTCAGCCCTACTCGGAGAATGAGTACGCACCATACTGCAAAAGAATAATTTTGAGGGGAGTCAAAACTTGATCTCAGCAGTATGTGAAAGTATGTAAAACATGAACATGCTAAAATTTTATGAAAGCATAACAAAATTTCATGTTTACACATCTTACTAAAGCCAACAGAATCAGTCCCCTATTCTGTACAGAACAGATCTTTCTGTACTTAACCCAGATTTTGATATGGTTAACAGAATTTCCATAACTCAAGTTGAATACCAAAGTTAAAGTTAACTTCAGCATGTTTCGAACGAGTATCCACATGCCCCTAGATCATTCCTGTATAAAAAGTTATGATTGTTCAAAGTTGACAGAATTTCTGGATAAAATTTGCCAGCACCTCCTTTGTATGTGGCTGTTTTCATCACAGTTTTACATACAAATGGAGTACAATTCTGAATAAACTATGAACTACAAAATCGTTGCAAATTTCATAACCTTTCCAACGGTGTATCAAATGACCCTTAGAAATTTTTCTACATAAAGTTATGGCCAATTTATAGAAACATCTAGAGAAGGTTGCAGCTGTTCTGTTTTCTGAACAGTTTGTATTCAGCTGGATATTCAAGTAAGTTGGCATCTGATTTTGCTCTGTAGGTCTACAGAAAAATTGCAGAGCACTTAAAAAACTTTCCAGAACTGTATCATACACCTTCATTGGGTCAATCTACTCAGAGTTATGCCCTGACAAATTCCAGTAAAAATTTCTGCCAGGATAGAGCACTCTGTTCTTGAGATCAAAAGAAGCCTATCAAGTCTCTTCTTTGAAACTTAGCTCAAATGAAGAGCTCAGTAACTAATATGTGCTTTTCAACATCTATTTTTAGTTTGAAAGTTAGTCATGAATGATTTCTTCATAGGAAAGAAGACTATCTAGTGTAGTACGGTGGCGATGCACCGTAAGACATATGACGGTACTACGTTGCCTCACCATAGAAAACCTAACCGGATTACACCGGCATATACGTATCCTTAGGTGGCACTAAAAAAGTCACTCGCAAACGTTTCTACTCGTACTATGGTTTTCCATGTAAGTACCTACATAAAACACACTCAATCATCAGGTTCGGCTACACACCGAATCCGGTCCCAATACAGTTTGTACACCCGTCCGTCATTACTCGCCCAGGTGTTTTCAAGCCAAACATGCCTTGAGATACATGTTCACGTTACTGACCATGTGACGGGGTCTCCCATACTTGCCCAAAGCGCGCCAGGGAATGGCATTGCTCGAATACCCCAAACGACATGAAGAGTCGTAGAGGATACTAAAGTGAGTCGGGTTACGTGTCACCCGTGGGGCTCCACCCTTCAGCTTGTGCGCACTGGTGGACAGCGCTTACGTGCACGCCCCAAGACATAAACCGTCCCAAGATGCACGATTTTTTGACATAACAAATAAGTTAGGTTGCCACCTTCATAATATGCTAACAGTAGTCCTTATGTGGGCCTAGTACCGTTATCTCACTGTATCCTAAGTTTTTAATGTAATATGATGCTCAATCCATGTGCTATTCCCAACGCAGCTCTGATAACAACTGAAATAGGGCTCTGATACCACTTGTCACAGCTCTGATACCACGCTGTGAGGGTCTGTCCCGAACAGGACCTCGTTGGGTGGTGTCGTGATATGCGGCACCCAACAGCACACGGGTCGATGAAACACATCACATTACATAAAATCATTTGCGGAAGCGTACAAAAGTGTTTTACAAATACTTATCTCAAAATAAGCTACAGCGGAAGACTATAACTCTCACGACTCATTTCTAACTTAGCAACAAAGAAACAGTCCATCCTGCGGACGTTTCTTACTAGCAACACGAAGAACAATCTGCAGTGGCGAGGATGCTCTTTGAGTAACCACTCGGAGGTTCCCGAGTCTCATCGGCATCCCTTCGTAGGCATGAAGTCAAATACCTGCAAAACAACTCGGATAGCATCCGTGAGCATAACGCTCAGCAAGACTTAACCGTCACGCTAAACATAAACTCTATGTGAGGTTATGAACCTAAAGTAGGATGGTATAAAGCATAGTAAACTCGCCTAAAAGTGAATCCTTACTTTCAGGTATTATTTGCAGCATTTTTAAGTAACCTTGGGCACGCCACATCGGGAATCCACAATCAAACAAGAAACGCTTTCCCCCGATGTAAATTTGTCGGTACCCTCAATACGGGTACCCCACGCACAGGGTGAAACCGCCTAAGGACCTCGCCCCCTCCGCAGGGGCGAGCTCCGAAGGCACCACGTGTCCGGCAGGGCCGGAGCTCTCCTCTCCTCAAAGGATAGCTCCGGGCCTGCCACGTGGTCCAGAAGGCCGGACCTCGCCCCCTCCGCAGGGGCAAGCTCCGAAGTCACCACGTGTCCGGCAGGGCCGGAGCTCTCCTCTCCTCACAGGATAGCTCCGGGCCTGCCACGTGGCCCAGAAGGTCGGACCTCGCCCCCTCCATCGGGGCGAGTTCTGAAGGAGCCACGTGTCCAGTAGGGCCGGAGCTTCCCTCCCCTCGGAGGATAGCTCCGGGCCTGCCACGTGGCCTAGTAGGCCAGACCTCGCTCCCGCCGCAGGGGTGAGCTCCGAAGGCTCCACGTGTCCGGCGGGGCCAGAGCTCCTCCTCTCCTCACAGGAGAGCTCCGGGCCCGACACGTGGCCAGCAGAGTAGCGCTGTCCGCCCAGTGCCGTAGGCAGCAGGAGTAAAGATGCACCATGCCTTTACCGTACAAGGCATTCAAGACCCGCGCCTTCCCAAGACGCGGAGGCGCGGCACACGCCAGGCAGGCGCCACTGTGACCAGTCATAGTGGAGATAGACACACGGTGTTGGAAGCTGCATTCCATTGAAGGCAGCGACAAGACACGGACAAGACATGCCCTACCGTCCCTGCCATCAACAACGGCTACACACTACATCTAGCCTGCAGCATGGGCAGGGTGGCAGGACGAGGACCTCGACGCCAGCGCCAAGACATAGAAGCTGGTAGGAAATCACCCCGGGGCCACCTGTCGGGTCCCCGGGGCCCACCTTGTAAGCCGCCCAAGCCTTGGACTATAAAAGGCTCGGGTAGGCAACGTTAGCAAGGGTTGGCACTCCAGCCATTCGCACCCTGGGGTTCGAACTCTGTGAACTCGCACCCTAGACATCACTCACCCTCAAGCTCAGGACTCTTGTTCTGAGCAGCAAGCAATACAGCGAGCACCTCTGCTCACCGTGGACGTAGGGTCTTACGCTCCGGCGGCCCGAATCACGTAAAACTCGCCGTGTCAAGCTTCTCCCTCACTCGTCCCTAACGCTAAAGCTCTCCGCAAGTGTCTAGCCCCTCCGAAAAAGAACCTCCGCGGGCTGCCCAGAGCAAATCCGGGGGAATTGTCGACCACACACTTCGACATTTGGCACGCCAGGAAGGGGGGCTTTTCCCTTGCGCGACGAGCTTCTGCCGACGAAGATGACGAAAGCTTCCTTCAGCGGCAAGCTCTCCTCCCCCGCGCCCACGACGGACCGTGACAAGCGGGGACTACGTCTCGACATAGTCTGGACGGAGTGTGTCGGCACAAGATGGAAGCCAGCAGCTGACTCCGGCAACGCAGGCTCCAGCTAGCGTGAGATCCTCTGCAGCGCTGAGCGTCCCCCACAGGGGTGCGCTAGCTGCAGCAAGAGCGCTACTGCGCAATCCACCAGCTGGGGACGCGCCTTAGTCAGCGACCCAGCAGTGGGTTCGTGAAGTAGACCGTCTCGTCGTCACCGCCGCAAACCCTCGACTTCGGCGGGGACGACGCCCCGGCCAACTGACTGTGTCGCTGACGCGCACGCCAACGGTTGACGGGCAGATGGCAGATTCCAGCTCCACCAGGCTCCCATCGACGGACCTGAGGACAGAGCTGGAACGATGCCACTTGGGCCAAGATGCCCGAGTGTTCCTCGAGCGACGATGAGAAAGGCCTTGCAACCAAGAGGCCGACGACAGCATGACGTCTGCCTCAACCTTGCCTGAGGCGCGGACTTTCGCCACACGATCCCTGCCCTAGGCATATGCCACGCAGCATATGCCACAGCCATATGCCCTACAAACGGCGCCCCCGGTCTATGGCGCAGCCTTGCCAATACCGGGGTACACTGTGCCAGCAGCGAACCAAGCATTCGTTGCACCAGCGCCTGCGGCAACATGAGCAGGATGTGCGGCCCTGGCGCCCCACCTACGCTTCGCTAGGTGGCCGCGCAAGTTTCGGCCGCACCTGCCCGAGAAGTACGACGGCAGCGTCAACCCGGCGGAGTTCCTCCAGATCTACTCCACCGCCGTCCTTGCTGCAGGAGGGGACGAGGCCGTCATGGCCAACTTCTTCCCCGTCGCTTTGACCGGCCTAGCCCGGTCTTGGCTCATGAACCTCCCCCAGGGTTCCATAACCTCCTGAGGAGAGCTATGCAGACAGTTCACTGCGAACTTCAACTGCTCCTACACGCACCCCAGCACGGAGCTGGACCTCCACGCCGTGCAGCAACAACCGGGAAAATCTCTGCGCTCCTTCATCCAGCGGTTCTCCCAAGTACGCAACACCATCCCCCACATCTTGAATGCATCAACGGTGGTCGCGTTCCGACAAGGTGTGAGGGACAAGAAGATGCTCGAGAAGTTGGCCACCAGGGAGGTGCAAGACATCTCAAAGCTCTTCAGCCTGGCGGACAAGCGCGCCAGAGCAGAAGACGGGCGTCATTGGCACTCACTACCAGCCTCCGAAGCCGGAAGACATCCCGAAGACGGCGGAGTTCAAGCTGAGCTCCCGACCATGTCAGACAGTCAAGAGTCAAGAACCGACTGACTTTGTGGTCACGTGGACGCCACCACCAAGCATCCCAGGGGGGACCCCTGAAGATGGAGAACCGGAGCCCCGAGCATCGGTCTTCACCGAGCCCCACTGAATGTTCTACCTCGACGGCGTGCTGCTCCTCATGCCAACGGGGGAGCGGTTTGGGTACACTGGACCTGTGCCATGTACCGCGCGCCGACGACACCGTCGCCAACAACCTGACAGCGAAGGTCTCCACCGGAGCCCCAGAGCACCAAGGAGCCTTCGAAGGGATGTTGCTGCGACTCACGGCCCGGAGTGCCGACCGGGCGAAGGGGGCGAGACCAGCACCTCGAAGCTGGCGGTCGCGGCGGCCATGCAGCCATGGAGCCAGCCAAAGGATCGTATGCGCCTTGGGGACTCCGTGCTACCCAGCGCCTAAGATCTAGAAGCTCAAGTAGTCCCGATGCATGGACCACGGAGGTCCGGGACTCCTTGAAAGACATCCTTCCTGATGAACGTGCATTCGCTGAACGGATTGCGCGGATGGCTAAGTGATACGCGCTGGTATCTTTACTGGCATGGCGCCACGGCATCCTATTGCGGTGCATAACCCAGGAGGAAGGCTGCGACCAGCTCGCAGTAATCCACGGAGGCGAGTGCTGGGAACGCTCATCATCCCGCACGCTGGTCGGTTAAGCCATCCGGCATGGCTCCTACTGACCGAGAGCCACCTGGACGCTGTCAAACCGGTTAGGGGATGCAATGGGTGCTAGGTCCACGCCGAGCAGACCCACACAACCGGTGCAGACGCCGCACCCAGAGCCGTCGGGGGATACTGGCTCCTCTATGTCGGGGACCAGCCAGACTTCCCAGGGCCGGGTCACGGGAATTACCCTTCTGCATGGTATACGAGGCCGAAGCCATGCTTCCCCCTACGATCGCCATGGGGGTCCCCCCGTGTCCGAGCATACGACGAAGCCACGCATGACCCGCTCTGCAAAAGGACATCTACCTCGTCGTCGAGGCAAGATGGCAAGCCACGCTTCGGATCGCACGGAACCGGCGGGCCCCAGCGCTACCACCGCCGGTCCATGCATGGGAGCACGAGGCAGGCGCTCCGGCCCTACCTCTGTAAGTCCTACCACACTTACTCAGGTGTTTATTTAAAATATGCATTAATTTATATGATCACCTCCCCACGCTCTAGGCAGTGTGCATCCATTGTACATTCGGTTCCTCTTTCCTGCTCTCATGCATAGTCGATATTTGCCATCCTGCCGAAGGCGGTAGTGCTTGGGGTACCTGCCAAAGTCCCGGGGGCCTTTTGGACCTCCCCTTGTAAGGGTACTGTACCGCCAGTTGGTCTCCTCCAAGAAAAGACCTACGCTAGACCGGGGGGTCAGGAGCCTTGCTTTGCCCGGTCCTGCACCCAAAGCATGCACACTCTGCCCCCCAGCGCTACGATCTGAGTACTAGGGGGCCGGACGGTTACACCCTGACTAGCGTTGGGGGCCAGACCTCCGGGACCAAGTGCACTGGATTACCCAAACCCCGTATTCCGGCCCGGGACAGTAAGCCAAATGAGACTAAGGGACAGGAAATGGAGGACCTCTGAGTAGTACCGGACCCCACCCCCTCAGCAGGGGTGAGCTCCGAAGCCGGACCTCGTCTCCCTCTTCTCAGAGACGAGCTCCGATGACCTCCGGACCTCACACCCTCTGTGGGCCTGAGCTCCGATGACTTTTGGACCTCCGCCCCCACAGCTGGGCCGAGCTCCGAGGCCAGCCCTCGCCCTCCTTTCAGAGGCGAGCGCTGATGCCGGACCTCACGCCCTCCATGGGCCTGAGCTCCGATGACTTCCGGACCTCCACCCCCACAGCTAGGCCGAGCTCCGAGGCTAGCCCTCGCCCTCCTTTTAGAGGCGAGTGCTGATGCCGGACCTCACGCCCTACGTGGCCCTGAGCTCTGATGACTTCCGGACCTCCGCCCCCACAGCTGGGCCGAGCTCCGAGGCCAGCCCTCGCCCTCCTTTCAGAGGCGAGCGCTGATGCCGGGCTTAACGCCACCCGTGGGCCTGAGCTCCGATGACTTTCGGACCTCCGCCCCCACAGCTGGGCCGAGCTCCGATGCCAGCCCACGCCCACCTTTCAGAGGCGAGCCCTGATGCCGGACCTCACGCCCTCCGTGGGCCTGAGCTCCGACGACTTCCGGACCTCCGCCCCCACATCTGGGCCGAGCTCCGAGGACAGCCCTCGCCCTCCTTTCAGAGGCGAGCGCTGATGCCGGAGCTCACGCCCTCCGTGGGCCTGAGCTCTGACGACTTCCAGACCTCCGCCCCCATAGCTGGGCCGAGCTCCGATGCCAGCCCTCGCCCTCCTTTCACAGGCGAGCACTGATGCCGGACCTCACGCCCTCCGTGGGCCTGAGCTCCGACGACTTCCGGACCTCCGCCCCCACAGCTGGGCCGAGCTCCGATGCCAGCCCTCGCCCTCCTTTCAGAGGCGAGCGCTGATGCCAGACCTCACGCCCTCCGTGGGCCTGAGCTCCGACGACTTCAGGACCTCCGCCCCCACAGCTGGATCGAGCTCCGATGCCAGCCCTCGCCCTCCTTTTAGAGGCGAGCGCTGATGCCAGACCTCACGCCCTCCATGGGCCTGAGCTCCAACGGCTTCCGGACCTCCGCCCCCACAGCTGGGCCGAGCTCCGAGGCCAGCCCTCGCCCTCCTTTCAGAGGCGAGCGTTGATGCCGGACCTCATGCCCTCCGTGGGCCTGAGCTCCGATGACTTCCGGACCTCCGCCCCCACAGCTGGGCCGAGCTCCGATGCCAGCCCTCGGCCACCTTTCAGAGGCGAGCCCTGATGCCGGACCTCGCGCCCTCCGTGGGCCTGAGCTCCGATGACTTCCGGACCTCCGCCCCCATAGCTGGGCCGAGCTCCGATGCCAGCCCTCGCCCTCCTTTCAGAGGCGAGCCCTGATGCGGGACCTCACACCCTCCGTGGCCCTGAGCTCCGATGACTTCCGGACCTCTGCCCCCACAGCAGGGCTAAGCTCCGATGCCAGGGTTCACCCTCTCCTCAGAAGCTGAACACCGAAGCCATAGAAACCCTATCCGCACAAGGAATACGCAAGACAAGGAAGTGCACGGAAAGAAGAAGGCCCCACCCCGGGATCGTTACCTCTCCCGAGGTGGGCCCGGGGGCCACTGTCGGTACCCTCAATACCGGGTACCCCCGCGTACAGGGTGAAACCGCCTAAGGACCTCGCCCCCTCCGCAGGGGCGAGCTCCGAAGGCACCACGTGTCCGGTAGGGCCGGAGCTCTCCTCTCCTCAGAGGATAGCTCCGGGCCTGCCACGTGGCCCAGAAGGCCGGACCTCGCCCCCTCCGCAGGGGCAAGCTCCGAAGGCACTACGTGTCCGGCAGGGCCGGAGCTCTCCTCTCCTTAGAGGATAGCTCTGGGCCTGCCACGTGGCCCAGAAGGTCGGACCTCGCCCCCTCCGCCGGGGCGAGTTCCGAAGGAGCCACGTGTCCAGTAGGGTCGGAGCTTCCCTCCCCTCGGAGGATAGCTCCGGGCCTGCCACGTGGCCTAGTAGGCCAGACCTCGCCCCCTCCGCGGGGGTGAGCTCCGAAGGATCCACGTGTCTGGCGGGGCCAGAGCTCCTCCTCTCCTCAGAGGAGAGTTCCGGGCCCGACACGTGGCCAGCAGAGCAGCGCTGTCCCCCAGTGCGATAGGCAGCAGGAGTAAAGGCGCGCCATGACTTTACCGTACAAGACATTCAAGACCCGCGCCTTCCCAAGACGCGGAGGCGCGGCGCACGCCAAGCAGGCGCCACTGTGACCAGTCACAGTGGAGACAGGCACACAGTGTTGGAAGCTGCAGTCCATTGAAGGCAGCGACAAGACACGGACAAGACATGCCCTACCGTCCCTGCCATCAACAACGTCTGCACGCTACACCTAGCGTGCAGCATGGGCAGGGTGGCAGGACGAGGACCTCGACGCCAGCGCCAAGACATAGAAGCTGGTAGGAAATCACCCCGGGGCCACCTGTCGGGTCCCCGGGGCCCACCTTGTAAGCCGCCCAAGCCTTGGACTATAAAAGGCTCGGGTAGGCAACGTTAGCAAGGGTTGGCACTCCAGCCATTCGCACACTGGGGTTTGAACTCTATGAACTCGCACCCTAGACATCACTCACCCTCAAGCTGAGGACTCCGGTTCTGAGCAGAAAGCAATACAGCGAGCACCTCTGCTCACCGTGGACGTAGGGTCTTACGCTCCGGCGGCTCGAACCACGTAAAACTCGCTGTGTCAAGCTTCTCCCTCACTCGTCCCTAACGCTAAAGCTCTCCGCAAGTGTCTAGCCCCTCCGAAAAAGAACCTCCGCGGGCTGCCCAGAGCAGGTCCGGGGGAAGTGTCGACCACACACTTCGACAAAATTGCTCATGGCATAAAAGAATTGAGTTTGCACTAGCTAATCATCAAAGATACCATACAAAGGTAGGATCAATTTAAAACCAATGTGATTAGTTCCTTTCTCATGCAAGTTCTTATTACGTCACGAATGTGAGAACAAGTATGCTCGGTCCATTCCGCGAGCGACGGTGATTCAAATCAATAACACCCGGACTACACGACACGTACGCCCGTACTCGACGTTGACTACAACAACCATCACTGACGTCGTACACGGCAGCCTTTCTCTTGTTTCACCCCCGTTGAATCGATCAAGTCGCCCCATACAATAGTCACTCTCATGGTGCACCTACCGACATGATATGTCATGAGAATGTTCCCCACATACTGCACACCGGCCGTCCGCCTGAGGCGACCCGAAAAGTCCCAACGACAGCTTCCCGAGGTACATCGATTTACTGGATCCCATAATACCAGCATGAGTCCGGTAAACAACTCAAACCTGTTCAACAGGGCCGCATACGGATCGATCCTTGACCGACACGGACATGTCTATAGCACCCAGGCCCCTATGTCCTGCTGCCCCTACAACCTTCCGGTCTCAACTTTAACTTGCTAATTCATTTATGAACCAATCCCGTATTGCCACTGTTGTTCCTAAACGTGCGAGTAGCATCTTACCACTCAACTTCTACTGAACCTTTCTTAAGCGTGGCAGTTCTACATGGTGAAAGACACCTACCCAATACTCCATGGGTCATTTGGCTATGCAAGAGGAGTATCAAACACTAGACCTAATGCACAATTCATAACTTAACCGAAAGTGAATACCAAGTGAAAACTTAACAGTTGTTAAATGCAAACCGGAGCTTGCCTGTTTTGCAGGGTAGTCGTATATAAGCAGTTAGTATCCTTGCTGATCAACCCTTGATTCTCCGGAGCTTGATCCACTTCAATGAATCGCTCCTTTGAATCCTCTTTGTGGTTCCTATTGAAATACATATGCACATGTTTTACAGAATGTAATGAAAGGAAGTTATAGAAGGGAGTTCTTAGAAACAGAGGTTGTGTGGAAAATCCAAGAATGGCTTGGTTTGCCTCTGTTGTGTAAAGAAACAGAAATGAACAAAATTGATCTTAGTGTTGTAGCTATACACTAACTACTTTCCCTAATGAACATAATAGATGAGCTGAAAAGAATTGGATGCAACTGAAGGACAAGAACTCCAATGGCCTCAAAACTTTTACAGAAGGTCTTACACTACCTAGGAATTTAGTTTGCCAAATTGCAGCTAATGTGGAGTTAAATTGTGTTCTCCATAATTCTCATAATATCTCTTATGTAGTTCCACATACATAAGTATGGAGAATAAGAACAGGGAGTTCTAATGCTAAACTTGAGCTCATAATTTGCATGTGAGTTCCTGGTCACATGAAAGTAATTTGTCCCAAAATTCAGCCCTTTTACTTGAGTGGTTCTTCCAGAACAATTCTTTAAGCATTTCTACTCAAAAGAATTAATTCTGAAGTAATGTGTATTTTCATGCCCAAATAAGTGAACTACAATATAAGGTATGTCTCAGGGAGCTTTCCTAAATTTTCCTATGACTTTTGGAGCTAAGTATTGCCCATAATGGATTTTACAATTGGGAAACATTTTCTGAAAATGTTTGTGGACTCTTATGAACACAGCAGATTGTATTTAGCAAATTCCTACACACATTATCTTCAAATGAGCTGAAAATTTGCTAGAACGTCAACAATATGCGAAAGAATATTCTGGTAAAATTTGAGGATTTTTAAATAACCCAAACTCTCTCAATAATTCTTTTTCAGAAAACCTTCAAAGAATTTTCTAGAATACAATATTGATTTTCATACAAATTGGAGTTCATATTTGGATAAATCTCTGAAAAATGAATCCAACCCAATTTGAATCACTCAAATTGGAGGTTTCTAAACAGAGATATGAATTTCCAAAGTTGTAGCCATCCCTGGAATTATTTTCCCTACTGAAAAGTTGGCTGGACCCACTATTTAAATCCCGACCAATAGGATTAAAGCCACACGGGGTCACGGGTCTTTTGCGCGCCAGCACACCGGATCCGGTCGCAAACCCATCCTAGATTTAAAACTGAGCCGCTGACAGACGGGGCCCACCCTTCGTCTTCCTCCTCCGGCTTTCTTCCCGCGCCCGCGCGCTCCCCCTCGCCGGAGTGAATCGGTGCTCGCCGGGCCGCCGCTGCGGGCCACTGCTCGAGCTAAGACTCGCCGCCAGGGGTGTTTGCGACATCGAGGAACACGATGGTGTGGTGTTTTGGGGCCGCCGGTGATCGGAAGATGGCCGACGACGTGCGACGGTCTCGGTTGAAATTCGGCGCCGTCGCCCGGGGTCCCTAGCCCGCCAAAACCTTGACCGACTAGCTCTATAGCACCAGGGCATGACTAGGAAGCTCGGCACAACTTCAAACTAGCTCGGGAGTGGCCGCAAATACGGTTTCATCATGCGACCGAATGAGTCCACGAAGAACACACTCGGTAAAGCTCGGAATACGTCGCTCCGAGGTGTTTTCATGCGATGGATGCTAAAGGGATTTTGATCGCCAGCTAGTCCAGCTGCTACGTGCAAGATTTGAAGACCTATGGAGGAGCAGAGATGGGGAATTTGCAGAAATCGTACCGGCTGCTCGGGTTGATTTCGCCGGAGCAAAAACTAGAAATTTGCCGCCGATTCTTCACGACGTGGCTTGAGATGCGGGTGAGAGCAGCAGGGTGGCCGTGCGCTTCCGTTGCCACTAGTGCTCGGCCGTGAAAGCTCCTGTGGAGAGCTGTCCACGAGCGCCGACCGTCGGCTGAAGCTAGGTCGCCGTTGTGGCGGTTGTTCCCGGGCACAGGAGGCCGGAGCTCAGTGGTTTAGGCGTCGGGGAAGTGGAGGCTGAGCTCGTTGGTGTCGTCTAGCCGCTCGGGAGAGGAGAGGGCGCGATGTTTCTTCGGTTTTCCGATCAAACCGAGAGCGGAGGTGAGGCAGCGCCGCTTGCGACGGAGAGAAAGCAAATGAGCTTTGCTTCGGTCTGAGGAGAAGATCACGCCAAAGACACCGAGTGAACCGACCTGGGCGCCAGCGCGTGGGGGCAGGCAGCAGGAGGTGGTGCGGCGAGCTCCTCGGTGGCTCACGGTGAGCTGCTCGGTGGAATTGCAAAACAGAGACTTAGACTTAGTGTGCAAGGCACAATTCAGATCTATGACATGTGGGTCCCACCCCATCTTTTTCTCCCAAATATCTTCTCATCTGATCTTCCTAAATTCCATAGTTCCGAGTTGGAAAGGTGAGCTAGGATTTGAATTCTCCAAATTCAGTTTGAATTTGCATGATAAATTTGAATTTGGTTGAAGTTTGGAAAATGCTTCCATGATTCCTTTTTGTAGCCCATCCTAAAAATGAAAAGTTTGGCATCCACTTTTTCCTACATTTCCCACTCTATGTCTGCATGGTTATTCCAAAGTTTTGGCCACCATTTGTGTGAACTTTGAATTTCAAATCTGATTTTTAAACTTGCATGCAAAGGGTGTTTAAATCCTTATTGATTCAACACTTTCAAATAAAGATGTGAGCCTCATTTTGGATAATCATCAATTTATCACTTTGCAAGAAGAAAAGTTTTAGCAAGTCTCATTTTTCATGTCTTTGCACACATATGAATTCAAGCCTTAGTTTTATTCATGTACCTGTTTTGGGACTTTTACAGCAGCTTCCGTTCCTCGTCGCCCCCACCATAGCCAACGTGAAGCTCTACCACGTGCTAATCGATGGTGGGGCGTCCCTCAGCGACATCAGCCTTGCAGCTTTTAAGAAGCTGCAGATCCCCATGTCCAGGCTCACCCTCTCTCATCCATTCTCGAGGGTGGGTCGGGCCCTATCATGTCGTGCGGTAGCATCTCCCTCCCGGTGATTTTTGGGACGCCTCAGAACTATCGCACGAAGAGTGTAGTCTTCGACGTCGCAGAGTTTAGCCTCCCCTTCAACACCATCATCGACAGGCCAGCCCTGTACCGATTCATGGTCATAGCCCACTACAGCTACCTGGTCCTGAAGATGACGACACCAAGCGGCATCCTCAAGATCCACGTGGACCGCTCTACCGCCGTCTCAGCGAGAAGATCACGGGATGCTTGGCTGCGCTCAGTCGGTTTATCTCTAGACTGGTTGAGCGGGCTCTCCCGTTCTTCAAGCTTCTGCGCACGTCCGGACCCTTTGTCTGGACCGAGGAGGCAGATGAGGCGTTTCAGGAGCTCAAGAAGTACCTCACAACGTTGCCGATCATGGTTCCTCCGGAACAAGGCGAGCCTCTACTCCTCTACATCGCCACCACAACAGAAGTCGTGAGCATGGTCCTGGTCGCGGAGCGACCGGAACCACCATGACCCCAAGCCCCAGACGAGGCCCTTGCTGCAGATCCCGAGTTCTAGGACTCAGACCTCACAAGGGAGCCACGGGACAAGGAGCTAGTCAGGTCCTAGTCTGCCGGACCTGACGACCAATGCGCATCCGGGTCCCAGCTCCTGGAGGGCAGTCACGGACCCGAGGGCCTCGAGCCATCGAGTCCCGAACCTCTCTAGGAAGACGCACCAGACCAGGGAGGTCCGAACTGTCCAACGACCGGTCTACTACATCAGTGAGGTTCTCCACGAAGCCAAGATAAGATTTCTAGAGGTGCACAACCAGCTCTATGCAGTTCTCGTTGCATCAAGGAAGTTGCGCCACCTGTTAAATGGGCCTAACAAAATTTACAGTCCTAACAGACAGCGCAATCTCAGTTGCCCGTCCAAATCTACCACCGGGATGTCGTGACCCACCCCTACCGCGCCCCATCCAAAAACACCCCAAAAAGGTTGGGGCGCCAGTGCACGACCAGCATCGCTGAACCTGCTACCTTCCACCATTTCCCCATTCTTCATCCTACGCCCGAGCTCGGCCCTGCAACAGTCCTAATGCGAACTTAGAGCACGTCTAAACTAGAAACAGGTTGCTCGTTCAGCAGCGAACTAAGGAAGATGCGAGGCCTCAAACTAAAATATCCTCCCCGAGCAGTAGGACTAATGGAAAAGAAAAGATCCCCCTTTTAATCAACGGGGAACCGTGGCGCGTACCTCTCCCAGTTGATGTTGGCCTCCGCGAGCGCGAGCCCGGCCGGGGACGCATCCAAGGTCCCCGCTGACGCCATGTACTCTTCCTATGTAGGGGCAGGGGATACGAATACGATGCCCCGTGAGACAAACACGAGTAGGGAGCGACTTGCCGGATGCCCTCGCCTCGCTGCTCCGCTTCCTCCCTCGCGGTTGCGTGTACGCAGCGGTTTGATGGATGTCGTCGGGGCGGCGATGCGATGGAATATGCGTGCGCGACCGCGACAGAGGGGAGAGAAAGGAGATTTGCATTTGGGTGGGCCGAGGAATCTAGTCGTTTGGAACTTTCCAGCACGGGCGGCAACAAACCTGCCATTCGGCACGCCTCACCCATTACCCATAGGGTTGTCAAGGAGCTCGAGCTCAGCTTGCCATTTCAGTATCGAGCTCAAATTTGAGCCAAGCTCGAGTTGAAAATACAATGGATTATGTAGTTAGTCTCAAGTTCATCTTGATAAGACTCGCTTAAACAGTTAGACTCGACTTAGATTTGTAGAATCTCCTGTTCAAAAACTTGAGAGACTCATTTAAATAATAAAAATAAATAATATATAAGGAAAAATAATATCTAATAATGTTCATAATATTAAACTTATCTAAATGAGCCTTATTGAGCTTAGCGAGCTCGAGGGCATCAGGCTTGTGAGCTTTGACTTGAGCTCAAGATTGATTCGTTTATTTTTCACGTTGAGCTCGAATCGAGTATCTCACGAGCCTCGAGCTTTATTGACGGTTCTAGTCACGGGGGTCGCTTCAAGACGCGCCGCGTAGTGGGGTCAAGGGAATCGTCGTGACACCGAGCGTGTGTGGCCATGTGTTTCGACCTTTCTTGCGCGCTAGGGCGTGAGGAGCTCTCCACGGAGGGGCCGCGTTGGACATGCTTTGCTTATTGGGCAAGTGCCTCTCGGCATGTTCAATTATGAATGGGCAGGCCTCTTGTGGATTCCTCCAACTCCATAGAAAATTACTAGCGCAATCAAACAAGAACTTTAGTTCTGAGGTTGATAAAAATCAAACTAATTCTGTTTTGACTAACTTTATATAAAAAAGTACGAATTTTGCGGCCCGCCGCGACCCTCCTCCTCCATAGTCCACGCAACCAAGCACGCCTCCTCCTCCCTACCTTCTCTCGCGCCCCCTTGTGCCCCACGCTACATCCCCCTCCTCACCACGACCCTCCTCCCGCCGCCCTGTGCCGCCCCCTCTCCCTACACACCACACGTTGCGACCCTTCTCTCCACGCTCGACGCACCATGACCCTCCTCCTCCCCACTGCTCTGCATATACTGGTTCCTGGCTTAATAAGATTGATAGAATACTCATACCACCAAGTTATACCTTCTTTTTCGGAAGCCCACGTGCAAAGGACTACGGGGTTAAGCGTGCTTGGCCAGGAGAAAT
Source organism: Neostapfia colusana (assembly GCA_030760725.1). Taxonomy (NCBI): domain Eukaryota; kingdom Viridiplantae; phylum Streptophyta; class Magnoliopsida; order Poales; family Poaceae; genus Neostapfia; species Neostapfia colusana. Next base: position 9,100,543 of record JASWHV010000018.1, read on the forward strand.
TTAGGAATAGGTGACCGAACGGGAAGTCTTCCCGGGTGCGCACGAGTGAGGATAAAAGTGCGTAGAAAAGACTAGTGTTGGTGTGTGCGGACAGTCTATGATCCTAGAGATTTGTCACACATGACCCCCTCAACGGTTTGTGCCCGGTGGCAACCTTGAGGCGGCTCCTCTCCCCGCTACCCGCGTCCACCGCCTCTTTGCCGCATCAAAGGAGACGCAGGCATAAGTGTTGTGGCGCAAGGAGGAGATGCAGGCAGTGATCGGCAAGAGGAAAAATGACGGTTGAGTAGAACCCATAATAGGTTCAATGCTGGCGACGAGTGTTGAAGAGGACCCAAAACGATAAATGGATCTTCAATTTTGTCTCTCTTGTTAGAGGTAGGCTTAGATTACCATGGAAAGCAGATGGGGAGTTTAGTAGAGAAACACGTGAAATTAATTAAAGAATGGAGACGCTGAGTATAGACTCTATTCTCCAATCCAAATGAGCCCTCATAGGTCACGTGTTCAGTACTCTGTACAAATCTCCATTTCTTAATGTTTGACAACTTTATTTTTTATAACAACAACAACAATCAAGCCTTTATCCCAAGCATGTTGGGGTCGGCTAGGCATGAAACCCAATAACTATATATATATATTAATGAAGTAAAAGAGAGGAAGAGATATAAGAGTAACAAGAAAAAAGAAAAAAAGACTAGGATTATGGCACATGAATTGCTACTTTCCATGCGGTCCTATCATGAGCTAAGTCTTTGGATACATTCCAATCTCTCAAATCTCGTTTTACCGCCTTCTCCTAGGTCAACCTTGGTCGTCCTCCACCCCTCCTAATATTTTCTCTACCTCTTAAAATCCAATTGTTAACAGGTGCTTCTGGAGGTCTCCGCTAGATATGTCCAAACCACTTTAGTCGATGTTGGACTAACTTCTCTTCAATCGGCGCCACCCCTACCCTATCATGGATCGCCTCATTCCTTATCCGATATCTTCTCATGTGACCGCACATCCATCGTAGCATGCGCATCTCTGCGACACTCATTTGTTGGACATGTTGCCGTTTAGATGGCCAACATTCCGCCCTATATAGCATCGCGGGTCTGATCATCGTCCCTTCTAGGTACTATTTGTCCTTGTAGACTAATATTTCCCTCTTCACGACCAACACCACTAAAGTCACACCTCATGTAATCGGTCTTGGTCCTAATGAGTCTAAACCCCTTGGACTCTAAGGTTTGTCTCCATAACTCTAATTTCTTATCAACACCATCCCTAGTTTCATCTACCAGCACTACATCATCGGCAAAGAGCATGCACCAAGGGATATCCCCTTGTATATCCTTCAAAACCTCATCCATCACCAAGGAAAAAATGTATGGTCTCAAGGCTGATCCTTGATGTAGTCCTACCGTGATAGGAAATGCATCAGTCGCACTATAACTTACGTGCACACTTGTCCTAACATTATTGTACATATCCTTGATAAGGGTAATGTACTTTGTTGTCACTTTATGTTTCTCTAGTTCCCACCACATGACTATCCTTGGTATCTTGTCGTACGCCTTCTCCAAGCCAATGAACACCATATGCAAGCCCTTCTTCTGCTCCCTATATCTCTCCATAAGCTGACGAAGCAAGAAAATCACCTCCATTGTAGACCTCCCAACCATAAAACCAAACTGGTTTTTAGTGACATCCGTCACTTTCCTCAGGCGATGTTCAATCACTCTCTCCGAAAGCTTCATAGTATGACTCATAAGCTTAATCCCTCAATAATTAGTACAACTTTGAATATCTCCTTTATTTTTGAAGATAAATACTAATATACTTTTCCTCCATTCTTCAGACATCTTGTTTGACTGAAAAATATGGTTGAATACCTTTGTGAGCCATACTATTGCCACGTCCCCAACGCATCTCCACACCTCAATAGGGACATCATGAGGGCCGAGGGCCTTTCCTACTTTCATCCTTTGTAAGGCCTCCTTAACCTAAAACTCTTGTATCCTCCGCACGAACCGCCTATTGGAGTCATCAAAGGAGTCATCCAACTCAACCATAGTGCTCTCATTCCCATCATTGAATCGTCCATTAAAGTAATCCCGCCATCTATTTTTAATCTATTCATCTTTCACTAGAATGCGGTCGGTCTCATCTTTGATGCATTTAACTTGATTGAAATCACTCATCTTTCCCTCGTGAATTTTTGCTATCTTGTATATGTCCTTTTCACCTTCTTTTGTCTCTAGTGTCTCATATAACTCATCATACGTCTGTCCTCTTGCTTTACTCACAGTCGGCCTTGCATTTTTCATGGCCTCTTTGTACTTAAGCATGTTGCTTGCGCTTCTATGATGATGCTAACTCTTGTAACACTCCTTCTCGTTAATGGCCTTTTGTACATCCTCATTCCACCACCATATGTCTTTATCTACAAAATTCTTTCCTTTTGCCACACTGAACACCTCACTAGCTATCTTCCTAACCATCTTCACCCACATACTATCTGCATCTCCATTTTTTAGCAAGGGTCCTTCTGTGATCACCCTATTTTTAAAGGATTATTGTATTCTCGTTTCAACTTCCACCACTTTGTTCTTGTGATTTTGACACCTTTTGTAACACAAAGAATATGTATGGAAGCGAAAGTCAACTACCACAAGCTTATGTTGTGTCACAACACACTCCACGGGGATCACCTTATAATCTAGGCACTCCCGTCTATCCCTTCTCCTAGTGAGAACAAAGTCAATCTGGCTAGAGTGTTGGGCACTATTAAAGGTCACTAGATGAGATTGTCTCTTCCTAAAGAGGGTGTTAGCTACCAACAGATCATAGACTACGACAAAGTCTAGGATGTCCTTACCCTCTTGATTTCTATCGCCGCATCCAAAGCCTCCATGTACTCCCTCAAATCCTACGTTAGTTGCACCCACATGACCATTGAGATCTCCTCCTATGAGAAGTTTCTCGGTTATCGGTACACTACTAACCATATCCTCCAAGTCCTCCCAAAATTGCCTCTTAGCACTCATGTTGAGCCCAACTTGTGGGGCATAAGCACTAATGACGTTCAAGACAATGTCCCCAATTACTATCTTGATTAAGATGATCCTATCCCCTCGTCTTAGAACATCCACTACTCCATCCTTAAGACTGTTATCTATTAGAACACTACGCCATTCCTAGTCCCAGTCGATCCAGAACACCAAGATATTTACTCGTCTCCTAATGGAAACATCTACTAACTCACGTAGCTTCCCGTCAAGGACCCTACATTCCAACTACGCACCCGAAATTTATGTTCCTCGGCTAGCTTCCTTACGCTTTGCATCCATCGAGTAAGATGCAAAGACCCTTGCTCACTTATCACTACATCCGGGTGATGATGTAGCGCGCCACTAAGGTGGTGGCGATCCGGCCCTTACCCATTTAATACCATATGCAGGTTCCAATATGGCGCGTCACTAAGGCGGTGGCGACCCGACCCTTGTCCACTTAACACCATACCCGGGTTCCGATATGGCACGTCGCTAAGAGGGTTACACCCCAACGAATTTCTATTGGGTTTCATTTTAATGAGAATGACTAAGTGTAGTTGTTGGCTCGCCAAGCCTATCGCAACCCCTCCTCCTTTACCGTTCATAATATTTCCCCAACTATTTAGTTAAGTAAAAAGATAAAAGCAGTGAGGAATTGATATCAAAAGTGTTTAATCATGCCATATATTTTCAGATATTTGAATAACCAAAAGATAGGTGGTTGAATAGTGAACATTGATAACTATTTTGATACGGAGATGGTGCCGGAGGCCCACTAGACTTTCGAGCCGCCCGGTCCGAACTACTCCCTTTGTCACACTAGAAGTTTATTTCATAATTGATTAAAATCAAACTTATCTAACTTTAACAAGTTTATAGAAAAAATATTATTTTTTATAACGTCATATCGCTATAATTAGATTCATCATAACTTGTATTTTCATAACGTACTGTTTCTTGACAGATGCTAATAATTTTTTCTATAAATTTAGTCAAAAAATTTGAACAACTCCATGTATAAACTTCAAAAACTCTATAAATAAATTTTAAATGGGTGGAGGAAGTATTTTCTTTTTCAAATTCGAAAAGAACTGGCGAAAAAAGAATAAGAAGTCACTCGCACCGGGGTCCTCAGCACTAGTTAAACAAGTCACGGGCCCGCGCAACGAGACGCGTTGGTGTCGATCCGTTGTTCTCCGCCGATTGCTCAAATTTCAAACAGCAGCGAGGGGCAGTTTGGTCATCTCGCGAAGCCGAAACGGACGTTTTCTGTTTCCTAGCGAGGAGGCGCGTTCCTAGGCTCCTAGCCGATCAACTACAAGCGGGCCCTACCCCGATCGTCAGCGATCCCGGGTCGTCCGTTCCATCCGCACTTGCGGGCCCTGGTTACCGAAAGGGCAAGCTTAACGCAGAAGCAAGTTTCAGCACTTCCGCACTGACCCTGGGCCCAACCTTGCCAGCCCCACGTGTCACTGACCTGCACCTGATGCGCGCCCTAAACTGCCGCCCCCAAACAAACATACTCGCTTTCAAATTGGTTTTGAAGTTTACTTTTAAACTAATTATCATTAAATAATTCATTATAATTTTTTTCGCCGTAAAAATAATGTCACTTTTCGGATCACCCTTCTCCGTCAGTCTGATAAAGGTCACTGTCGCGCGCGGGTCCAGACTGAAGGCCCCCACTTGCATAGGTGCAACCGCTTGTTGTCCCGAAAAAGAGAAAAGCCACGCTTTTGTTTGCATACAGTTTTATTTAAAATGAATTGAAATAAAAATTAATTCATTTTTCATTCCATTCCACCTTAAATGCACTCCATTTTATATTACCCAAACAAACACATAACAATCTCCGACGTAGAAAAATAGTGCCGTGCCTTTTCCGTCCAAAACCTCGTCCGTCCGTCGGCTACAGAAATTACCCTTGCTCACTTTCACGTGGGCCCGACGGTTTGTGGTCCCACATTCAGCTAGGGAAAAAGGGCGATCCCCACGCTTCCGGGATTCCTACTATTCCCAAACGGAAAAAGGGCGGCTACCGGATTCCCCAAGCGGTTCCGTCAGCGGGCCCCACGTCTCGGTGGCACCTCCCCCGCGCTGTCTCCCGAACCGCCTTATATCACGAGGGCAGAACCGTCCAACCAAAAAGATGCCGCAAAATAAAAACGAAGCAAGCGAGAGACGGCGGCCGTGAGAGAAAAAAGACTCGTGTTTTTTTCCGCCTCTCGTCTCCGGCTCCGCTGGCATTTCCCGCTTCGTTTCCGCCCCCCCGTCGCTCCCCGGCTCGCCACCTCGCGCGCGTCCCGTCACTCTCCTAGGGTTAGGGTTTCCGCCACCAGCGGCCGACGGTCACATCGGGATCGCGTCCTCAGTCCTCGCCGGTGAGTCCCTGCCCGTCTCCCCCGCTCTCCCTCTCCTCTACGGCCCTGTGATCTGTTCCTGGTCGTTGGCCCCTCGTGGCGGTCGCTTGCCGGTCGCATTTCTTGGATCTTTGAGAAGGAGATCTTGTAGGCTGGGTCTAGGCGTGGCGGTCGGATGTGCACGGTGCGGGATCCCGGAGGGTCTCGGGTGGGTGCTATTGGGTCCTTGAATCTAGGGTTCAGGCGAGGTTGTGGCGTGTGAATTGGAGATATGTTGCTGAAATCGGGGGCTGCTTTAAGATTTCATGCGAACGGTTTAGCTTCCGTGCTATCTTTCTATTGATTTGAGTTGCTATTCGTTGATCTCCATCTTCACGGGCAATTCCTACCTAAATTGGGCAGAGTTCGCCATTGTTGTTAATTGTTATGTATGTTGAATTTGTTAGATATATAATCTTACCAGACAGCGGCAGATGCTTATGTACGATTGCAAATTGAACCAATTCAATCAATGAGTTTGACTTACTTTCATGGTCGTTCTCGCCGTAATTTTGAGTGCATACCAATTTGCAATGCTGACCCAGCTGAGCACATACGCAGAGTAGGATAATGACTCACATTTTTTGCAATATACAACTGGCCCAATGCAAAAATACACCAACTCATATTGTTCTGGTTGCAGAATCATCTTTTTATGAGTTAAAGGAATTTGATACTTCTTGTAATGTACTGCTGCTCTATTAATGTCATGGTAAAGGAATTTGTTGTGCACTCAAAAGAAACAAAACAATGAAGCTATTATTTTTGCTCTTTCCGGACCCTGAGCATATCTGTTCTTTCTGATTCATATCTTTTCAAGTCTCTACTAAACGTTAGCACACTATTTACTGATAACACATATGTTGCGTTTTATGAATTGCATGGTGCTATCTTGTGTCATCTGTTGGTTCATATATTTCTGAGTGAATGTGAATCATGCTGCTAGACCGCCAATAACAGTCATAATGTTGTTTATTCCAACAGAGTTTGACCATCTGTGTAGAACAGGGCACTCGTTCCGAAGTGTCAATTGTATGGAGATGGGAATGACCCCTGAACTAATGTATGCACAAAATGTTTTCGTTCCTGCCACTACAAATCCCTACCAATATGGTTATGCAGGTGAAGTCAACTCTCCTTGCTCTGTTTGGTGGTGCTCTTTTCTTAGTCTTTTTATTTGGTTCTAATCGGTTTGTTAAATGCAGAAGTTGGATCATCTATGGAATGGTACAACTACCCGAGCTCTTTAGGCTATGGCAGTCAAGATATCTATTACCCGGTTAGTATACATGATAAAAGGCTTATTTGATACTTTACAGTTGCACTTTTTGTAACTGTGTTCTAATGAGATCATTTGTAATGTTTGCAGACAGAAGGCGTGCAGTGTGTATACTATGCGCCCGCTGACAATGGTCCTGTGCACTCTTCCTACAACCCTTACCCTGTGGATCCTTCTTTCATGTCTGATGGCTCATTTGTGACCCAAGAATATGTTGCTGACAATACTAACTCCACATGTCAAATTGTTCCGCCACCTTACCCCCCATCTTATTACATTCCAGCTGCACTTCCTTATGCCCAAGATAGTGTCTCTGGAAGCACAACCACACTACTTCATCCCCCAAATGTTGCATATCTTCCTACTATGCCAGCTTATGCTGCAACATCTTTGAGTGGGGTGCTACCGTTAATTGCTCCTGTCAACACAAAAAGTGACATGGTTGTGAATCCACCAGTACAGTCTACTATTGTCTCCTCAAAGCAATTTGAGGACCATACAAAACTGAATTTTCAACTGCATAATTCAGTTCCACAGAAGCAAGAGCGGCCAGATAGGTCCATGGTGCCTGTTAAACTTCCTCATGCTTCACAGGTAGGCATTCACGAATCATTTTGGCTTCTCTTTTGTCTAACCTTATAGGGACTTGGTTTTCCTGCAAAGCTGGTAGATTAACCTTTCATAAAGATAATGTGAAGCAGTATATGGATAGTTCCTCTGTGAAGTCTTCTGCACTATGGAGGCCTATCCCCTCATTTCTTGTGAATGTCTCAGTCCTACCAAGACCAATGAGGCAATGATAGAAGTTCAAATTCAAAATTCACTAGGAAACTCTTTATTGGTACCATTATGTCCAAATGTTGCTGAATTTTTTTCTGGCTGGCTACTAATGCCTAAACATCTTTCGCAAGAGCCATTCTTTCTTGTGTTAGTTTGGGTAACACAAATGGTTCAATTCATATTTTATGTCTTGCATAGGGGGTCTCTTGAACATCATATTTTGTGTTGTTCTGCTTTCCTTACTGGGTCCGAGTTCTGAGCATTAGTTGTACCAAGCTATAACTCTCTTCCCAAGGTGGCAAGCCAATTTCATGACCTAAAAATCTTGTTTTGGATGTATCTTCCCATTGTAATTAACCTGCGTATCATTATCTTTTGATTGAAAACATGTAAATGTTCATGATTTTTTTGTTACTTTCATTAGCATAACTTATTTCCTTTGAACCAAATGTGTCTCATCTATCCAAACTGACATGTTCTTTTTTTATAATGTTTAGGCACCAATGCATTTGCTTGAAGGGCCTAAATCTACTGCCAAGCATTCACCAAAAGAAAGGTTGTCTGCAAACAATTGCTTTGGATGTGCCGGACCTGATCTTCAGAAGTGGGCTTCTGCTGAGAAATTCCAGCCTTCTTCAAAATTGAGTAGCAGTCTCAATGGTCCAGGGCCAAAATTCTTGAATGAAAATGGTTTGGGTGACCCAGTGAAATCAAACAATCAAAAGCCCTCTTCTATAATTGTTAAATCTCACACGTTACGGCTCCCTGTCAGTAATCCAGAGAGGGCAATCCATATTAGAACCGATGAATACAATAGACATGATCTCCGAGTGGACTACACGTATGCAAAGTTCTTTGTCATCAAATCAATTGGGGAGGCAGATGTCCACAAGTCAATCAAATATGGTGTATGGTCTAGTTCCTCCAGTGGAAACATCAAGTTAGACAATGCATTCAGGGATGCTGACAGGATATCTCAGAGGAACAACACCAAGTGTCCAGTTTTCTTGTTCTTCTCTGTAAGTGTTTCTTTATTGATAATATGTAATTTCAGTTTTTTTTTCTGTGAAGTTCATTTATTGAACATATATGATTCTACTTATTAGGTGAATGGTAGTGGGCACTTCTGTGGCATGGCGGAGATGGTTGGTCCTGTTGATTTTCAGAGGGATATGGACTTCTGGTGTCAGGATAAATGGAGTGGTTGCTTTCCTGTGAGATGGCACATCGTTAAAGATATTCCAAATTATTCCTTGCAGCACATCACATTGCAGAATAATGAAAACAAGCCTGTCACACACAGCAGAGATACACAAGAAGTATGCCATCTTTGTGATTTCCTTTACAGACTGTTTCATTCATACACGCATTGCTTTTTTATGATTTTTTTTAACAATGCCTCATCTGCAGATTCCTTACATCCCTGGGATAACTGTGCTCAAGATATTTAAGGATATCAAAGTGAAGGAGTGCCTGTTTGATGACTTCATGAGATACGAAGTGGAGGAGGAGAGAATCAAACAGTACAGAAGGCGCAAGTTGAGCCATAATGCTCCCGATTTTGTACCCTTTTCGCGGCGCAGAGAGGATGCATCTGATGCTCAGCAGGCAAAAGTCAGCAGCGTGCTGATAGACAAAACATTGGAGATACAAAATGTGTCGGAGAAGCTGCATGATTGCAACTTGATCGAACTTCATGGTCCATGCGTGGAACCTGTTGAAAAGCAAGCCAGTGAGGCTGAAAAAGATAATGGACAGCAAGAAAATCCATGTAGTGGCAAGCAGAGTCACCAGGATGCAGCAAAGACTAACCAGACACCAGCTCCAAGTTTGAGGACAGGTGCGGACATGAAACGGCAATACTGGAAGAAGGTTGAAAACCTACAGCTGCTGTCAGACGATACTGTCCAAGGCCCATCCAAAGTACCAGAAAAGCGTTTAAACGGAGTTGGTAGCTCCCCTGCTGGTCTTGTTTCAGAGACGATTGAAGAGCAAAATATCATTGCCAAGGTTGCCTCACTTAAAATCAGTTCAGAGGCAGGAGAGGCTGACCGTAAGAGTTGCCCATTTGGTGTGGTTACCATTGGCTCGATGCCAGTCCGGGTTAGCGAGGTGTAGTTGGTGGTTTTTGTTTTTGGTTTGCAGTTGTCTTTCGTGGGGGTTTCGTTTGGGGTCCAAGCAAGCAGGGGCTGCTTCAGGTTTTCAAGTTTTTTTGGTGGTAGAAATGCCTGTCTTTTGGTGATGGTTTGCCCTGCTTTGATATGGCAAGAAGGATATATACTTAGATACTAGTTTTTCGGTGGAGAGAGATCTATACTTTATTGCAGCATTTGGCTATTTTTTTGTGGGGGTGGGGGCGTATCATTTTAACAGCACGATAATAAGAAAATAAAAGGAAAAAATATTGGCTTTTGGTGTCTGGTCCGATTGCATCTACTTAATTCTGTTCTCTACTGGACATTCTTATCTTTTATTTATGAGTCTGACAAGGGAGTGTTGTAAATAACAAGTATTACGCAGATTTACGTATGGGTTATAGCTGGTACTAGCGTGTTCGCTCATGCTTTGTACCATCATAAAACATGGGGACTAATCAATCAGCCGCCGCGGTCCTGCTGCGCCATTACGGCAGCCTTTCTCGTCGGCGGCCGTGGTCCTGGCCCGCTACCTAACTGATGAAACGAGGACGATGCGGCGTCGACGTTGCAGCACCTCATCCCACCAAACATACCCTTGACTCCTTTGGCACAAACAGTTCATAAACACATTTGCCCTTTTGGTGCGTGAGGGACACAAGAGAGAGAGAGAGAGGATGACCAAGCTCGGCAGCCTGAGGCTGCAGCACTACCTCGTCATGGCCGGGGTGGCCGCCGCCGTCTTCGTCGCCTGCCTCAGGTACGGGTATGGCGCAGGGGCTGGTCCTGCGCTGGCCAAGATTAGCGCCTTCGACAACCCTGGGGACGGCTGTGCTAGCGGCAGAGCAGCTGCTCCGGAAGAGCCGCCGCCGTCGGTGGTGATCTTCAACTTCGGCGACTCCAACTCCGACACGGGCGGCATGGCGGCCGTCAACGGGATGAACATCCAGCTGCCGCAGGGCCGCGCCTTCTTCCGCCGGCCCACCGGCAGGCTCACCGACGGTCGCCTCGTCATCGACTTCATCTGTGAGTCACCTCGCCTAGCTACTAGCTCAACCGTTATCGATTATTCCTGCCATTTCCCCGCCCACGCTTGAAATTAACATCCCTGAAAAGGAACTGTTTTTATGACCCGAATCAAACATGGTGAAAGTACGAAGTACGCTGTACTTCTGTTTGGTGCTTGGTGCCTGTACATATATAAGAAAAAAAGCGTGTAACTTTCATCAGATAAAAAGGGTTAAATAAATCAAACCACTAGAAAAAAAGGAGATGACCTTGGGATGGAAGTGGAGGAAAAAGGTGAGTGAGATATCGACACCTCAGGCATCACCATGATGGAGGTTTATATGGGCGGAAAGGTACTTGTACACCCCCAACAGTTTGTGGCGGCAACATCCAGCGCAAATAAATACCAATCCCTGCCTTCTCATCAGTCATCAGGACCAGCTACTAATCCAGTGTGCGGCAGTCCGGCGTTGATATTGCAAACCTTTTTCTGTGATTCATTAGCTAGTAGAGTACAAACAAATTCATTGTACTAGGAGAGAATACAGTACTACTACTACTAGATGGTTTGAAGCTTATATGTATGTTGTCGATGTGACGACACTGACAGGTGAGAGCCTGCACACGCCTTACCTGAGCCCCTACCTCAAGTCGCTGGGCGCGGACTTCCGCAACGGCGTCAATTTCGCCGTCGGCGGCTCCACGGCGACGCCGGCCGGATCGCCCTTCTCCCTGGACGTGCAGTTCCACCAGTTCCTCTACTTCAGGGCGCGATCCATGGAGCTCATCGACCTTGGTTCGTCAATGCTCCAGTTTTTTTTTTGAGCAGCATGCAGTTGGAGACCAATTAATTATCTATAGCCTTCTTACACGACACGTACGACAGCCTGCATGCAGGATAAGAGTAAGGTTGACTGTGGTCTGACCGACATGCGCAGGTCAGAAGCCTCCGATTGATCGCCAAGGGTTTAGGAAGGCCGTCTACGCCATCGACATCGGGCAGAACGACCTGTCCGCCTCCATGCACCTGCCCTTCGACCAGGTGCTCGCCAGGATCCCCGGCGTCGTGGCTCGGATCACGGGCACCGTCGAGGCGCTGTACTCGCACGGCGCCCGCAGGTTCTGGATCCACGGCACCGGCGCGCTGGGCTGCCTGCCGCAGAAGCTGGCCATCCCGCGGGACGACGGCGGCGACTCCGGCCTCGTCGACGCCCACGGCTGCCTCGAGGCCTACAACGCCGCCGCGCGGCGGTTCAACGCGCTGCTCGGCGAGGCATGCGGCCAGCTCCGCCGCCGCATGGTGGACGCCACGATCGTCTTCGTCGACATGTTCGCCATCAAGTACGACCTCGTGGCCAACCACACCATGCACGGTAACTAAATTAACTATAGGCTCTCGATCACTTACTCATGATCCTGTTTCGATCTGTCACCATATATATATATCATAGTTCAGACCTGCCATTTCTTACCTATCAGTTACTTTAAACGAAACTGCATGCAGGGATCGACAAGCCCCTGATGGCGTGCTGCGGCTACGGCGGCCCGCCCTACAACTACAACCACTTCAAGGCGTGCATGTCGGCGGAAATGCAGGTGTGCGACGTCGGCGCGCGCTTCGTCAGCTGGGACGGCGTCCATCTCACCGAGGCCGCCAACGCCATCGTCGCAGCCAACGTGCTCACCGGCGACTACTCCACGCCCAGGATCTCCATCGCCAGTCTCGTCAACTCCGCGCTACCCAACGACGGCTAGCTCGTACTCGCTGCTCCTGACATCATGTGCAGACAGAGGTTGATCGATTCATTTAGTTTATGCTCAACATGATGTTCAGATGAACGTGGCCGGCCGAACGATACAGCGAAACCATGAAGGAGCAAAAGTTAGCGAAAGCGGCACCGACATCGATTACTGACGTGCAAAAAGAAAGATTTCGTCGAGCCGTGTTGCATACACACAGAACATGGGATATATTACAACCCTGTATGTATGTAATTAATTAAGGTGTACAATGTTTTGTCGTAACATTATTTGATGAAAGAAAACGGTGGAGCGTTATTTTCCCCAACAGCAGTTCAGTGACCACAAACAGTTGTACTTTGATTATACAGATGGAAAGTAATAATAGTGCCTAGCACATATATCCAGCCATGTTGCATCCTCTACGTTTCAAATTTATTGTCTTTTAGGTTCACTCAAAGTCGAAGATTAGAATGTTCTGACTTCGAACAAAGCTAAAATGACAACGAATTTTCGAAGGGAGTGGGTAGAATATGGGAATAAGAAAAGGTATTCATATGCAAGAGTGATCGGTACACGCCTGTCACGTCACGTGGGAATAAGAAATGCTAATGCCTATATTTATAGTCAAAACAATCTTAAAAATAAAATTCTATTTTACTCTCTAGAATAATTTTTTTTTTCTGTTTTACCTTTTTTGTAAACAGAGTTATGGCTCACTCTACTCACGTGAGCAATCCAAATCGGTGCATTAACTCCCTATTAAAGCTTATACGAATAGGACCACGGTCCCGCGGGTATCCACGTGTTCAGTAAATCCATGGCGCGCAGATGCATGAGAAAAAAAACCGGGAAGCAAATCACGTGCTCTCGAGACAGGATCGCAGAACAAGCTCCTCGGGCGCGCGCGCGGCCGACAGAGATCTGCTAATTCGCTCGCCTCTCGAGGAGTCGGCACGCATCGTTCCGTGTCCTCGGTCGAGCTCCGTCGCTTTCCCACCGGTTTTCTCGGTGCTGCCATCAAGAACACGCCTCTACGAAGCTTTACGGTAAAAGTTGACAATGGTTACCACTACCATTCAAATGGCCGCATCTGGTGGGCTCGCTGTTTGCTCTCGCAGTCTCCATGCACAGTGGAGAGGTTGCGTCTCAGCTCAGCTGTGGACTGAACCGTGTCATAAATGGGAACAGCTCTCGCCCCACCCCCACCACGCTCCACCGGCGTCCGTATATCTATCTTCCCGTGGCCTCACAGAATCCGGTACCGCACAGTCAGGGGACCGCACCAACTATCGGCTCCACTCCGGCGCAGCCGCCCGCGACGCCGAGGTCCTGCTCAGCTCAATGTCGGCGGCGGGTGCGGCACTCCTCGCGCTGGCGGTGGCGGTAGCGACGGCGCTCCTCGCGCTGCCGGCGACGGCGGCGGCCGGGTTCAGCTGCCGGCCCGGCGCGCGGCCGGTGCTGTTCAACTTCGGCGACTCCAACTCGGACACGGGCGGCATGGCGGCGGCCATGGGGTGGCGCCTCGCGCGGCCGGAGGGCCGCGCCTTCTTCCGCCGCCCCACCGGACGGTTCTGCGACGGCCGCCTCACCGTCGACTTCCTCTGTGAGTCCACCACCGCCACTTCTGTCGTCTCCTCTGACTCTGATACCGCCCCCAAACGAGCACTCTGCAAACAGCAAAATCCTATCTGTCTCAGCAGTCAGCAACCCCCGCCCCCCTCCTTCAGCAGTCAGCAACCCTTCTCCCTTCATCATGATGAGCGTGCTTTTCCCTGCATCGAGCTCATACTCAATCTTGTGAAATGCAAGTCTTTTCCTGTGGAGGAAAAAAAATACTACAGTACTCACTTAGAAGTTTAACACTCGCTGACATACGATACGGCACCCATCTCCTGTTATTATTGGTGCCCGTGATATTTGTTAGGAGCCACAGCCAACCATTGTTTTCCTGAGAAATTGCAGATCCAGCGAGGACACTTGCCTCGCGTCAACACTCTCGTGCCAATGCATGTTTTCAGATGAAGATGCAGGGCTCGATGTCAACACTCTCGGCTGTGCTCAAGGCTCCTTGGGCTCCCGCTCTCCAACGAGAAGCTGAAGCTCTCTGTCCTTCAATCTTTTACGAGCGCTGATAGATATCTATCCGGTTGGTGGGCAAGCCTTCTCAACCATCATGGTCGGCTCGTCTAGACAGCCTCCCGGTGTATGCCATGGGCGCGCTGGTGCTGCCGCAAGGCGTCCTGGACGCCCTAGACGCTCGTCGGCGTGCCTTACGTCGGGAATCTGGACTGGCGAGGAATGCATCCTCAGCTGGAACCGAGCATGCCTCCCCAAGAAGGATGACGGACTCGGAGGCCACTACCTCAGCCTCAATAATGTTACAAATATGATGCTCGTAATATTCAGAAAGTCACAGGTATCTATAAATAGATGTATAGTGATAACAATTATGCAGAAAAATACTTATGCAAAAGTGAAAGTACAAATATACCCTTACATCTCTAACACCTCCTCAAACTCAAGGTGTATCATGAACATCGAGTTTGAAGAGATAAAAACTATGCTGAGCTCGGGTTTGTGTCTTCTGAAGAAATTCGCCAGTTGAAGCTTTAAAGTCACATACTGAAGATCAACAACACCATCCTGTACCTGTGCTCGTGTGTAAGAAGCATCAACATCAATATCCTTGGTAAGCTCATGTTTAACCGAATCACAAACAATACTGATAGCACCTGTACTATCAGACAAAAGAGGAGTCGGCATACCAATAGACACACCAAAATCCTCAAGCAACCATCACAACCAAGTAACCTCTGCACTCACAAGAGCCACAGCACGCAACTCAACCACTGCACTGGAACGAGAAACTGCTACCTGCTTCTTAGTCTTCCAAGCAATGAGGGAACCAACAAGAAAACACAATAGGTAGAAAGAGATCGACGATCAGAGGGATAACTAGCCCAAGTAGCATCGGAATATGCTTTGAGCTGTAAAGAGCTAGAGCGTGGAAAAAACAAATGTCTAGAAATAGTCCCACAAAGATAACGCAAGACGCGAAGCAAGTGACCAGGGCCGACTCTAAGTTTTAGAGGGCCCTTGGGCGAAATCAAGAGCATGGGCCCTTAGAGTATTAAAATATACTATGACATATTGACATAAAAACAAAAGTATTAAAAATATGCTAGATGAACATACACTTACCTCAAATAAGTACTAAATTATACTAACTTCAATGACAATTATATTTCAGTATTTCACAAAGAAAGTTCTTCGAGCATTCTTTGATGCAAAATCATTTAAAATAGTATCAACATCAATATTGTTCAGGATATCCTTCTCGATGCAACATATAGCCAATTCATTCAATCTATCTTGTAAAATAGTCGATCTCAAACAATTTTTCAGCAGCTTCAATTTAGAGAAACTTCTTTCGGCTGAGGCTACAGTCACAGGTATAGTCAATAAGATCCGATAAGCAACAACGACATTTGGATAACAATCGGCGGTTGCAACAAATTGAAGGATCTCATAAGTGGACATCAAATCATCTGGCAAAGTCACTTGCAATACTTTTAATTCAGAGAAAAAATCATCAAGATCAACATCAGATGATTCACTATGAGTAAAAGTTCAATCGAAAGTAGCGTAACATTTGTGTAGATCAGTATCTCCAATGACTTCAGATTGTTTGAATTCAATAAAAAACCAAACATGTATTCAAATGTCTTCAGCTGCTCAAAACGACTAGTCAATGAAGCAATTGCAGCGTCAACAATGACAAGAAAGTAAGTGACTCTGAAAGATTCCTTAGCTGACAATTGCAGTTCTTCATCTTCATCATTGATTTCATCAAAATGTTTCTTTCTTTTACTTTGACGTTTTGTGAAAAAAATTGGCTCTATGCCCATATCTGACGCAATGACTTTAGCAATCTCAATACCAGAATAGAAGCCTTCATCTCTGTATTTTTGAAAATAGGAGATCACCCCTTCAATGTGTTTGAGGGTAGTATCAATGCAAACAATCTTCTCTTGTAATTTTTTGCTCACCATATTTAAAGAAAATAGAACATCATGCCAAATAACCATACCAACTAAAGTTTCAAAATTCTCAAGTGCAGTAATCAAACCTTGAGCATCACGTACAACAGCTGCATCATCAGTACAAGTCATCTCTACTACCTTCAAAGCTGATCTTATTTGAGGAGTTTGATACCTGATAGGTTGCACACTCTTTATTCGACTCTCCCAGCGAGTATTGGACAATGGCTTCAGAGTTAGCTTTGGAACATGATCCAGTAAAATCTTCCACCTTTTAGTAGAACATGCAAATAATACATATATACGTTGTATAACACCAAAGAATAAAATAGCATGTTTGCATGATTTGGCCATATCACAAAGAGCGAGATTTAAGCTATGACATGCACATGGCATATATAATGCTTTAGGATTAATTTCAAGCAAACGTCTCTGGACACCTTGATGTTTTCCTTTCATATTGGAACCATTGTCATAATCTTGTCCTCTCACATTAGCAATATTCAGATCAAGAGAATCCAATGTATCCACCAATATATTAAAAAGTCCTAATTCTGAAGTGTCATCAACCTTTAAGAACCGTAGGAAAAATTTCTCCACTCTTGAAATATTACTTGACATATTGACAAAATGCACAACTAGAGTCATTTGTTCTTCATGGCTAACAACCGGTGTACAATCCAAGATAATAGAGAAATATTTGACATCTTTGATGATCCTTAAAATAACTTTTCTCACAACGTCACCAAGGAGTGAAATCAACTCATTTTGAATATTATGACCAAGATAATGATGATGAATTTCATTATTTTAAATGTGCCTAATGTGTTCTTGCATCACAGGATCAAACTCAGCAATCATTTCAATGGCCCCTATGAAATTATTATTATTGTCTTGATATAATTTCTCATTCGATCCTCGAAATGCTAATTTATTTTTTGCAAGAAACTTAACTGCGGAAACTATTCTCAGTAAAATTTGTCTTCAACGCTCTTTTTCTTTTGCAATCTCCCGTTGCATGTCATCATCAATTGTTTGATTTTTGCTTAGCCTCAACCGAAGTTCATTCCATGCATTCATGTTTGGCAAATGCTCAACACCACTCTCATAATCTTTCAGTCTTCCATTGAGATGTTTTCAGTCTCTCAAACCATCAGATGCTAACAAAGATTTGCTCTGATTTGATTTGAATAATTTGCAGCAAAAACAAAAAACTTTATCCAACTCTTTAGAGTAAACCAACCACTTTCTATCAACAACCTCATCATTAGCTAACTTTCTGCAGTAGTAAGCATATAAAAATGTCTACCAAGAGCATCCTTAGTAAACTCCAAACCAAATTCTCTCACAGGCCCCTTCTCAATTAAAATAGCCCTCTTGTGGTTATCAAGATTATCTCATGTTCTCGGGTCATAAATAGATAAAAGAGAATCATCGTGTTCATTACCGTTTTGATTTTGAGTATCAGATGAATGCTGCTCTTCAGTAACATTAACATCATTATCTATATTTAGATTCAATAAATTATAGTTAGTCAAATACAACAACAACAACAACAACCAAACCTTTATCCCAAGCCTGTTAGGGTCGGCTAGACATGAAACCCAATATCAGTGAAGTAAAAGAGAGGAAGAGATATAAGAACAAGGAAAAAAGAAAAAAAAAGAGAAAAAAAGGAAAAAGAAAAAAAAATGAAAAAGGAAAAAAGAAAAGAGAAAATAAATAAGAAAAAAGGAAAAGAAAAGAGAAAAGAAAAAAGAAAAAAGAAAAAAAACAAGACTATGATTCTGGCACATGAATTGCTACTTTCCATGCGGTCCTATCATGAGCTAAGTCTCTGGATACATTCCAATCTCTCAAATCTCGTTTTACCGCCTCCTCCCAGGTCAACCTTGGTCGTCCTCTATCCCTCCTAATATTTTCTCTACCTCTTAAAATCCCACTGTTAACCGGTGCTTCTGGAGGTCTCCGTTGGATATGTCCAAACCACCTATGTCGATGTTGGACTAACTTCTCTTCAATCGGCGCCACCCCTACCTTATCACGAATCGCCTCATTCCTTATTCGGTCTCTTCTCGTGTGCCCGCACATCCACCGTAGCATGCGCATCTCTGCGACACTCATTTGTTGGACATGTTGCCGTTTAGTTGGCCAACATTCCGCCCCATAGAGCATCGCGGGTCTAATCACTGTCCTATAGAACTTCCTTTTTAGCTTTTGTGGGACTTTCCTATCACATAGGATTCCAGAGGCCTGTCGTCATTTCATCCACCCTACCTTGATCTTGTGGCAAACATCCTCATCAATCTCGCCATTGCTTTGTAACATTGATCCTAAGTATCGGAAAGAGTCCCTTCTAGGTACTATTTGTCCTTGTAGACTAACATTTCCTTCACGACCAACACCACTAAAGTCACATCTCATATACTCGGTTTTGGTCCTACTAAGTCTAAACACCTTGGACTCTAAAGTTTGTCTCCATAACTCTAATTTCTTATCAACACCATCTCTAGTTTCATCTTCCAGCACTACATCATCATCAAAGAGTATGCACCAAGGGATATCCCCTTGTATATCCTTCGACACCTCATCCATCACCAAGGAAAAGATGTATGGGCTCAAAGCTGATCCTTGATGTAGTCCTACCGTGATAGGAAATGCATCAGTCTCACTATCACTTACGCGCACACTTGTCCTAACATTATTGTACATATCCTTGATAAGGGTAATGTACTTTGTTGGCACTTTATGTTTCTCTAGTGCCCACCGCATGGCTGACCTTGGTATCTTGTCGTACGCCTTCTCCAAGTCGATGAACACCATATGCAAGTCCTTCTGCTCCCTATATCTCTCCATAAGCTGACGAAGCAAGAAAATCGCCTTCATTGTAGACCTCCCAGACATAAAACCAAACTGGTTTTTAGTGACATTGGTCACTTTCCTCAGGCGGTGTTCAATCACTCTCTCCCAAAGCTTCATAGTATGATTCATAAGCTTAATACCTCGATAATTAGTACAACTTTGAATATCTCCTTTATTTTTGAAGATAGGTACTAATAGACTTTTCCTCCATTCTTCAGGCATCTTGTTTGACCGAAAAATGTGGTTGAATAGCTTTGTGAGCCATACTGTTGCGACGTCCCCAAGACATCTCCACACCTCAATAGGGACATCGTTAGGGCCGAGGGCCTTTCCTCCTTTCATCCTTTTTAAGGCCTCCTTAACCTCAAACTCTTGTATCCTCCGCACGAACCGCCTGTTGGAGTCATCAAAGGAGTCATCCAACTCAACCATAGTGCTCCCATTCCCATCATTGAATAGCCCATTAAAGTAATCACGCCATCTATTCTTAATCTCTTCATCCTTCACTAGAATGCGGTCAGTCTCATCTTTGATGCATTTAACTTGATTGAGATCCCTCATCTTTCTCTCGCGGATTTTTGCTACCTTGTATATTTCCTTTTCACCTTCTTTTGTCCCTAGTCTCTCATATAACTTATCATAGGCCTGTCCTCTTGCCTTACTCACAACCCGCCTTGCATTCTTCTTAGCCTCTTTGTACTTAAGCATGTTGCTTGCGCTTCTATCATTATGCCAACTCTTGTAACACTCCTTCTCCTTAATGACCTTTTGTACATCCTCATTCCACCACCAAGTGTCTTTATCTACAAGTTTCTTTCCCTTTGTCACACCGAACACCTCACTAGCTACCTTCCTAATGCAATTTGCCATCTTCATCCACATACTATCTGCATCTCCATTTTCTGCCCAGGGTCCTTCTGCGATCACCCTATTTTTAAAGGATACTTGTGATTCTCCCTTCAACTTCCACCACTTTGTTCTTGTGATTTTGACACCTTTGTCCCGCAAAGAACATGTATGGAAGCGAAAGTCAACTACCACAAGCTTATGTTGTGTCACAACACACTCCCCCGGGATCACCTTACAATCTAGACACTCCCGTCTATCCTTTCTCCTAGTGAGGACAAAGTCAATCTGGCTAGAGTGTTGGGCACTACTAAAGGTCATTAGGTGAGATTGCCTCTTACTAAAGAGGGTGTTAGCTATCAACAGATCATAGGCTACGACAAAGTCTAGGATGTCCTTACCCTCTTGATTTCTATCGCCGCATCCAAAACCTCCATGTACTCCCTCGAATCCTAGGTTAGTTGCACCCACATGACCATTGAGATCTCCCCCTATGAGGAGTTTCTCGGTTATCGGTACACAACTAACCATGTCCTCCAAGTCCTCCCAAAATTGCCTCTTAGCACTCATGTTGAGCCCAACTTGTGGGGCATAAGCACTAATGACGTTCAAGACAATGTCCCCAATTACTATCTTGATTAAGATGATCCTATCCCCTCGTCTTCGAACATCCACTACTCCATCCTTAAGACTCTTATCTATTAGAACACCTACGCCGTTCCTAGTCCCAGCCGAACCAGAATACCAAAGCTTGAAACTGGTATTCTCGACTTCTCTCGCCTTTTGACCGGCCCATGTAGTCTCTTGTACACAAAGGATATTTACTCGTCTCCTAATGGCAACATCTACTAACTCACGTAGCTTCCCCGTCAAGGATCCTACATTCCAACTACCCACCCGAAATCTATGTTCCTCGGCTAGCTTCCTTACGCTTTGCACCCGTCGAGTAAGATGCAAAGACCCTTGCTCACTTATCACTACATCCGGGTGATGATGTAGCGCGCCACTAAGGTGATGGCGATCCGACCCTTGCTCATTTAACACCATATTCGGGTTCCGATATGGCGCGCCACTAAGGCAGTGGCGACCCGGCCCTTGCCCACTTAACACCATACCCGGGTTCCGATATGGCGCGTCGTGAAGAGGGTTACGCCCCAACGAATTTCTATTGGGTTTCATTTCCATGAAAATGGCTAAGTGTAGTTGTTGGCTCGCCAAGCCTATCACAACCCCTCCTTCTTTACCCGGGCTTGGGACCGGCTATGTCATTACAACATAGTTAGTCAAATACGTACTTTAAAAAAATCAATGCCAGTTAGTAGTTACTTACTTTCATCCAAGAATTGCTCAGTGATCTGAGTAGGTACATCTGAATTGTGATCATCATCCTCTTCGTCGTTAGGATCTTGTGTTTGAATATTGTTGTTGACATCCACACTACTTGATGACGAAAAATATTTATTTAAAGCACCTTTCTGTGATTCAATAAGTTGATTCTCACGTTTTCTTTTATTTCTTTTCACAACACCGGATGGATATTCTTTAAACAACATTGTAACACCTATAATTATACATAAATTAATGATACAAAATACTCACAAATATAATTAAGAGATTCCCGATTTGAAATCAAATTATTTTACCTCAATTTGATGTCACCAGACAGCTGCACTAATCTGCTGCAGTAATCAGCCAGGCAATATTGTAACGCCAGCCTCCTTCCCTCAATTTGATCGGCGTGATTGGCGTCCAGCCGCGTGATCATGAGTTACGAAGACGAGAAAAGCAGCGGCGGCGGCTCCGTCTTCTGCCCTACGCGGCTACGCCTGGTGGAATAGAAAATTAACTTAAGTGTTGGCTGCCGCACAGGCTTTCTGCCTTCCTCGTGTGCGCAGCGCAGGCCTAATCTTCCTCGCAGATACCGGAAGACCTACCTAATATGCCTAAATTTTTGGGCCCCCTCTGGCCTGGGACCTAGGCGGTCGCCCTTCCCGCCTAGGCCCAGAGCCGGCCCTGCAAGTGACTATAGTGGACCTGGGTGGGAGCCGAAATAAACTAACTCAGAATGTGAAAAGAGTATGAAATATCAGGACGAGTGACATCAAGATACACTAGACTCCCTATAATATGACGGTAACGAGTAGGATCATCAAGAGGCTCACCATCGCTGGCTCGAAGATGGACATCGAGTTCCATAATAGTCTCAACAGCCCGGTGATCAGTAAGAGAAGCCCGATCAAGAAGATCCTGAATGTACTTTTTTTTGAGACAGATAAATTACCTCAGAGGAAGAGGAAACCTCGATCCTAAGAAAATAGCGAAGAGGACCAAGATCGGACATAAGAAACTGCTCACTGAGACGGGCCTTTACGAAGACTATGTACTCAAAATCGTCTACGGTGATAATCATATCATCAACATTGTCGGTACCCTTGATATGGGGTACTCCCGCGCACAGGGGAAAATGCCTAAGCATCTCGCCCTTCTCCGCAGGGAGAGCTCCGAAGGCGCCACGTGTCCAGCGGGGCCGGAGCTCCCTCTCCTCAGAGGAGAGCTCCGGGCCCGCCACGTGGCCAGCAGCAGCCGGACCTCCCCCCTCCGTGGGGAGAGCTCCGAAGGCGCCACGTGTCCTGCGGGGCCGGACCTCCCTCTCCTCAGCGGAGAGCTCCGGGCCCGCCACGTGGCCGACAGAAGCCGAACCTCCCCCCTCCGCGGGGAGAGCTCCGAAGGCTCCGCGTGTCCCGCGGGGCCGGACCTCCCTCTCCTCAGAGGAGAGCTCCGGGCCCGCCACGTGGCTAGCAGGACGGCGCTGCCTGCCCCCGCGCGGTAGGCAGCAGACGTAAAGACACACCATACCTTGCCCGTACAAGGTATTCAAGGCCCGCGCCTTCCCAAGACGCGGAACACGCCTCTGTCAGGTGCCGTTGCGCCCAGTCTCGCATCGGAGACTGACGCGCCGTGTCAGAGCCTTCCCGCCAATAAACACAGCGACAAGACATCCCCTGCCGCTCCCGCCGTCATCAACCACTACGACTAGCTTGCGGCATGGGCAAGGCGGCAGAACAAAGACTCGGAAGCCTTCGCGAGAGACAACTATCGACATAACTGCGGATACGATAGTCGGCAGACAATCTCCCCGGGACCACCTGTCGGGTCCCGGGCCCCCCTTGTAAGCCACATGAGCCTTGGACTATAAAAGGCTCGGGTAGGCGACGTTAGCAAGGGTTCGCACTCCAGCAACTCGCACCCTAGACATCACTCACCCTCAAGCTCAGGACTCCGGTTCTGAGTAGCAAGCAATACAGCGAGCACCTCTGCTCATTGTGGACGTAGGGTTTTACGCTCCGGCGGCCTGAACCACGTAAAACTCGCCGTGTCAAGCTTCTCCCTCACTCGTCCCTAACGCTTAAGCTCTCCGCAAGCGACTAGCCCCTCCGAAAAAGAACCTCCGCGGGCTGCCCAGAGCAGGTCCGGGGGAAGTGTCGATCACACACTTCGACATTTGGCGCGCCAGGTAGGGGACTTTTCCCTTGCCCGACGAGTTTCTGCCGACGAAGATGACGAAGCTTCCTTCAGCGGCAAGCTCTCCTCCCCTGCGTTCACGGCGGACCGTGACTAGCGGAGAATACGTGTCGACACACTCCGGACGGAGTGTGTCGGCGCAAGCTGGAAGCCAGCAGCCGACCCCGGCAACGCCGACTCCGACAACGTTGGCTCCGGCGAGCGTCAGATCTTCTGCAGCGCTGAGCGTCCCCCAGGGGGCGCGCTAGCTGCAGCAAGAGCGCTACTGCGCAATCCACCTGCTGGGGACGCGCCTCAGTCTGCGACCCAGCAGTGGATCCGTGAAGTAGACCGTCTCGTCGTCGCCGCCGCAAACCCTCGACTTAGGCGGGGACAACGTTCCGGCCAACCGGCTGTGTCGCTGACGCGCACGCCGACGGTTGACGGACGAACGGTGGATCCAGCTCCACCAGGCTCCCATCGATGGATCTGAGGACAGAGCTGGAACGATGCCACTTGGGCCAAGATGCCCGAGTGTTCCTCGAGCGACGACGAGAAAGGCGTCGCAGCCAAGAGGCTGGCGACAGCATGACGTCTGCCTCGACCCTGCTTGAGGCGCAGACTTTCGCCACGCGATATCTGCCCCAGGCATACGCCACGCAACATATGCCACAACCATATGCCCCGCAAACGGCGCCCCCGGACTATGGCGCAGCCTTGCCCATACCGGGGTACACTGTGCCAGCAGCGAACCAAACGTTCGCGGCACCAACGCCTGCAACGACAGGAGCAGGATGTGCGGCCCTAGCGCCCCACCTTCGCTTCGCGAGGTGGCCGTGCAAGTTTCGATCGCACCTGCCCGAGAAGTACGACGGCAGCGTCAACCCGGCGGAGTTCCTCTAGATCTACTCCACCGCCGTACTTGCCGCAGAAGGGGATGAGGCCGTCATGGCCAACTACTTCCCCGTCGCCTTGACCGGCCCATCCCGGTCTTGGCTCATGAACCTCCCCCAGGGCTCCATAACCTCCTGGGGAGAGCTCTGCCGGCAGTTCACTGCTAATTTCGGCAGCTCCTACACCCGGCCTGGCACGGAGCTCGACCTCCATGCCGTCCAGCAACAACCTGGAGAATCCCTACGCTCCTTCATCCAGCGATTCTCCCAGGTACGGAACACCATCCCACATATCCAAAGTGCTTCTGTGGTGGTGGCGTTCCGACAGGGTGTACGGGACAAGAATATGCTCAAGAAGCTCGCGACCAGAGAGGTTCGCGACGTTTTAGATCTCTTCAGCCTGGCGGACAAGTGCGCCAAGGCAGCAGAAGGGCGGAACTGACACTCACCGCCAGCCTCCGAGTCAGGAGGACAACCCGGATCTGGCGCTGCTTCCTATGGAGGCAGCAAGAAGACCAAGAACCGGGACGGTGGCAAGATGAAGTCCCCGGCCGCGGCTCCCGTTGCCGCAGCAGCGGCGCCCAGTGGAGCTCGGGGGCCGCGCCCCGACAAAAGGCAGCGACAGTCACCAGCCCCAGATGGTGACCAGGGCGAGCTATGCCCCGTGCACGGCAGCTGTCGGCATACTGCTGCCGAGTGCCGGGAGATTTGGAAGCTCGCGGAGCGCTTCCGCAAAGGGAAGCAGCTGCGAACTGATGCCCAACCCTTCCGTCAAAGGGAGGGCAAGCAGAAGGCCGATGCCCCAGACAACGTCGACCACCAAGTGGAGTTTCAAGAGCCTCAGCGCGCCGTGAAGGCGGTGCGCAACCATGAGGACTCCAGCTCCAACGATGACGAGCATCGAAAGAAGCTCTATGTCATCTATGGCGGGTCCGCTGACCCCTCGTCCCGAAGCGCGGTTAAGACTCTGCGCCGAGCGGTAGCGTCGGTGGCTTAACTCCCAGGTGGCGCGCCGCACCTCAAGTGGATGGGAACCCCCATCAGCTTCGATGCCACCGACTGCCCCAGGAACATGGCTGGGGCCGGCCAACTACCGCTCTTGGTAGCACCCACCATCGCCAACGTGAGGATGTACCACGTTTTAGTAGATGGCAGAGCTGGGCTGAACCTCATCAGCCGCGCAGCTTTCCAGAAGCTGCAGATCCCGATGGCCAAGCTCACCCCGTCGAGCCCGTTCTCTGGGGTAGGGCCGGGACAAGTCGTCCCCTACGGCAACATCAGTCTTCCGGTGACCTTCGGGGCACCGGACAGCTAACGGACAGAGTACATTCTGTTCGACGTAGCGGAGATCGACCTCCCCTTCAACGCCATAATCGGCAGGCCAGCCCTGTACCGGTTCATGGCAGCAGCCCACTACGGCTACCTCGTCTTGAAGATGCCTACACCAACAGGCATCCTCAGGATTCGTGGAGACCGCACTGCTGCAGTGTCGGCCTTGGAAAAGCTCCAGGCACTTGCGACAGCACGAGCACCAGCCCCTGGCAGTGCGGAACCAGACCGGCTCCACCCGAGTGCACGCCACCGTGCCTCAGCTGCTGCACCCCGTGTGCAACCCCTTGACGAGGGCGACGTCCCCCTGAAGGTCGTCCAAGTCGGCGCCGACGCTGCCCAGACCACCCGGGTAGTCGGGGGCCTGGATAGCAAATAGGAAGGCGCGCTCATCACCTTCCTCCGGCACAACGTCGACGTGTTTGCATGGTAGCCGTCGCAGATGCCGGGGATCCCTAGGGAGGTGATTGAGCACCACTTGAAGATCTTCCCCGACGCCCGACCAGTCCAACAGAAGCCTCGCAAGCAGTCCATCGAGCGGCAGAACTTCATCCGAGAAGAGATCAAGAAGCTGCTGGATGCTAGCTTCATACGGGAAGTCCATCACCCCCGGTAGTTGGCGAACCCCGTCGTTGTCCCGAAGGCCGGTAAGAAGCTCCGGATGTGCATCGACTACACCGGTCTCAATAAGGCATGTCCCAAAGATCCATTCCCTTTCCCCAGAATAGATCAAATAGTAGACTCGACATCAGGCTGCGATATGCTATGCTTCCTAGACGCCTACTCGGATTTCCATCAGATCCCTATGTCTAGAGAAGATGAAGAGCACACCTCCTTCATCACAGTAGATGGCCTGTATTGTTATTGTCTCTATGCCTTATGGCCTAAAGAATGCTCTCCCCACCTTTGTACGTGCAATGCACAAAACCTTTGGAGAGTTAATAAGAGACTTAGTTGAGGTGTATGTCGATGACATCGTAGTCAAGGTTAGGCAGAGTTCATCCTTGTTAGATAATCTAGTCTTAGTCTTTGACAAGTTGCGCTCTACGCGCACCAAGCTGAACCCCGACAAATGTGTGTTTGGCGTATCCTCTGGGAAACTCTTAGGATTCCTGGTCTCACACCGAGGGATTGAGGCCAACCCAGAGAAGATCAAGGTCATCGACTTGATGCGGCCTCCTGCCCGCATCAAAGAAGTCCAGAAACTCACGGGATGCCTAGCCGCGCTGAATCGGTTTATACCGAGGCTAGCAGAGCGAGCGTTCCCCTTCTTTAAGCTCCTGCGCAAATCCGGTCTGGACTGACGAAGCAGAGGAAGCTTTCCAGGAGTTGAAGCAACTCCTGACGACTCTGCCTATCATGGTAGCCCCCGAGCCCGGAGAGCATTTGTTGCTCTACATCGCGGCGACAACTGAAGTGGTGAGTATTGTCCTCGTCGCATAGCGGCCGGACCTCTCGTCATCACAGCCTGCTCCGGTAGCCGGAGACAGACGCCAGGAAACCCGGAGGTCCAAGACGGCCTCCCAGACCTCCAAGACAACCTCCCGGAGGTCCAGGACGGCCTCCCGGACCTCCAAGACAACCTCCCGGAGGTCCAGGGCGGACCCCCGGACCTCCAAGACAACCTCCTGGAGGTCCAACGGGACCCCCCTGGGGCCCAACGGGACCTCCAGGAGATCCAGCGGGACCTCTTGGAGCTCCCGGAAAACCAGCAGGACCTCCCGGAAGGCCAAGGCGGCTTAGGAGCCTTCGAGTCCCAACTTCCAGAAGCCCCCCTGGACCCACTCACCTCCGGCAGGCCTGAGCCAATGGATGAAGACCTCTCTGACCTGAGAGAGAGGGTCCGGACCATCCAGAGGCCTGTCTACTACATCAGCGAGGTCCTCCATGACGCCAAGACAAGGTACCTGGAGGTCCACAAGCTGCTGTATGCAGTGCTCGTGGCGTCCAGGAAGCTCCGCCACTACTTTCAGGCCCATCGGGTCTCGGTGGTCACCTCCTATCCGCTGAAGGCGATCCTTCACAGCCCCCATGCGACTGGCAATGTCGCTAAATGGGCGGCGGAGCTGGCGGAGTTTGAGCTGGACTTCCTTCCTCGCCATGCAGTCAAAAGCCAAGCGCTGGCTGACTTCGTGGCTGAGTGGACGCCAACGAAGGCTGACCCAGGGGGCCATGAAGACGGTGAACCAAAGTACCGAGCTCCGGTCTTCACCGGGCCTCACTGGACGCTCTTCTTCGACGGCTCCTCGCGAAAGCAGGGGGCCGGTGCCGGCGTACTGCTTCTCATGCCATCAGGGGAGCAGTTTGGGTACATGGTGCGTCTTAATTTCAAGGCAACCAACAACATGGCAGAGTATGAAGCACTCATCTTTGGCCTACAGACAACCCTGTCTCTGGGCGCTCGCCAGTTGTTGGCACAGGGCGACTCCCAGCTGGTCATCAAGCAAGTTAGGGGTGAATGCTCCTGCAATGACCCACAGCTAGCTGCTTATCTGCTCCACGTGCAGATGTTGGAGAAAGACTTCCTCGCCTTGGACCTGCGCCATATACCGCGCGCTGGCAATGCCGCAGCTGACGACCTCTCAACGAAGGCCTCCACCGGAGCGCCTGTGCCCGAGGGAGTCTTCGAGATGACGTTGCTGCGGCCCACAGCCCGGCCCGCCGAGCCGGACGAAGGGGGCTGGACCAGCACCTCGAAGCTGGCGGTCCCGGCGGCCCTGCAACCATGGACGCCGCCAAGGATCGTAAGTGTCACTAGAGACTCCATGCAACCCAGCGCACAAGATCCAGAAGCTCGTCAGACCCGATGCATGGATCACGGAGATCCGGGACTACTTGAAAGATAACATCCTCCCTGATGAACGTGTATCCGCTGAACGGATTGTGCGCATGGCTAAGAGATACGCGCTGGTAGAAGGGGATCTCTACCGGCGCGGCGCCAACCATGTCCTATTGCGGTGCATAACCCAGGGGGAAGGCTGCGACTTGCTCGCTGAGATCCATGGAGGCGAATGTGGGAGTCACTCTTCCTCACGCACGCTTGTCGGTAAAGCCTTCCGGCATGGCTTGTACTGACCGACAGCACTCCAGGATGCCGTCAAGCTGGTTGAGAGCTGCAAGGCGTGCCAGTTCCACGCCAAGCAGATCCATACACCGGCTCAGGCGGTACAGATGATCCCGCCCTCATGGCCGTTCGCCGTATGGGGGTTGGACATCCTGGGACCATTCCCCAGAGCCGTCGGGGGATTCCGGTACCTCTACGTAGCCGTTGACAAGTTCACCAAGTGGCCGGAAGCCACACCCGTCGTCACCATCAACAAGCAGTCCGCAGTAAAATTCATCAAGTCCATCGTCTGCCGGTTTGGGGTCCCGAACAGAATCATCACTGACAACGGGACCCAGTTCACCAGCACAGCGTTCCAAGAATACTGCGAAGACCTCGGTATCCAGGTGTGCTACGCCTCCGTTGCTCACACAAAGAGCAACGGATAGGTTGAGAGGGCCAACGCCGAGATTCTTCGGGGCCTCAAGACCCGCACCTATGATGGCTTGAAGAAACATGACGCCAAGTGGGTGGACGAGCTTCCGAGCATACTATGGGCTAACCGGACATCCCAGAGCCGGGCCACCGGAGAGACACCCTTCTTCATGGTGTACGGAGCCGAGGCTGTGCTTCCCCCAAAGATCACCATGAAGTCTCACCGTGTCCGAGCTTACGACGAAGCCGCGCAGGACAACCTCCGACGTGAAGACCTCGACCTCATCGACGAGGTCCGGTTACATGCAGCGCTCCGCAACGCACGATACAGACAAGCGCTCCGGCGCTACCACCAAAGGTTTGTGCGTGTCCGGGAGCTGCAGGAAGGCGACCTGGTGTTGCGACGCATACTTTCTCGCGAAGGGACCCACAAACTCTCCCCCAGCTGGGAAGGCCCCTTCCGAGTCACGAAAGTGTGCCGCCCCGGGTGCGTACGCCTTTCCACCGAAGATGGGGATCCGCTCCCGAACCCCTGGAACATCGAACATCTCCGTAAGTTCTACCCTTAGAGCAATAGTAGGACAATCTCTTCTTTTTTAATAGATCCCATAGAGTCCAGGAACAACGCTCGGAGCAGCTAGGTCTCAGGGGACAGTCCAGGACTACGTTTAGCTTGGCCTGGTTCCGACCCTAAGCGCGTAGTCTTGCTTCCCTTTTTAATGGGGCGGATCGCTGCCTCCATGTTTAGCCTGCCTTCCTCCTATGGGAGTTTATAGGGAAAGAACCTGTCCTACTTTGCTCTTCCCTTGTGCTTATTTAAATTACGTATTAATTTTTATAACCGCACCTCCTGGGTATGTACACCATACACTCGGTCCCCTTTCCCATTCTCGCCTCTAGTCGGCATTTGCTATCCTGCCTGGGACGGTCGCGTTTGAGGTACCTGCCGATGGCCAGGGGGCCCCACGCCCCCGGCATGTCGCGCACTAAAGTTCCCAAGCACTGTGCACCGGATCAGGATCGTAAGCCAAATAAGACTGAGATCAGGAGGGGGGAGCCCCAGGGAGAATTACGTTTCCCTTATTTGTGTGCAGGACCCTTCGGCCTTGACACCCCGTAGGAGTATGGTAGGAGTACCCGAGCAATTGGCCACACCTACCAGGGGGCGCTACGGGACCGCGTAAGACCGAGAGATCCGGACCCCGCCCCCTCCGCAGGGGCAGGCTTCGGAGGCCCCACGTATCTGGCGGGGTCGGAGCCCCCCTCCTGCTCAGCGGGTAGCTCCGGACCCGCCATGTGGCCGGCAGAGCTGGGTCTCGCCCCCTACTCAGGGGTGAGCTCCGGAGGCTCCACGTGTCCCACGGGGCCGGATCTCCCTCCCCTTAGAGGGGAGCTCCGGGCCTGTCACGTGGCCGGCGGATCCGGACCCCCCATCCCCATGGGGCGAGCTCCGGAGACCTCCGGGGTCCTCAATACAATAAGGACCCAGGGAAGGTGTCTGTGCAGAGCTTCGAGGTTGGTGAAGGCCTCTGAGTATCTTGCGGAGCTAAGGGCTCGGTTAGGCGAAACTAAGAAGACAAAAGCATCGCAGACACAAAGGGTCACAAGAGTCTATTTATTCATGGCTCCATGAGCTGGACTACAGACTCGATAAAAAGAAAAAATAAAGAGAAGAGTCCTAGGGTCCCCCTTGCAAATCCAGAACCTAGAAGCTACAAGAGCGGCCACGTCCCCGACTTCAGCCCTGGCGGCGTCCTCCCGCTCTGCGACTCGAGCGCGGGGATTACCTCGGCCACCACCAGCGCAAGGGCCGCTAGAGCTCGCCGTCGTCGCCAACAGCTGCCCCGCAGTCGCTTGAACTGACGGAGGAAGGGATGCTCCTGAAGCCCCCTCCGCCGTTTCAGCAGCTTCCTTGGAGACTCCACCGCCTGAAGTCCTCCTCGGCGCTTCAGCAGTTTCCTTGGAGACTCCTCCGCCTGAAGCCCTCCTCGGCGCGTCAGCAGTTCCCTTGGAGACTCCACCGCTCGAAGCCTTCCTCGACGCATCAACAGTTTCCTCGGAGACTCCACCTCCTGAGGAGGGAGGACGCAACGCCTGGGAACCTTCAGCCTGTCGTCGCTCAAGAAGAGTCCCGTCGGGATGATGAACCTGAGGCCTCTTGGGGGCGCCATCTCAGCAGGGTGCGCAGGCTCCCTGGATCCCTGACTCGACGTAGACGCCGCCGCCGGAGGAGATCGAGCGCGCTCCTCCTCCGAAGGCGGGTTAGAAGCCATGGCAGAAGACAAGGCCGCAGGGACTCAAGGAAGGTGCAAGCACCGGGAAGTCATATAAGGGGAGCCTACCCGCGTTGCGACTTCCCTTCGCACTTCCCAGGTGTGATTCCAAGCGATTCGAAACTCTTCGAATACGTTGCATGGGCAACCGCTTCGGCTACAAGATCGAGCGTCGATGACAAGTGGACCCGGGTCGTCCAGCTGAGGCGGTGGGCCAAGAAGTCAGTCTCCCTAGGAGACGAGCCAGCAAGACGCTTCGGCGGTTCCCGAAAAAAGCGCCGTAACATGCAGAAGTGGCAGCCTTGGGAACCGCCACAGTAAAAGCAACCATCAAGTGGGCGCACGCTCCCACGATCCCGCGACTGTTCGTGCTCCGGCAACGGTCAACGCGGGACTTAGAAAAAGTGCGCGGAACAGAAGAGAAGGAGGCCCCACCTCGGGCTTGCTACCTCCCCTGATATGGGCCCGGGGGCCACTGTCGGTACTCTCGATATGGGGTAACCCCGCGCACAGGGGAAAATGCCTAAGGATCTCGCCCTTCTCCGCAGGGAGAGCTCCGAAGGCGCCACGTATCCAGCGGGGCCGGACCTCCCTCTCCTCAGAGGAGAGCTCCGGGCCCGCCACGTGGCCAGCAACAGCCCGACCTCCCCCCTCCGCGGGGAGAGCTCCGAAGGCGCCACGTGTCCCGCGGGGCCGGACCTCCCTCTCCTCAGCGGAGAGCTCCGGGCCTGCCACGTGGCCGACAGAAGCCGAACCTCCCCCCTCCGCGGGGAGAGCTCCGAAGGCTCCGCGTGTCCCGCGGGGCCGGACCTCCCTCTCCTCAGAGGAGAGCTCCGGGCCCGCCACGTGGCCAGCAGGACGGCGCTGCCTACTACAAGGTATTCAAGGCCCGCGTCTTCCCAAGACGCGAAGACGCGGAGCACGCCTCTGTCAGGTGCCATTGCGCCCAGTCGCATCGGGGACTGACGCGCCGTGTCAGAGCCTGCCCGCCAATAAACACAGCGACAAGACATCCCCTGCCGCTCCCGCCGTCATCAACCACTACGACTAGCTTGCGGCAATGGGCAGGGCGGCAGAACGAAGACTCGGAAGCCTTCGCCAGAGACAACTACCGACATAACTGCGGATACGATAGTCGGCAGGCGATCTCCCCGGGACCACATGTCGGGTCCCGGGCCCCCCTTGTAAGCCACATGAGCCTTGGACTATAAAAGGCTCGGGTAGGCGACGTTAGCAAGGGTTCGCACTCCAGCAACTCGCACTCTAGACATCACTCACCCTCAAGCTCAGGACTCCGGTTCTGAGCAGCAAGCAATACACCGAGCACCTCTGCTCACCGTGGACGTAGGGTTTTACGCTCCGGCGGCCTGAACCACGTAAAACTCGCCGTGTCAAGGTTCTCCCTCACTCGTCCCTAACGCTTAAGCTTTCCGCAAGCGACTAGCCCCTCCGAAAAAGAACCTCCGCGGGCTGCCCAGAGCAGGTCCGGGGGAAGTGTCGACCACACACTTCGACAAACATATATAGAGAAGAAGAAGCGTGCAACCACGTGACGAAGTGTGCACAAAGAGCGCGGGATCATGAGCACTAACAGAGAAACCTGTAGCAGTGACCACAGACGCAAAACGCTGAAACCGAGCACGAGGAGCCTGTTTAAGACCATAAAGAGAACGTCTAAGACGGCAAACCATACCCTCAGTAACAGAATACCCAGGTGGTGGCTGCATATAAGCCTCCTCACGCAGCTCACCATTAAGGAAGTCATTCTTCACATCGAACTGAGAGATGGACCAGTCACGAACAGAGGCCACTACAAGTAGAGTACGAACAGTGGTCATGTGAGCAATAGGAGCAAAGTCACGACCATGTTTCTGCTAGAAGCCACGGGCGACTAAACGAGCCTTATAGCGCTCAAGTGAACCATCAGAGCGGGTCTTAACCTTATAGACCCACTTACAGGTGATAGGACGAACATGTGGGAGACAGGGCACAAGTTCCCACGTGCCGGTGCGCTCGAGAGCAGCAATCTCCTCGGTCATCGCATGTTGCCATTCCGGATGAGGAACAACATCACGATACGTAGCCGACTCAGGTAGAGCAGCAATAGCAAAGCTAGAAGGAGAATACCGATCAGGAGGTTGTCGAGGACGATGACCACATCCAAGAGGCTGCTCAGGAGAAGAATCATCGGAAGGAGATGATCTCTTAGGAGAAGAGGACATAACAGGAGAGGCAGACTGAGCCGGAGAAGATGGATCATCAGAAGGTAACCCAACTGGAGTAGACGGCTCATCAGAAGAAGATGGTACGTCTGAAGGAGGGACAACTTGTTAAGTATAGACCTGCGTCACATGAGCCTTCAAAGTATAATCGGGAACCAAAGAAGCAGGCTCCGAAGAAGAAGAAACCGTGGAACGCGACACCGAATGTGAATGTGATACACTAATAACTGGAGCATCTGGAAAGAACATAAACGAAATGGGATCGACCACAGATACAGAAGAAGTATCAGAAGAAGGACGAGGATAGAAAGGATGTGTCTCATCAAAAACAACATCCCGTGAAATCCCCATTCGTCGATCAATCGGATCCTAACAACGATACCCCTTATGCTCCAAACTGTATCCAACTAAAACACACTCGACCAACTGAGCAGTCAGCTTAGTGCGCCCACGAGGTGCGAGCAACATGTAGCACACACATCCAAAAAGATGAAGGCTGGTGCAGTCAGGCGTCTTACCCGTAAAACGCTCAAAAGGAACCCCCCTCTAAGTGCAGACGATGGCTGAATGCTAATAAAATAAGTGGCAGTCGAGACCGCCTCGGCCAAAAAATGAGGAGGAACGGAGGAAGCAATCAAAGAAGTACGAGCCGTCTCAAGAAGATGACGATGCTTACGCTCAGCAACACCATTCTGAGCATGAGCATCAGGACAAGAAAACTGAGCAAGAGTAACTTGCTCAGAAAGAACTTACGAAGAGCATCAGAAAGGTATTCACCCGCGGAATCGGCTCGAAAAATACGAATAGGGGTGTCAAACTGAGTGCGGACCATAGTCGAGAAGGACTTATAGATAGATAACACCTCACTACGATATTTCATAAAGTAAACCCATGTGTGCCGCGAAAAATCATCTATAAAAATGATATAGTATTTATGTCCTCCTTTTGAAGCAAAAGGTGCAGGTCCCCATACATTTGAATGAATAAGATCAAAAGAACGCTCAGACACCGACTCACTAGAATGATAAGGAAGTTGAATCTGCTTCCCTAACCGACAACCCTGACAATGAGCTAAAGACTCAGTACTAGAGACTGATCCTAAAACATCACGCCGAACTAGAACGGACAGACGAGAGCCACAAAGATGACCCAAACGGTGATGCCACTGAGCAAACGTCGAAGTGGACGAAGCAACAAGACTTGAGCCGACTGAACGGGCAGACGCAGCGGAAGGAAGACGAAGCCAGTCAAGCTCCCAAAGACGCTGTGAATCACAACGATGAGGGCCAGTACCAACCAGACGACCCGTGCGACGATCCTGAACGTAACAAAGATCATGATCAAGAATCACTCGGCAATCATTATCAGTGAGTTGACCAGCGGATATAAGCTGCATTGTAAGTCAGGAACAAAGAAAACATCAGGAAAAACAAAAGTGTCAGATAAAAGAGTGTCCCGTCCAACAACCGAAAGAGGAGAACCATCGACAGTATGAACAATAGAAGAACGATACGAAAAACTCAAGTAATACAAACTGGTACGATAAGGAGTCATATGGAGCAAAACATCAGAATCAAGAATCCATGGACAAGTATCTGGACCAGAAGTAGGAGGTGGTCCCCCAGTGGAAGTCGAAGACGCAGCAACAGTACTCGAAGTTGCAGAAGACTGAGTGACAGAACCAGACGCTCCCGATGGTGCAGAAGTAGCGAGGCGACAGAAGCATGAGTAATTGTGCATCCGTAGTAGCAGAACTCCCCTGAGATCCTCCAGTACTAGCACCACCAACATCCTGTGAAGACCGACGAGGCTGAGCCTTCTTCTCCCTAAAACAATACGCCTCCACATGACCATCTTTACCACAATAATCACAGAAAGAGCACCACACCCCCCGCTGTAGAAGGAGGAGCAACTGAAGACGGGATGGTCGGTGGAGGAGCTGTGTGCGTAGGTGTCGTAGAGCGAGCCGCCAATACCGAAGAAGTAAGTAGTAACCTAACAGCCTGAAGACGAGTCTTCTCATTACGAACACTCGTCAAAGCGTCCATAAGAGAGACACAGGGGTGAGGAGTAAGTAGCTCAGCACGAAGAGGCTCAAATTCGGCACGAAGACGGGTCAGAAAATCATAAGTGCATCGAAGCTCATGTGCAGCCTTCTGACTCTGATAAGACTGACAAGTATCTGTCGACAATCGAGGACCAAGAGCATCAAGCTGACGCCAAATAGCAGACATCTGACTGAAGAACTCCTCCACTGTAGGATCTCTCTGCTGTAACAACTGCTCATGACAAATAGCAGCAATGTAGGTAGATTGTCCAGTAGACTCGTAACGAGAGCGTAGAAAATCCCGCATCTGGTGTGCGTACTCAAACTCAATTATATCAGCAGCAAGACGATCCTCCATACTAGCAGCAACTCGACATCATCATCCAACCAAGTCTTGTATAAGTTCAAACGAGACTCGTACGCAGACAGACGAGTCTCATAATCCGCAAGCAACTTCTTCTTATCATCATCAGTAGTCTTATCTAAAATAACGGGCTGAGAAAGAACCGCAGGGCAAGGCAGACATTTGAGATCACCTGTGAGATACTCTTAGAGTCGTAGACCACGCATGTGCAGACGCATGCGGGGAACCCAGTCGCGGTAATTGGTGCCATTGAAAAGCACCGGACACTGCACAACTGGAACCCCACCCGAAGAAGAAGTCATCCTGATAGGATAATCGGCGATGGCGAGAGTGCAAAATAAGCAGCGGCGGGCGACGGCGAGAGCGCAAAGAGAAAGCGGCCCAACCTGCAAATTTTTTTCTTTCTTTTTCTTTCCTCTTTATCTTTTTTTTTACGTGGGCAGCAGCCCGAGAACCACACGTGCTGCTGGTTTCAGAGAAAAGCGCTTGGTTGCGTGCGATCTCCAGAGACCGGCGCTCAGATCGGAGCAGCAGCCGGTGCATCACGTCCTACCATTGTCTGTTCAGGCACGCGGACCGATGAAGAACAGCCGGTTCAGATCGGACCAGGCAGTAGGCGCCAAACAGCGGCAGCTGCAGAGGCTGCGATTTCCAGGCAGCAGCAGGCTGGGGCAGCGCCCGGAACAGGGACACCGCCGAAGAGAAAAAAATTCCCCCGGCACCAGAAATCACGTAAGCAGCAGTCGGAGGACCAGGAAAAAGTTACCAGAAAAAGGAGTAGCGGCGGGGACGTGCAGGGGCGGTGCAGATAAGGAGCACTCGCCGGTTCCAGAAAGCGGCGGCGGCGCTAGAGAAGAAGCACCGATCGGCCGTAGAAAAGAAAACTAGGGTAGAAATAAAATCCTACTGACCCTGTTACCATGTTACAAATATGATGCTTGTATTATTCAGGAGGCCACAAGCCTTTATAAATAGATGTACATGAATAACAATTATGTAGAAAAGCCCTTACGCAAAATGGAAAGTACAAGTATACCTCTACATCTCTAACACAAAACACCTGCACGCTCCTGAAGCTCCCTCACCGCGCCACTGACTCTGCCTGCCTGGTCCCATTGGCTTGAGACAGAGTTCCACGGTTGCCTTGAAGCTCCATCCAGAAGCATAAAACAACATACTTGAGGGTACTAAAATAGACTTTTTCCAAAAGAAAACACTTGCCTCGTGTCTAGAATGCTGGTGATTGCGTCACACATATACTGAAATTAGTACTTGTACCAGCAGAGTATGCTTAGCTGAACAACAATTAAGACTATATACAGTCCTGCCTTGTGAACTGCTGTGGAGAGCTCTTTTCACACCATTCATTTAGTTCCCTGTCCTGAATTCTGAACAGATGGGTATTCATGGTCCCACCAGCCTCTGCCCCAGCTGTTCATGTTTGTGTTAATGGTGCCCGTTGCTTGTGCTGGGACCTGGGAGGATCAATCTCTGACCTCTCTCCATCTTTTCGCATTTTCAATAATTAATGGTGGTCCTCGCTTTTGCCTGAGTGCGCATGAGAGTCCATGATGCCTAAACTTTGCCAAGGATGAGCAGGGATGAGGCCGGTGACATGCTAAATGCATCCACTTTTGGTGTGAGCATTCAGACCTTGCGCTTTCATTCAAATGGGGCAGCCTGCAGTCCATGAACTGACGTCATTTATTGATCCATGTTGAATATCTCAGTGTTCCTAATGGCCTATTCTACCGGGATGTAACTGATTGTTACAAAATCAAATCGGATCTTGGAGAATAAGGGGTTAGGAGAGATAGAGACACACCTTTAGGCCTTGAGATCAAAGAAGACATGACGATGTTGGTGGTGCTGAGCATCGGCGTTGAGGTCGAAGCCAAAGTCCTTCCATCATCTCCCGCACCCTTAGATCGGATCGGCTAAGGTTGTTAGGGGCACTGAGTGGAAACGGGAACCATACCCTCACGCCCCACTAGCGTCCTCTTATATATGGCGCAAAGAGGAATGGGGCTCTCAGTCTGGTAATGGGTTGGCGCCACTGATGATGCAGTTAGAAGTTAGTACCAGTCATTAAAACAATTCCTAATTGGAGATCAACTCTAACATTCTCCCTCTTGATCTCTATAGATCAAGTTTTACTTACATTGACACTGAATTTAGTGTCTATTCCTTCACGTTTGATATATTGAGCATGTCGTATCAAGATTGACAATTACACACTATCTGACTCGAGGACCACAATATATGTTACATTCAAAAATAAACTTACTCTCGGTTTGACCTCTCGATATCCCGAGATCATAGGCTTTACCTTAAACCCATGCTAACTATGCGTACTCCAAACACATTTGGTGGTAACCTTTATTAAGTGGATCGACAAACATTTATTTTATACTTATTTGCTTGATACTAATAATATGATCCTAGATTTTTCTCATTCACAACGTAGAACTTAATGTCAATGTGTTTGACATCACATTTGACGTGTTACTTTAGGAGTAAAAATAAAACAATTTTAAGTGGTTTCAATGCTATCGACCACTCTTAATCCGAGTTTAGTATTTCCCGTGCCTGCTCGATGGCCTCATACCATCACAAGAGACTAGATGGGCGGGTCAAAAGGCGAGAGAAGTCGATAATACTGGTTTCAAGCTTTGGTATTCTGGTTCGGCTGGGACTAGGAATGGCGTAGGTGTTCTAATAGATAAGAGTCCTAAGGATGGAGTAGTGGATGTTCGAAGACGAGGGGATAGAATCATCTTAATCAAGATAGTAATTGGGGACATTGTCTTGAACGTCATTAGTGCTTATGCCCCACAAGTTGGGCTCAACATGAGTGCCAAGAGGCAATTTTGGGAGGACTTGGAGGATATAGTTAGTAGTGTACCGATAACCGAGAAACTCCTCATAGGGGGAGATCTCAATGGTCATGTGGGTGCAACTAATCTAGGATTTGAGGGAGTACATGGAGGTTTTGGATGCGGCGATAGAAATCAAGAGGGTAAGGACATCCTAGACTTTGCCGTAGCCTATCTGTTGAAAGCTAACACCCTCTTTAGGAAGAGGCAATCTCACCTAGTGACCTTTAGTAGTGCCCAACACTCTAGCCAGATTGACTTTGTCCTCACTAGGAGAAAGGATAGACGGGAGTGTCTAGATTGTAAGGTGATCCCGGGGGAGTGTGTTGTGACACAACATAAGCTTGTGGTAGCTGACTTTCGCTTCCATACATGCTCTTTGCGGGACAAAGGTGTCAAAATCACAAGAACAAAGTGGTGGAAGTTGAAGGGAGAATCACAAGAATCCTTTAAAAATAGGGTGATCACAGAAGGACCCTGGGTAGAAAATGGGGACGCAGATAGTATGTGGATGAAGATGGCAACTTGCATTAGGAAGGTAGCTAGTGAGGTGTTCGGTGTGACAAAGGGAAAGAAACTTGTAGATAAAGACACTTGGTGGTGGAATGAGGATGTACAAAAGTCCATTAAGGAGAAGAAGGAGTGTTACAAGAGTTGGCATAATGATAGAAGCGCAAACAACATGCTTAAGTACAAAGAGGCGAAGAAGAATGCAAAGCGGGCTGTGAGTAAGGCAAGAGGACATGCCTATGATAAGTTATATGAGAGATTAGAGACAAAAGAAGGTGAAAAGGACATATACAAGGTAGCAAAAATCCGCGAGAGAAAGATGAGGGATCTCAATCAAGTTAAATGCATCAAAGATGACACTGACCGCATTCTAGTGAAAGACGAAGAGATTAAGAATAGATGGCGTGATTACTTTAATGGGCTATTCAATGATGGGAATGGGAGCACTATGGTTGAGTTGGATGACTCCTTCGATGACTCCAACAGGCGGTTCGTGCGGAGGATACAAGAGTTTGAGGTTAAGGAGGTCTTAAAAAGGATGAAAGGAGGAAAGGCTCTCGGCCCTGACGATGTCCCTATTGAGGTGTGGAGATTTCTTAGGGACGTGGCAATAGTATGGCTCACAAAGCTATTCAACCACATTTTTCGGTCAAACAAGATGCCTGAAGAATGGAGGAAAAGTATATTAGTACCTATCTTCAAAAATAAAGAAGATATTCAAAGTTGTACTAATTATCGAGGCATTAAGCTTATGAGTCATACTATGAAGCTTTGGGAGAGAGTGATTGAACACCGCCTGAGGAAAGTGACCAATGTCACTAAAAACCAGTTTGGTTTTATGCCTGGGAGGTCTACAATGGAGGCGATTTTCTTGCTTTGTCAGCTTATGGAGAGATATAGGGAGCAGAAGAAGGACTTGCATATAGTGTTCATCGACTTGGAGAAGGCGTACGACAAGATAACAAGGTCAGTCATGTGGTGGGCACTAGAGAAACATAAAGTGCCAACAAAGTACATTACCCTTATCAAGGATATGTACAATAATGTTAGGACAAGTGTGCGCGTAAGTGATAGTGAGACTGATGCATTTCCTATCACGGTAGGACTACATCAAGGATCAGTTTTGATCCCATACATCTTTTCCTTGGTGATGGATGAGGTGTCGAAGGATATACAAGAGGATATCCCTTGGTGCATGCTCTTTGCTGATGATGTAGTGCTGGTAGATGGAACTAGAGATGGTGTTGATAAGAAATTAGAGTTATGGAGACAAACCTTAGAGTCTAAGGGGTTTAGACTTAGTAGGATCAAAACCGAGTATATGAGGTGTGACTTTAGTGGTGTTGGTCGTGAAGAGGGAAATGTTAGTCTACAAGGACAAATAGTACCTAGAAGGGACTCTTTTCGATACTCAGGATCAATGTTACAAAGCAATGGCGATATTGATCAGGATGTTTGCTACAAGATCAAGGTAGGGTGGATGAAATGGCGACAAGCCTCTGGAATCCTATGTGACAGGAAAGTCCCACAAAAGCTAAAAGGGAAGTTCTATAGGACGGTGATCAGACCCGCGATGCTCTATGGGGCGGAATGTTGGCGAACTAAACGGCAACATGTCCAACAAATGAGTGTCGCAGAGATGCGCATGCTACGTTAGATGTGCGGGCACACGAGAAGAGACCGAATAAGGAATGAGGTGATTCGAGATAAGGTAGGGGTGACGCCGATTGAAGAGAAGTTTGTCCAACATCGACTTAGGTGGTTTGGACATATCCAACGGAGACCTCCAGAAGCACCGGTTAACAGTGGAATTTTAAGAGGTAGAGAAAATATTAGGAGGGGTAGAGGACGACCAAGGTTGACCTGGGAGGAGGCGGTAAAACGAGATTTGAGAGATTGGAATGTATCCAGAGACTTAGCTCATGATAGGAGCGCATGGAAAGTAGCAATCCATGTGCCAGAATCGTAGTCTTGTTTTTTTCTTTTTTCTTTTTTTTTCTTTTCTCTTTTCTTTTTCTTTTTTTTTCTTTTTTTCTTTTTCTTTTTTTTTTCTTTTTTTCTTTTTTTTTTCTTTTTTCCTTTTTTCTTCTTCTTTTTTTTTTCTTTTTTCCTTGTTCTTATAACTCTTCCTCTCTTTTACTTCATTGATATTGGGTTTCATGTCTAGCCGACCCCAACAGGCTTGGGATAAAGGCTTGGTTGTTGTTGTTGTTGTTGCTCATTATGCAATGATTGTTTGTTTGATGCTTTTTCACAATAAAGCTCCAACTGCAAGTGTTAACAAATAATGTGGATTTTACTACATATTTCATAAAAATTGAGTCTTAGTAGCCCACCATCCTAAGGTTATCTATTATTACTTAACTTATCATGAGACCTTTAGTACTATTGCAAAACTGCAAAAACATTCTTACCTTTATTCAAATAATCTATATCTAGATTGAACTTACATATGATAAAACATCCTTCTTACCACGCCAAGTTGAGCTATTACTTGAGCACACTACAAGCTTACAACATATAAGCATTTAAAACCGACTTTATTTCATCGATCTATTATTGGTCCTGAGACATTGAAAATTTCTAAACTTATCACCCTTGACTACATTTTCTTACAATCTTTTGTAGATATGCATTATGCGATAGTCCTAGTACCTCCTTAATATATCTCGGTGGATTTTAATTCGTAACACATATGAAACATTAAGAAGATCTTTATTTCAAAACCTGAAGACAAGATTATTACTTTATAATAGTAGATCAACATCACTATTTATAAGCGGGATGTCATCCACATAAGAAACAATTTTCCTCACTTAAACTTAGTGTATATGCAATTGTCCTCATAATTATTTTAAACAACTAAATTTTCTTATACTTATATCAAATTTGAGATATCATTACTTAAACACTTACTTCAATGCATAAATGGATTTTTTCGTCGGCATCTCATATTTCCTCTCTTTGATGATAAAACTCCTGAGTTGAGTCATGTAGACATTTTCATATAGATCACTATTAAGAAAAGTTTTTTGTTTCATACATCTAATACAATGTGTTACTAATGTCATGATTCTTATTTTAAGTCTTTCGAGTTTTTTTAGTCATGTTTACTCTTATAGATCCACTACAGTCTATGGATTTGGCATTGAGGTCGAAGCCAAAGGCCTTCTGTCGGTACCCTGTGAACCGGGTACCCCCGCGTGGAGGGTTGAAGACAGTCCATTCCTCGCGTCCCTACCGAGACGGGCGCTAGCGAGGCCACGTGTCCTTGGTTCCAAGTGTTAGATACTGTAATTGTATGTGTGTCACAGGGGCATATTAGTCATTAGTGAGGGATTAGGGTTAGGGGTAGTTTAGTCTTTTCCCCTCACCTAATCCCTCTATATAATCATCCCTGTACCCTCATTATTCTAATCATCCAATATAGCCACAATTATTCCTCTAATATGGTATCAGCTAGGAATTGATTAGGGTTAGGCCTTAACCCTAATGACCAAGCCGCCGCCGCCGCACTGGCCTTGCGCCGCCGCCGCCTTCGCCGGTGCGCCGCCCGCCGGAGCCGCCACCGCGCCGCTCGCCTCCGCTGCCGCGGCCCCCAACCACACCGCCGCGACCTGGGTCGTGCCCGCCGCTGGCGCCGCCACCGCCGCTGCTGCTGATGAAGGCGCCGTCACAGCGGCCACCGCCCCCTGGACCGCTCGGCCACCCATGTTTTCGGTCCTTGGAGGTGTTGCCGCCCCTCCTATGACTCCGAAGACCGGTCCGGATGCCGGCGGACCCCTTGTAGGTACCACCAGCAACCCTGCCACCGCTGTCATTTTCATGGCTGGAACCTCCGGGCTACGGGACTCGACCGCCACCAGCCTCGACATCGACGGGAGCACCACGACTACTGTCCCGCCGATTCCATTTCCAGTCGCTGGTGCCGCTGGTGATAACACATCTTCTTCTTTCAACGGCACCGACACGGCGGACACCTCCGACATCACCGCAGCACTGGCTGCCTCTCGCGAGCGCGAGCGGGCACTCGCTCTTGCCCTAGAGCAGGAGCGTGCCTCCGTGGCAGCTCTATCCCACAAGCTCGAGAAGAGTGCTCACCACCGATGAGTGCTGTACACGAGCCTCCCTCGGACGTTGGTACGTACTCGGCTTCATTTGTGGCCGCTCTTCATGCACAGGCCGCCGGGATTCAGAACATTCGAACGCTCATGCCGGTTGTTCTCAGCTCAGAGTCCACTTCATATGCCCGGTGGCGTGACCTGGTGCTCCTCACGCTGAGGCGTTACTACCTCGACGACCACGTTCTCCAGGACGATTCTTCAGTGGTGGCCTGCTCGATCAGTATGGACAGACTGGTCCTATCCTGGATCCTTGGCTCCCTTACGGAGGAACTCTAGTACATCGTCAGGCAGCGCGGTGGCGGCACTGCTCGACGGATCTGGCTAGTCCTTGAGCAGCGGTTTTTAGGGAACCGTGCAACTCGAGCACTCCAATCAGCACTCGGTTACAGAACACCGTCCAGGGCGACCGTTCTGTCTCCACTTACTGCAGGGAGATGAAGTGCATGGCGGATGACCTACATGACCTTGGTGAGCCAGTCACCGATAGCGCCCTTGTTCTTCGGGTCGTTCAGGGCCTGAATGAGCGCTATTGTCACCTACGGACGTGGATACTCCGACTAGATCCACTCCCTACCTTCAAAAAGGTATGGTCTGATCTTGAGCTTGAGGAGATCACTGCAGGAGGCTCTACTGGCTCCGGGTCTGCCACAACCTTTTATGGCTCTGGGTAGTCCCCTCGTCCACCCTTACCAGCTGCTGGTGGACCGCCGTCACGACCACCTTCCACCCCGGTCACTCCTGCCAGTACTGGAGGTGGAAATCGTCGCCGCCGAGGCAAGCATGGCGGCCGTGGTGGAGGTAGCAGTGCAGGCGGCACTCCTACACCCACTGCTCCGACTACTGGTGGTAGCGGTGGTACCGACCGGGGAGGTGCACCCTGGCCCACACCCTACAACCCGTGGACTGGCCAGATCTACATGTGGCCTGGGCCGTCTCCGGGCCCTCAGCCTCCACGATCACCACGCCCCTAGCCGGCGTTTGTAGCCACCCCGGGCTACAGTGGACCAGCCTACAGTGCCGGTGGGCCGCCGACGCAGGTCTACGGTGGGCCTGGCTATTCTTCTGGCGGACAGTCAGCCTCGACCTACGGAGGCACCGATTATCCTTTTGGGTACTTGGAGCCGTCGGCACCT
Organism: Neostapfia colusana; assembly: GCA_030760725.1. Classification (NCBI taxonomy): domain Eukaryota; kingdom Viridiplantae; phylum Streptophyta; class Magnoliopsida; order Poales; family Poaceae; genus Neostapfia; species Neostapfia colusana. The sequence goes on from JASWHV010000018.1 coordinate 9,145,426, forward strand.
CTCCAGGAGCCACCGTCAACGTGGGATCGACAGCCGCTGGCTTCTTCCTTCAGCACCATGCACCTTACTCCACTAGGTGCCGACTGGGTAGTCGACTGCGGAGTGTCATACCATACCACTCCTAATCCTAGTATACTCTCTTCCACCCATCCTCCCAATCCCTCTTTTCCTTCATCTATCGTTGTTGGGAATGGGTCTATTCTTCCGGTCACCTCAGTAGTTGATTTCGGTCTCCCGGGTTCTTTCCAGCTTAAAAACATTCTTGTCACTCTGGATATCATTCAAAACTTGCTTTCTGTCCGCCGTTTTACCACTGACAACAATGTTTCAATTGAGTTTGATCCTTTTGGTTTGTCTGTGAAGGATCTTTCCACCCGACGACCTCTTTTTTGATGTGATAGCTCGGGGCCCCTATACACACTTCGGCTTCCTACTTCCGCTGCATCATCGCCGTTTGCTTTGACAACGACAACTTCATCCACCATTTGGCATCGCCGGCTTGGCCACCCTGGTGCAGATGCTATGTCGAAGTTGTCTAGTAGCTCTGTTATCTCGTGTTCTAGGGGCACACATGACTCCTTATGCATGCTTGTCAGCTTGGTCGTCATGTTCGGCTTCCTTTTCCCACTTCTATGACTCATGTTGAGCACGTGTTTGATCTTATACATTGTAATTTGTGGACATCTCCCATTACCAGTGTATCGGGTTTTAATTATTACTTAGTGATCATTGATGATTTTTCTCACTTTTCCTAGACTTCTCCATTACGATTGAAGTCTAAGACTTTCGTTACTCTTTCTCACTTCTTTGTTTGGATTTCTACTTAGTTTGGGCGCACCATCCGAGCTGTCCAGTGCGATAACGGACGCAATTTTGATAACTCTACGTTTCGTAACTTTCTCTCCGCACATGGTGTACAGCTACGTATGTCTTGTCCGTATACCTCTCCTCAAAACGGCAAGGTAGAGCGCATGATTCGCACCACAAATGATATCTTGTGCTCCCTGATGTTCTAGGCATCTGTTCAAGCCCGATACTGAGTGGAGGCTCTCCTACACTTCTGATTAATCGTCTTCCCACCAAGGCGATTCGTGCCTCCACCCCCTACTTTGCTCTGTATGGCACCGATCCTCTTTACGATCACCTTCGAGTTTTCGGGTGTGCTTGCTACCCTAACCTTTCCGCCACTGCCCCGCATAAGCTTGCGCCCCGCTCGACACAGTGTGTTTTTCTCGGGTATTCCCTTGATCATAAGGGGTACCGGTGCTTAGATCTCACTACTCACCGTCTTTTGATCTCTCGGCACGTCGTCTTCAACGAGTCCTCTTTTCCTTTCTCCACCACCTCTTCCGGTTCCACCACAAAACTGGATTCTCTTTTTCCCACTGACCCCGAGGCTGCTCCCCAACTGCCTTTGTCTCTTTCTTCTGCAGGTTCGACACACGCTACGCCACAGGTGCCCCTGACGTCACCTGCTGCACCACGTGCGGCACCGACGCCTCCGTCGTCACTTGTTGTGCCTCGGGTGACTCCTACGTCACCAGTTGCGCCACGCGTGGCATCGACGCCACCGGCATCGCCTGTTGCACCCCGGGTGACCCCTACGTCACCAGCTGCACCACGCGCGACCCCAGCTTCCCCGACGTCACCTGCAGCAAGCCCGACGTCACCAGACGCACCAGGAGCAGCACCGACGACTTCTCGCTTCGCCGACCCCGTACTTGTCTACCAGCGACGAGCAACGGGGGGGGGGGGGGGGGTGCTGCTCCAGCTGCGCCACGCGCGGCTCCGAGACCCACTCTCGTCTACCCACGACGAGAGAAGGTTGTTGTACCCGAGCGCCCGGTGTACAACCCTCCTCTTCTCCACAGGGATCCTGGTCACATCTACCCGATGATGACTCGACGTGCGTCCGGGAGTCTTCGGCCAGTCGAGCGCTTCGCCGGAGCTGCCTTCTCGCCGACGACATCTCCACCGACCGACTCTTCTTCGATCTCACCCATACCTACTTTTGTGCGTAGCGCCCTCGCCGACCCTCATTGGCGCCGCGCTATGGAGGAAGAGTATGAGGCCCTGCTTGCCAACCGGACCTGGGACCTGGTTCCCCGTCCCGGTTGTGGCAATGTTGTCAAGGGCAAGTGGGTGTTCACGCATAAGAAGAAGGCAGACGATACCTTGGAGAGGTACAAGGCTCGGTGGGTACTCTGGGGTTTCACTCAGCGCCCTGGAGTCGACTACGACGAGACTTTCAGCCCGGTGGTGAAGCCGGCGACGGTTCGTACCGTTCTGACGCTGGCTCTCTCGCGTTCTTGGCCTTTCTACCAGTTGGACGTCAAGAACGCCTTCCTCCACGGTACACTGACGGAGACGGCGTACTGCAGTCAGCCGGCAGGGTTTGTTGATTCAGCTCACCCAGACATGGTCTGTAAGCTGAACAAATCCCTGTACGGACTGAAGCAGGCACCGCGAGCCTGGTATAGCCGGTTCGCCTCCTTCTTGGTCTCACAGGGGTTCGTCGAAGCTAAGTCGGACACTTTGATGTTTGTCTATCGACGTGGCAGTGACACTGCTTACCTTCTACTGTACGTCGATGACATTGTACTGATAGCGTCAAGTCCGGCTCTGCTTCGGCGCACCATTTCTGCTTTACAGCAGGAGTTTGCTATGAAGGACCTGGACCGTTTCTACCACTTCCTGGGTATTGCGGTCGAGGACCGACCAGACGACTTATTCCTTCACCAGCGAGAGTGCTGCCTGGATATCCTCCAGCGAGCGGGCATGGCTGAGTGCAAGTTGTGCTCCACTCCTGTGGATACTCACGCGAAGCTCTCCGCTACCGACGGGACACCTGTCTCTGACCCCACTGCTTACAGGAATCTTGCAGTTGCTCTTCAGTACCTCACCTTCACCAGGTCGGATATCTCGTATGCGGTCCAGCAGGTGTGCCTCCACATGCATGACCCGACGGAGCCGCACCTCACCGCTGTGAAGCGGATTCTTCGGTACCTACGAGGTACCCTCGACTACGGCCTCCTCCTTCAACGAGACGCGGCCTCCGAGCTGGTCGTGTACACCGACGCTGACTGGGCAGGCTGCCCGGACACACGACGTTCTACTTCTGGGTACGCCGTCTTCCTGGGCGGTAACCTCGTCTCCCGGTCCTCGAAGCGACAGCCCGTGGTGTCGCGCTCGAGTGCTGAGGTGGAGTATCGCGTCGTGGCTAACGGCGTGGCTGAGGCCTCCTGGCTTCAGCAGCTTCTTCAGGAGCTCCACACTCCCGTCGCCAGGAGCACCCTGATCTACTGCGACAACATCAGCGCCGTGTACCTCTCCACAAACCTGGTCCAGCATCAGCGCACAAAGCATGTGGAGATCGACCTCCACTTCTTTCGTGAACGGGTTGCACGTGGCGAGGTTCGGGTACACCATGTCCCGACGACGACGCAGTTCGCCGACATCTTCACGAAGGGCCTCCCGTCGTCGCCGTTCTCCGAGTTTCGGTCCAGTCTCAACATCTGCAGTGGCTAGATGTTGTGACTGCGGGGGGGGGGGGGTGTTAGACACTGTAATTGTGTGTGTGTCACAGGGGCATATTAGTCATTAGTGAGGGATTAGGGTTAGGGGTAGTTTAGTCTTTCCCCGTCACCTAATCCCTCTATATAATCATCCATGTACCCTCATTATTCTAATCATCCAATACAGCCACAATTATTCCTCTAATACCGAGGTCGACCCCGGGGCTGCCACGTGCACCTAGGCTCTGGAGCCAACACGTGTCCTTGGCCCCGGATCGAGCCTCCCCGCTGAGGTGAGGTCCGGAGCTGCTACATGTATGTGGGCTCTGAACGTCCTCACTGCTGAGGAGGGCTTCGGAACCGACACGTGCCCTTGGCCCCGAACCTAGCCTCCCCGCTGAGGTGAGGTACGGCGCTACCACGTGTACCCGGGCTCCGAACCTCCTCCCTGCTAAGGAGAGCTCTAGAGCCGACACATGGCCTTGGCCTCGGATCTAGCTTCACTGCTGAGGCGAGGTCCGGAGCTGCCACGTGTACCCGGGCTCCAAACATCCTCCTTGCTGAGGAGGGCTCCGAAGCCGACACGTTCCCTTGGCCCCGGACCTAGCCTCCCCACTGAGGTTAGGTCCAGAGTTGCCACGTGTATGTGGGCTATGAACCTCCTCCCCGCAGAGGAGGGCTCCGGAGCCTCCACGTGGCCCACAATCTGTCGTGGGCCATGGGTTGAAGAAAAGGAGGAAGGGCGCTGTAAGGCCAAGCATTCAAGGCTCGCGCCTTCCCTAGAACTACGGTGCACGCCTCCGTCCGTTCGCCATTACGGTGGCAAGACAGGGCAACGAGGCGTGACAGCGATACAGTGCCGCCCTGCAGAGTGAGGCGACACGACGACAAGACGGCGTCATCATCACCTTCCACGCGGTCAGAAGCTCTCAGCGCGCCAGGCGGCGGGACTTAATTTCTCCGCCAACCACTCTACTCAGAGTTGTAAAAACCCTAGACTATGTATAGGGTTTATATAGCCTCACGACTGCCTGTCGGGCCCAGGGGCCTCATTGTAACCACCCCGGCCTTGTCCTATAAAAGGACCGGGGTGTCCATCCGACAAGGGGTTCAGCTCTCACCCATTGAGAACACACACACATACGCAATACAACAATCACCCCGTGGACGTAGGGTATTACGCTCCTGCGGCCCGAACCACGTAAATCTCAGTGTTCACCCGCTCTCTCGAGTTGGATCGCTCTAGGGACGTCAAGCCCCTCCAATCAAAGAACCTCCGCGGGCTGCTTCCGTAGCAGACCGGGGGACGTGTCGTAGCAAAACACTTCGACGCCTTCCCTCTGTTAAGCTACTATGCACCGACCAGTCGACCCCAAAAGATTAAGCTGATGGGAAGGGTGGACAATTCACTTATATTTCAACACTCTCCCTCACGTGCAGGCTCTCTTGGGCCGCAAACGTGGAATAAGAGTCGGCTACAATTTATTTTAATAAATCGCGCCCGCCAGTATTCGAACTTGAGACCTCTGGCTCTGATACCATGTTAAGCTACTATGCACCGACCGGTTTACCCCAAAAGCTTAAGCTGATGAGGAAGGGTGAGCAATTCACTTATATTTCAACGCTCCCCCTCACGTGCAGGCTCTCTTGGGCCGCAAACGTGGAATAAGAGTCGGCTGCAATTTATTTAATAAATCGCGCCCGCCAGGATTCGAACTTGAGACCTCTGGCTCTGATACCATCTTAAGCTACTATGCACCGACCAGTTGACCCTAAAAGCTTAAGCTGATAGGGAAAGGTGGGCTATTCACTTATATTTCAACACCCTCCTCTCCCGCTCCCCTTAGATCAGATCGACTGAGGTTGTTAGATGCACTGAGTGGACACGATAACCATACCCCCAGTCCCCACTAGGGTCCTATTATATATGTCGTGGCGTGGAAGGGGGGCCTCAGCCTCGTAATGGGCACAACCGATCAGGGCGCTGGAAGTTGGAACCGATCGTTAGACCAATTCCTAATTGGAGACCAACTCCAACAATCCATTCATGTCTTCAGTGCCACTGTTGTGAATACCCACAGCTGCAATACATGGCCTACCAGTATCTCCACAGGTCTATGAATTTGACGTATGAGAATAGTTTGTGCGGAGTTGTGTTGAAACTATTTCTGTGCTTCAAGATCTTCTTGATTACTTTAGGCCCTATTTGGAACTTCAATAGTTTTTTTATAAAAATAATCAGAAGATGTGATAAAGGACAGACTTCTACACCAGTTTATTAGTTTAGCTGTTTTTAAAATGAACTAAAAGTAGGATATAACCACGAGTTGCTTTTCACCAGCTTTTCAAATAAGTTGTTTTTTGAACAAGCTCGAGTTGTGCCAAACAGGGCCTTAGAGCAGAATGAGAAACATAAAGTTGGAAAGCGCTGTTGGTTTTTGGGATTCTGTAAAACCTTGCTAATTGAGATGGTGGTTTATGTAGGTCAAGTCTTGCTGTTTTGGAATTTGATATGCATACCTTCGATGCACATATTCATGACAAAAATTATCCGACATAGGAAATAGTTGTTGGTTCACTAACGTTGTATTCATCCAACTCCTTTCCAGGTGAGAGCTTGAACATCAGTTATTTGAGCCCGTATCTGAAGGCGTTGGGTTCTGATTACAGCAACGGTGCAAATTTTGCAATTGCCGGTGCAGCAACACTACCACGTGATGTTCGTTTTGCGTTGCACATACAAGTACAGCAGTTCCTATACTTCAGAGATAGATCCTTGGAACTCATCAGTCAAGGTCATGCAATGAACTATTTAAATGGAACAATGATGAAAAATACTTCATTTCATATCTGCGGGGCCTAAGGGCCTCAACAGTTTTTTTGTAAATTTACTGGCTTCTCTATTTGTTAAATGCAGGTCTGAGCGGTCCTATTGATGCACAGGGGTTCCAAAATGCCCTCTACATAATAGACATAGGACAGAATGATGTAAATGCTCTTCTGGACACCTTCCCTTATGATCAAGTTCTCGCAAAGTTCCCGCTGGTACTTGCTGAGATCAAGGATGCTGTTCAGGTAGCCTTCTTCATTCTCGTATAAATTATTTTAACAAATATTTTGTACTTGAACGACAGAAGCAGTCCTAATTACATATTTTTGTTGAAGCATATATTCATTTCTTGTCATATGACAGATGATATTTCTTCACCCGTATTTTCTGCCTCTATTAAACTTCTAAGTTATAAGCTAATGTCACACAACCAATCAGTATTTATCTGTCTTTCGAAATTCAGACTCTGTATAGCAACGGGAGCCGAAATTTTTGGATACACGGGACAGGGGCACTGGGTTGTCTACCTCAGAAGCTCGCCAGACCAAGAAAAAATGACAGCGACCTTGATCAATATGGCTGTCTGAAGTCCTACAACAGAGCAGCAGTCACATTCAATGCAGCTCTGGGCAGCCTCTGTGATCAGTTGAGCGCGCAGATGAAAGACGCAACAATAGTCTACACCGATTTGTTCCCCATCAAGTATGATCTTGTTGCCAACCACACTAAGTATGGTGAGTAACCAGACACGTTATGTTTTCCATCATAAACATGCCTATTCCTCATTCAGAAAGCTTCGATCACTCAGCTTTCGTTTTGCCCTTCAGGTTTCGACAAGCCATTGATGACGTGCTGTGGGTACGGAGGACCTCCCTACAACTATGATATCAACAAGGGATGCCAGTCCCCCGGTGTGAATGCCTGCGATGATGGCTCAAAGTTCATCAGCTGGGATGGCGTGCACCTGACAGAGGCCGCCAATGCCGCTGTGGCGGCTGGGATACTGAGCTCTCAGTACTCCAAACCCCAGCTCAAGTTTGATCGGTTCTGTAGAGTCTGATAACTGTTCATGCCTTATAATTATACCTCTTAGTTTAGGTGGAGAGAGCAGGCTCTTGAGATCAGAGTCAAAAAGGGTGCCGGACCTTCTTACGACAAGTTGATTGTTTGTTATATCTGTAGGCGGGGGGGGGGGGGGGGGTGAGAAATCAATCTAATCCAGTATTCATTTGTTTCTCAGTCGTGAGGGTAATCCACTCGGGTTCGATTCCTGTCGAACTACTGTATTATTTCTAGAATAATATTTCAAGTGCCTGTCACATGTGAATCTATAACAGTAGTGCAGCGTCTCCCATCACGTATTAGATTATTCTATTGATCTTCATGAAGGACGCAGTCTTAGAAGTCATTCTTTTGGAGGACGCGGTCTTAGAAGTCATGTGTAGTTATAGAGATGAATGTATGTGTGGGTGTCTAGATATTCATGGTGGAGTAAGTATATACATAAATGGACAGATATTACAGATAGAGAGATTTCAAACAGAAAAGGTATAAGAAGACCCGGAAGTCATTAGATCGTAATTGGATGGTCACAAAATTTGAATGATTTTTGTATAGACAACCCCTCGATTTTCTGAAAAGTTCCTACAGATTTATGCATCACAAAGCAAGCCATACTAATTTCATAGTGACTAATCCTTTGTCGCAAAGGACCATATAAGAAAGTTTTCTATAGGATTGGAATCCTACAAATTTCCTATGTTTTTTATTACATATGAGGCCTGACTGCTTACGGCAGTGTATTGTACCGATGGATCCTTTGACTTCTGGTATCCTTTGTTTTGCTGACAGCCGTTTGCGTCATGGCCTCGTTACATGACAAAAACAATGCTGATGCTGAAGTCCAGCTAAGAGATTCCTAGTATTCTGGCCGTCTCAACCAACTGATGTTCTGTTCATTGGTAGAATGCATAAATCTATTGATTCGGTCCACTCTTGTTCTCATAAAAAATTCAGTCTCACCCACTGGTTGACCTAAATCCATGATCACGATTGGTATATGACAGGTGCATAACAACTGTTCACTGTAAATCTCCGGGAGTTGACCCAAACTAGTATAAATCGGAGGCAGCACACGTTTGTTCTTCATCGAGGGGGCAGCATAGAACTTGCGAGATTGCCGGGAGGGAGCTCGTCTCGTCTGGACCTCCGGAAGAAGAGAGAGAGATGGAGCGTGTGGATGCCAAAGAAACTGTGCGCATGAATCCTGGAGAAGGGGAGACGAGCTATGCTCGCAACTCGAAATTCCAGGTGCGTTCCTTCTCTCTGACCAGTACGTACGATGAAGTTCTTCTCTCCTGGACGCTTAAAAATTCTTCCATTTTTCTTGCCCAAGGATAGCCAATGCTTTGGGGATGATTAATACACGTCCCTACACAAAATTTATAGAAACAAACATAGTAACATTTAGCAAGCCGATGAGCAAATCAGGAACCCAACAACCTTGACCAACAACTCGTGTGTGCAGAGTGCTGAGCAGGGTAGAATGAAGCCCCTGATAGAAGCGGCCATCACGGAATTGTGCAGCACCACCACCACCCTGCTTCCCGACAGCGTCGTCGTGATCGCAGACCTTGGCTGCTCATGCGGCCCCAACGCCATCACCCTTCTATCAACCGCCGTAGAGGCCGTCCGCCATCGATACGGCCAACAGCTTCAGCTGCCTCCGCCGGAGCTGAGCCTCCTCCTTAACGACCTTCCCAGCAACGATTTCAACGCGGCGGCGAAGCACTTGGTCGCGTTCCGGCACAGGCTCCGTGGCGAAGAGGGGTCCTCCTACCCGTCGGTAATAAGCGCAGGTATCGTTCCAGGGTCTTTCCATGGAAGGCTCTTCACTACAGGATCCGTGCATCTGTTTCTCTCATCCAATAGTTTGCACTGGCTCTCACAGGTACGAACCTTCTACACTACACATCCTCTAAAAACTCGATCGACCATGGTTTACAGAGTTACCGGCTGCTCTGAACTTCTTTGTAATTAACCCAAGATAATGAATATAGGCACCGGAAGATCTGGTGAAAAACGGCATCTCATTGTACAATAGCAACCAGCAGTCATGGCTGAAGATGCGCCCAGTGGTGCTTGATGCCTACGCGCGGCAATTCAGGAAGGACTTCACGTCGTTCTTGGGATCCAGAGCACAAGAGGTGACTCCTGGAGGAAGGATGGTTCTTTCCTTCACCGGAGTACGCGCCACTGACCATACCAATCAACCCACTCAGACGTGGGAGCTTATCTGTCGGGTTCTAGATGACATGGCGACAAGGGTATATATGCGCTTGTTTCATCTTGGGGCCTCCCTAACATCTCATGCTCTTGGCTCGATCTTACCGTAACATGCATGCATGTATCTAATTTATCTCTGCGTTCGTTCCACGTAGGGTGCACTTGACAGAGAAAAACTGAAGACCTTCTATGTACCACTGTACGCACCATACGAGGCAGAAGTAAGGGACATAATAGAAGAGCAGGGCAGCTTTTTGATTAGTAGCCTTCAAGTCCATGACAGTATGATCGGCATGAATAAGACCATGATCAATCCCAAGATGATAGCATATGGGCTTAGCGCTGCGTTTGGACCAATTATAAGGGACCATTTTGGCTCGTCGAAATATATAATGGATGAGTTCGTCCAGACGGTGGAGCGCCACATGACTCCAGATAATTTACACGAAGAACTTGCCAATAATCCTAGGGTTTTCATCGCCATGTTCCTTGCAACGAAGGTTTAGTTCCGATTCTGTCTTGCGCATCAATGCTGCTTTCTAAATTTACTCGGCGGACAAAGATAAGATAGCTATATTGCTGTCTTTATGAATGCTTAGCAGCATGGCCCGTCGATTTTGTGTGGCTAGTCTTATACTCCCTCCGTTTCCAATTATTTGACGCTGGCTAGTTCAATTATTTTGAACTAACCAACATCAAATAATTCAAAATGGAGGGAATATAAGTCAATATTTGTATGTTCTTTGTAATAAAGGAAATAAATTCTTTTGATTTGGTGTTCTGGTATCTTACCATTATTGAACCAGGGAGACATGGCAATGAAAAAATGGGAGTGACGTACACGGTTGACAACCGCAGAAGTTCCAGTTTTGGCAGACAAGATATGATCAAATCATCTAACATTGATTATTTCACCAGTTTCGTGTCTGGACATGTTTTGCAGGCTCTGAGTATGTTTTTTTTGGGCATTTTGACTAAATTTTACTAAACACACAAAAAATGCCTCGAAAGGCTAGAAACTGAAGTCAAATTGTATATTTGGTCAAATTGTATATTTGAAGTGTCCATGATGAAGTCCTCGTTGAGACAATCAAAACGTATAAATGGAACATCCAATTTGGAGACCAGATGAAGAAGTTATTGTCAAAATTGCATGAAAATGTGATAGCTCCTGTAGGAGCTGTCACACCCGGTATTCCATAAGGAATACCCGAGCGTATACTCACATGTATGACAGGATCAGTTGATTCATACATGTGCCGACAAAAGTGTAATATCATTATATTACAAGCCAAGTTCAATGTACATCATAATATTACATCAGAGTACATAAAATATCAACTAATAGTACCATTACACTAAACACAACAGCGGAAGACTACATTGTGGGTGTTCCAATTTCACAGGCGTTGCCCGGGGTTTACGCCAACCTAGAACAACTCCTCGGGATCGAAGTCCTCCTCATCAAAGTCTACATCTTCATTTGCACCTGAGCCAATATATGATATCCAACAAAAGCAAGTTTGAGTACCGAAGGTACTCAGCAAGTGTAGGAAAGAATGTTATGAAGGCCAATAGCAAGGAAGGCTAACATGGTTAAGCACTATGCATTAATCCTAAGCCTTAGCTTGATTAGCCACCTATCATACTAAGTGATAATCCCACCGGCATCATAATTAAGTCATTAATGTTAGGTTACACCACCCAACAACCTCTTTCCAACCCCCATCCATGTTTCTCTAATCATGGACAAGTCCAAGCCGCTCTTGACTGTGAGCACGACTGTCATGACAGTTTGGTTCTCTGCAGAGATTATACCACTTTACCCACAAGTAGTGATTTCATCCCCTGTTGCCAGGTGGACTAAGAACCTCCTTGATATCCGTGGTTGCAAGCCACATTTCACACTTCCTTTGGTGTGCGATCAGGAGATCACTACATGGCCTTTACAAAGGGTCTACCGGCAAGTACAAGCCCACTGAGGTTTCACCGCTGTAGTTTCTGGAAGTAACCCTCCCCTACAGAAGCCCCCTCTTGAGCCTTGCAGTTCCCAGGGCAGTCAAAAATGGACTCCCATTCCCCGCACCATCCAAAACTCATACTATACCGGCAAACTCCTAATTAATTGGCCAAGCTGCCCCATCTCAGTCTTGTGGTGGCACTGTAAAGCTGGGTTAACTGTTCCATGAACCGGTCCTTAGAATCTAAGACAGACACTAACTCATTCCCGAGTCTCGTGCACGAAGCACCAACCAAACAACCAGCCTGTGTAGATTCCTAATACCATGACACACTCTTGTGTCTTTCGTATAATTCCACAAGACGAGTAACATCAGTGTTCCATTCATTCTTTAAGTTCTAAGTATGCATGGCTAAGCACATAAAATGATAATCATCAAATATCAACTAAGTCCCTCCATGGTTCAATAAGGAATGATAAAGGAATATAACTAGGGAAACAATCCTAAATTAGGTTTCATATTAATGACATCATGCAAGCATTCTAACTAAACACCCTAGAATAGGAACAAAGTGGTCAAGGAACACTTGCCTTTGAAGGAAGGGTGATTCACTTCAAATTCTTGCTCTTGAAGATTTGGGTGTAGTTATTGATTTGGTTCTAGCCATTCATATGCACACAAAACAATGCCAAACATGCCATAAGGATTCTATCAATGTATTTACAATCATATATGTTTGTATACACACATGCACCTATTGTTTTTGTATCATTTCATGTGGGTTAGAATGAAAATAAATTTTAATTGGGTACTTATATTCCTTCCACTTTACTATTGCCTCAGCCAAACACTCATTTTCAGTTTGTGAGATGATTTTAATAAATTTTAGAATTTTATAAGTATATATGTAAATTCTTATAATTAATTAAATCCTAGAAGTCATTTAAATTATTACTATAATGATTTTCAAAACTCATATTTCTATTTTCTGCATTTCAGAACCTATTTAAGCATTTAGAACATTTCCAAAAATTTTCTTTAATATATACTATTTTTATCTATTTTTCAGTATTTATTTAATACATAAAAATGCATTTTCAGTCATTTAAATAATTATTCTGAACTACAGAAACTTAAAATACAGAAAAGTATAAAGCAGAATAATCTTATACTATTTAATAAATCTCTACAATTTTCTAATACCTATATTGTTTTTATTTTGATTTTTCCGAATTAATTTAATACCAAATAAATATTTTCAGTCTCTGAAAGTTGTTATTTTTAACTTCAGAATTTGTTTTCTGTTCAAAATGTTTTAACAATGCTTTTAATAAATTTCCCACATTTTTCAGATATTATTTGGCCTCATTTGATTATTTTCAGAATTAAAAACAGACTTTTAAACTGATTTGGACTGATTTGTAATACTTTCAGTTTTTCTAGGGTTCAAAATGCAATTACAGAATGTTTTTGTTAATTTTCAAACTGCACAGGGGCTATTTAGTTAGTTTACAGTGAATTCTTTAAATTCTATAAAGCCTAAGGTTTATTGTGCAAAGTACAGGGACTGTTTCATACTAATTTAAATCTCCAGGGGCCAAAGCGTTAAAATCTCAACGGTTATAACTAAATTGAATGTGGGCCGTCGGATCTGAGATCAACGGCCCAGATTTAAAATAACCGAACCGGTACGCCCCTTCTAATCTTAACCGTTCACGCGAGATGGACGCTCCCGATTACGCTACGTCGCCCTAACCTCTTCTCCCTCGCGTCCGGCGGCCGCGCGATCGCCAGCGAGCGGCGGCGGTGTCCGGAAACTCTCGGGTTTTGCCGTTTCTTCACCATTTCTTAATCTACTTGCACTAGAAGAGAGAGGAGAGTGTGGGGAACTCACCTAGGGGGGTTTTGGAGACCGAATTTGGCCGGAGAACGGTGATCGACGGCGACAGTGGAGGATCTCCGGTGATATTCGTCGGGGTGATCTTCCAGGCGATGACCTCGGTTGTTTTTCGTCGGGAATCACTCCTGGTGTCCTTGTGACGACGCAGGGGGCCTCAGAAATGAGAATTCGAGTGTATTTTCGAGGAATTGGAGAAAGGGGTGGTTTTTCCAATCGGGAGGAATTGGGGCGGTTTCTGCGGGGAAAATGACCGGGGGTCGGCTGTTTAAATAGATGGGGGGAGGCGGCGGCGTGGGGCGCGTCGGTTGCTGCAGGGGCGCCGAGTTTCGCACGTGGCCGAGGCAATTCATTCACATGTGATAATAGAGAGAGAAATGGGAGAGGGAGAGAAGAAAGCTGCGGTTAGGGTGGAAGAAACTGACCCGTGGGGCCCTTGGTCAGTGAGGAGGGAGAGAGGGAGGCGGTTTTGTTTCATGGTTGAGAGATCCGGGTATTACAACTCTACCCCCCTTAAGAAAAATCTCGTCCTCGAGATTGGGTTTACAAAGGGAATAGATTAGGAAATTATGATTTGAGTTCATCTTCTCTTTCCCATGTAGCTTCTACCTCAGAATGATGTTTCCATTGAACCTTGCACATACGAGTTATTTTGTTTCTAGTAACTTTTTCCATTGTGTCAAGAATTCTGATAGGATACTCGGTATATGAAAGATCCTCTTGTACATCCAGTTCATCCATTGGTAGTTGCTCTTCTGGTGTTCTCAAATACTTCTTAAGTTGTGATACGTGGAACACATCGTGTACGTCTGACAACCGAGAGGGTAACTCCAACTGATATGCTACCTCTCCTTTGCGTTCCAGTATCTTGAATGGTCCGATATACCGAGGTGCTAACTTCCCTCTTACTTTAAATCTCCTTAGTCCACGCATGGGTGACACTTTGAGATACACATAGTCTCCCACTTCGAAGACTAGTTCTCTTCGCCTTGTGTCTGCATAGCTCTTTTGTCTTGTTTGAGCTATTTTTAGATTATTACGGATTTCTCTTACTTTCTTTTCTGCATCTTTTAATACTTCAGGTCCAAACACCTTATTCTCACCTATTTGATCTCAAAATAGTGGAGTTCTACATCTTCTTCCATATAAAGCCTCAAATGGGGACATCTTCATACTTGCTTGATAGCTATTATTGTAGGAGAATTCTGCATATGGCAAATTCTTATCCCAACTCCTACTATTTTTGAGTGCACAAGCTCGGAGCATATCTTCAAGAATCTGGTTGGTCCTTTCGGTCTGCCCATCAGTTTGTGGATGATATGCAGAACTGAAATTTAATCGAGTCCCCATAGACTCTTGTAATTTCTGCCAAAACCTTGAAGTGAACTGTGTACCTCTATCTGATACTATCTTTTTGGGTACACCATGTAGGCAGACTATTCTTGAAAAATACAGTTCTGCTAGTTTGGAACCATTATAATTTTCTTTCACTGGAATAAAGTGAGCAACTTTTGTTAATCTATCCACTATCACCCATATTGAATCATACCCTGTTCGTGTCCGGGGCAAACCCACTATGAAGTCCATCCCTATTTCTTTCCACTTCCATTCAGGTATCTTTAGTGGTTGTAATAGCCCTGCAGGCCTTTGATGTTCTGCTTTGACTAGTTGGCATGTGTCGCACAATGCCACATGCTCTGCAACATCTCTTTTCATTCCATACCACCAATACCTTGTTTTAAAGTCATGATACATCTTTGTACTTCCAGGTTGGATAGAATAATCAGAATCATGAGCCTCTTTTAAGATTAACTTCTTTATTTCCTTGATGTCTGGCACACATATTCTTTTACCATGCCATATGATACCATTCTCATCTTCTCTAAATCCCGGGGCCTTGTTTTCTTTGATCAACTGCTTAATTTCTTTGACCTTTTCATCGTCCTTTTGACCTTTTCGTATATCTTGTTCCAGGGTTGAATCAACCTCCATTGCTATGGCTTCTGTATGATTCACCAAGCATAAGTTGAGCTTTGCGAACTCTTCACAAAGTTGGGGTTGTAAATCTCTTATGGTCAACATGTTAACATGTGTCTTTCTGCTCAAGGCATCTGCAACCACATTAGCTTTTCTCGGATGGTAATTGATTCCCACATCAAAATCATTAATGAACTCCAACCATCTCCTTTGTCGAAGGTTGAGATCTGGTTGAGTGAAGATATACTTCAAGCTCTTATGATCAGTGTAGATCTCAGTCCTTTTACCCATTAGGTAATGTCTCCATAGTTTCAATGCATGTACAACTGCTGCCAACTCTAAGTCATGGGTAGGATAGTTCTTCTCATGCTTCCGAAGTTGTCGGGAAGCATAGGCAATAACATGTCCTTCTTGCATAAGCACACATCCTAACCCTTGCCCTGAAGCATCACAATATACTGAGAATAATTTCTCCATATCGGGCATAACCAAGACTGGAGTAGTTGTTAGCTTCTTCTTTAATTCTTGGAAGCTTGATTCACACTCTTGAGACCATACAAAAGCAGCTCCTTTTTCCAACATCTTTGTGAGTGGCTTAGCTATCTTTGAAAATCCTTCAATGAACCTTCGGTAATAGACTGCCAATCCTAAGAAGCTTCAGATTTCACCGACATTTTCTGGTGTCTTCCACTTCTGCACACCAGATATCTTTTCTGGGTCTACTGAGATTCCTCCTTCGGAGATGATATGTCCCAGAAAAGCAACTTTCTTAAGCCAAAATTCACACTTAGTGAATTTGGCATAAAGTTGGTTTTCCCTTAGCTTTTGTAATACTATTCTCAGGTGCTTTTCATGTTCTTTCTCATTCTTTGAGTATATGAGGATATCATCAATGAACACTACCACAAACTTGTCCAAGTATTTCATGAACACCTTATTCATAAGGCACATGAAATATGCCGGAGCATTTGTTAGTCCAAAAGGCATAACTGTATATTCATACAGCCCATACCTAGAAACAAATGCTGTCTTCGAGATATCCGATTCTCTTATCTTTAGTTGATGATATCCGGAACGGAGGTCAATCTTGGAAAATACACATGCATCTCTTAATTGATCGAATACGTCCTCAATACGAGGTAAAGGGTACTTGTTTTTTATTGTCACTTCATTGAGGGCACGGTAATCTACACATAACTTCTTGGTTCCATCCTTCTTCGGTACGAATATGACCGGAGCTCCCCATGGTGAGGAACTGGGACGGATATACCCTTTCTCCGATAACTCTCAGATATGATCCTTGAGTTCTGCTAGTTGTTGGGTATCCATCCGGTATGGTCTTTTATATATAGGAGCAGTACCAGGTACTAATTCTATAATGAATTCTACTTCTCGATCCGGTGGCATACCTGGTAACTCCTCGGGAAATACATCTGGGAATTCATTGACCACTTTTATATCCTCAATAACTACTTCGGTCTTGTTGAGTTGAACATTTCCAGAGGGTACTTGAATAGATGTGAACTCAACCTTAGTTCCATCCGTATGTGTTAGCTCCACTGTTCTCGTTGAGCAATGTATAACTCCTTTGTACTTGGTCAACAAGTCCATCCCCAAGATGATATCTATCCCTTGTGATTCTATCACAATGAGATTTGCAAGGAATTCTACTCCATTAACTCCTAGCTTTACCTTGGGACATATTTGTTTTGTCTTTATTTCTCCTCCAGGAGAATTCACTAATAACACTCGATTCATAGATGTAATTTGTAAGTTGTGCTTGGTTATGAATTCCTTGGCTATGAATGAGTGTGTTGCACCAGAGTCAAACATAATTGTAGCAGGATAAGTGTTTGCGGAGAACATACCAATCACCACATCTGGTGCCTCCTGGGCTTCCTCCATGGTCACATGATTCACCTTGCCACGCACAAGATTCTGTGGTGGAGGTGGCTTTTTGTTGGGGCACCAGTTGGCATAATGTCCCGTTTCTCCACAGTTGAAGCATTGCCCCGTGACCTTGTTCATTGGTGCTTTGTTGCCTGGTTGTGCATTTGGAGGATTTGACCCTGTAGGACGAGGTTGGAAAGCAGGACGTTGTTGCTGCACTTGTTGTCTCTGCTGTTGTGGTTGAAAATTTGGATTCCTAGCAGTAGAGTTGTAGTTCCTCTGAAACTGATTGGGAGCTATAGGTCGATTCATTGCTCCCGTCGGCGGTGATGAGAAACGGGGCCGACTGTTGTTGCTAGAAGTCTGTCCTTGCCAATTCATTTTCCTCTTTCGCTATTCAACTAACTTCTGTCTTTTTCTTTCCACTGTGAAAGACTTGTTGATGAGCTTTTGAAAACTTTCATAGTCACTTGAGGACATAGCATACTGTATTTCTGAGTTCAATCCCTCAATGACACAATCTTGTTTCTTTTCGTCCGTGTCTATGTCTCCCGGAGCATAGCGAGATAACTGTGTGAACTTGGTAAGGTACTCTCGCACGGACATGCTACCTTGTTTCAGGTTGAGGAACTCCTTCCGCTTGTTCTTGATCTCTCCTGCGGTAACATAGTGATTGCGAAAGGCAAGTTTGAACTCATTCCATGAGATACTTTCTGGATCCTCATGGGCTTCTTTGTATGCCGTTCACCAGTCCGCTGCAGATCCATATAGTTGGTGAGAAGCAAAGAGCACTCTCTCACATCATGGGCACTGTATGATCTGCAACTTGTTCTCAATATTTTTGAGCCAATCATCAGCTTCCAATGGCTCTATAGCGTTGTCGAACCTTGGTGGTTGAGTGCTTAGAAACTCATTTAATTTGGGTTGACGTGGTGCATTCTGAATTTGTGGTTGCATGTTGGCCACCACTTGTGTCAAGTTTTGAAGGAGTTGGTTTTGCATATTCATCATCTGTTGTATAACCTCTCCATCTGCTCCGCGTGCAACTCGTGGCTGCCATCCAGGCAAAGGAAACTCTGCAGCCTCATTGTTGTTGTTCCCTTCATTGCGTCTCCTTCTTCCTGCCATCTATTGTGAAAGACTATGTTTAAAATTAATTTATAGGCGTTCTCTTAAGTGTATTACGTTGTGTACTTACTTCATCAATTCTATACAAGAGTTACTAAAATTTATACTTCGTTTATTTGATGATCATGATTAAAACAAACTAAGCACTTATATTCCTTAATAGATATTTACATACACTAACGAGGTTGTGAACATAAGCCTACGGCTTTCACAACTCACGTTCATACACTAACATACATTACATCATCATTCTAAACAAGTTCACTAATCAAGCATTACACACTAGTCCATACACTACCATACATACGTACTACACGAGTTACTACATGAACAAGGACACCTATCCTAGTTGTCCCCTGGGTTCTGTGCATCCTCCTGTGGGTTCCCGCCATCATCATCAGGAGTGCTAGCCTCTGACTCAGTTGTGGAGGCCTCGGGTGCTGGAGAAATATGAGGGCGTTTGGCTGCCCTACGGTCTGGAGAGTTCGGAGTCCAAGTGTCTCCATCCGAAGCATAGAGATCACTCACTTCTCCATCCCTCATCCTCATCAGTCCACGCATAATGGCCTCCGTCTTCTTCAGAAGGTCCCGGACATCTTGGAGTTCCTGTTGGCAGTTCTGTAGCCTCGTACTGACGTCCACTCCTACCTGGAGGCTCATATCCATCTGCACTACATCACAACCTTCATGGAGGGGCTCGTAGTTGAACATCGCACTTCCACTTTGTCGCCGAGGGGTGTACATGTATTGGGTCCCCTCAAGGCGGCCACGGTTGGTGTAGCTCTGGCAGGTGATTGCCTCCCAAGTGGCGTCCTTCTCAGCCTCTGCCATGGTGGACCTCCATGCTGGCAAGTTGTGGATCTTGAGCAGCTTGTTCTCATAGTAGATCCTCGCCTGCGACTTCCACTCGTCTCGTTCTGCGCGAGAGACTTGAGTGGTGTCGTACTGCACCTCTAGCTTGCCGGTATAACCAGCACAGCGAAGGAGGTGTCTAAGGCGATCCACCATGCCTCTAGTGGACTCCCCGTGGGTCTGGTAGGTGGCGGGGTTGTCCACCTCCTCAGTAGTGCGCTCAGCCAGCTGGTGTCGAGGAACTCGTCCTCCGGTGGACTTACGGGTCGTGAGACGTGTGCGTGCCATCTGTTTCAAGAAAAATTTAAAATGTGTTAGAAAATAAACAATAATATAATTTTGAGTATAGATGAGGTTAGATAACATATATATAATTTAAATAATCCTCCTTCTAACAAAATATTTAGTAAAATAGTTTTTAATAAAATAGTGATGTCTATCCGGTCCATTTCTAACTAGGTTTGCGTCCTACGGGCAACCTTGGCTCTGATACCACTTTGTCACACCCGGTATTCCATAAGGAATACCTGAGCGTATAATCACATGTATGCCAGGATCAGTTGATTCATACATGTGCCGACAAAAGTGTAATATCATTATATTACAAGCCAAGTTCAATGTACATCATAATATTACATCAGAGTACATAAAATATCAACTAATAGTACCATTACACTAAACACAACAGCGGAAGACTACATTGTGGGTGTTCCAATTTCACAGGTGTTGCCCGGGGTTTACGCCAAACTAGAACAGCTCCTCGGGATCGAAGTCCCCCTCATCAAAGTCTACATCTTCATTTGCTCCTGAGCCAACATATGATATCCAACAAAAGCAAGTTTGAGTACCGAAGGTACTCAGCAAGTGTAGTAAAGAATGTTATGAAGGCCAATAGCAAGGAAGGCTAACATGGTTAAGCACTATACATTAATCCTAAGCCTTAGCTTGATTAGCCACCTATCATACTAAGTGATAATCCCACCGGCATCATAATTAAGTCATTAATGTTAGGTTACACCACCCAACAACCTCTTTCCAACCCCCATCCATGTTTCTCTAATCATGGACAAGTCCACCGCTCTTGACTGTGAGCACGGCTGTCATGACAGTTTGGTTCTCTGCAGAGATTGTACCACTTTACCCACAAGTAGTGATTTCATCCCCTGTTGCCAGGTGGACTAAGAACCTCCTTGATATCCGTGGTTGCAAGCCACATTTCACACTTCCTTTGGTGTGCGATCAGGAGATCACTATATGGCCTTTACAAAGGGTCTACCGGCAAGTACAAGCCCACTGAGGTTTCACCGCTGTAATTCCTGGGAATAACCCTCCCCTACAGAAGCCCCCTCTTGAGCCTTGCAGTTCCTAGGGCAGTCAAAAATGGACTCCCATTCCCCGCACCATCCAAAACTCATACTATACCGGCAAACTCCTAATTAATTGGCCAAGCTGCCCCATCTCAGTCTTGTGGTGGCACTATAAAGCCGGGTTAACTATTCCATGAACCGGTCCTTAGAATCTAAGACAGACACTAACTCATTCCCGAGTCTCGTGCACGAAGCAACAACCAAACAACCAACCTGTCTAGATTCCTAATACCATGACACACTCTTGTGTCTTTCGTATAATTCCACAAGACGAGTAACATCAATGTTCCATTCATTCTCTAAGTTCTAAGTATGCATGGCTAAGCACATAAAATGATAACCATCAAATATCAACTAAGTCCCTCCATGGTTCAATAAGGAATGATAAAGAAATATAACTAGGGAAACAATCCTAAATTAGGTTTCATATTAATGACATCATGCAAGCATTCTAACTAAACACCCTAGAATAGGAACAAAGTGGTCAAGGAACACTTGCCTTTGAAGGAAGGGTGATTCACTTCAAATTCTTGCTCTTGAAGATTTGGGTGTAGTTCTTGATTTGGTTCTAGCCATTCATATGCACACAAAACAATGCCAAACATGCCATAAGGATTCTATCAATGTATTTACAATCATATATGTTTGTATACACACATGCACCTATTGTTTTTGTATCATTTCATGTGGGTTAGAATGAAAATAAATTTCAATTGGGTACTTATATTCCTTCCACTTTACTATTGCCTCATCCAAACACTCATTTTCAGTTTGTGAGATGATTTTAATAAATTTTAGAATTTTATAAGTATATATGTAAATTCTTATAATTAATTAAATCCTAGAAGTCATTTAAATTATTACTATAATGATTTTCAGAACTCATATTTCTATTTTCTGCATTTCAGAACCTATTTAAGCATTTAGAACATTTCCAAAATTTTTCTTTAATATATACTATTTTATCTATTTTTCAATATTTATTTAATACATAAAAATGCATTTTCAGTCATTTAAATAATTATTCTGAACTACAGAAACTTAAAATACAGAAAAGTATAAAGCAGAATAATCTTATACTATTTAATAAATCTATACAATTTTCTAATACCTATATTGTTTTTATTTTGATTTTTCCGAATTAATTTAATACCAAATAAATATTTTCAGTCTCTGAAAGTTATTATTTTTAACTTCAGAATTTGTTTTCTGTTCAAAATGTTTTAACAATGCTTTTAATAAATTTCCCACATTTTTCAGAGATTATTTGGCCTCATTTGATTATTTTCAGAATTAAAAACAGACTTTTAAACTGATTTGGACTGATTTGTAATACTTTCAGTTTTTCTAGGGTTCAAAATGCATTTACAGAATGTTTTTGTTAATTTTCAAACTGCACAGGGGCTATTTAGTTAATTTACAGTGAATTCTTTAAATTCTATAAAGCCTAAGGTTTATTGTCCAAAGTACAGGGACTGTTTCATACTAATTTAAATCTCCAGGGGCTAAAGCGTTAAAATCTCAACGGTTATAACTAAATTGAATGTGGGCCATCGGATCTGAGATCAACGGCCCAGATTTAAAATAACCGAACCGGTACGCCCCTTCTAATCTTAACCGTTCACGCGAGATGGACGCTCCCGATTGCGCCACGTCGCCCTAACCTCTTCTCCCTCGCGTCCGGCGGCCGCGCGATCGCCGGCGAGCAGCGGCGGTGGCCGGAAACTCTGGGGTTTTGCCGTTTCTTCACCATTTCCTAATCTACTTGCACTAGAAGAGAGAGGAGAGTGTGGGGAACTCACCTAGAGGGGTTTTGGAGACCGAATTTGGTCGGAGAATGGTGATCGACGGCGACAGTGGAGGATCTCCGGTGATCTTCGTCGGGGTGATCTTCCAGGCGATGACCTCGGTTGTTTTTCGTCGGGAATCACTCCTGGTGTCCTTGTGACGACACAGGGGGCCTCAGAAATGAGAATTCCAATGTATTTTCGAGGAATTGGAGAAAGGGGTGGTTTTTCCAATCGGGAGGAATTGGGGCGGTTTCTGCGGGGAAAATGACCGGGGGTCGGCTGTTTAAATAGATGGGGAGGAGGCGGCGGCGTGGGGCGCGGCGGTTGCTGCAGGGGCGCCGAGTTTCGCACGTGGCCGAGGCAATTCATTCACATGTGATAATAGAGAGAGAAATGGGAGAGGGAGAGAAGAAAGCTGCGGTTAGGGTGGAAGAAACTGACCCGTGGGGCCCTTGGTCAGTGAGGAGGGAGAGAGGGTGGCGGTTTTGTTTCATGGTTGAGAGATCCGGGTATTACAGGAGCCCACGGTCTTTATTTATAGATGACAAAACGTGTACAAGACTCTTACATCTACCGAATCAAACTCTGAAACAGTCTCTATCACATTCGGACTCTATTATGGATAGAAAACTAAACTAGGACTCTATCTATAGATTCCTTCTAACAACCCCCCCTCAATCACAACTTAATCAAGTTGAGATTGTGTTGAAACCTCTCTTGTAGTGGAGCACTTAGAGCTTTTATAAAACCATCAGCTAACTGATCTTTTGTTGATATGTGTCTTACTTCAATCATCTTGTTGACCATTTTTTTCTCTAACAAAATGATAATCAATCTCAACATGTTTAACTTTTCCATGAAATATTGGATTTACGGTTAAATACGTGGCGCCTAAATTATCACACCACAACTTTGGTTTTCCACTTTCCTTTATTCCTAACTCTTTTAGAACATTTTGTAGCCACATCATCTCGGTTGTTGCATTAGTCATAGCCTTGTATTTTGCTTCTGTTGATGATCAAGATACCGTGGTTTGCTTTTTAGCACTCCGGAATATGAGATTATTTCAAAGAAAAACTGCAAATCCACCCGTGGAACGTCTATCATCCACACACCAAGCCCAATCGGCGTGAGAGAATCAACTAATCACTGTTGATGACGACTTCTTAAAAGCAAGACCGAGCTTGGCAGTTCTTTGGACATATCTAAGAATCCTCTTTACAGTTGTCCAATGATCTATAGTTGGTGCATGAAGATATTGAGATACTTTAAATGCTAAATCTGGCTGTGTAATAGTTAAATATTGTAAAGCACCAACTATGCTTCTATAGTTATTCCCATCTTCTTCATTCAACGGCTTCCAGTATGTGCCGATAGCTTGCTACTCACAACCATATGAGTGCTAACCGATTTGCAATTATTCATACTTACTCTTTTTAAAATATTTCTTGCATATTTTTCTTAAGACAATATTATTCCATCATGAGTTTTCTTCACTTCAATTCCCAGAAAATAGTATAAATCTCCTAGATCTTTCAATGCAAAGCTTTCTTTTAATTCTGCAAGTAACTCACTTACTGCATTGTTTGATGAACTTGTAACAATTATATCATCTACATAAAGCAACATGAACATTGTTACTCTAACCTTTTTATAAATGAACAAGGAACGATCTGACTTTGATGAAAAAAAATCCAAATTGTTGTAACTTCGTGCTTAGTCTCGAATATCAGGCTCTAGGGGCTTGTTTAAGACCATATATAGCCTTTTTTAGTTTGCAAACATAAGAGGGGCTCATTTTATATTCATACCCAGGAGGTTGTTTCATATATACTTCCTCTTCTAGAATGCCATGAAGAAATGCATTCTACACATCTAGTAGTCTCAAACACCAATTATTTGAAATTGCAACTGATAATACCAATCTTACCGTAGCAACCTTTACAACCGGGCTAAATGTGTCCTCATAGTCTATAGCATATCTTTGTTTAAATTCTTTGGCCACTAATCGAGCTTTATATCGATCAATCGAGCCATCAGCCTTTCTTTTGATTTTGTAAATCCATCTACAATCAATCAAGTTTCTTCCTGGTTTTGGGGTACCAAAAACCATGTTTGATTATCTTGTAAAGCTTGAAATTCCTCATCCATAGCTCATTTCCAGTGATCACTGTTGAGAGCTTCTTGAAGATATTGTGGTTCCCCTGTTGATGTAAAATATGTGTATCGAATAGTCCCATCAGTAAAAATTTTAGGGCGATAAATACCTGATTGCATCCTTGTTTTTATCCATTGAGTAGGTTGGACCATAGAGTTTTGATCCGTATTTGATCCACCAGCGTGAAATCCAACGATGTGCACAGCGTCAGCATTGACGAGACCACCTGCTCCTTCTTCATTCCTTTCATCAGTCGACACGTGTTGTTCCACTGTACGCTCATTGGCTAGCTGTCGCACGAAGGATTCTTCTGACTGATGATATCGGGGAGATAGAGGAGGAATCATTCTTGGATCCGGTGCTTCTGTCAGTGGTAGGACTGGCACAAGATCTCCTTGTATTTCCGTGCTTCTCTGGTTCTCACATCTTTGCAAGATATTGCTAGGATCACATCTTATATTCTCTTCAGAAAAATCTGAAGTCTGCAATCCAGCGTTATTCCTTTCTTCCTCTATTATTTCTTCCTGCACAACATTATTACTTTATGCAGTCATATTATCAGTGCATGAGTCTCCCCTTAAATTCAAAGTGCACGGATGAAGCTGACTTGGGAGGAGTAAAATTTCATTCCTTAATCTCGCCCCAACATTTTCATGCATCATGGAAAATGGAAACACTTTCTCATCAAACACTACATCTCTAGAGATGTATACTCTCCTAGTCTTAGGTTCAAGACACTTGAAGCCTTTATGCATATGACTATATCCAAGAAAAACACATTGAACTGATATGAACGAAAGTTTTTTCTTATTATATGGCCTCAAGTTTGACCAACAGGCACACCCAAATATTCTCAAGGTTGTATAGTTTGGTTTTTGTTCAAGAAGTAGCTCAACAGGAGTTTTCATATGAATGACCCGAGAAGGTAAAATATTGATGAGGTAGACTGCAGTCATGAATGCCTCATCCAAAAACTTCAAAGGCATAGAAGAATTTGCAAGCAATGCAAGTCCTACCTCCACAAATATGACGATGTTTCCTCTCTGCTGCTCCATTTTGTTGATGAGCATATGGACATAATACATGATGAGAAATTCCTGTGTTCTGAAAGAATGAGTTTAACTTTTTATATTCTCCTCCCCAATCTGTTTGAACAGCAAGAATCTTGCGATCAAATTGTCTTTCTACCAAGTTTTGGAATTTGTGAAAGACTTGGAATACTTCAGATTTATTCTTAAAAAATAAATCCATGTGTACTTGCTAAAGTCATCAATGAAACTCACGTAAAACTCATTCTTATTAATGGACTTAGGGGCAGATCCCCAAACATCATAATGGATCAACTCCAAAGGTTGAGAGGACACACTATTTGATTTTGAGTAGGGCAATTGATGACTTTTCGCTCTTTGGCAAGCATCACACATAGCTCTACTATTTTGATTTTCAGAAAAAAGAAAGATCATTATTCTTAAGGACATATTTAACTATAGTGCTTGCTGGATATGCTAGTCGACTATGCCAAGAGTCTAATGATGGTTTGACAGCTACTAAGCCTTTCTTCCAACCAGTCTTGATTGAAGATTTTATTGGGTAGAGTCCTCCTTCACATCACCCCTCAAGAATTGTATTCTTCATTGCTTGGTCCTTGACAAAGAAATTCCACGGATGATGTTCAATGAACACATTGTTATCTTTAGTAAGTTTATGAACTGAACAAAGGTTCACTTTGGAGCTAGGAACATACAGAATACTATCCAGATGCAAAGATCTTTTTGGAGAATAAATCGAAGTACTGCCAATATGGCTTATGTTCATACCTTTACCATTGGTTGCATGCACCTGATCTTGACCTTGATACTTGTCCCTTGTTGTGAGTTTGTCAAGTTCATGAGTAATATGGTCTGTTGCCCCAGTATCGGTATTACCAATTTGTGTCAACTTCATAAGAAGGCACAACAACACCAGCAAATTTTTCTTCTTTCACATAGTCCTGATCAAACCTATGCCAGCAATCTACTGCTAGATGGTTTGGTTTATCACAGATCTGGCAAAACATTTTTTGATGTTGACTGGTATCACCTTGATTACCTCTGTAATTTCCACTTCTCCGATCTCCAGATCTTCCTTGGCCTTGTCCAAAGTTATTCCTGCCTCCTCCCCTTGAGTTTCTACCTCGGCCACGTCCTCGCATGGCACAATTTGCTGAGGGAACAAAATAGTTTTCTTCACCATGCAGCATGCTTTGTCGATGCTCAAAGCCTAGCGCCTGTGCATATAGGTCATTGACAGAAATCTGATCTGTTCTTGCCATGATGGAGGAGACAAAGGGTGTATATTCAGCATCTAATCCATTAAGAATATATGACACGATTTCTTTCATCTTCAAGAATTTTCCAGTTGAGATCAATTCGTCGGCGAGTCTTTTCATTTTAGCAAAATACTGCGCCATTGTCATGACACCTTTCTTCGTGTTTATCAATGCAAACCTCAAGTTCACCCCTTTGGCTCGATATTGTGACACAAAAGATTCTTGAAGTGCCTTCCATGCCTCTGCTGATGTCTCCTTGATCGCTACATGCGCCAGAACCTCCTTAGAGAGGGAGTTTAGCAAGTAGGCAAGCACTTGTTCATCTTGAGCAATCCAGGTGACATATTTTGGATTTAGAATCACCTCTGTCTTCTTGTCTTCTCTGGTGATGGAGATCGATTCAGGAGGAGGCTTCTCATTGTCATCGAGGTAGTGCATTAATCTAGCACCCCTAAGGAGAGCTTTCCAAAGTAGAAAATTCTCTCTTGTAAGCTTCTCGACTACCGGAGATCCGAGCGCCGGAAGAATCGTCGTCATGGATCGAGGAACTCGTCGACATTTTCTAGATTTGATTAGAAGAGGTGGCTCTCGTTACCATGTCAAAATTGCATGAAAATGTGATAGCTCCCGTAGGAGCCCACGATCTTTATTTATAGATGACAAAACGTGTACAAGACTCTTGCATCTATCGAATCAAACTCTGAAACAATCTCTATCACATTCGGACTCTATTATGGGTAAAAACTAAACTACGACTCTATCTATAGATTCCTTCTAACAGTTATGACGTTTGAAAAATACTCACCGCACTGGCTGCAAAAGCGGATATTACAATTCTATAAACCGAAAGTTCTGTTTGTTTTGACAGCTTTGCTAGAAAAACTGAGAGTTCCTATTTGGAATCTGAATGTTCAGGTTTTGACACTTTGATTCAAGAGTTGTAGATCTGTGTTAGATAAGTTTCTTTGGCGCGTGATTGAGGGGCAATCCAATTGAAAAATCAATCAATTTACCTTTAATATTATCATATTTTTTCCTTTGTCCTTCTCTTCCAATCCTGATTTGTTGTCCATAACCTGATCTTCATGACCAGGGTGATGTTCTAGACTTATTGGCTGATCTAGGGCAAATTGACTAAGCTCACGTCCTGACAGGGGTCCCTCCCGGATGAGAGGTTTGATTATATAAACAAGCCCCACTTGTTGCGATCACATCTATAATCATTTTGAAATGCGGACGAAACTGACATTTCAAAGCTGTAGGCTTCCAATAAAACTTGGTATATTTTCACACAAATAATATGACAGTTCAAATTTTCACGTGACGAAAATATAATACAGTTGTTTGTAAAATACAATCCAATTACATAAGAACATTAAATTTCATTGAGTTCGACGTATCAACCAACAATGTAGTGTCGTGAAAAAAAAATGTGCAGTGACCTTTTGTTCACAACCCATACCATTGAGACCCTCGAACCATTCTAGTGCTGGTCTCTGTTCAAGGCCGACATCATTTATATAATTGCAATCAGTTTTTCTAATTCGGCGAAGTGATTCTTTGTCCTGATCCCAAGAGTTAGAGAATCATTTTGGTCCTTGGTGATGTGGTAAATGGTTTGCACCGTTATAGTGCATACGCACGTCATTCTGTGTGACGAATCACGCGCGCGTGCGCAAAAGGAGGTAAAGAAAACAGGAACGGAAAGACGTGGAGGAGGAGGAGGAGGATAGACACAGAGTCGGGCGTGGCCAACCGCCGAACCCAACAGACCGATCCAAGTACGCGGAGCGGCCGGTTGCGTGAGGAAAGGGAAGCCCTTTTTCCATCGAGGCGAGCTAGACGCGGGGGCACCAAATTAAAGCACGGCTCAAACCAGGAACCTCGTCGGCGGCGGCAAGGCCTGCGCCCCGTCGCTGTCGCGGCGCACTACCAGGCCTCCCTCCCTGCTCGCGTCGCGTGCCCGATCCGTCCGGACGCGTGCGGCGCGCAAGTGGCGTGTCTGATCCGAGGAGGGTGACGCGCCCAAGCGGAAACCGCCGAGCTCGGCGCAACAGCCCAGGGCCGCTTACGCGGCGTCTCCATGCGCATGTCGACCATGTACGACGTCGATCGACCAGACCCCGGACGCCCTCTGCAAAGAGCTGCAGATGGCCTCTGTCTGCTCCCTCCGGCCTCCGTTGTAGGCCAGGGCGAGCGGCAGGGCTGGTCCATGTACATGTGGGCTGTATATATCTGCATATACCCATGCTCTCTGTGGGCATATGCACGTTAACGAGGGCGGAGAATTCACGCGCCATACATTCACTGATGGATAAAACAGAACTACACAGGCGCGCGTAACAGTTCATGGTGATTATGTCTGCAATATTTGAGCAACATTGTCCATATATATTCGCAGCGACGACCTTCGAATGGTTTCACAATGAGACACTAAATTATCTATAATCATATATACGAGATTCAGATGTTAAATAAAATGCAGGTGTTTTTTCTTTTATAACCCCTGCAAATCTTTAAGCTCATGTGTACAACAATGTCTTCTTTGTTCAGTTATATAGACGTTAAGAATTTGTGGTGACTGACGCATAGATGCAATCCTCAGCAGGCGAAGTGCAGCGATATCTCAATATATCATTTGCAGGAATCTAAGGCATCATGCGAAACTATTTGGTTGTGAGATGGCAGTTTACACCTTTAGATGTCTCAACATTTCAACGCGCTGTAGGTAACAAAGACGGGAAAATACCAGAGGGGGGAGTTCAAACGAAATAAAGTAACCGGAAAAGTAAGAAAAAAAACTCGACTTTGGAGGTCGAGTAGTGATGACTAATTTTGCTTTTGCACGTATGGGTTGTCCATTTTTTATGTACTTCAAGGGATACTTTGAAAAATGGATCATTACTGACCAAGATTCTTTTGGTAATTAAATTGATGAATATAAGAAAAAATTGCATTGAAAAGTGGGGATTCAAAATCTTATTAGTGCCCAAATCAAGTGTCTACTTAGTAAATGGCGGCAATTTAAAAACTCACCGACAAAGATGGAATATGACAATAGTTGCTTTATAAATAAATATGATAAATATAAACACTGGGAGAGAGGGGGTTACAACATGGACATGACACTGCTGCACTGCTGCTGAACGATGCAAACTGCAACTGTGGACCATAGATGGCTACCTGCAATTGAGACGCCCTCCAGAGCACACACAATCATTCGAATATCCTTTTGTTAGCCTACGTGTAGACCGCGCCTTTGCTACGTCGTGACCGAGCACCAGATAGATTTCGGAATCAAGACTCAGCTCGTGACTTGTGCCAAGCTGTGTGCATGGCATGGCATGGGACAGATGAAAAGGGGATCTATGCCACGGCTCGCTCGGGCATATGGTGCGCGTGATCGAGTGCGCGCGCTCTCTCGTCCGCGTAGTGCACCGGCCAGACCACTAGCTAGCCGGGCACTTGGGCCACTAGACTCCACGGCTATAAATCCGCCTGCTTCCACTCCCGGTCGTGCTTGCGATCGTGCTCCTGTACTGTATCCTCAGCCGCACACCATCCTACACAACACGTCTCAGCACTCAGCTCGTGCGTGGCGTGCCAGGCGCTTGAACCGAACAAGGAATGGCGGGAGTGGCCAACCACGGCGGCGGCTTGGCTGCGGCCGCGGCCGCGGCGGCGGGCATGCTGATCACGGTCGCGGTTCTCGCTGCGGCAGCGGCCGCCCAGGAAGACCCGCCGGTCCCGTCGGCGTGCTCGCGTCGCCCCGTGGTGTTCGCGTTCGGGGACTCCAACACCGACACGGGCGGCGCCTCCGCGGGGATGGGGTACTACTTCCCGCTCCCCGAGGGGCGCACCTTCTTCCGCCGCTCCACCGGCCGCCTCTGCGACGGCCGCCTCGTCATCGACTACCTCTGTGAGTTGCTATAGCTTCACTTCCCGTACCTTGGTCGTCTAGAGCTCCATACTTCCACGTCGTGGGTAGCTCAGGGTCTAGGTGCGCGGTAGAGAAGCATCCGGATTGAGCTTGGTCAAATAATTTGAAACGGAGGAAGTAGTTGACAGTGACACTTTGATTCTGATCCCTAGGTATTTTGTAGATGATAAACGTGCACGGTCGATCCCTTGACAATGACATCCATGGTCGAACACAATAATCAGTTCCCGCGAAAAGGCCAGAGTCACTCGTAGAATCTGGTCGAGGGAGGCACTCAACTTCCAGTGTTCCACATATTGTGGCCTCCATTTTATTTTCGCCTCCGTTTCATCATGCACGGTTGTTGCTTATGACGCCCATAGAGGTAGGTCTCGCCGTTTTCTGTGGATTGATACGCTTCCACGAAATAGTCATCTCTATTCTCTTTGCTGAGGATAGTTGCATTTGCGTTTATGCGTTGTGTGCGTGACAATGTGAACATCATCAGCGGACTCGCGGTAGATTGGAGTCCAAATACAGAAACCTCTTCTATGCTGAAGCCAATATAGGTAAAATAAATAGAACAGGAGCCCCTGAAAATCCAGCTATCAAATAGACAATGCAAGATGGAGGGGCTAGCGGACGATTAATAATCCAGCCCAGGGTTTCATTTTATTTGACGGTAGTTAGTTCAAAATTAAACTAACTAACATTAAATAAAATAGAACAAATAAAGTATCTTTATTTATTTTTGGCGACAGTACTTGCCGGGAGATTTGTCAGTTAGTCCACGTCCTCTGGTTCAGGCGGGAAACTTCAATCAGCCTCTTGGACAGGTCTTCAGAACTTCCACGGTTCTTCCACTCTTACCTGAATTTGCATGGCGACACGAGTGATCTCATCACTAAGTTACAGTAGTCTATCTCTTTCTTTGCCAGTGATGCAACACTCAACATGTTCCTTCCCTGGCTTTGGAAAATTCGTCCGTTTTTTCTTTTCAGATGCTACACCGTATATAGAAAATACCCCCATCAGATTTGCTCTGTTCTTTTAAAACCCCACGCATTGTATTTGCCAGCCATGTGGACACTCTGCTGGTCTCTGCTAGCCGCAGCTGGGGCTTCTAAAAGTGTGTCCATGCTTTGATGATGGTCCATGCCTGTTCTGCAAATGGACACCCAATTAGTAGACGGAAAGTAGTTCCGCTTTGCCTAAGCAAAATTGACATAATACATTATTGTCTCGTCCTTTCCTCTGCAAGTTGACCAAATCACCAAAATGTGTGTGTCACAAACAATAGGTCAGAGCCTGAACACGAGCTACCTGAGCCCGTACCTGGAGGCCCTGGGCTCCGACTTCACCGGCGGCGCCAACTTCGCCATCTCCGGCTCCACCGCGCTCCCCCGCAACGCCGCCTTCGCGCTCCACGTCCAGGTGCAGCAGTTCCTCCACTTCAAGCAGCGCTGCCTCGACCTCATCGCGCGAGGTCTGTTCTGTGATCCCGTCGTCCAAGGCGCGTTCGATCGATGGTCATGTCACGGGCGGCCGGCCGAGACATGCGCAGTCTCTGATCTCGGTGTCGTGCAGGAGGGACGACTGCTCCGGTCGACGCTGACGGGTTCCGGAACGCGCTCTACCTCATCGACATCGGCCAGAACGACCTGTCCGGCGCGTTCGGGAGCGGGGCGTCCTACGACGACATCATCCACCAGAGGATCCCTGCCGTGATCTCCGAGATAAAGGACGCGATTCTGGTTCGTTCTCTTTGTCTGCAAAGTTTAATTAATTAAGCTCGCCCTTTTTGTTCGTTTCAAGAGTAATGAATCCATGGCTGATGGAAACGTTGTTGCTCCTTGCGCTCCAGACTCTGTACTACAACGGCGCCAAGAACTTCTGGGTCCACGGCACCGGCCCTCTGGGCTGCCTGCCCCAGAAGCTCGCCAAGCCGAGGGCCAACGACAGCGACCTCGACTACAGCGGCTGCCTGAAGCCCCTCAACGACGGCTCCTACGAGTTCAACAACCAGCTCTGCGCCGTCTGTGACCAGCTGGGCTCGCAGCTGCGTGGCGCCACCGTCGTCTACACCGACATCCTGGCCATCAAGTACGAGCTCATCGCCAACCACAGCGCCTACGGTGAGCTCCGTCGAGCACCAATCGACGAGATCTTTTTTCCTAGCGATGATGAAGATGATACAATCTGTGATGACACCGTCCGATACATACTTCAGGATTCGAGGAGCCGCTGATGGCGTGCTGCGGATACGGTGGCCCGCCCTACAACTACAGCCCCGACGTGAGCTGCCTCGGCCCGGGGTTCCGGGTGTGCGAGGACGGCGCCAAGTTCGTCAGCTGGGACGGCGTGCACTACACCGACGCCGCCAACGCCATCGTCGCCGACAAGATCCTCTCGGGCGAGTTCTCCAGGCCCAAGGTGTCCTTCGACTACTTCTGCAAGGCCTGATCAGCCCTATGAGAGGACTGAACCGTGCTATCCATTTGAGAGGCCTGTTTCTTGCGAAAGGAATCTCTCTGTAACCAAGACATGTAAGAAGCAGTGCATTTGCGGAAAAATAATTTGTCACATATGGCCACAAGTATGCTTTAGGAGATTTCAAATACGGTGATTACTGTAGTGGCCAAGTGTGTAAGATTAGGTCCCTTCTGTTTTTTATATTACGAACATATATGCAAGCCCAGAACAACAGCGCATAACAAAAAAAATCGAAGCGAACAGTTCGCAGTGCTTCAGGAAAGCAGGGTCCGAGGATAAGGATCATTTGAGTTGACAGAACACTTTCAAGGAACTGGGAAAAGGTCGGCTATCAAGAAAAGGTTGCCGCCTCCCGACGGAAGCAAATTCTCTGAGTGTTGTATACTGATTCCTGTGCAGCACCTGCTGGATTTGCAGGCATGTGTCTCCAACACGAATCGTAAAGCAGCCTGAACCGATGGGTAACCGGCACCCGCTCGACTTGATCTGGCTCGGCTCCAAACAGTACATCACCGTGGCTGCGCTTCTCCTTTCATGATCTTAACAGGTAGGGATCCGCATCCACGGCTGAATGCAGTCGCTCGTCGGCGAAACGAGATCGCTTCGTTCGACGGCGGAACGCGATTGTGACGCTTCGTCGGCCAAGATCACAGGACCACGCAGCCGGCGAATAAAATATTCCGTCCGTCATTCGTCAGCCGACCGCAGCATAGAGACGTCCGTTTGTGTCGACGCACGGCCGAACGTCATCACGCGCATCGTTGGTGGAGCCCACGATCACGTGATCGTTTGTTGGTGGAGCCCACGATCACACGGTTGTTCGTTGGTGGATTGCAGGGCTGCGGCGATCGCGACACGTTTGCTTCGTCGGTGGAGATTCTGATCGGGAAACTATGTCGCGCGTGATGGAGGCAACCCAGGTGCCCTTCGATTACGAAAGCACGCCGATCACCGAAAAGATTGATGATCGTCGCACTGCCAATGCCTTCGAACGAGGATACTCCAATGGCCTGGTGTCCAACACACCGTCGACCCTCCTCATGGCTGCAAGTGAACAGAGGGCACTACACAACTTCACCGTCAATGTATGCACTCAAACTCTAGCACAATTATTAAGCTTATTCATGAACATTTTGTGAAATCGTTTGCATATGCGTGTGTGTCTGCTCTCTCTCGTAGCCACTCGAGGAGATTCCAGCACTCGGGGACCATGACGTGACACTCTCTGTTGATCCCGACATCGACGCGGTCACACTTGCGTCGTCTGCCCAACCGTCATTGTCATCTGCAGGAGCATCACAAACTAAGGTAAATTATACAAAGAAAATTATAATATTTTTCTCTAATAATTTACTTATAGTTCCTACTGTACTATAGGAGTATGATACACACGGTCACATTGTGATAGTTACTGAAGTAGGGATGATTTTTGAATCAGAGACTGATGCATATGACATGTATAACTCATATGCTAGAAAGGCTGGTTTTAGTATCAGAAAAAACCTCACAAGACGAAGACCAGATAATACCATATATGAGAAATATTTAGTTTGCAGTAATGAAGGAAAACGAGGTGTACACTCATTGCATGAGACTTTGAAAGGAAATTCTATTACTAGGACATATTGTAAAGCTCGTGTTCAGTTTAGTGTTTGCCAAAAAGGAATTTGGAAAGTTCAAAAGGTTGTACTTGGGCACAATCTTGCTGGCCCGAATAAGGTGCACAAGTTATGATCACAATGATGTGTTATAGATGCAGATAAAATTTTGATCAATCAAATACGAGAAGCGAGAATAAAGCCGACACAAGTATATGATTTTTTTCAAGAAGTGGTATGGTGGAGTTGAGAATGTACCATTCTCACGGATAGATTGTAATAATCAAACTGGCGGTCAGCGAAAAAAATATTTACCATCAAACGATGCACAAACTTTGGTAGAGTATTTGAAAAATAAATAGTTGCAGGATCCTGATTTCTTTTGGGTCATAGAACTAGACAAGGAAGATGGTCAGATAGCAAATTTTTTTGGGGCAAATGGTCAATCTATCATAGATTATGCATGCTTTGGTGATGTTGTGTCTTTTGACACCACATTTTAAACAAACAAGTTTGAGATGCCTTTTGCCCCACTTCTTGGAACAAACCATCATAAGCAAACTATTAATTTTGGGGCAGCATTGATATATAATGAGACCATTGAATCATTTGTTTGGCTTTTCAAAACATTTTTAGCAGCAATGTCAAGGAAGCATCCGAGCACAATTTTCACTGATCAATGTGCAGCCATGTCAGCAGCAGTTAGTATTGTCTTCCCAAACACACGACAACGTCTATGTTTGTGGCATATTTTTCAAAATGTTGGTAAACATCTTAGCAATGTCATTGCTAATCATCCAAAATTCCTCGCCGATTTTAAGAGATGTGTTTATGAGAAAAGGTCAGTAGCATGCTTCCATGAGTTATAGGAAGAACTTTTGATTGGTTATAACCTTAAAGATAACTCCTGGTTGAAAAATTTATATGACTTAAGAGAGTATTGGGCTGCTGTATGTCGTGATTCATTTACTGCTGATATGAACTCAACTCAGAGGAGTGAATTAAGGAATGAACAATGCTTTCAAGAAACGGTTCCGAAGAAAACTCGGTATTTTAGAACTCCTAGATGAATGTGATAGGTGTGCCATAAGTCTTCGGGAAAACGAGTTAGATGCAGACTTCAAGTCACGCCACTCGAATCCGGTTTCTTACATTCAAGACTTACCAATGTTGAATGCTGCTGAAATATATACAAGAAGAATTTATTTAGAATTTGAGGAGCAATTTAAAGCGCAGTTTTATGTTTCTTGTAAATTACTTCATACTGAAGGAACGGTCATGACTTTTAATATTATGCCTATGGAACGTCAAGATGTAGCAATTGTTACCTTTAACTCTGAGGATCAAAGTGTCTTGTGCTCTTGTAAGAAGTATGAATGTATTTGTATGTACAAAAAATATTTGATTAGTTTATTTTCATGTAATGTGTATATTAAAAAAATGATATTTTACTTATAGGTATATTATGCAAGCTTGCTCTCCGGGTACTGAACATCAATGAAGTTTTCAATTTGCCAAGTAGATACATTCTAAACAGATGGACAAAGTATGCAAAAAGAGGTTTTAACACTAATAAAGTTGGAGTTGATAAAGAATCTTTGAAAACACATGTTGCGCGAATCTCCCGAAAGGCGATTTCTGTTGCAATTAAGTGCTCGGTTTCAAAGGAGCTTCTTGATGATCTAGAGAGCTATTGATAATTTAGATATTGAGGCAGATAAGTCTCTAATGAAAAAATCTGAAAATTGTATTGAGGTTACACAAAATGGTAATGAAAATGACGGGACCATTCTAAAGGGTACAATAGTGTGGATGATTTGTTTTCAAATGCAGGCATATACAAAACTTACACTGTTTTTTGGCAGTTAAGAAAACCTATACTTCTGTGCGAACGATATACCAGGTATATTTTGATGAAATGAGTTCACGGCCTGTACATCAGCAGCGTTGAGCACTTGCTTCTGTTAAACAAGGAACATGTTACATATAGCTTGTACTTCTTTTCGGTGTGTGTTGCAACCTACAATATACCATAACAATATGTTACAATTAGACTTATTGTTCTTCCTAGTCTTCGATGAGCCATTCATCTTGCTGGTATAGTTTGCTGCCGACGAACTGATCTTGACCAGGAGATCATCGTGACCGAGCTCGCTAGCATCGAGCGTGCCCTGCGCAAAATTGGAAATAGTTTGTGTTTCTTTGCATGAGGGCCCTGCTGTCGCACCTACATGAGGACCTTCTTCTAGTTTGCCGTGCCTGAGTGTTTCTTTGCATGATTTAGTATTATTGTACAAGCTTATTAAATAGTATTGGGCATGTATAGTTTGTGTTTCAAATACTAGTCTGTGTATAAGAGCCAAAATACAAAATGGAAAATGAACATATAATACGAGGTAACTCTTCTAGTTACTTATCGTGGACTGGAGTGACTACACTTGAATTAAACGAAGACACAAGAACGACGAACGGACACGGCATAGTTTCCCGATCGGAATCTCCACTGACGAAGCAAACGCGTCGCGATCACCGCAGCCCTGCAGTCCGCCGAGGAACGATCGTGTGATCGTGGGCTCCACGAACGAACAATTGCGTGATCATGGGCTCCACCAACGATGGATGACGAATGACGGACAAAATATTTAATTCGCCGGCCACGTGGTACTGCGCTCGCGTTCCGCTGACAAACGAAGCGATCTCGTTCCGCCGACGAGCGATCGGTTCGGTCGTGGACGCGGATTCCTACCGGTTAAGATCACAAAAGGAGAAGCGCAGCCACCACGATGTACTCTTCGGAGCCGAGCCGGATCGAGCCGAGAAAATTCCTAGCTGGATCGAGCCGAGTAGGCGCTGATTACCGCATCGGTTCAGGCTGCTTTACGTTTCGTGTTGGAGACACATGTCGCAAATACAGCAGGTGCTGCACAGGATTCAGTATACAAAACTGATCCAAAGAATTTGCTTCCCCTCCCGACATCACCCCGTGCGGCTCCACGGTGCAAGCCTTCAGTGAGATTAGATAATTTTGTTTTGCCAATATGTTCGTAGGTAAAAAATATCTACAGTAGCAAATGGGTAAAGACCACTTTTTACCCGCTGCGAGTAACAGACAGGTATAAATATTATCCTACGAATATGGGTAGATGAGGACAATATCTATATATATTTCACCTGTTGAAATCTCTACTTGCATGGCAGCGTGTTATTTCATGAAAAACTATAATCCAATACAAATATTATTAGTAATTTCTTATGGATCCTACGAAATAATAGAATCCCAGTCCATTGTGGACCGTAGACCCGAGCCACTACCAAGCCTCGTAGACCTAGCCTACGATATTTCCTATCTATGTTGGTTCGTATAAATCTAGAAAATGTAAGTTTTGCAGAAAAGCCCTCAACCTAAATATAAATTAGGTCTAGGTATTATACTTTTCTAGTTAGCTCCCTAACCTTCTATAAATAATAATTAGGTCTAGGTTTTGCATAAAGACCCCTATATTATATTAATTATGTTTTAGCCCTAAAAATTTACGTCTAAGCAGCCGTAACATCTATAATTACAAATAAGCCCCTAGAAGATATTATATTTACCTTGTACCCCTATAAAATTTCAAAATTTACAAAGAAGTCCCTTGAAGTTGTTGTAGTTATATTTTTATATCCTAGCACTAGATTTTTACACTTTGGCCTTGAACCTTCTCAAAATTGTAAATAAGCCCATGTTACCTATTGTATTCATAGTTTGACCCCTATCTGAAATTGCAAATAGGCCCTTCAAATAATATGTTATAATAATTTAGCCCCTCATCTTTTACAAATAAGCACCTAATACTTTCCAATATCATTACCTAGCCCTGAATTCTAAATAAAGTTCTAGATTTTTATAACACACTGACTTAATCTAACCTTTTACAAACTAATATATGCACTTCACAAATAAATACCATGAGGCACTAAAGCCCTCTGTTTTTGCCTTAAATAATATCCTAAGAGTATAGATGGCCAATGGGCCGTGCCAGGCCAGCCCGGTCCTAAATTTGACGAGCCCGACACGGCCCGGTAGGACTCTCGAGCCGTGTTGGCCGACACCCAGGCCCAAGCACGGCCCAATGCATCCTTAGCCGTGTCGAGATTGATTCGGGCTTTTCGTGTCGGGCTGGCCCGAAGCCAGGTGACTTTTTTATGCAGATTGTTTACAAGCAATTGCACCAAAAGCAGTATACAATTCAAATGCTCAATGACAGATCACAATGCTTAAATAGTTGTTTAAAGTTACAATTACAAAATTGGCTGCCTCATTAAAAACATTTAGGTAAAACCTCATTTTAACTACATGAGGAGAAAACCTTAAAGGAAAAAAGAGTACAACCCAACTCTTTGTGATCTGAATCCAAAGTTTAAAATCCAAAGTTCAAACAAATAATATTACAGGACACTAGCACAGTCAATGTCAATCAGATGGGTCGTCGAGATATAAATTTGTCATCTTTTCCTCAAGGTCGTTGTCCACAATGTTGTGTTGTTGTCTAGCATCACCTTGCTCCCAATCCTTCAACAATGACAACATCTCCACATGCTTAGGAGTCAATTTCCGTCCACGTTCTTCAATCAATCTGTCACACAATCTAAAAGCAGATCAGATGATATAGTTGAAACAGGTACAATCATGATATTTTTAGCTAAAGTTGAAAAAACAGGATATATTCTTTTATTATCTTGCCACCAATTAAGTATACTAAAATTATCATCAAAATGGGTCACAGAATCACTATCCAAATATGAATTTAAGTCAGAAACAGAGTTATGCGATGTAGCAGTAGCATTAATACCAGAAACAGATGTAGGAGGAGCAAGACTAGGAGCAACTCGAGGAGTAGTTCTAGTAAATATGCGGTTTCAAGAGCTTATGAGGTTGTGGAGGTCTTTGAAATCTAACAGGTCCAAACTTTGACTCATATTTCACAAACAAGTTAGTTAACTCATCTGGCATTATTGTAGTAAGCAGAATAGTCTCTATTAAGAAATTGAGAAAGTAATTGAAGTGCACTTTTAAAACCACCTAACTTAGCTCTACGATCTAAAATAAAAGCAAGGGAATATAATATTGGTACATCAGTCGAGTACTTAAGA
Source organism: Neostapfia colusana (assembly GCA_030760725.1). Lineage (NCBI taxonomy): Eukaryota > Viridiplantae > Streptophyta > Magnoliopsida > Poales > Poaceae > Neostapfia > Neostapfia colusana. The sequence continues at coordinate 9,185,527 of JASWHV010000018.1, forward strand.
AACTTTAATTTCATAGGAACAACAATATCTCTAAGAATAGGGTCATTTTCATACTGATTTAAATGGTCAGCAATTTCAAGGATAGCATGCATCATCAATGGAGAAGTAGGATAATAGACACCAGAAATCGAGACAGTGAATACATAAAACAACTCCGAAAACTTTAACATATGCTCAACCACATACTAGTGTGCATCTACAAGTAGTTGTCTTCCTCCTCCCCCAACCTTGTAATGGGTTTGAATAAAAACAGAAAATGTTTCCTTGTATGGAAGAAGATGTTTCAACATAAGATAAGTGGCATTCCATCTTACATCCATGTCCAAACCAAACTTACAGGGATGAACCCCCATAGACAAGCAAAAAGTCTTATATGAGGCAATTCTTTGATTAGATGAGTTTAAAAAGGGTATAGCAGTTCTAAAATCCTCTAGATAGTTTTTAATTCTTTTCAAACCAGATTTGACAATGAGATTAACAACATGACATGCACATCTTTGATGCAATAAGTTTGAACCAACATATGATGACAATAATGGAGCCAATTGTTGTATAGCACGAGTGTTAGCACAAGCATTATCAAGTGTGATAGACAAGACTTTAGAAGACATGGCATATTCGGAAACCACATTGCAAATACGCTCAGCAATATTAATTCTAGAATGAAAGCAACCAATCAATCGCATGAGAACAATCCTTTTTTCTAACTCCCAATCACTAGTGACATAATGAAAAACAACCCTAAGGTAATCTCCTTTTGCATACCAGACAAGATATCAAAAGTCAAACACACACATGAGATTTCATTCAACATCTCAATAACACTAGACTTTTTCAATCTAAAATAGTCCATAAGATCCCTAGTAGTGGTCTGTCTAGATACATGTTTAAAACTGTGATTACGAGCAATCCTAATGTAATCTTCAAACGAAACAATTGCACCAATGTTCAAAGGAAGATCAAGTCTTGCTATCGTCCTAACCAATTCAGTTCTAGCAATTTCAAGATCATATTGAAAATGACGAACACACCATCAGAACTGTAATGTAAATAAGATTGGCAAGTAGTAGAGGCTGCGATGGCCTTCCTCTTACATTTAGCAACATGTCTAAGTAAATGACCTGTTCCACCACTACTTCTAGCACTCAATTCTGTTTTACAAAAATTACACCTAGCTGCATACCTGATTTTCTTACCATTCACGATTTGGGTGAGCTCTTCCATGTTCTGCCACACATCTGATGTACAATTACCTTGATGATTTCTGCCATCAAGTAAAGAAATGAGGTTTAAAGTCTTAATGAACATAAACATGTTACAATTTAAATCAAGAAATCAAGGTTACAGTGATCTTTTGCATGTTGTACTTGCACTTGGGCTTGGGCTACAATCTGCATCAGCAGCTGCATCCGTCGCCGCCGCTGCTGCCGCTGACGAACCAGTCACCACCGCAACTCCGAACACTGCCTCACCTCCTCCGACATCAACATCATTGTCTTCATCATCGCTGGTGAGCCCCTGCAAACGAAGGTCCTCGTTAATGGATCCAATAACACTCGGTGGAGTTGATGAAGTACGGTCAGCCATGTGTGACTGAGACTGAGAAGTGGGAGGGGAAGAGGGGGCAGCGGCAAGATCTAGTCGGGTACATGCTCCGAAAGGTCGGAATTGCCGGATACACGCCGAAAGGTCGGAGCGGCGACCGAGAGGAGTGGCCGAGAGGGGCGGTGGCCGAGAGGAGCGGCGGGCGAGAGGAGCGAGCGTCGGGCGAGCGGCGTACGCGATTTAGGGTTAGGGTTGGGGTGTGGGCCGGGCTGACGGTCGGATACCGGGTTATATACCCAAGCGTGCCGGGTCGGGCCATGCCTCCAACCCACGGGCCATTCGGACCGTTCATCAGGCTGACCGGAATCACTGTTAATCGGCCCGTGACGTACCAGCCCAATGGGCATGAGTCTAAGCCCAATCACGACCGCTGTTGTGCTTCGGGCTGGCCCGGGCCCAGTGTCCTCCATGCCGGGTCAGGTTTAGGCCTGGCCGATTTCGCCGTACTTCGGGCCGGCCCGTTTGACCTGGCCCATGTGGCCATCTATACCTAAGGGTACATTTTTCAGCCTCTCGGGTAGCCGATTCTCCCCCAAACTAAGCTATTGGCAATAGAAATCCGGTAGGATCCGACGAACGGCGAGGGAGCAACAGCAGCCAAGATTTATGTCACCAGAGCGTGTTGCGCAGGAAGAATCCGACGGATCAGCAACCGCAGGTAATTGCTCCGCCCCTTTCCCTCTTCTTGCTCTTTACGCAAAATTCAGATTGCACTACAGGAAAAACGATCATTGACGACGGTCAGATTTATTGACGATGGTGGCCGTCGTCTTTAACTAAATTCGGACCCACCCAAGGAGTTATTGACGACGGTGACCTAGTACCGTCGTCAACAAGTCCTTATTGACGACAGTTTCCTAGCACCGTCGTCAATAACGGGGTATATAACCCGTGCGCGAGCCAGGAGGCGGCCAGTGCCGCCTCCCGACTCGCACCGGTCGCCGCCGCCGTCTCGGTCGCCGCCGCCGTCCCGGCCGCCGCCGCCGTCCCGGTCGCCGCCGCCCGTCCCCGCCACCGCCGCCGCTCGTCTCCGGCCGAGGTAAGTCCCCTCCCCCTCCCCTCTGGCCTATCCCCGGCTTTTGTCTGGGCCGGCCGCTGGGCGGCGCGGCCCCGGCCCCGGCACCTCCCCCTCCGGCTCGGCCCCTGTGCTAAGCTGTTGATGATTGATGGATTACTAGCTACTGTAAGGATCAAAACGCCCAAGAGGGGGGGTGAATTGGGCTTTTTAAAATTTTAGAGCAATTTAAAACTTTAATGGTTGAAGCCCAATTCCCTATGCAAACTAAGTACGCAAGTAAGAGAGTTAAGTGCGGAATAGTAAAAGCGTAATAGTAAGGGGTGAGGAGAGAAATGCAAACTCCCGCGGAGACTCGGAGACACGGCGATTTTTCCCGTGGTTCGGTAAGATCATAAAAATCTTCCTACGTCCACGTTGTGGCACCCACCAAAGGGTATAGCCACTCCCAAGTCACCAAGACGAGGGAATCCACTATCTTTCTCCGTTCGCCCTCTCCGGCAAGGTGGAGCTCAAGCCTTGTACAACGGTGATCCTCCGGGCTTACACAAACACCTTGGTAAGCTCCGGAGTGATCTCTTCTTCCTCCAACGTTTACAAGGTGAGAGAAGTCACCAAGACACTCTCTCTCACTAGCCTAGAGATTCCAATCACCAAGAATGGACGCACACAAGCTTCTCTCTAGCTAGATATAACCTATAGTTGGATTACAAGAGGTTTTGAAGTGTGGAAGTGGTAGCTATTGGTCTTGAATGCTTGAGAATGTGTAGTGAGGCTCAGGAGATCAAGACTTGTCGAAATGGCCGGTTGGAGGGGTATTTATAGCCAGCCCACACGAGATAGCCGTTGGAAAAGTGGGCAGACTTTTGTCAGTTAACATCGGATCCTCCGATGCACCCCTTTATATGATCATCGGTCGAATTCCAAATTAGCTGATGTCACGTGTCAGATGTGACCGTTGGATATAACCGTTGGATCTTTTAATCGACCGATGTTACTTCAATTTATCATCGGATGATCCGGTGAGTTGATCTTCAGAATTGGATCAGAAATATTGTCTCTGTTGAATTTGGCCGATGTACACTTTCTTCATCATCGGATGATCCGGTGTGTATATCTTCAGAATAACTCAGATATCAACCTTCGGGTGAACTCAACCGATGTGCCACTTCCTTCACATCGGATGGTCCGGTGTGTACTGGGCTCTGAGGTCTTCTTCTTCTGCCAACTCAAACTCGACCGATGTAGTCATTTTGCAAGACATCGGATGATCCGGTGAATGCAACTTGTTTGCTTCGAGTTGTTTTGAGTTGATCTTTTAGAATCCTCTCGAGTGACCTCTTTGACACTTGTTTGAAATGATATTACGATGAGGTGTGAGCTCCTTGTGTTGCCAATTTTTATAAAGTAGAGTCGTTGTATGATTTCTTCATTTAGTTTTCATGAGTATCGAATAACCCCTTAGAATGGATCGTTGAGGGGTCTCCATTTGTATCCAATGAGCAGTAGATGGTGTGAATATATAGTTCATTAACGGTTGATGTGATATATGTGAAACCTCGCATCCACAAACTCATTAGTAATAACGAACGGTTGTCATTAATCACCAAAACCATATCTCACAGGGGCCTAGATGCTTTCAATCTCCCCCTTTTTGGTGATTGATGACAACACAACGAGTAGAGCATAGAATTGAATTAAAACACAATGCTTCAAAAGAAATATAACAGGTACAAATTTGCAACACAAGTGGCTCGAAGGCTCAAATAATAAACGATAAAGCGTAAGAGCACAGAGTAGCACCCGGAGTACAATAATAGCAAATAATAATAACGGTCAATCTCAAATAAAATAGCAAAGGATGGACAATCTCAGATATAGTAGCAAAAGTATAGACATAGACACTCCCCCTAGAACTGAGCTAACCCTCCCCCTGACTCTAACTCTTCTCCCCCTTTGGCATCAAGACACCAAAAAGGGAAGTTGAGTGACTACGACTCAGGCGCGCTCCTGGCGATGGTGAAGCGGTCGGCGTCGACGGTGCTGTCGTCGGAGCTGCTGGAGGTGGAGGTCGCTGGTGCTGGAGCTAGAGCGGGAGGAGCTGGAGCTGCTGTGGGGGCTGGAGCTGGAGCTGGAGCTGCTGGGGGATCCGCTGAGACTGCTGGCGCCGGTGGAGGTACTGCCGGAAAAGGTGAGGACTGGAGCGACGTCGGTGGCAATACTGGAGCTGGTGCTAGTGGGGGTGCACCTGGAGCCTGACTGAGTCCCAAGTGCTGAGGTGGAAGAGCCACTCCAGTCTGCTGGTAGAGGTTGGTGACCAACCCCAGGATGCCCAACAACATCTGCTGAGTCTGCTGCTGCTGGTCCAGAGTGCGTCGTGTCATCTGGTCGACAAGGTTGGTGAACCTGTCGGTGTCCTCTCGCCTCTGACGGGCGATCTCCAGCTGCATCTCCTGCTGCTGCCTCTGAAGCTCCTCCTGTCGAGCTGCCTGCTGCTCCTGCTGCTGAGCCATCCGCTGAAGTAAAGCAGTGAGCTCTGACGGCTGAGTCACCTGAGCCTCTGACACTGGAGGAGGTGAAGGTGGTGGAGCAGCTGAGCCTCCTGCCTCTGCGTCGTGCTGCCTCGGTGAGGGAGGAGCAGGAGGGAAGTACTCCTCGACACTGTCACTAGTGTCGCTATCCGACCATACGTGCTGTAGGTCTCCTCCCTGAGCCTCTGCCTGTGCTAGCTCTGCGTCCTCCTGAGTCAGCTCTGCCCAGTCCTCCTCTGACAGTCTGGCTCGAACCTCACGCTCGACGGGACGGCCAAGGCGGCGGTCTCCCGGAGTGGGGACTCGGTAGTGGCTGAACCGGGTCACGTGCATCTCCGTCAGCTGAGAGACTCCTGGAGTGTCCTCTGGAACCAGCTGGTGAAGAAGGTGAGAGATCCAGTGACCGAAGACCAGCTGTCGTAGCATCCCAACTCCATCGGTGATCACGTCCTCCATCTCACAGATCAGAATGTCTACTATGTCGAACTCCATCCCGTTCATCACATAGAACAGGATGGTCTGCTGAAGGCTCGTGAATCCCTCCAAGTAGCCGGACCTCGGTAGCAGGGTACGCCTGAGGACGTGGTGAACTGTCCGGGCTGCTGGGGTGAGAAGCGCTGGCACCCTCGGCTGGTCAGGTGTGAATGGCTGTGTGAACAGACCTCTGATCTCCTCGAAGGGCGGTGCCACTCCTCCAGTCAGTGGCCTCCTCGGCGGGTCTGCGTCTCCGTAGACTATCTGGTGCAGGCACGTAGTGGAGAGCTCCACACCAAGCAGTCTGCCCAACAGGTCTCGAGATACGTCGTGGATCCGCCCCATGAACATGAAGTGAATCGAGCGACGGCCCTCAGAGACGTAGAGTGTCGCGTAGAACACTCTGACCCACTCCTCGACGTAAGCACTCCTCGGGTGTGAGAGCAAGTCCACCAGTCCTCTGTATCTCTCAAAAAGGGGCCTGATTCCGTGTCCTGCTGCCACTGCAAGCTGATCCCAGTCAATGCTGTTATGCTGGAATAGCTTGTGACCCCGACGCCTGTAAGTCTCGTACAGTGACGCCTGTGTCAGGGTCCAGAACCGGGAGTCAACTCGAGCATCCCTAGGCCGCGGGAACCACTCCTCAATCAGCGCTGACCATCTGAGCTTCTTTAGCTGCCTTGCCTTCATCTTCCTGTAGTCAGTGAGTCTGACGTCTTCGGCGACTCGGACTGCTGTGTCCATCAGGTGGATGGCCCTTTCGGCCTCTCTGTCCTCGGCGCGGTCAGCTGCAGAGGGGCGCCGACTCGCCGTAGGAGTCTGTCCACCCCCACGAGTCCTCGGGGTGCGCCGGCGGATAAGAGGCGGCACCTCGGTCTCCTCCTCATCGGAGCCCTCGGGAGGCACCGGCTGGATTGGAGGCAGCTCCTGCCTCTGCCGGGACTCGCGGATCCGTAAGGAACCGTGATGGCCGCGCTCACGCTCCTCGGCGGCGCGAGCGGCCAACTCCGCACGACGCGCGTCCTTGGACATCTTGTGCTTCTTCGCGGCGGGCTCCTCAATAGCCTTGCCCTTTCCTTTGCGATCGCGACCCATCTTGATGCAATTGAGAGCTAGGGTTAGCGACAGTGAAGATGCACGACGAAACAACGAAAGGCGTCGCGCGGCACGGAGCAAACCTTATCGACGAACGGCGAACCACGGCGAAACCCTAGCGGAGAGGGTGATGCGCGCCGGCGGCGAGTGGTGGAGGGGAGACGGCGAGAAAGGGCGCGGCGGTGGAACAGCGGCGGCACGTTCGGGAGAGGCGGCGGCGCGGGCACGGAACGGCGCCTAGGCAGCCGAAAGGTGGCGGTGTCGGCTCCTGGGAGGAGACGGCGGCGGCGCCTGGGAAGGGCGGCGGCGGCCCCTGGGAGGCTGCGCGCACGGGAGAGGCGGCGGCGGCGACGCTGGAGTCGGTGGCGACGGCTGGGAGGCGGCGCGCGCGGGAGGCGGCGTGCGCGGGAGCGGCGGCGGCGGCGGCGCCTGGAGCCGGCGGCGGCAGCTGGGAGGCGGCGGCGGTGACTGGGAGGCGTGAGGACGGCGGCGAGGGCGTCGGGCGGCGGCGGAGCTCGGGAAAGAAGAGAGAAAAAAAAACGATCGGCGGCCGACCCCCCCCTTTTAAACTGTACGGGCAAACCCTAGCCGCGCATAAAACACCGGATGGACCGATGATCATCGGAGGATGCATCGGTCGAGTTCAACAGAGATTTGTTCCAAAGACTCTCTTTGAACACCGGATGATCCGACGTTGAGTTGGCGATCATCGGTCGATTTCTGCAGGGCACCAGGAAATCTAAACATCGGATGCTCCGATGCCTTCTGAAAAGAACTCATCGGTTGATTTGTGACATCTGACTTGATCTGAGCACTGAGCTGAAGCACCAATTGATCCGATGATCTGCTGGCCCTAGCATCGGATAATCCGATGACTACAGAAAGTCTATGACTGCCCATATATGTCCTTGGACTTAAGCACACAAAGATAAGGATTGGTCCTAGGACTTTTTGGGCAACTCCTAACCTCTAATATAATGCCTTAAATATAGTGCCACATATTGGCTAAGCCCTTAAGCAAAGAGAACACACAAGGTTAGGAGTGAAACCATGAAATTGTAAGGCCCATGCTTTGTGAGCTAGAGTGTAGAGAACTTCTATCTCTTTAAAGCATGTACCTTTAGAATTTTGCTCTATCCACATCATATGAGTTGAGATATTGCATTTTGAACAAGTCTCCTTCTCATGATGTGGTTTCCCCTTTGTGACAATCTGCCGTATGTAACGCCAAACAAAATAATGCAAGATATTGAATGAGTGCAAGTCTATATGGCAGGAATCATGCAAGGCGTAATGTAAATCTATCTTGCCAAGTTTGAACCTGCCAAAGGCTTCCTCAGGAAAAGCTATTTCTAGCTTGCCCCTATCCTTTGGGAGTTAGACAAGACCTATTTGATATGCAACCTTACATGAACATGGCAACTTACATGACGTTAGATGCATCTAGCACATTTAATTCACTTCTAAGTCTAGAAAAAGTTTTCTCATCAAGTGGTTTAGTGAAGATATTCGCCAGTTGTTCTTCGGACCTAACACCTTGCAAAGAGATGTCTCCTTTAGCCTCATGGTCCCGCAAGAAGTGATGGCGAATATCAATGTGCTTAGTGCGGGAGTGTTGAACGGGGTTTCTAGCTATCTTAACCGCACTTTCATTGTCACAAAGGAGAGGCACACAATCAAACTTAATTCCAAAGTCCAAAAGGGTTTGCTTCATATATAGAATTTGGGCACAACATGCACCGGCCGCTATATACTCTGCTTCCGCGGTGGACAAAGCCACGGAGTTTTGCTTTTTGCTCGACCAAGATACTAGGGAACGCCCAAGTAAGTGGCACCCACCGGATGTACTCTTGCGATCCACACGGCATCCGGCAAAGTCCGAATCCGAGTAACCCAAGAGATGAAAACTAGCGTTCTTGGGGTACCACAAACCTACACTTGGGGTATGCTTGAGATACCTAAGTATCCTAAAGACCTCCTTACGATGCGATTCTTTAGGTGCCGCTTGAAAGCGAGCACACAAGCACACACTAAACATGATATCGGGCTTAGATGCGGTAAGATATAATAATGAACCAATCATGGAACGGTAATGAGATTGATCAATAGGTTTACCGTCCATGTCCGCGTCGAGATGACAATTTGTTGCCATTGGAGTACTTCTTGAGCTGCAATCTTCCATTTCAAACTTCTTCAAGAGGTCTTTGGTGTACTTTTCTTGGTAGATGAAAGTCCCCTCTTGAAGTTGCTTGATTTGAAATCCTAGGAAGAAATTGAGTTCTCCAATCATTGACATCTCGAACTCCCTAGACATCATGGTGCCAAACTCAAGACTAAGAGATTTGTTAGTTGAGCCAAAAATAATGTCATCAACGTAAATTTGACAAAGAAATAAATCCCCGTTGATGTCCTTGGCGAAAAGTGTAGTGTCCACCCTCCCGATCTTGAATCCTTGCATGACTAGGAAATCCCTAAGACGTTCATACCATGCCCTAGGTGCTTGCTTGAGCCCGTAGAGCGCCTTGTGTAACCTATACACATGGTTAGGATTCCTCGGATCTTCAAACCCGGGAGGTTGCTCAACGAAAACAAGCTCGTTAATATAACCATTGAGGAAGGCACTTTTCACATCCATTTGATAAAGCATAATATTGTGATGTGAAGCAAAAGCTAGGAGTATGCGAATAGCTTCTAACCGTGCGACCGGGGCAAAGGTCTCTCCAAAATCTAGTCCTTCTACTTGTGAAAAACCCTTGGCCACAAGCCTTGCCTTGTTGCGGACCACCACGCCATTCTCGTCTTGCTTGTTGCGGTACACCCACTTTGTTCCGATGACGTTCTTGTTTTTGGGTCGCTCCTCCAATACCCAAACTTCATTTCGGGTGAAGTTGTTGAGTTCTTCTTGCATAGCCATCACCCAATTGGGATCTTGGAGTGCTTACTCAATATTTGTGGGTTCTACACACGAAACAAAAGAGTAGTGCTCACAAAATGAAGCAACATGGCGAGAACGAGTACTTACTCCCCGTGACGGACTTCCGATGATTTGATCCATCGGATGTGCCTTGGAGATGCGCCCATGCCTCATAAGAGGTTGTGAGGCACTTGGTGGTAGTGAGACATCTTGCTCGTCTTGTGGTTGGACTTGACCTTGGACTTCTTCTTCTTCTTGGTGTTGTGTGGCATGTGAATCTTGCATTGGCAATTGATCATTTTTCTCTTCCTCTTCATCAATTTGAGGCGCCATGGAGGTGTTGATGTTGGAACTTGAGGCTCCCCCTTGATCATGGCTCTCTCTAACTTCGGGCTTGATGTCTCCTATGGTCATGTTCTTCATAGCTTCTCGTAGAGGCTCATCATCTATATCATCATGACCAAAACTCTCCTCTTGGGAGCCATTAGTCTCATCAAACTCAACATCACAACTTTCTTCAACTAACCCGGAGGTTTGGTTGAATACTCGATATGCTTTTGAGTTTGACGCATAACCTAGAAAGATGCCAACATCACACCTTCTTTCAAACTTACCGAGCCTTTTCTTGCGGTAGATGTAGCACTTGCACCCGAAGACTCGGAAGTAGGAGATGTTGGGCTTTCTCCCAATGAGGAGCTCATATGGGGTCTTTTGAAGTAGTCGATGAAGGTAGACCCTATTTGCGGCATGGCACGCCGTGTTGATTGCTTCGGCCCAAAACTTTTCCGACGTGCCATAGTCATCAAGCATTGCTCTTGCAAGAGTGACGAGAGTCTTGTTCTTCCTTTCAACGACACCATTTTGTTGAGGGGTGTATGTGGCCGAAAACTCGTGCTTCACGCCTTCACGATCACACCACTCCCCAATGTTGTAGTTTTTGAACTCGGTGCCGTTGTCACTCCGGACCTTGATGATAGGAAGTTGAAATTCCCTTTGCGCTCGTTTAGCGAAGGTCTTGAAGATTTCCGGAGTTTCACCCTTGTCACCTAGAAACAGTGTCCAAGCATACCGAGAGTAGTCATCAACAATGACAAGACAATAAAGGTTACCGCCAAGGCTTTGGTATGTGGATGGTCCGAAGAGGTCCATGTGAAGTAGTTCAAGTGGCTTGGAGGTTGACACCATTGTCTTCATCGGATGGTGTGAGGCAACTTGCTTCCCGGCTTGACATGCGCTACAAAGCTTGTTCTTTTCGAATGTGACATCCTTCACGCCGGTCACCATCCCAAGCTTGAATGACTTCTTGAGCTTGCTCATCCCAATGTGAGCAATGCGCCGATGCCATAGCCATCCCAAACTTGTCTTGGTGAAAAGACAAGTGGTCAAGCTAGCATCCTTGTTGGAGAAGTCCACCAAGTAAAGATGTCCATGCCGAAAACCTTTGAATATTAATTCTTTGCTTGATTCACTAGTCACCACAACACCATTCTTCCCCTTTGAGTTATCACCAAAGGTGACTTGTTCATGATTGCCGGGGTTCTCTATGGAGGTGAACATACCATCATTGCCGGTCATATGTTGAGTGCACCCACTATCGAGTACCCAATGCTTTCCTCCGGCTTTATAGTTCACCTACACACATGAAGTTAGTTTTTGAGTTTAGGAACCCAAGCCAACTTAGGTCCTTGTATGTGTGATACAAGTGATTTTGGGACCCAAAGTTGCTTGGGGAGCTTCCCCTTCATGCCCTTGATGTCTTTGCCGATGAACCTTGCCTTCACCTTTCCACCTACTTTGCTCAATAGATAGTGATAATCATTGAAAGTAGATTTGTAGTTAGGAGGCAATTTGGGAGAAGGACGGTTGGGAAGAGGACACTCCCTCGTGTGATGTCCGGTGACCTCACAATGTTGGCAATAGGAACCAACTTCCTTGATGAAGCTTGTCCTAAGCTCTGCTGAGGGCACCTTTCCTTTGTTGGGCACTGAGAAGGATCCAAGTCCCCTCTTGTGGAAGCCTTTAGCTTGTTGGTAGAGGATTTCCTTGTGCTTGTCCTCCCCCTTAGAAAGTCTTGCCACACTAGTGCGAAGACTTTCAATTTCGTCCATTAGCTCCTTCTCCCTAGGGCTTGCTTTCAAAGGCAAAGACTCATCCAAAATATTAGTGGCATGTGAATTAGATGATATTTTGCCATCGAGGGTTTCTTTCTTTGTGTTTTTCACTTTAAGTTCGATCGCTTCATAAGCAAGGTTAAGCACTTCATGTTCTTGAACCAACTCATTGTGCTTTGCCAAGAGTGCTAGGTTAGCTAAGTAAAGCTCATGATACTTAAGCTTGATTTGAGCATTCTCCTCCTCGATTTGCTTAACATTTGATTTGAGCGTGTCATGCTCTTTAAGTATGGTTACATACTTATCATGCAAATCGAGGTTGGCACTTTCAAGCTTAGCTCGAGCTAGCTCAAGAGTCTTAACCTTAGCCTTTTCCCTTTTTATAATGGCATGATATTCATTAATCATAGATGCTAATTCATCGGGTGAAAGCTCATCATCATCATCGCTAGAATCTTCGCATACCTTTGGGTTACCTTTCGCCATTAGGCACATGGGAGGTGGACGAAGATGTGAGTCATCCTTGTTGACGATGGCGAGGCCCGCCAAGTTTTCTTCATCTTCACTATCTTCGTCGCTTGACTCTTCATCCGTGATCCACTCATTGGCTTCACACATGAAGACCTTTTGAGGCCCTCTTCTCTTCTTTGGAAAGAGCTTGGTTTTCTTGCCTTTGTAAAATTTCTTCTTTCCAAAAGAACGCTTGGGCTTAACCTCCTCTTCATCATCACTTTCTTCTAGCTTGTAATGCTTCCCATTTTCCTTCCTTTTGTCCGGTCTAGGACAATCATATGATATGTGACCTAGATCACCACAATTGTAGCACGTCTTATTTTCATCTTTTCTTGGCAAGAAGGCTTTCTTTTTAGGATCAAAAGAGTATCCCTTCTTTGCAATCTTGGAGTTGAGGCGTGGGAATTTCCTCATCATCAAGGCAAGTTCATCATCATCTTCGCTTGTTTCTTGCTCTTCTTCACTTGAGCTAGGTTCAACCACTTTCTTCTTCTTGGGAGTTGTCTTCTTGGTTGAAGCCTTGAGGGCAATGGTTTTTGATGATGACTCCTCCATCATTCCAAGTACGCTCATCTCATGAGCATGGATTTCTCCAATGAGCTCCGAAACTTCAATGTTGTCTAGTGACTCTTTTTGGAGCATTGAATTGATAATGTTGTACTTGGGCTTGGGTAGAAGCATGAGGATCTTGCGATTTATAAGTCCCTTGCCAAGAGAAGCAATATCAAGTGCATTAATTTCCTCAATGAGCACATTTAAACGAGAAAACATTTGATTAACATTTTCATGAGGAAACATCTTAAATTCATCATATTTTGATTTAAGCATGTGATATTTGAGTTCTTTGACACGAGATGAGCCCTCATGTATTTCAACTAGACATGCCCAAATTTCACATGCTTTTTCCTTGCTAGCAATCCTAGCAAAAACATCTTGACTAATGCATTCATATATGGCATTTCTAGCCTTAGCATCCCATTTTAATTGGTCTCCAACATAGTCAATATTTCCAAACCCCGCATGGGTCGCTTCCCACACTTCGGGAGCAATTGCCTCAAGGTAAGCGCGCATGCGTGCTTTCCAATAAGCAAAATTCTTGCCCTCGAAGGTAGGAACCGAACCCCCATTCTTGGCCATTTTTGCTCTCTAGCGGTGAAGCTAGAATGATCCAATGAGCAACCAAGCTCTGATACCAATTGTAAGGATCGAAACGCCCAAGAGGGGGGTGAATTGGGCTTTTTAAAATTTTAGAGCAATTTAAAACTTTAATGGTTGAAGCCCAATTCCCTATGCAAACTAAGTACGCAAGTAAGAGAGTTAAGTGCGGAATAGTAAAAGCGTAATAGTAAGGGGTGAGGAGAGAAATGCAAACTCCCGCGGAGACTCGGAGACACGGCGATTTTTCCTGTGGTTCGGTAAGATCATAAAAATCTTCCTACGTCCACGTTGTGGCACCCACCAAAGGGTATAGCCACTCCCAAGTCACCAAGATGAGGGAATCCACTATCTTTCTCCGTTCGCCCTCTCCGGCAAGGTGGAGCTCAAGCCTTGTACAACGGTGATCCTCCGGGCTTACACAAACACCTTGGTAAGCTCCGGAGTGATCTCTTCTTCCTCCAACGTTTACAAGGTGAGAGAAGTCACCAAGACACTCTCTCTCACTAGCCTAGAGATTCCAATCACCAAGAATGGACGCACACAAGCTTCTCTCTAGCTAGATATAACCTATAGTTGGATTACAAGAGGTTTTGAAGTGTGGAAGTGGTAGCTCTTGGTCTTGAATGCTTGAGAATGTGTAGTGAGGCTCAGGAGATCAAGACTTGTCGAAATGGCCGGTTGGAGGGGTATTTATAGCCAGCCCACACGAGATAGCCGTTGGAAAAGTGGGCAGACTTTTGTCAGTTAACATCGGATCCTCCGATGCACCCCTTTATATGATCATCGGTCGAATTCCAAATTAGCTGATGTCACGTGTCAGATGTGACCATTGGATATAACCGTTGGATCTTTTAATCGACCGATGTTACTTCAATTTATCATCGGATGATCCGGTGAGTTGATCTTCAGAATTGGATCAGAAATATTGTCTCTGTTGAATTTGGCCGATGTACACTTTCTTCATCATCGGATGATCCGGTGTGTATATCTTCAGAATAACTCAGATATCAACCTTCGGGTGAACTCAACCGATGTGCCACTTCCTTCACATCGGATGATCCGGTGTGTACTGGGCTCTGAGGTCTTCTTCTTCTGCCAACTCAAACTCGACCGATGTAGTCATTTTGCAAGACATCGGATGATCCGGTGAATGCAACTTGTTTGCTTCGAGTTGTTTTGAGTTGATCTTTTAGAATCCTCTCGAGTGACCTCTTTGACACTTGTTTGAAATGATATTACGATGAGGTGTGAGCTCCTTGTGTTGCCAATTTTGATAAAGTAGAGTCGTTGTATGATTTCTTCATTTAGTTTTCATGAGTATCGAATAACCCCTTAGAATGGATCGTTGAGGGGTCTCCATTTGTATCCAATGAGCAGTAGATGGTGTGAATAGATAGTTCATTAACGGTTGATGTGATATATGTGAAACCTCGCATCCACAAACTCATTAGTAATAACGAACGGTTGTCATTAATCACCAAAACCATATCTCACAGGGGCCTAGATGCTTTCAGCTACATTATAAGAATTAAACTTCTATTACTAGCTACTGCAAAATTCCTGTGCATCTAGTCGCATATGCCTGTGCTCCCCCTCCGGCCCGGCCCCGGTGCTCGCCAAGTGCTCGAGAAAATGCATGTGCATCTAGTCGCATATTTTTAATACCCTTAAGAACTTCAGTGGCCTTGTGTCTCGTATATATTTTTTGTTCCAATACTTGTCTTAGTTTCTACTTTTCTTCGTTTGAGATCAATCTCTAGCTTATTCAGTTCAGCTTGCTATCCGTGCTTGGCTCTGTTCCATAGTTGTGGGTGATGCATTCTTGATATTAGTAGTGACCAATACTAGGATAAAAGGCATAACCAACTTCGATAAGCAAAAAACGGCATGATCTAGAAGGGCCCTCCTATATATATACACGAATTTATTTGTCTAGTATCTAGAAACAAATATATTACACACTGGACACTAGCATGGTAGAATTGAGAAGAAGTTGATATACACTAGCATGGTAGATATATTACACACAGGGCCGCCGGTCGCCGACCTCGCCGTCGCCGCCGACCAACGAGTACGCCACCTCCCTCCCCCCTCCCCTCCTCCACCGCAGCGCTGGCCACAGATGCCCCGCCGGCCGTCGCCGCCCGTACAGCCCCACCGGCCGCCGTCGCCCCTCCCCCTCCGGCCCTCTCCCCGCTCCCCCTGCGGCCGATGTTTGCTGCTCGATAAAGAGCAGTGGCTGCACAACTCAATTGCCATTCCTACTCTGCCTTGCACGAGTAAATCCATAGCACATGTAGGTGTCGCCGCCGTAGGTGCCGCCGCTGTCCACCCCGCCGCCTCACTGCCGCCGCCGTCGGGAGTGGAGAAAAGAGGGAGAGAGGGTGAGGAGAAAATTAGGGTAGGATATATTTATATACCCCAATGAACATGAGGACCGTCGGATCTCATCCGACGGTCCACAATAGTTGGGCCGTGAGGCCCACCCGCCCGCCCTGCCGCCGCCCGCCCGCCCTGCCTCCTCCGCCGCCTCCCGCCTCCTCCGCCGCCTAGCTGGCCGCCCGCCTCCTCTGCTGCCGCCGCCGCCGCCACACCCGCCTCCCTTCCTCGCCTAGCGCTCGCCTAGGCGACCGCCTCGGCGCCTAGGCGTCCCGGCGGCCGACGGGCGCCTAGGCGTCCAGGTGTGGTTTCACAACCCTGGTTTAAGGACACAATATTTTTCCATCAGCGCTGATGTTCATGGTGTGTCACAAACACAAACTGTGTCACTGTGAAATTGCGAATGAAAGTATAATAATTGATATGATATTCATTTAATATGTACCAAAGACACGCACCCGTCTAGAGGAATAGCTGGCAAACAGCAAGTCATCAGAAACCATGATGGTTTCAGGCTTCGGCTACTCAAACTTGTAACCACAGCACCAGGACCTCCCACCCATGCCAAACATAGTGAAAGGAAATTGTAGATGACCCAAGCATCATAGCTGAAACATGCCAAACATAGTGAAATGAGCTGGTAGTACAACTATTAGTTCAAGGACTTCTGCAACTCCAGTAAGAAAAGCTACCATCGTATGGACAACCTCACAAAAACATGATGAAGAGAAAGAAAGACTTCTGTCTGGCCGCCATCGCCTGGCCGAGCGTCGCCGATGCCGGCGCCGCCTCTGCCCGCCGCCGTCGCTGCTGGCCCCTCGCGCTGCCACCGCCGATGCCTCACGCTTGCGATTCCTCGCGCCGCCACACCCCACCCTGCCGCCGTGCACCACCATCCCGCGCCCCGCCCCACTGCGCACCGCCATCCCACGCCCCGCCCCGCCGCCGCCGCTGCCGTCTCGCCCGAAGCCCTGCCCGGATGTAATTGATTATTATTTAAATAATACTTTGATTGATTGCGTGATTAGTTACTATATGTAAATAAATGGGTTTCGGCCCGGTCCGGCCTAACACGACCCATTTAGGGTCTGTCACGGCCCATTTTTTGGTAATGTATTAGTCGAGACAGGCACCGAGGACGGCAAGCTCCCGCGCGTGGACGACGGGCCCCGACGGTGCGGTTTCATATTTGACCCACTTACGACGGGACATAACGTACGACGACTAACCCTAAAGGCGTCGTAACATAATGGCAGACCCCAACAGGGCATTACTTAGGACGGTTGACCCACTTTTTTGTCTCTCGTTCTTTCCTTCTCTCTCGTTCTTTCCTCTCTCTCTCTCTTTTAAATGACTCAAAAATGAAAGATTGACGTAAACCTATAGAACATGCGTCACCCGTTTCGAACGGGCCCGTCTCACATGTGTTACGCATGTGAGGCGTGTACATTTGGAATTGTCCCTTTCTGGACAGCCTGGGAGTGACCGAGGGGGCGTGGCTTGTGAAGAGACGCGGGTTTAGATCTAGACGAGATTTTGACGGCATAACCCTATTGTTCTCTACTGCACCATTTTCGGGTGTGCAGTGGAGAACAGCGAGGTTATGCTGCCGAAATTTCGTTCGGATCCATACCACGCGTCTCGTCATGAGCACGCTCCGCTCGGTCACTCTTGGGTGGGTTTAGGACCTATCCTTTCCAATAGATGTAGGGCCGTGACATAAATAAATTATAAAGTAACTATAATTTCCTTGACATTAAACTGCAGATTCAAACATGGGTGAGTATCGTAGTTGGATGTATACCGGTTGGAAGAACAATTCTGGTGGTCACTCGGATGAGTGGTTTGCCAAGACAGATGCTTTTGTAGATCGAGCTTTTTCATTGTCAAAGATCGATAAGGTGTGGTGCCCATGTACGAAATGTCAAGGTGCAAAGTGTTGGGACAAAGTGAATTTGGCGTTTCACTTGTGTCGATACGGTTTCATGCAAGATTATGAGGTGTGGACCTTACAAGTTTCAGATGAGGATGATAACACGGGGGTCGATAGGATGGACGAGATGCTTGATGCCATAAATCCTGAATTGATGGAGGATCCTCCTACAACGGAGGTTGAAGCGTTTTTCACGCTTCTCAAAGCTTCAGAAGAGCCGTTGCATGAACACACCGAAGTGACGCTCCTTACTTTCATGACTAGATTTATGGCCATTAAGTCTAAGTATTTCTTCTCCAATAACTGGTACAACGATCTCATCAAATTGATCAGCGATATCCTTCCACAACCACATAAAGTGCCTAAAGATATGTATCAGTCTAAGAAGTTGATTTCTAGTCTGGGTATGAAATGTGAGAAGATTGATATGTGTCTACACAATTGCATGCTTTTTTGGAGAGAGCATGCCAACGAGAACAAGTGCCTAAAATGTGGTAAAGCGAGATTTGTCAAACTTGTTAATGATGACGGTTCAAAAGTAATGACTCAAGTCACACAGAAGCAGCTTCGCTACTTGCCTGTCACACCTAGGTTCAAGCGTTTGTTTCTATCTAAAAAAATAGCTAGACACATGAGGTGGCATAAAGAAGGTGTACATGAGAACAACGGCATAATGGTGCACCCGTCGGACGGTGAGGCATGGAAGGCGCTTGACCGCTTCGATCCAGATTTCGCCAATGACGCGATAAATATTCGCTTTGGGTTGGCGACAGATGGCTTCTCACCGTTTAGTACAAGCGCCACACCATACTCTTGTTGGCCCGTGTTCGCTATTCCGTACAACTTACCACCATCTCTTTGTATGAAGTATGAGTTCATGTTCCTATGCCTTATTGTACCTAGATCGGATCATCCTGGTTCACGACTGAACATGATGATGCAGCCATTGATTGAAGAGTTGAAAATGTTATGGACCGGAGTCGAAGCGTATGACTGTTATAGAAAACAAAAATTCAACCTTCAAGCTGCGTACTTGTGGTCTGTTCATGACTTTCCAGCTTACGGCATGTTTTCTGGCTGGAGCACTCATGGTCGATTGACATGTCCAATATGTGCTTCCGACACGGATTGTTTTCGTCTAAATCATGGTGGCAAGATATGCTCCTTTGATTGTCATAGACGTTGGTTACCGCCAAATCACGTGTTTAGGTAACAGAGAAATGCCTTCAGGAAGGGTACCATTGTAAAAAAGGGACCACCACAACGTCCGAACGGGTCGGAGATTGTTAAACAGCTCAACAATCTAGTGGCAGATGAAGGTCGTCCTAGATATTTTGTTGGTTACGGAAAGGATCACAATTGGACTCATATATGTGCACTATGGGATTTACCGTATATGAAGTCTTTAATTCTAATGCATAACATTGATGTCATGCACCAGGAATGTAACATGGGCGAATGCATCATAAGCACGTGCTTGGATATGACGGGTAAAACAAAAGATAATATAAAAGCTCGGAAGGATTTGGCAGAGGTTTGTAACCGACCAAGTCTTGAGCTCTCTGAAGCTGGTGGCAAACCACGAGCTTCTTTCTGCCTTCGATCAAAAGAAAAGAAAGAAGTCTTCAAGTGGTTCAAACAGTTGAAGTTTCCAGATAGTTATGGTGCTAGCCTGAGAAGAGCCGTTAATGTTAAGACTGGAAATCTTACTGGTTTAAAGAGTCATGATTATCACATAATCATGGAAAGACTTCTGTCGGTTATGTTTCGAGGCTATGTTGACGATGAGGTGTGGAAGGTGTTAGCCGAGCTTAGCTATTTTTATAGACATCTTTGTGCTAAAGAAATCAAAAGGGAGATGATGGAGAAGTTGGAAAAAGAGATACTCATGCTTTTATGTAAGATGGAAAAAGTATTTCCTCCAGAGTTCTTCAATCCAATGCAACACCTTCTAATCCATCTTCCATATGAAGCTAAAGTAGGCGGCCCTGTTCAATATAGGTGGATATACCATATTGAAAGAGCACTCAGATGTCTGAAACCGATGGTTCGTAATAGGGCAAGTGTTGAAGGATGCATTGCCGAAGCATTTACACTGTAGGAAATAGGATACTTTTCAAGTGTCTACTTTGCAGAAGAACACAATGTTAATGCATCGGTGTTACGGTACAATATGGCTGAAGCAACCTCTTGTAGCGAACTCTCACTTTTTCAAACGAGAGGCACCACTGTTGGTAGTGGCACGAGCTATGATGCTTCAACAGATTAAAAGACAGCTGCTTTGTTATACATGTACGCTAACATAGATGGGATGGACAATTTTTTCAGTAAGTGGTTATTCAACATCTATACTAATTTGCGTGGTGTGTTATACATCTATGCTAATAATTCTGTTTTGTCCTTATTTAGTGAGTTCGATCGACAAAATTGGAAGTCTAAGCAGCAACCTACTAGCAAGCAAATACAAACAATGTGACATTATGGAGTAAATGGAGGACCTAACTTCCAAACCTTCTTTCAAAATCATGTAATGTTTTTCTTGTCTTGTTCCTCTTAGTAATTATGTTCATAGCATAAAATAGTCTTCTTACTTCATATGTTGGACAGTGCAAGACACAAGTCGGTGTTCATGAAGATTTGCGACAACTGTCCAACAGATCTATTAAAGTTAAAATCTTTGGTCGATATGATGTCAATGGGTTCCGATTTCGTTCAACTCAATTTGAAGGTCAACGTCCTCTAGGGCAACATCAAACACCGGAGTTGTGACGAGGGCCGCCGATGCCGAAGGACGTGAAACTAATTTCTATGGGATCATAAACAAAATTCTAGAATTCAGTTTTGCTGGGAGTAAAGACCTTAAAGTAGTCTTCTTTGACTGCGATTGGTTTGATAATAACAATGGAACTCGACAAAACCAATTTGGCATGGTAGAAGTCAAACACAAGGACCGACTACGAGGCTATGACACCTTTGTCCTTGCACACCAAGTCGAACAAGTGTACTATCTACAATATCCATGCGAAAAGCTTAGTGCATGGTGGGTTGTACAAAAGGTAAATCCTCGTGAGTGGTTATATACACCGGACAATACTGGTTACCTTGATGAGGCTGATGTTATTTACCAAGAATAAGAGTTGTCGGATTCTTTTGTTGTTGAGCCTGGTCTACGACTCGATGAATTAGTTAGAGATGCAGAAGATGTACAGACTCATAATGTGAAAAAACAAAAACAGCGAACAACCACGACAAAAGATCGATGGCCCGGTTTATGAAGTAGAGTACATGATCGTGATACTGATGAATTTTGAAATTGAGTACAAGTAACGTTTCCTTCATCTCTTCTTTCGTCTTCTATATTTTCTTTAAATTCATTATCAAATTTCCTTTCATTAGGATGTCATCGAGCAGTAGACGACGGGGGACGCGGGGCTTTCTGTCCCAAAGAGCATAATCTGTTTTCTAGGGCTGTCAGTCTAGCAATGGTAGATTGTCTCAGCTGTTGGGCCTCGACAGAGGCCAGGGGTCACGAGAGCGGTCATGACAGGTAAAGAGTATTAAATTACAAAAATTATATAAATAACTTCTTGAATCTATATTACCAATCTTCAAATTTTTAGGACGACTCTACGTCTGAGGAGACAGAGGCCAGAGGTCCTCTTCAGACACCACAGGTTTCGGAGCCTGTTCCAGATCCTGCTTCGGATCCTCTTCAGTTTCCGGCACCGCAGGCTTCAGACCCTGCTTCAGAGCCTTCCACAGAGCCTGATGTGGAGCCGGCTCCACAACGGCGTTACAGGAGGAGGAGCCACGTGGCTCCTCCTCCGGTTCCTGCAAGGCAGAAGATCAGGTCGTTATTCGTCCGGTTGGCGATAGGTAAGTAAATCTATAACAAATCAATTTAGATATTTTAACACTTATATATGTACTAATTGAGAATGGTGTATTAGGTCTTGGGCCGATGACTCGTTCACGGGTCAAGGACGCCACCGCCAGGTCAACGCTGTCCTGGGCCAGCTCATCCGTTGTCACTACCCCGGTCTAGTGAACGGACGGGCTGCTACGTCTTGGGACGATTACGCTACGGCCCAGGACATTACCTACGACAACCACCAGGAGCATGTGTGGCATGAATTCATGGTAAGTAAATCTTCTATTCGTTAAATGCGAACCTATTATATGTTAAATACATCGACTTGTATATTTCTTCTTGTAGAAATATTACTGTTTGGAGGACGAGGCCCGACTGGATCACGCTCGCCTGGTCTTCAACAACAACGCTAGGAAGCTCCTGACACAGTCGATATCTACGGCTCGCATTCAGGCTACAAAGGCGTACTATAAGTTGCATCCAAACGAGGGTGAGCCGGGGCAGTTTAGGGATGTGGCGGACAAGTACTTGACGGAGGCACAGTACGCAGAGGTAAAATCTTTATTTTACTTTGCTTCATTATCCAATTTTCATCAATACTTTCATCCAATAACAAATGTGTGCAGGTCAGCGTACCGTGGCTTGAGTCCTGTCCGGACGCATACAGTTCCCTGTGTGCTCGTTGGGTGAGCCAGAGCTTCCAAGGCGTGTCGATGACCCGCCGACAGAGTCGAGGGACGGACGGGAAACACCGTTTTGGCGGGGACGGCTACGTACGCCTTGCTAAACAGATGGTAAGTGATACTCAAATTATATTCTAGTTAATTTCTATCGCTATCATTGTGCTAACATGTATCGATAGGAGCGCGAGATCGGTCAGGAGCCGATCGCTATCCAGGTGTGGAGGAGGGGTCACATGGGAAGTGACCCCTCGTAGCCTCATCAGCTGTCTTCTCAGACAGCGACGGAGACATTGGTGAGTACTTTAGTTAACTTAATTGTATTCTCTTTAAAACTTCTGATGACTTTAATCTTCTGTATTTTCAGGAAAAGTATGGGGAGGAGGTGCGGAGGCTTAGAGGCGATGATTACGATTGGCAGAACTCACCGATCGTACCTGAAGCCAC
The DNA here is from genome assembly GCA_030760725.1 of Neostapfia colusana. NCBI lineage: Eukaryota > Viridiplantae > Streptophyta > Magnoliopsida > Poales > Poaceae > Neostapfia > Neostapfia colusana. Next base: position 9,208,253 of record JASWHV010000018.1, read on the forward strand.
CTATGCAAGCGGTGGCGATAAACCTCACGGCCGGTGAGTTCTGTTGTTTTTTATTTACTTTCATGAACTTCGAGACACGAAACTTTAATAATCTTACTTCGTTGTGTAGGTTGGCCATCTTCGATGGAGTAGTCGACTCGAGGGAGGCGCGGTCTTCCTCGAGGGTCTCTTCATCGTAGGGTGGATCCAACAGGCGTGGAAGCCGAGATCTGGAGCTCCAGAGTGTCCAGGAGGAGCTCCAGAGGACGCAGGAAGCGCTGAGGCTCGCGAACGATAGGCAAGCAGCCGAGCTCAGAGCTAGGGACGAGAGACAGGCAGCCGAGCTCCGGGCTAGGGACGAGTATCAACACTCGTACATGCTACAGCTGCAAGCTGCCATGCAGGTAAGTTCATATTGTTGTACTCAATGTTTCTAATATATGAATGACATGCATAATAATTTACTTCATATTTGCAGGTTATGGCCACAGGACAGCCTGTTGTCTTTCCTCAGTGGGCGCCGCCATCGATACAGCTACCACAGGGGCCGACGTCAGGAGCACAGGTACAAAATTTCTCATAATAGTTGCAACTAGTTAAACTTGCTCAAATTTAGTTGAATTTGATCAAACTTACTCAAACTTAGGGAAAATTAGTTAAACATCCTCAAACTGAGTAAAATATGGTACAACTTACTCAACCATAGTCAAATATGAGCAAACTTACTCAAACATAGTCAAAACTAGTTGAACTAGCTCAAACACAAACACTACTAGTCTATACTTCTCAAACTTAGTAAAATATGAGCAAACTTACTCAAACATAGCCAAATCTAGCTAACTTGCTCAATTCTAACTTTTAATGAGTTTATTTAATCATATACACATTTATGAACTTCTAATTTATCTAACTATACATGTACATCACAGGGATCGGCGACACGGGCTCAGGAAACTCCATCCCCTCAGCAACCGGGGTTTGGACGAGCGTGTGACGACTTCCTAGACTCCGGTGGCAGCGATCGGGGTAGCGTAGGGTAGTGTGGCGTGCGTATAGTGTTTTTTTGCCTGCCTGCGATATATTTTTGATTGCCTGTGATCTGGCCATCGAGCCAGGGCTGGCCTCGAAGCGAGGGCAGGATTTTCTGTTTTTAAAATGAAAACTGCAAAGCTTATTGACGGCGGTTTCTGGTACCTGGCCGTCGTCAATAAGCCATTAGTATTGACAACGGCCAGGTACCAGAAACCGTCGTCAATAAGCCATTGTTATTGACGACGGCCAAAAACTTGGTCGTCGTCAATAAGCCATCGTTATTGACGACGGTAAAAACTCTGGCCGTCGTCAATAAGCTAGCTTATTGACAAGAGCCTGACCTTGACCGTCGTCAATATGCTGCTGTAGCTTATTGACGACAACCGGATTTAGCTGTCGTCAATAAGCTTATTGATGACTGTTACCGTCGTCAATAAGCTTAATGACGACTAATAATTGACGACAGCAATAAACCGTCGTCTATAACGTTTTACCGTCGTCAATAAGTTATTGACGACGGTATTTGCTTATTGACGACGGTTTTTGGCTGTCGTCTATTGTCCGGATTCCTGTAGTGTCGGGGCGCTTTTATTTCCCTAGTCACCGACGGTATTGCTCCAAAACTGTCGTTTCTAGATTGGGATACAAGACCTATTCCGGAACCTAGATTAGGGCTTTCTTCGAATGGCATGTGAATCTTTGTTTGGCCCGTGATTCTTTTGATGATAATGAAATATTATGAAGTTCTTTCCTATTTCAAGATCTGATCGTTTTGTTTCTGGTATAATTTGATTGAAAATTCTGGGTTTCTCTGACAGGATTACCTCTGCCAGACTCATATTCTGCTTATTGCTTACTTGAGATCTAGAAGTACTACGGTAATTACAACATGGTAATGTATGCTTCTTTGTCATAGGCGGTTAGCGAGAATTACGCCAATCCAAAGACATGCATCTTCCATGTGCTCTTCAAGGTACCCTGCCTGCTATTTCTAATTCAATAATTTTGTGAAATATTTCTAATTCAATTTTCGTAAGTGTGGTAGCTTTTATCTTACTTGTTTATTTTTCCGTGTGAAGGCGAGAGCATTGGCTTTCTACATTTTGTGTGCACTCTTCGTGAACAACTTTGTCATCATCTTCGTTAGGGATGAAAACGGATCGGATATTTTCTGATCCATCTAGGTTTCCATTTTGAAAATATCCGGTCCATAGCCATTTTTGTCAGATCTCAATCAGATATGGATCGGAAACGGTATGGCTTAATATCCGTCCGAATGGTTGGATATTCATATTTCATCGAATATATTCAAATCATAATCCGAAAAATATTCAAATGATTTTTGGCCTATTATACACCGACGGCCTGGCCCAAACCGGCTAACCCTAACCGTCCCGTCCCGATCCAGACATCCAGTCCCGACTCCCGTTCCCATAGCCGTTTCCCCGACTCCGTGACTCCTAGCCGAGTCCCGTGCTGCATATGTGCTATTTTGTTGCTGTCTTATTGCTGCACATTTTCTGTTTTCGTGCTGTCTTGGTGCTGTAATGTGTATGAACTATGACTATATATGTGTGTGTTTGAACCATATATGCACTATGTATGAACTATTTGTGTGTTTCATGTATGAACATGTATGCATTTGATACAGATGTGTTATGGATTATGTGTATGAACTATGAATTACATATTACTTGTGAATTATTTTTTACAAAATAAATATATGAATCCGTCCGATATCCATAATTTTCTGACCCAAAAATACGTTTCCGATACATCCGACATATCCGATACCTTATCTGTTTGCGACAATATTTGATCCGAATCTGTTTCTGAAATTTTTATGTGGATATGGAAAAATATTTTATCCGTCCATATCCATCCGTTTTCATCCCTAATCTTCGTCATCACTGCGCTCCTTGCAGCACTTGACTTCTGGGTTGTGAAGAATGTCAGTGGAAGGGTACTGGTTGAAATATTGCGGTGGTGAAATGAGATTAATGATGAGGGGGAAAGGGTCTGGAAGTTTGAGTGCCTTGATGATTAGGTTTGTATTGCTTCTTTTTATCCTTGCTTTTGTCTGGGTACAAATCCTCAACCCCTTATATTGAATTGGATGTTTTGTTGTAGTCTCTTGCTAGGATGAACAAGGACTCATGGCTGTTCTGGTGGACTCTATATTTGACTGTAAGTAATGCAAAGAACACTAGTTTTTATTTCTATTGTATATAAGAACAGGAGTATACAAAACCGTTAGAAGAGTTTCCATGCTTTAATTTATCTTCTTTAACGCATTTGGTCAATGTATTAAACATCACATGTGTGAACATAAACACCACAAAATGAATATGTGCAAATATACAAACATTTGGAACAGTACTGATTTGCAAACATACGCCACTCCAAATAGACAAAAATGCAAACATTAAGTTGCATGGTGTTCTTCATGGGATTCGGAACAGTACTGTTTTTTTAGTATTTACACTTGATTATATAGAAGCATAGATTTAGTCGATATTGCATAGGACTTGCAAGCTTTGTTTCCTTTGGATGATGGGGGCTCTGAAGTTTTATCTTATGAGGAAAAAAGTCCAAAATCTAGATATGCATATATGTGTTGTGGTCAGTGGTCTTGGATACATCTCATATGAATATATATGTCTTGTGTGCTAACCTTCCAAGATAGTGCACATTTTGTGCAACTTGTATGTCAATTTTACTCCATGTTATTTAATATAACTATATAAGATCAGCATATGCGTACTCCAGTTTCCTCTTATTGCGCTCAATCAGTTGCATGTTTCACTGGTTTGCATTTGTCAACAAAATGTATTTTAGGAAACATGAAATTTAGTGTTAGCTTTAAAGACAAAAAAGAAACATGTTTTAAGTGGTGCAACATGTAAAGGGGAGTTCAGGGGTGCTTCTATAGTTTTTTATATTGTATATGTCTGATATAACAAGCTAACCTGTGATGTCTTCTACACTGTAGGATTTTGTCACCTAAGTTGTTTTAGTGCTTTTATTTAGACATTTTAATCATAAAATAATTTGGATTCATTTTTAAAGTTGAATCCTTGCTACATTAAGCTATGGAAACAGGAGACATCAATATTGCATACGGAGAATGTTATGACTCATGAGCCTTATGTACAATAGTGAGAAAGCATTGCTAGATGTCAAAATTAGGTAAGTGTTGTTGTGTTCACTGTTTAACTGGACTATTGTGACATCTTTATAACTTATTCTGTGTTCTGCGTTTTTCTGTATTAAACACTATGTTCATTGGAGAATTTTGCACATAATTTCATTTTCTTTATTCTCAAGTGTCCCAATTTGAATAGAACACATATTTCTTCAGCCCCATCCACATGATGACTGTGTTGTGTAAAAGGAAACAATGAGGAACATTTGTAGCTGTCGGAGTGTGTGAGATGCGACACTCCTCCCGGCCTGCTCGGAAGCAGCCCGCGAGGACGTTCTTTGATCGGCGGGGGCTTGGCGCTCTACGCGACCGGGGCACGAGGGAGCGGATCAACACCGAGGTTTTACGTGGTTCGGGCTGCAGGAGCATAATACCCTACGTCCACGGGAGTGCTTGTTGTATTGCTTGCTTGAGCGTGCTTGTGCTTATGCGTTGCGGGATCTATAATGCAAACCCCTTGTTGGGTGGTCACCCGAGTCCTTTTATAGTCCAAGGCCGGGGTGGTTATAATGAGTCTTGGGGCCCCACAGGTGGCCCCAAAGCTATGTAAACCCTATACAAGATCTAGTGCTTCACCCTCTGAGTAGAGTGGCTGACGGGGGAGTTAAGTCCTGCCGCCTGGCGCGCTGAGCGCCCCTATCCGTGTGTGAGGTGATGATAAAGACACGGTCTTGTTGTTGTGTCTTCTCGTCCTGCTCGGGCGGCTTCGTGCCGTTGGGTGACACTGTACCGCTGTCACGCCTCGCCGTCATGTCTTGTCACTGTAATGGTGAACAGGCATAGGATGGAGGCGTGTGTTGTGCGTCATGCTTCTGGGGAAGGTGCGAGCCTTGAATGCAAAGCCTGACAGCGCACTTCTTCCTTGACTTCGTTGACCCACGGCCCACGAGGGATTGCGGGGCACGTGGCGGCTTTGGAGCTCTCATCAACGGTTTTGGAGTCAGGGGACACGTGGCAGCTTCGGACCTCACTTCGGCGGAGAGGTACAGGTTGCAGCCCAGGGCTCGTGTCAGCTCTGGAGCCTTCCTCAACAGGGGGTGGCTCTGAGCCAAAAGACACGTGGCAGCTCCGGACCTCACCTCAGCGGGGAGGCTCGGACCGGAGCCCAGGGCACGTGTCACCTCCAGAGCCTTCCTCAGCAGGGAGGTGGCTGTGAGCCAAGAGACACGTGGCACCTCCGGCACTACAGGAAACATAAAAGGTTATGACGGCCAAGTTATTTATGAGGCTAGTATCGTAAGTAACCTAATTTACGACGATCACTTTGGACAGTCGTAAGTAAACTAACCTACGACGGCCATGGGCATAAGGCCGTCGTATGTTAAGTGGCCGTCGTAAGTTACACGTACTTAAGATGGCCGTATCACTAAGCCGTCGTAAGCTAAAGAGTTGTCGTAAACTCAACCTAACTGAAAGTTGCCTAGAGGGGGTGAATAGGCTAAACTACCTGAAATAACCTACTTAAACGAGATTAGAACACAGGGGCCGGACTAGTCTCGCTCAGGGGCAGACTAGTCCAGTCAGCCTGTTGGAAAAAACTAAAAATGTGATTTTTATGGGTTTTTCTTCATATTTTAGCTCAACGAAATGCGGATAAACTATCTAGCAATCTAATATGACAAGTACGACAAGATATAGCAGGTGGATTGCAAGATTATAATGAGGAACACTAGAAAAGCGAAATGAGCAAAATAAACCCTAAGTAATTTTAACAATTGATGAAACGTAAATGTAAGAGAGACACAAAGATTTTTGCCCGAGGTTTGATTCCACTTAGAAATCTACGTCCCCGTTGAGGAGTCCATAAATGACCGGGTCTAACAACCCTTTCCTCACCAAGTCGCCATTAAGGCCAACCCGGTTCTTCAACTATCTCAAGGGTGAACTTACAAGATCTTTGGGGATGCTCATAATTTGAGGCTACCACTTGAACACGTACACAAACTTCACGAATCTCACAAGCCACAGGTCACAAAGACTCACACCAAGTGCACGAGATCACTCCAAGAGCCAAAACACGAAGTTCTTCTTTCTCCTCTCCTCACACACCCAGATCCACTCAAGAATTGGTTCTAGAGGTTGAGTAGGCAAGAGAGAAAGCTTAGAAAGGCTCTAGGATGGCTGTGGTGGTGCTAGGGTTCCAGTGTCTTTAAAATGAAGTCGGGGCACCTCCTTTTATAGAGGTCCCGATAGCCAACCGTTGCCACCAACTAAAGTCCGGACTAGTCCGGTCTGCGGGGACCACTGACGTCACAAAGCCACCTACTCCCCAACATTCAAATTTCAGACGTTCACAAATCTCTGGACTAGTCCGCCTCACAACGGACTAGTCTGATCTCACATAGGACCTCTTTGTCCAGGTGAGAACGGACAAGTCTGGAGGACCCGGACTAGTCCGGCCACTAAGGCGGACAAGTCCGGTCCACCAAGACTTAGCCGTGGGAGTTCTCATCTCACAACCATATGGACCAGTCCACCTCAGAACGGACTAGTCCGAACTCACACAGGACCCCTTGGTCCGTGTGAGAACGGACAAGTCTGGCTAGCACGGACTAGTCAGGCCACTGAGTCGGAAAAGTCCGGTCTACCAGGACTTAGTCCCGAAACACTCTCACCAAGAGAGAACCATACTAGTCCGTCCCCAAACGGAAAAGTCCGAACTCAGTCAGGAACTCTTAGTCCGCCCCAAAATGGACTAAGCGGTAGGTCTCCAGACTAGTCCGGCCTCTAGCCCGGACAAGTCCGGCCTACTAGGGTTTACCTCACTAGCACTCTCCACTAAGGATTCGACACTTCTAACGCTTTGAGCTCTCTTCTATGATCTCAATGCACTTGACACACACACTCTCACTCTAACACGGCTAGCCTACTAAAGACTCAAATGAAACCCTAATTTCTACTCTTCGAGTCTTCGACGCCGTTCTTTATTCTTTTCTTTTTTGAGAGTTTAGGTGTCCACCTTGGAAATATCCTGTGCTTATGATCATCTCAGCTCAATAGTCTCTTAATCATCGTCATCAATCATCCAAAACCCACAGGGATATCTAGATGCACTTACACTGACGACGGCTTTCGTAAGTTACGGGTTTTAACCACCGCCCCGGTCAGGGCTCGGGCTCATTCAGCCCGAGCCCGCCGCCGCGCCGTGCCTCTGCCCCAGCGCCGCCGCCGCCGCCGCCCCAGTGCCGCTGTCCCGCGCCGCTGCTGCCACCGCCCCACACCGCCCCGAGCGCCGCCGCCGAGGTCCCCTGGCCCCCCGCGCCGCCCCTGCTGCGCCCCCCCCCCCCCCCCCCCCCCCCGAGGTCCCCCGGCCTCCCCATGCCGCCCCGCGCTCCCCCGACCGTGCTGCCGCTCGGGCGCCGCCGCCGCGTGCCTCCCCGCCGATGTACGTTTTATTTAGTAATTAATTTAGTTAATTTAGTTTGTTTAGGAATTAATTTAGTTTATTTTGTCCATTTAGTAATTAATTTAGTTCGTGTAGTAATTAATTTAGTCCATTTAGTTTTTTATTAATTAGTTTAGTTAATGATTTAGTTTATTACTTAATTAGATTACTTAATTTTTGTTTAGTTGAGTATTAAGTTAGTTTTATATTTCTTTTAAAATTTTGAGTTAGTTAATTAAGTTAGTAATTTTATTTTAATTTGATTGCTTGAGTGTATAATATATATATATATATATATATATATATATATATATATATATATATATATATATATAAACGGGTTTCTGGCCGACTCAGCCCGACACAACCCATATATGGCCTGGCACGGGCCATTTAAAGGTCAATGGCCATGGCCATGGCCGCCGCCGAGACAACCATTGAGAACCGTGTGGTTTAGATCAAGAAGTGTCGTTGGTACGACGGTCGAAACCTTCGCCGACAGAATTTAATGTATAACTTACGACGGTCGGAATCTTGGCCGTCGTAAGTAAGTAAACCGTCAGAATTTAATCACTATTTACGACAGCTAAAACCTAAACCGTCGTAAGTTAAGAAGTCGTCGTAAATAAAAACATAACCCTACATTTCGCTGGCCGCGCGCGCGGCCCACTCACGCGCGCGACCCACCGACTGTCGCCGCCACCGCTCTGCCTCGCCCTCGCCGAGCCGCGCCGCCTCCGCCCCGCCCTGCCACCGCCACCGCCGCCCCGCCGTGCCGCCTCTTGGGGCATAACTTAGGACGGCTGACCCACTTCTATGCCTCTCTCTCGTTCTTTCCTTCTCTATCTCGTTCTTTCCTTCTCTCTCTCGACTCAAAAATGAAAGATTGACGTAAACCTATACAATATGCATCACCCGCTTCGAACCAGCTCGTCTCACATGTGTTACGCATGTGAGGCGTGTAGGTTCGGAATTGTCCCTTTTTGGATATCCTGGGAGTGACCGAGAGGGCGTGCTTATGATGAGACGCGGGGTATAGATTTGGACGTAGTTTCTACAACGTAACCCTGATATTTTATGCTGCACCATTTTCGGACGTGCAGTTGGAGAACAACGGGTTATGCTGCCAAAATTTCATCTGAATCTAGACACCGTGTCTTGTCATAAGCACGTTCCTCTCGGTCACTATTGGATGGGTTTAGGACCTATCCTTTCTAATAGATGTAGGGCCGCATAAATAATTTATAAAATAACTATAACTTCCTTGACATTAAACTGCAGATTCAAACAAGGGTGAGGACCGTAGTTGGATGTATAACGGTTGGAAGAACAGTTCTGGTGGTCACTTGGAAGAGTAGTTCGCCAAGACAAATGTTTTTGTAGATCGAGCCTTTTCATTGTCAAAGATCGGTAAGGTGCGGTGCCCATATACGAAATGCCGGAATACCAAGTTTTTGGATAAAATGACGGTCTCGATACACTTGTGTCAAAATGGTTACGTGCCACATTATGAGATGTGAATCTTCCACGGCGAGACAACTTCTCAAACTGTACAAGAAGTGAAAGAGGAAAATGATGATAGCACGGGGGTTGATAGGATGGATGAGATGCTTGAAGCTATACAACCAGAGTTTATAGAGGATCCTTCTATAACGGAGGTTGAAGTGTTCTTCAAGCTTCTCAAAGATTCAGACTTCACTTGTGGTAATGAACACACTGAAGTGACGCTCCTCACTTTCATGACTAGACTTGTGGTAATTAAATCTAAGTACTTCTTTTCTAATAACTGCTACAACGATATCATCAAATTGATCAGCGATATCCTTCCACAGGTGAAGAAATTGCTTTCCGATCTCGGTATGAAATATGAGAAGATTGATGTGTGTCTAGACAATTACATGCTTTCCTGAAAAGAGCATGCAAAAGAGAAGAAATGCTTAAAATATGGCGAATCAAGATTTGTCAAAGTTGTTAATAACGATGGTGATAATATGATGATAGAAGTCGCACGTAAGCAACTTCGTTACTTACCCGTGACACCTCGGTTGAAACAGTTGTTTCTATAAAAAAGAACGGCTAGAGACATGAGATGGCACAAAGAAGGTGTACGTGAGAACAATGGAGTCATGATACACCCGGCTGACGGTGAGGCATGGAAGACGCTTGACCGGTTTGATCCAGACTTCAGTCGTGATGCGAGAAATATTCGCATCGAGTTGGCGACAGATGGATTCTCGCCGTTCAGTATAAACGCCACACCATACTCCTGTTAGCCCGTCTTTGTCGTTCCGTACAACCTACCACCAGCTCTTTGTATCAAGTACGAGTTCATGTTCCTTAGCCTCATTATACCTGGGCCGGATCATCCTGGGCCACGTCTCAGCGTGATGTTGAAAGCGATGATCGAAGAATTGAAAATGTTGTGGACAGGAGTCGAAGTGTACGACTGTTACAAGAAGCAGAAATTCAACCTTCGAGCTGCTTATTTGTGTTCCGTCCATGATTTACCGGCATACAATATGTTTTTTGGATGGAGCACTCATAGTCGTTTGACGTGTCCGATATGTGCTTCTAACACGGATTGTTTTCGACTTACTCATGGAGGAAAGATATGCTACTTCGATTGTCACAGACGTTCACATGTTTAGACAACAGAGGAATGTCTTTAAAAAAAGACACCGTTGTCATTAAAGGACCACCGAAACGTCTAAACGGATCAGAAATATCTGATATGCTGGACAAAGTGGTGCCAGATAAAGGACGTCCTGCATATTTTCTCGGTTACGGAGAGGATCACAATTGGACTCATATATGTGGATTGTGGGAGGTAACATATGTGAAGTAGTTGATACTAATGCACAACATTGATGTCATGCATCAAGAGCGTAATATGGGCGAATGTATCATAAGCACATGCATGGACATGGCGGGCAAAATGAAAAACAATATAAAGCCGTGAATATCAAAACGGGAAAGCTGATAGGGTTGAAGAGTTATGATTATCACATAATTATGGAAAGACTTCTACTTGTTATGTTTCAGGGCAATTTTGATGATGCTGTGTGGAAGATGCTACTCGAGCTTAGTCACTTCTATAGACAACTCTGTGCAAAAGAAATCACGATAGAGATGATGCGTAAATTGGAGAAGGAGATACCGGTACTATTATGTAAGATAGAGAAAAATTTTCCTCCAGAGTTTTTCAATCCAATGCAAAATCTTCTCATCCATCTTCCATTTGAAGTTAAAGTTGGAGGTCTCGTGCAGTATAGGTGGATGTATCATATTGAAAGAGAACTAAGATATCTCACCAATGGTTCGGTACAGGGCAAAGTTAGAAGATGCATTACCGAAGCATTTACTCTTAAAGAAGTAGGATACTTTTCAAGTGTTTACTTTGTAGAGGAAAACAATGTCAACACTTCGGCAATGCAGTACAAGTTGGATGAGCAACCTCCTTGTAGCGATCTCTCTATTTTTGCAACAAGAGGCACTACTGTTGGTAGTTCCACTTCCTACAACTCTACCGCAAAAGAAAGGAGTGATGCTTTCCTCTACATGTACACGAATATAGATAAGATGGACAAATATTTCGAGTAGGTGTTTGTCTTATATTTATGCTAATCGGCGTATTTTGTAACACATCTATTCTAAAAAGTTTTCTTTTTCTTCAAGTGAGTTCCACAAGCAAAATTGGACACATAGGTACCAACCTACAAGCAAACAAGTAGAAGTGATGTGATGGGAAGGAGTAAACGGAGGACCTAATTTCCTATCCTGGTTTCGAGATCATGTAATATTTTCTCGTTAACTTAGCAATATTTACAAAATATTCTTATAACTTACGAGTATTTACAAAGTTTTCTTATAAGTTCATCTTTGAGCAGTGCATGAAAGATGCTGACATTCATGAAGACTTACGACAACTATCCTATGGATTGATTAAAGTTTGGAGCTACGGTGATATGACGTCAATGGATTCCGATTCCGTACAACTCAATTTGAATCTCTTCGTCCTCTCGCGGCAACATCTAATACCGGAGTTGTGACGAGGGCAGTCAACTCTCAAGGATATGAAACTAATTATTATGGAATCATTAATAAAATCCTTGAATTTGCTTTTGCCGAGAATAAGGATCTTCGAGCATTATTCTTTAACTGTGATTGGTTTGATATTAATCATATAATCTACTAAACTAATTTGGCATAGTGTAAGTCAAACACAACGAACGGCTTTGAGGATACGATTCATTTATTCTTGCACACCAAGTGGAGCAAGTGTATTATCTACCTTATCCATGCAAAAAACTCAAAGCTTGGTGGGTGGTAAATAAGGTGAATCCTCGTGAGCGGTTATACACTCCAGGAGATGATGGTTACCATGATACTGATGAGATTAACGATGTTTACCAAGAAGAAGAGTTACCAGACTCGTTTATCGTCGAGCCTAGTGTAGGACTCGATGACTTAGTTGGAGACGCTCAAGATGTCGAGACTTCTGATATGCATAAACGGAAATGAAATCTAGTCAAGATGCTCACGAAAGAAGATCGATGGTCTGGTTTAAGGAGTAGGGTATATGACCATGACGTTGATGAATTTTGGAATTGATGATGTAACGTTTTCTTCACTAACTTAACATGAATTTTGTATATATTATTTTAGCATATTTATCATTTATTCCTTACAACTGGATGTCGTCATCAAAGGGGAGCTGAAAGAAGGGGGCACGAGGGTTCCTCAGTCGGTCACGGGACCTCTTCTCAGGTAGATCGTCAGGTGCGAGCAGACGCTCTCAACTGATGAGGCACCTTCCAGACTTTGTTGGCCGAGCTGTGGCCTTACAGCGTACAGAGGTAAATTTCAGTTGTCAATCACGTTATTTTAGATTGCACTTATAAATAATTTATTCTTATCAATACTTTAATTTTGCAGTTTGACTCATAGTCGTCAAAGTCAGAGGTTAGGGCGCCGCCACAGGCTAGCCAGCCCTCAAACCCGGCTACCCTCCCTTCGGAGCCGGCGAGCGTGGAGCCTTCGGGCTCTAGTGGTGACCAGCCTTCCGAGTCACCGGACGTGGTGCCCGCACAGAGGCGACGGACGAGGAGGACCCACTTTGCGGCTCCTCCTCCTGTTCCTCGTGAGAGGGTCACTATTTTTCCAGTTGGAGACAGGTAAAAAATCATATACTATTACATATTTCATGATGTCTACCGTTACTTACTGAGTTAACAAATTTTGCAGATCTTGGTACGACTGTTCGTTCACGGGCGAGGGACACCATAGGCAGGTTAACGGTGTCATCAGGCCTTTAGTGCGTTTGCACTATCCCGATGTCATCGATGATGTCCCTGCTTTGTCGTGGGACGACTACGCTCATGTCTCGCACGAGGTGCACGGCACCCTTCAGGGGGCCGTGTGGAACGATTTTATGGTAAGTTTAAATGTTTACATTCTTCAACTCATTTAAATTGTTAATCCATATTGATTAAATATTGGTTTTCTTAAAGCTGAGGTACCAGTTAGAGAAAACGAGCGAGAGCATGATGGAGCACGCGACAGTCATGTTCCACACAAATGCTCGGAAGCTCGTGACGCAGGCGTTGTCGTACGCCTGCACACAAGCCGTTAACGACTACCAAAAACGGCATCAGCAGCAGCTGGAATGGGGTCCCTTTAGAAGGGACTCCGACATGTACTTGACAGAGGATCAATACGCAGAGGTAAGTTCTAATTGTTAAAAAATTTTAATAGTTACTTATGTTAACAGTTGAATAATATACTAAATATGTGCAGGTCAGTATGTCCTAGTTAGAGGGTCAACCCGACGCATACCGAGCTCTCTATTGGTATTGGGCTAGCGATGAATTCAAAGCTAAGTCCACGAGGGCTCGAGGATGCAGAGGGTTCGACGGGAAGCACAACTATGGCGTCAATGGTCATTTGCGTTTGGCTAAACGCATGGTAAGTGTATTATAAGTTCGTTTATGTGTTCATAATATATTTATCCTACTAACACGTATCTACAGCAGCGAGAGACCGGTCAGGAGCCTAGCGTGACCCAGGTTTGGAAGAGAGGTCACAAGGGAAGTGACCCATCGCAGCCGGGGAAGTGCAGTCAGGTCGCGACCGATCGACTGGTAAGTTTTCAAAATTCTTCAATCTAATTATAACTAATATTATTATTTACATGTTTACACGATTTCTATGTTTTTTAGGAAAAGTACGGGCAGGAGGTCGTCAAAATACACGGTGAAGGGTACGATTGGGAAAACACGCCAATCGACTCTCAAGCTGTGTATGCAAGCGGCGGCGGGAAGGCCCATGGCCGGTGAGTTGGTTTCTTTGATTTATGTTTTTCACTCTTCTTCTTTTACTTATTATTTTTCTTTCTTTTGTAGGTTTGCCATTTTCGATGGAGTTGTCGACTCGAGGTCGGGCGCGACCTGTGAGAGGCACTTCATCCACGCAGGGTTCGTCGGTTGGGCCGTTGAGTGGTTGCCTCTCGCAGAGGGACATGGAGTTCCGTGCCATGCATGAGAGACTGACGCGGACCCAAGAGGAGCTCGACAGGACTGTAAGTGCATCTAGGCACCCCCGGGGGTTTTGGATGATTGATGACGACAAATTAAGAGACTAATGAGCTGAGATGATCATAAGCACATGATATTTCCAAGGCGGACACCTAAACTTTCAAAAAGGAAAAAAGATGAAGAACAACGTCGAAGACTCGAAGAGTAGAAATTAGGGTTTCACTTGAGTCTTTAGTAGGCTAGCCGTGTAAAAGAAAAAGTATGTGTGTCAAGTGCATTGAGATCATAGAAGAGAGCTCAAAGCGTTAGAAGTGTCAAATCCTTAGTGGAGAGAGATAGAGAGATAAAGTTGGGCAGACCGGACTTGTCCGGGGAAGAGGTCGGACTAGTCCGGAAGTCCTACGGCTTAGTCCATTTTGGGGCGGACTGAGAGTTCCTGACTGAGATCGGACTTGTCCGTTTTGGGACGGACTAGTCCGTTTCTCTCTTGGTGAGAGTGTTTTTTGGGCTAAGTCCTGGTAGACCGGACTTATCCGCCTCAGTGGCCGGACTAGTCCGGGCTAGCCAGACTTGTCCGTTTTCACACGAACTAAGAGTTCCTGCGTGAGTTCGGGCTAGTCCGTTCTAAGGCGGGCTAGTCCGTATGGGTGTGAGATGAGAGCTCCCACAGCTAAGTCTTGGTAGACCGGACTTGTCCGCCTTAGTAGCCAGACTAGTCCGGGTCCTCCAGACTTGTCCGTTCTCACCCGACAAATAGTTCCTGTGTGAGATCGGACTAGTCCGGTGTGAGGCAGACTAGTCTTGACTTTCGGTAGGTGGCAATGGTAGGCTTCAGGACTTCTATAAAAGGAGATGTCCCGACTTCATTTATAGTTACCTGGAACCCTAGCGCCGCCATAGCGATCCTAGAGCCCCCCTAAGCCTTCTATCTTGCCTACTCACCCTCTAGAACCAATTCTTGATTGGATTTGGGTGTGTGGGGAGAGGAGAAGGAAGAACTTCGCGTTTAAGGCTCTTGGAGTGATCTCGTGCACTTGCTGTGACCTGTGGCTTGTAAGATCGGTGGAGTTTTGTGGGCGTGATCAAGTGGGAGCCTCAGATTGTGAGCAGCCCCAACACTTTATAAGTTCACCCTTGAGATAGTGAAGAACCGGGTTGGCCTTAGTGGCGACTTGGTGAGGGAATGGTCGTTAACCCGGTCCTTTGTGGACTCCTCAACGGGGACGTAGATTCCTGAGTGGAATCGAATCCCGGGCAAAAATCTTCGTGTCATTTTGCACTTACATTTCATTGATCATTAGAATTGCTTAGGGTTCGTTCGGTCATTTCGCTCTTATAATATTTCAGGTTACAATCTTGCAATCCACCTCAATACTTTGTCATATTTGTTATATTATATTGCTAGATAGTTTATCTGTATTTCGTTAAATTAAAATATGAAGAAAAACCTATAAAAATCAAGTTTAGGCTTTTCAACAGTCTGACCGGACTAGTCTGCCCCTGAGCCAGACTAATCCGGCCTTTTAGACTTTTCCAGCAGGTTGATCGGACTAGTCCGCCCCTGAGTCAGACTAGTCATTTTAGGAATTTTAGCCTATTCACCTCTCTAGGCAATTTCAAGGACGAGTGCCATCCAGGATTACCAAGCCGCCTACATGACCCAGATGCAGGCAGCGATGAAGGTAAGTAATTTAAATTACTATAGTTACTTTTATAGCATTTAAGTAATATGTATGTTCTAATATTTTGCAATCATAGGCCTTAGCTCGACAGAATGGCTAGCAGATCGCGATTCCTGCGTGGCAGCCGCCACAGGCGACCCCATCACAGGAGCCCACATCACAGGTGCCTCCGGTACAGGTAATAAACTCTTTAATATTGTATTATTCATTTAACATAGGGAGAGAGGGAGATATAGAGAGAGATAGAATGGTACAGAAGGGAGAGAGAGGGAGTGCGAGAGAGGGTGAGAGTGAGATGGATAGACAGAGTGTTACAATAGAGGTAGAGAGACAATGCGAGACAGAGAGTGAGAGTGACAGAAAAAGGGGATGGGTGGTACAGAGATAGAGGAACATAGTGATAGAGAAGATGAAAAGTAGAGAGAGACGAAGAGAGTGAGAAAAATGAGAAAGAAATGGATATATGAATCCAAAATATGTCTAACTACTCATGTGCTTTGCAGGGTTCGGCGACGGAGACTTCGACTCCATCGCCACAGCTACCGGTTCCGGGAGGGACGCGCGGAGACGGTTTATTCGGCTCCGGAGGTAGTCGAGGGGATAGTGTGTAGCCCTATGACTATATAGTTTCTATATTGTCTGTTTTTCGTTTCCGGAGACTGTTTAGCTGTTATGACTATATATTTTATCTATATTGTCTGTTCTGTGAGCTGGCCATCGAGCCAGGTTAGTCAGTTTCTGTTTTTAAAAAAATTACAAATATAACTTACGACGGCCATTGCCCAGAAGCCGTCGTAAGTTAGCCTCTACTACTTACGACGGTCTCTGGAACCGTCGTAAGTTAGCCTCTGATACTTACGACGGCACTGAGCAGACCGTCGTAAGTACAATGGCTTAGGCCACCACGTGGCCTGGGCCGTTACTTACGATGGATGCGTGACGCCTACGACGGTAGCCATCATAAGTTAGCTTATTTACAACAATATAAGTACTTCGGCTCATTACCGTCATAAATAACGAAGTACTGTCGTAAGTTAGCTACTTACGATGGTTTTTGACTTACTTACGACGGTTCTGGCCGTCGTAAGTCAGTCATATCCCTGTAGTGTGGACCTCATCTCAACGGGGAGGCTCGGACCGGAGCCCACGGCACGTGTCAGCTTCAGAGCCTTCCTCAGCAGGGAGGTGGCTCTGAGCCAAGAGACACGTGGCAGCCCTGGACCTCACCTCAGCGGGGAGGCTCGGACCGGAGCCCAGGGAACATGTCAGCTCCGGAGGTGTTGTGGGCAGGGAGGTGGCTCTGAGCCAAGAGACATGTGGCAGCTCCGGACCTCACCTCAGCGGGGAGGCTCGGACCGGAGCCCAGGCCACGTGTCAGCTCCGGATCCGTCCTCAGCAGGGAGGTGGCTCTGAGCCAAGAGACACGTGGCAGCCCCGGACCTCACCTCAGCAGGGAGGCTTGGACCGGAGCCCAGGGCACGTGTCGGCTTTGGAACTCAAGCGCACGTGGCAGCCCCAGGGCTGACCTCAGGGCCAAAGGCACGTGGCTATGCCAGGGCCCGCCTCAGCAGGGAAACAGGGCCCAGGCCGTATTTTACCCTCTACGCGGGGATACCCGGTGTGCAGGGTGCCGATGGTACCGACAGTAGCTAAATCATTTTCATGTTCATTTCAATGTATGTGTTTGCACTTGTTATGTCTCATAGAGCTGCAACAAACATATAGAAATATTTTGAAACAACAATTCCTTCAATTTTCAGGCTGCTGCATGGGTTATTCTTGGGATATTCTCTCTCATCAGACTTCATGCTGATTACCTTCTTGTTATCGGAGTTTGCCTGAGCCTGAGCATTGCAAACATTGTTGGGTTCACCAAATATAACAAAGGTCTGTATTCTCGTTGCTACTTTTATCGGAGGATGTTGTGGTCACTTGAATTGGCCAGACAGAAAATTGGTAATTTTACCGGAAGCAAACCACAAATTTTCTGTTAACTGATTTGGCAATAGTTCCATAATTTTAGAACAACATCAAAAAGTTTGGTGTTACTATATGCGCAATGGGGAGTCCTATTAACAACAGAAAATGGTGGAGTATTTCTGTCTGGATCTGTTGCTATAGCTTCAACCATGCAACCATCATTCTTTTGCTTTCCTATCTAATGTTGTATTAGTTTATGTGGTTCCTAGTTTATTTGTTTGGGTACATAGTCTGGCATAAGAAACACATCCCATATTAATGGAGACGTGTCATCGTGTTGTTGCATGCTTTTGTTGTTGTTGAACACTGTTGTTGCATGCTATCTGTTTCAGATCTAAAATTTGTTGCATGACCATTAACACTGTTGTGTGTGCCCAATTTGTTGGATCATGACATAGATTAATAGGTCACTACGGTAATGTTGCATACTTAAATTCATGCCCGCAACAACAAAAATATATGCTATACTTCAAATATATAAATTCATGCCCGCAACAACAAAAATATATGCTATACTTCAAATATATCTTTCTACAAGTTGACGTTCTATTTCTATTTGTATACTGCAGATGCCAAGAAGAACCTCCAGGATTGGACTAGGAATGCCCTTCTATCAGAGGGTGTCAGGTCACGCCTGCAGTCAGCATTTGGTGTCTAAGCAGACGATCCAGTGTTGTGTATACTACTGTACAATTTACGGACAAGGTGATGGTTTCTTATTTTGTTTGCACTCCTTGTTTAGTTTCTTCTCCACCCTATAGATCTTCCACACTACGTTTTCCTCCCCCATGCCCTTGACATTGTTTGATGATTCACTGTCACGAAAGGGGTTTGGTTGTGACTAGTCAATACTCACTAGTTCTTGATGAGCTTTGAAGACTCATCGTACTTATTGATGATGTTGTTTCACTACACATTACAACAAAACATTCTGACCTAACTGACTCCATGAAGTATTTTCATGTAATATCACATATAGTATAAAAGACCCAAATAGATCGGATCCTTCTCCGGACCCTTCGCAAGCTGGAGCTAGATGCACGGGGCTGCCTTTTTATCACATATAGTATAAAGTTTACCCTGTCGAATCTTAATCACCTAAAACTTTCTGTGATGTACTGCTTGTGCTCAGGTTGTGATGTTCATTTGTTTCATGTAGGCAAAGGACGAAATGGGCAACGTCAGAACTGACGTTGGCAGACCTTATATTTTTGGAATCGAGGAAATTGTGCTTAGACACGGTCAGGCTACTCTTGAATAGAGCTGGGAGTTGGGTCGGGCCAATTCCGGGCGGGCCAAAGCCCGACGGACCGGCACGGTCCAGGCATGAAAAAGGCACGAAATATATTCGGGCCGGGCCGGCCCGACATGGAATTTCGGGTCGTGCCGTGCTCGGGTTCGGCGTGGTCGGGCGGCCCAGCACGAAAATGAATTTCATGCCGTGCTCGGGCCGGCACGGCCCGAAATGAGCCCATTGAACCGGAACGGCCCATCGGCCCAAAATGGACCCGGAACTCCAGTATTTCTTTCGGATTTTTGCATTTTTTGGATTTTCTAGATATTTTGGATTTTACAGAATTTTTTAGATTTTTTGTATTTTTTGGATAAACGGGATGTGCTCGGGCCTGGACCAGCCCGAAATTAGCCCGTCTGGCCGCGTGTCATGCTGGGGCCGCAGTTCTCTATTTTTGTGCCTGCCGGCCCAGCCTGAAAAGGTCCGTCGTGCTTTCGGGCCGCGGGCCAAAACGGCCCAAATCACGAAAGGGCTGGGCCGGGCCGGCCCGGCCCAGCCCGACTCCCACCTCTACTCTTGAACTCTGTTGCCGTGGCAGTCCACATACCGGAGTGGTGGCGCAAGCACGGGACGCTCTGATCTTAACTGCGTTGCGCTAGCTCCCATTTGACGTCAAGCAGTAGATTAGATCGACACTTCTTCACAGAAAACAGAGAAGTTTTTACCACGAAATTTCCAGTTCACGAGGAATTCTGTATACAACAGTACAGCACGATGACAGATTTATAGTAGGACAACTAGGTTCCATAAAGTGATGAAGACGGTGCATATGGCCAAGGTCAACATAAGTAATAAGTTCGGAACTTAGAATAACACAAGTTTAATTTTAACATATTACATGGTCATTATGAGGTTATGAGATGTTCTAATGTTTGGTTGCCCCGTTAAAAACTTTTCTAGGTAAAAAAATGCATCAACTACATGAGAAAATCCTAAAAAGGAAAGGAGTACAGCTACAACTTACCGCTCAAGCTCCTCTACTTCAAGTCTCCAAGTCAGCTTCGTTGTCCAGGTACAGGTTCTCAAAAACGGTCTCTAGCTCTAGGTCATCCACCTTGTTCTACATTCGGGCTGCTCCAAGCTCTCGGTCCTTCACAGAGAACGGGATCTCTGCTAGTCAAATATTGTTGCCACTCCTCAGAGACGACCATGCTAGAAAGACTAAATATTGATTTTCAACTAATTGTTAAAACAAACACTATCATAACATACTCTTTCTGTTTTGAAATAAATGATGTTTAGAAAAAATCTAGTTCAATTTAAACTAAAATAGTTATTCTAAATATTATTTATTTTATAACATATAGGGTATGCCCTTTTTAACATATAGGGTATTTATGTAATATATATATTTTTTGGAAATTCAAGAACAGCGACCGGCCCATGGTTCTTGTCCAAGTTTGCTCGGTCTCTCCTGCATGCGTTATCACCTCTGTCCATCCGCGTTGGACATTATCCGTGTGAGCGACGGAGATGTATGTAAGAAACACTTTTCTCCTCTCACGCGGTTGTTGGGTCATTTTCACCTAAATCATTTGTAAAATTCCGTTTTATTCCTTGCCACAAAATTTTTCACGCAAATCGTTTCTTGTCACCGAGGCGCCAGTAAGGGACGAAGGTTGTGTATAGTCTCATTTTCAAGCCGCGTCATTTCTAATTCTTTTCTGTTTACAAGTTCTTGCTTTCTTGGCTCTTGACCGCATGTTTTTTTCTTTACAATTTCGTTTTGCTACTGGCTTTTGTTGAGATATAATTGTAATAATCAAGAATCTTTTTCCTCGTGAGCTGGTCCAGACATTGGTTTCAAGTGGTAAACACGTGGCTGAAATCATGTGGTTCAAATAGGTCACATGGTCACGCACGCTTGGAGACGCTGGTGCCACCCAAGGAAAAGGTGTCTGAAATGTCATCCACGTCACTCTAAAAATCATCCACTCCACTTAATGCTTTATCCTCTCTCTCCTTCGTTCTTGTTCCTGGTTTGGTTTGGTCGCCTTGTTTGTTTACCCCCACAGATTATATAATTCAGTTGGTTATTTCAGTCTAACATTAAATAAGGTAAATTATAACAATGATGGGATAAACAAGCATGCCCTTAGTCTTTGGGTCTGGTTATCGCATTTGTCGGAGAAGCAACAACAGTAGTATTGGCTGGGAACGGAAGTGCCGTTTGATAGTCCAAAATGCCAGCCACGGCACCCTTCAAATCTTATCCACTGAGAAAATTCTTCCCGTTTCCTCTCCTTCCGTCCTGTTTCTGGCCCAGGCTTGGCTCTAGCCGGTGTTCCTAAATTCAGATTCAGATTCTTGGCTACAGAACAGGAAGAAATGCAGATTTCAAGCTCTGCACTGCACTGCGCTGCACCTCTTGACCAAAAAAAAAAAGAAAAACAGATGCTGCGAATTTGGGATCCCCTGGCGGTGGCGCTTATGACCCGAAGCGAAAAAAATCTCTCGGCTGGAAATTACTCGGAACAAGTCATGGGAAGCTGCTTGCTCCCTTCAGACATGTGAACCCTGACGGCAATTCTTCTCTATCCATTGCAAACCACATTGTTCCCGACTTGTCGGGAGCCACGCGTCCGTCGCATTTAAGCACTTGATTTGCAGAGAGTTTTGTACGGCATCTTTTAGTTGGGAGTTGATGACCCGGTACGGTGCATGCATCGCCACCGCGTGTGGGCACGTGAGGTCGAAAGATCTGCGCTCAAGCAAATTGAAGGGGACAAGCTCACAGTCACAGTATTTACTGCTGAGTGCTGAGGCTTTTTTGTTTATTGAAAGATTAAGTAGTAGCAAATCAGATCAACAGGTGTCACATCATGGTCTTGTTCGGCGGGCGCGGGCAGTGGACGGTGGCCGCGCACATGCGCCGGACGGGACGGGCCACAAATCCTCCCCGGCTTCGTGCACGGGACGCGGCCGACCCGGACGCGATAGGCCGATGGGGCCCCGGTGCCAGGCGCAGCTTACGAGTCCCCATGTCAGTGTGTGACATCTGTGTGGGTCCGAAAACGAGACGTGTGTCATGTTTCCTTGCGGACCAGTTCCCGGGGCCCAGGCTACTGGCCAAAACGTAACGGTGGCGTGGCGTGTGCCTCCCCCTGTATTTTTTTCCTCCGTTCCGTATTTGCTTGTTTTCAGTCAAGTCGGAGGCTCCATTTATTTGACGTATCCGTCTTATGACTTGTTCGAATAATAGATCTGTTTTGTAAAACTGAATATTAATATAAAAATATTAATTTATCACTATACAAAAGTTAGAAAATATACCCGTTCGATATAAATCTAAGAGTTATGAAGATTTTTTCAACAAATGCAATCAAATATATGTAGCCGGCCCAACAGATTCATCACATCCTAATGGAAACAATACGCCCTGTCAACCTGGAAGGCTAAAACTAGACCATCCTCGATAATTTGTCAGCTCTGCAAGTAGCGACAGGAAAAAACACACGATTTCCACGACGGCAACTGCAGCCGTCCCAAAACTTGGAAGACGGAGAAGCGACGTCATCCGAAATTCCGCGTTTAGCCATCGCCAAAGAAAAGAAAAAACTTAAAAAACACGCACTTTAGATCCAGGCTGGGACCCACCAACTGCCCCGCCCGAGATTTATTATTATAAAAGCCCGCCACCCCGCCCTCTCTTCCGCCTCCGTTTCGCGTTTCCTCCGCTACCGACCCCGGTCAGATCAAACCGTGCCTTACGATTTCCGAAACGGACCCTCGCCGACCACATATTTTATATTTAAGTGAGGTTAGGTAAGTCTGTAGTGCGGATTTACTCCAAGCCCCCCCCCCCGGCAAAGCTTCCGCTCCTCGCGCCCGTGCCCTTCGCCGGAGCTCGCCACATGAATGGTCAGGCCCCGATGGGGCTCGCCGCCGCAGCCGTGAGGCCGTGTCGCCACCGCCTCCTGTCCTCCGCCAACACCGCGGCGTCTGCCACCGCGACTCCGCTCTTCCCGAGACGCCACCACCCGTACCACGGCCGCCGCCTCCCCTTCCTCGCCTCCGCGGCCTCCCAGCACGCCTCGCAGACCGTCCCGGCCACCGCCCCCACCTCCGTCCCGCCGGCCGATCCGCGCGCCGTCGTCTCCGGCAACCTCCCCTTCTTCGATCGCGTCCTCTTCCCGGATGCGTTCCCCCTCGAGACCCCGCCCGCGAAGGAGGATGACGCGGCGGCGGTGCAGGTGGATGGGGAGGTGGCGCCGGCCACGCTCGTGAGGGAGGAGTCGGACACGGAGAGGGAGGCGTGGCGGCTGCTGCGGAGGGCGGTCGTTAGCTACTGCGGCGAGCCGGTAGGGACGGTGGCCGCCGAGGACCCTGAGTGCACGGAGACCCTCAACTACGACCAGGTCTTCATCAGGGACTTCGTGCCGTCCGCGCTCGCCTTCCTCATGCGCGGCGAGACCGAGATCGTCCGCAACTTCCTCCTCCACACCCTCCAGCTGCAGGTGAGCTTTCCACAGGGTCTCTTCTTTTTTTTTCTTCGGAATTTGAAAGAGTTGGCGGTGTTAATAGCGTGCACCTAAGGTTTTTCGACTAGCTCTAGGGTGAGGATACCGAATTTTGCATGTTCGGAGATATTTGAGGATTTTTATTACCATTCGAGATGGTTCAATACCTTCGAGTAAAACATATCAATTTTTATATATTAGACGCACATACTGTATGATGTTATTTAGGTCTATCTATGGACTGTTTCCTGCGGGGGAAGTAGAGATAAGATTTCAGTTTTGCTGTGTTATTATGTCACTTTCGTAAAACTGACTGGGTTATTTGTGGTAGCCTATACTCTGAACCTGTTCCACTTTTTTCAAAAAAACATCAGATTTTATCACAGGTATCTGTGCATTTTACAAGCCAGTAAAATTCAAAAGATCCACATTCAATACTACCTCCGGATTTTTTCTTGTCGTCATGACATTGCCACTTAGTACAAATTTGTACTAAGCAGCATGCCCTACAACGACAACAACAACAACAACAACAACAACAACAACAACAACAACAACAACAACAAAGCCTTTGTCTCAAGCACGTTGAGGTAGGCTAGATATAAAACCCAGTTGGCTGGTTTTGATGCTGGCTCCCTAAGCCTATCACAACCCTCTTCCTTTACCCGGGCTTGGGACTGGCTATACCTACTACCTAGAAAGGCATAGGCGGAGTAAGCAGCATGTCCTAACGAGAAAAAAAAAGATTCGGGCAGAGTAATCAGTATTACTATTGTTACTATGGTAGGCACAATTAATATTTGATGGCGAATTTCATAGATTAACAGTTACTAATTTATCACCCTGTAGCAGTGCTGCCGAAACAGAATTAGTTTGGACCAACCAAAACTGACTGTACCAACAGGAGTACTTTCACTGTGACTTGATCGATGGGAAGGATTCTATTTGAAACCTCTAATCAAAGATCAATAACATGCCGCATGCCATTGCATCATACTGTTTGTGGTGAATTTGATAGATGAATGGAACATGAACCATTTCTCCTCTGTAGATTCTAAATTTCATACATAAGAAAGACCACACAACAAACTTTTTCCATCCTAAATGTTCTCATCCTTCCTGAACTCTTCTTTATCTGCTTGTTTTGAATTAATAATTTTATGGCAGTCTCATTGATGTTTCCTTTTATTTTATCACCAGAGCTGGGAGAAGACAGTTGACTGCTACAGCCCTGGGCAAGGGTTGATGCCAGCTAGCTTTAAGATTAGGACCGTACCACTTGATGATAACAATGAAGGATTTGAGGAGGTCTTGGATCCTGATTTTGGCGAGTCAGCTATTGGTCGTGTAGCTCCTGTGGATTCTGGTATTCCCTTGTTCCAACATAAAATGCATATAAGATTCTTACTTTTGAAGCTATTTGTTTCAATAGATAATTAACAATCATAGCATCTTGATCCATTTATTCAAACTATTCTATCTTTTGGCAGGACTGTGGTGGATTATTTTGCTGAGAGCTTACTGCAAGATCACAGGAGACTATGCTTTGCAAGAAAGAGTTGATGTGCAAACAGGAATAAAATTGATACTGAGTTTGTGTTTGTCTGATGGGTTTGACATGTTCCCAACTTTACTTGTTACTGATGGATCATGCATGATAGACAGAAGGATGGGAATACATGGACATCCTCTTGAAATCCAGGTATGTTGAATTTGAATGCCCTGCAGCTGCAACTTAACTAATATTGGCCATAAAGAATGATTTTTCCTGAATGTGTGTGAACTTACCTATTTATACTTGCTATGTATTGTGAATTTTTTTGATTATTTAGAATGTTATTCAAGTATTCATTGTTAGGAAAAGACACTGTACAACATTTTCTTTTCTTGTTTTCCCACCTCAGATGATATATTCTAGCTTATAATCTGTAAGCTGAAACAAATACGCCCCAAATTCTAATAATATAAAGTTGATGACAATGACTATAATTGTGTCCTTTTCACATGCCTCATGGAAGAAAAGGCTATGCGTCTTTTCGACTCTTCTTCAAATGGATTGGGATACAATACAGTGATGCTTACAATCTCCCTTTTTCGAAATGATTATCCAAGCTAGTTGTGACTTCCAACATGATTCTTTTATGGAGAGTCTAATGGTTGCTTGCTGGATTATATGGAAGCAGAGAAATAACAGAATCTTTGAAAACATAGCTCCTAACATCTCTATATGGAAGGCTAGTTTTAAGGAAGAATGTAAACTCCTGGCCTCTAGAATGGATTAATCTACTAAGGATAGATTTTATTCTTGGATAAGTAGTCTTCCATAGTTACTTTCTTTAATTGTTTTGTCAGTCGTGGTCTGCAAGTCTTTCAGGACTTGCTCTCTGTGCAGTCATTCTCTTTATAATATAGCCTCCTAACAGTAGGATCTCCCTGCTGTTTTCCTGATAAAAAATTATAATAATATACAGTCCTGATTATTATAATACAATAAGGTGCTCCAGTCTTACAGAGTATAAGCTGCATTATATAATATTGGGTGGGATCTTTATCATGAACTACTTTATTATGGGAAAACAATTCTTTGCTAGTCTGTTATTTTGAACCTAGGTTTATAAAGATATTTTTTGCTTTGTACTTACAAACCTTTTTGTATTACTCAGGCTTTGTTCTACTCTGCATTACGATGCTCACGAGAAATGCTTGTTATGAACGATGGATCAAAAAACCTCATCCGTGCTATTAACAACAGGCTCAGTGCATTGTCCTTTCACATAAGAGAATATTACTGGGTTGACATGAAAAAGATAAATGAGATATACAGGTACAAAACAGAAGAATACTCCCATGATGCAACTAACAAATTCAACATTTATCCTGAGCAAATCCCTTCATGGCTTGTTGACTGGATTCCGGAGAACGGGGGGTACCTTATTGGGAATCTGCAGCCAGCTCACATGGATTTTAGGTTCTTCTCTCTTGGCAACCTTTGGGCCATAGCTTCATCTCTTACTACTCCCAAACAAGCTGAGGGGATACTCAGCCTTATTGAAGAAAAATGGGATGATCTTGTAGCGAACATGCCCCTAAAGATATGTTACCCTGCAATGGAAGATGATGAATGGCGCATTATTACTGGCAGTGATCCTAAGAACACGTAAGCACTCTTTGCTTGTTAAATGAATCTTTCATACAGTCTGAACCTGTCTTTCAGTTAGTGACATATCCATTTTGTATGTCTCTATTTCATTATATATGAATAAACTTCTCTTTAGTAAACATTACATATGGTGTTAACATTTAACCATTTTGTGCCGTGCAGCCCATGGTCATATCATAATGGTGGATCTTGGCCAACCCTGCTGTGGCAGGTACATAGATATCAAAACAATGTTGTCAAAATTTCTTGCTCCTTATTGTGCTTATATATATTTTGACTAATCTATGTCGCTGTTTATAGTTTACCCTGGCCTGCATCAAAATGGGGAGACCGGAGTTGGCCCGGAGAGCCATTGCTGTGGCCGAGGAGAGACTCTCAGAGGACAAGTGGCCAGAATACTATGACACTCGGTCTGGGAGATTCATTGGGAAGCAATCAAGATCTTACCAGACATGGACAATTGCTGGTTTTCTGACATCAAAGATGTTACTGGAAAATCCGGAGCTGGCTTCTATACTGACCTGCGATGAGGATCTTGAGCTGCTTGAAGGCTGTGCTTGCTGCCTCTCTAAGAGGTCCAGGTGCTCACGCCGTGCCACCAAGTCAAAGGTTGTTGGATAAAACATTCTCAGGCGTTCTTTCTGCCGTGTATACACAATGAGACTGTACCCATGTACATTAGTATAGATTTAGATACCCATCCATTCATTTCCATGGTGGCCGCTTATTATTTTTGCTGAGCTGCCACCGATGGGAACTTCCCTTGTGGGGGGGGGGGGGGGGGGGGGCGACGACTACGAGAGCGAAATCTATTAAAAAGTTTGTGCTCTCATTACACTGAAAAAAAAAGAGAATCTGCTTTGTGTATTTGATTCACCAGCAGTTCCTTATTTGGGAGCGCTGGGAAGCCCTAACCATTGTATCTCTTGTCAGTACTGAACCTGTGTGTTGTATTATTGCATACTAAACTGTGACACTTTTCATGAACCATAAAAGTTCTATGATCACATCTTTGTTCCATTGGATTATGCTTCGATCAGTTGCTATATGTTGTGTGTATTTGGTTGCCATACTGTGTTGTTTGTTGTCACACTCCTAGTCCTAGCTCTGGTGGGGCACAAGCTTAGTGCAGACCTTGCAGGGTCATGATATGCGCGCTGTGTCACTTCTCTGAGGATATTAGGAGGTCTGCGTATCTCTGGATAATTATGAAGCCCTCGTATTGGACAAGATCTGTTTGGGGACATCACATGCTTGCCTGTTTACAGTTGCACAGAGTCCTGCAACCGCGAGGAAAGCCAAAACTTTCGTTCGACTCCGTCTTATAGCTGAAAAATCAGACCGTTTTCAGCACTTGCTTCCATACAAAACTAATGAAAACGAAATCCCGCAGAAGGAATTTTACCCGAGGCGCTGAATTAATCCTCGTAGAGCTGATCATCCACCATGTGATTAGCCATAAAAGGGAAATGAACGAAAGGTTTTATCTGGATTTGTTGATATCTGGTAATTTATGCCACTTGGCACCTATCGTTAACTAGAATTGCTAAAATGAAGGGTCAGTTTGGTAGGGCTTTAGATTATGCCAAAAACTGTTCGGCAAAACATTTTAAATTGTTTTCTTTAAGAATGGTTTATAGGTGTCATATGACTCTAGTGGGAGGATAAGCTGTGAAAAGCTAGTATTTGCAGCTCATCCATCGAAGTACAAATTGGAAAACAGATTATGGATGCTTACGGGTAATCTATTCTGAGTTTTAGGTGCTTAGTAGAAATTATGCCATAATCTGCTATAATTCAAAGTAGAAGCAGCTGCATAATCCATGCCAAACGGACCCGAAATGTATTTTTCATGTTTATATAATGTTAGGAAGAATGCATCAAAGTGCTGGGAACTCCATAACAAACCTAAGGACAAAGTGGAGAAGGCTAGAAGAACCTGATCTGATTGGCACATCTACTCTTCAAGGGATTCGTCAGCACTTTCACAATACAAACAACATTCTAATATATACATTTTGGACCTAATCAGGATTCACCAGCAGACAAGTATACCACACCTATATGACCATTCCTAAGAGCCCTCACGCTAGGGGAGGCAAATGTCGGACCCAGGATTATATTGGCTGTACCCGATGCATCCAGTGAAACTGTGAAATGGTCCTGAATCTGTCTGCTGCATACCTGTTGAGATCGATGGAAGATCCTTCCAATGCCACACCCAGCACACACCTGAGGCCGCCGTATCCAAACCAGGCGGTGTCCTTGATTGTAAAGCTGGGTTCAGAGTTCTATTTTTTTTCTGATGGACTGGCCTCAGAGTTGGCGAAACAAGTCCGGCCAATCTGATGATGGCCGCATGGGTGCCGGGAGGATTGGATGCGGACCTGATGACGGTGGCACATTGTTGAGGTTGCCAAATGGATCGGAGTGCCGTGAACCTGATGGTCTTGAATTTGCCTGCAGGGCTGGTTGTGAGATTAAAAACGATGAGTTTGCCTACATCTACAGGTGGAAGGAGCCATGCTTGTCCTTGCAGATGTGGCCTTTTCAGCCTAGTTGGAGGCTGCTCCTGCGTGCTGATTTCAACTAGTAGCCTGCTAGGATAGTAGATATTGCCTGACTATCGTGCTAGGATAGTAGGTTTTGCCTGACAAGCAGAAGAATATGAATCCCAAGTTAAGTAGGGTAAAGTCATAAATAGATAAGAGCATGTTGCTATTGAATCGATCTAGCGTTCACTATAAGGCTAAGAACTAGCCTCATGTTGAAAATAGGCGTTGCATAGCGGCTAGAACAAATTGTTCAGATACGTCCGTACTTGTTTAAATCCATCGTTGCTAATCACGTGTGTCTATTAATTGCTTCCCACCTCTCAGATAGGTACAACTCATCAAGCCAAAATTACAGACATTATAGGATATGAAGAACTGTGCCTTGTTTGGAATACAGATTCAGGTTTTTTTATCTCTAACTGGCCTTAAAGCATTTTATTCGACAAGCTGTCGTGACGTATATTCTAATCGGCGGCAATGGGAAACGAAGGAAACAGAAAAGTAACAAATGGATTATATTATATCATATAGAACTATGTATAAGTCTCTCTGGCATCTGTACAGCCCCACCCTCTCACAGTATCACCTGGCAAAACTCCAGGACAACATGCAAGGATCAAAATTCTGCATACAAATTAATCTACTCCACATCTCATTGACAACTCTCTCTCACCTCACTAACCTCTGATCTCCTGGTGTCTTTATATTGACCGTTGCCGTCCCCACCGACATCGCTGTTGGCTCGGAAGAGGTCGAGACGGTTGTGGCTGAGTCGGAGCGCGTACATGGCCTTCTTGTACTCCGCCCAGGTGAATGGCCTGTACCGGCGCAGCGAGGCAGGAGTCACCGTCTCTGGGAGCGCCGCTACATGCGCGTGCAGCGGCGGCGCGGCGAAGTAGATGGTGAAAAGGCGTGGTTTACCCGTGCTGGCCATCACCCTGTGCCGGATGCTCACCAGCCTCCCGTTCGTCAGAGCCTGCAAGACAAGTGCCAAGACAACGGATATATTCAGTCCCAAAAGTGATGAAAGGTCAGTTATTAGTTCGTCAAATTTAGAGATTGTGCTGCCACTGACCTGAAGGAGATCGCCAACGTTGATGAAGAACGCGGACGGGTCAGCCGGCACCTGGACCCAGCCATCGTCGCGGTCGGGGAGGAGCACCTGCAGGCCGTCGACGTCATTGCTCGGAGCACGCTGAGGATTTGCGGGTCTGTGTGCTCGCCGAACCCGATGGCCGTGGAGCCCTTTGCGCCGCCGCCACCGTTGCCGGACTTGGCGCCATCCAGCGTGCGACTCCGGCGCCGGTCACCGTGATCCTGGGTGGTGCTAGGCGGAGGGTAGTGATTGATCCTGAGAAGGGAGTCGCTGTCGACGGCCGAGATGAGCCGGCTGAACGACGTGGGGTCCCTGAGGCCCAGGCCCTCGCCGAGCAGGTCCAGGACACGGCACGCCAGGCGCCGTACTGCATCCACGTACTCGTTCACAGCTTCGCTGCCGGGATCAAGAGTGAAGTCGTCATTTTCACATGCTACACAAGTCGTTCAATACATTCAATGGCTTTCATAAGAAATCCGGCAGACATGGCGGCAGAGATTTTTCACCGTGAACGCGATGTTTACGAGACCAAAAGAAGTCATCCAGCACAGCGGGAGAGAACCAATTTTCAGTACAAACTTTGACAGAGCAACAATTTTGGCCAGGCAAAAGAGGACAAGGACACTTTTTTATGGGGGGTAACTGGAGTGTCTAGTGGGTTCATTTGTGCAGCAAAATGTAGGACAAGAACGAGAAAGGCGGATTGATTAAAGATTGATTGACGTACGGAATTGCGGTGGCTGAAAAAGCTGCAAGCCAACAGAAATAAACAAGAACAGCGCTTCTCCAAACCAGGATCTAGGGACAGTTAGTGTTCTAATCTGCGAAGTAACAACAACTGAAGGAGAGGATGGTAACAGTTGGCTACGAGGAAATGACTCAGCTATATCCCAAAGTTTCTGGCATGTCCAGTGCTGAGGCTCGGGACTAATTTACCCCATCTTCAGAATTCAGCTATCCTATACAGATCAGGACCCGCTTGATCTTATCTGCGAAACCAACTGGTGCAGCACAGACAGGGTTTCCGATGGGCAAAGCGATCTTTCATTGACGTGATCTGTCAGGCCATGCTTTGTTGGCCACCTGAATCATTCATCAAGGACAGTTCGTGCTCGACCTTTCTTACCATAAAAATCGCCTGCGTCTGTTGGGTCCTCGTGTGTTTCTGGCTCCTCGTGGTCTGGGGAGCCATTGGTGCTCCTCGATCAATGATGATATAACGTGTCTGCTTTCAACTGGCAATGCATGCTGCAAGGGCATGCATGCAGTGTTTCTTGATAAGGGAAGATGAGATGACCTTACGACACCACTTGGCTGTCCTCTCCGATTCTGATGCGAAATGGCAAGGCCGCTTGTAACAATCGAATTATACAAAAAAGGAACAAAACCCCTCTCCCTCCCTACCCTCCCTGCCACCGCGGCCCAGCCATCAGTCCTCTCTTCTCCATAACCGCCGCCGATCCCTCTCTCTCTTCTCCCCGACGCCATTATCACATGTGAAGAAATATAACGGCACATGGCCGAATTCCCGCGCCTCCTCCGCAACCGGCGCCCTCACAACCGCCGCCACTTCCCCCTCTACAAATACCGCCCAACCCCTGCCATTTTACCCCATCAGAACCGCCCTCACTTCTCCCGATCGGGAAAAACACCCCATTTCTCAATTCTTCAAAAACCTACGTTGATCTTCGGTTTTAGCAACCTCTACACCCTCCCTCGGCCTCCAGAACGAATTCCCGACGAAATTCTCTGAAGGAGCACGACTGGGAAGCGCTGCCGCCGAAGATCGCCGGAATTCTTCACTGCCGCCGTCGATGACCCCTCTCCGGCCAGTTCCGGTCCCCGAAAACCCCCTAGGTGAGTTTCCCATCCTCTCCTCTTTCTTCTGGTGCAAAGTGATCAAGAATTGGTGGAGAAATCGAAGAAATCGAGAGTTTCCGGCCACCGCCGCTGCTCGCCGGCGATCGCGCGGCCGCCGGACGCGAGGGAGACGGGTATAGGGCGACGTGGCCGCTTTTGGCGCGTCGGATTTGAGCGAACGACTCAGATTAGAACATGCGTACCGGTTCGGTTATTTTAAATCTGGGTCGTTGATCTCAGATCCGACTGCCCACATTCAAAGTAGTTATAAACGTTAGAAATTTCATAGAGAGGTCCCTGAAGATTTAAATAACTAGAAAATAGCCCCTGTGATTTACAGAATAAACCCTAGGCTTATAGAAATTTAGAAATTCACTGTGAATTAGCCAATTAGCCCCTGCACATTTTATAAATTGATAAAATAGTTCTGTAAATTCAATTTGAACCCTAGAAAAGTTGTAAATATTACAAATTGGCCCAAATCAGTTTAAAAGTTTGATTTTAATTATGTAATTAGTCAAAATGAGCTAAATGATTTCTGAAAAATGTTAGAAACTTATTAAAAGCACTTTTTAAACATTCTGATCAGAATATAAATTCTGAAATTAAAAATAATGATTTCCAAAAGCTGAAATTATTTATATAGTAATAAATTAATTCTGAAAATCAAAATAAAAACCGCATATATTCCAGAAATTGTAGAAATTTATTAAAAGGTGTAATATTATTCTGTTTTCATATTTTTGTACATGTGTAATTTCTGTAGCCCAGAATAATTATATAAATGGCTGAAAATGCATTTTTAGTACTAAATAAAAGCTAATATATAGATACAAATATTAAATAATAAAGAAAATTTTTGGAAACTGTTCCAAATACATAAATAGGTTCTGAAATGTAGAAAATAGTAATATGAGTTCTGAAAATGATTATAGTAATAATTTAAATAATTTTTAGAACTAAATTAATTATAAAATTTATATAAATCCTAGAAATTATTAATATCACTATAAAATTTGGAAATGAGTATTTTGCTGTAACAAAGATAAAATAAAAGATATAGATGCCCATTTGAAACTTAATTTCATTATAAACCACATGAAATGACATGAAATCAATAAGTGTAGGTGTGTAATCAAATATATATGATTGAAATGTATTGTCAAGATTCTTATGTAAAGTTTGGCATTGTTTCGTGTGCATATACATGGATAGAACCAACCCAAGAACTATTTCATAATCTTCAAGAGCAAGAATTTGAAGTGAATCACCCTTCATTCAAAGGCAAGTGTTCCTTGACCACTTTGTTCCTATTCTAGGATGAATAGTTAGATTAATTGCATGATGTCTTCAATATGAAACCTAGTATAGGATGTTTTCCTAGTTCATTTACTTATCATTCCTTGCAAAACCATGGAGGGAATTAGATAGAATTTGATGGTTATCATTTTATGTGCTTAGTCATGCTTAGAACTTGAGAAATGGATGAAACATAGTTGATACTAGTCTTGTGAATTATATGAAAGACACAAGTGTGTGTCATGTTGTTATGAATCTATACAGGCTGGTTGTTTTGGTTGGTGCTTCGTGCACGAGACTCGGGAATGAGTTAGTGTCTGTCTTAGATTCTAAGGACCGGTTCATGGAACAGTTAACCCGGCTTTACAGTGCCACCACAAGACTGAGATGGGGCAGCTTGGCCAATTAATTAGGAGTTTACCGGTATAGTATGAGTGTTTGGATGGTGCGGGGAATGGGAGTCCATTTTTTACTACCCTGGGAACTGCAAGGCTCAAGAGGGGGCTTCTGCAGGGGAGGGTTTACTCCCAGAAACTGTAGCGGTGAAACCTCAGTGGGCTTGTACTTGCCGGTAGACCCTTTGTAAAGGCCATGTAGTGATCTCCTGATCGCATACCAAAGGAAGTGTGTAATGTGGCTTGCAACCACGGATATCAGGGAGGTTTCTTATTCCACCTGACAACAGGGGATAAAATCACTACTTGTGGGTAAAGTGGTACAATCCCTGCAGAGAACCAAACTGTCATAACAGCCGTGCTCACGGTCAAGAGTGGCTTGGACTTGTCCATGATTAGAGAAATATGGATATGGGTTGAAAGAGGTTGTTGGGTGGTGTAACCTAACATTAATGACTTAATTATGATGTTGGTGGGATTATCACTTAGTAAAATAGGTTGTTAATCAAAGCTAAGGCTTAGGATTAATGCATAGTGCTTAACCATGTTAGCTTTTTCTTGCTATTAGCCTTCATAACATTCTTTCCTACACTTGCTGAGTACCTTTGGTACTCAAACTTGCTTTTATTGGATATCATATGCTGCTCAGGTGCAAATGAAGATATAGACTTCGATGAGGAGGACTTTGATCCCGAAGAGTTGTACTAGGTTGGCGAAACCCCCGGGCAACGCCTGTGGATTGGAGGACTCTTTATTAGACTTCCGCTGTTGTAAATATTTAGTGTGATAATACTTTTATTATTCTATTATGACTTATGATGTAATATAATGTTACCGTTGACCCTGTCATGTAATATATATAATGATATTTCACTATTGTCAGCACATGTATGACTTAACTGATTCTGGCATACATGTGAGAGTACGCTCGGGTCTTCCTTATGGAAAACCGGGTGTGACACCGCTTGAGGAGATCTATCCACTTCTGTTTGTGCCGCACAATTTTATAGTCCCTCAAAATGTGTAATCTCCTTTCTTTGCTGGTCAAGGATGAAGCTAACCTTGGGCACAAAATGTGCACTAAAAGAGGGGCCTAAAACGGGAAAAATTAAAAAGGGACAGTTTTGGGCGACTATGAACACTTGAACAGGGCTTGCATGATCATCGTACCCGTGCATATCCAGTGACAAATAAAGCGCGTGACTGATAAATAATCCAGGGAAACTTAGAAGAGGAAATTAATAAATAATCCGGTGATCATGAGAGTCCGACATAGGCAAATGACATCAGATAGACAATGGAATTGAGAAATAACGTGACGCTGCCAATGCAAATGTCGAGATGAAAAGAAAAGGAGAGGCATGCATGTGCATGCGCTGCATGCATCAGGCATACCTGAACCGTGAAGGATCCTCCGTGTCGACGGTCTCGGCCTTGCGCGCCACCGCGTCGGGGTCCGCATGCAGGATGAGGTACTCCAGCTCGCCGATGTTGAAATAATCTTGTTGTCGCGTTGCATGTTTTTGTCACCCATGTTAGCTGTAGAGATGCATTAGGGTCTGAGTTATTAAACTCATTCAGCATTCAGTTAGTTAAGTCCTGCATGCATGACAGTTCAGGCGCAGACGACGGATAAGCCTCGATGCTAAGTTTGTGGATCGTGCATGGTGCGTGCATCCCGCGAAGATCGTGTTGAAGACGTTGAGGACGTCGTGTGTGCGTGCGTCTGTACCACTGTTATTTATATTCAGTCATCATCAATACAAAGGCACGTGGTCTGGCCACAACACACCACTGTATTTTTCTCTGCTCTCTACCTCGTGCGATCCAGAGTGAACGCTGAGCTCCGGCGAGAACCCGGCGATCAGAGGCCGGAGTTACTTGCAGTAAGAAGTGTCGCTCCAACACGTGGTACCAGAGCCGAGGCGAGGTAGAACAGAGATGGCAGGCAGCTCTTCCCCGGCGTACACCACCGCGATCAACCCTTTCGGCGCCGAGCGAGTGGTAAGGGAGACGAGCGGATCGCTTGTCTACCCTATGTTGACGCGCACCAACTACTCCCAGTGGTCGCTCGTCATGCAAGTTAACCTCGAAGCGCAAGATCTATGGGAAGCTGTTGTGTCCGACGGTGTGGCTCGCCGCGACGACAGGCTCGCGCTTGCAGCGATCCTGAGGGGAGTGCCTAGTGACATGCACACGGCATTGACGGTGAAGCCCAGTGCCAAGATCGCGTGGGAGGCCGTGAAGAGCATGAGGATCGGAGACGAACGGGTTCGAGAAGCCAACGCACAGCAGCTGATCAAAGAATTCGAGAATATCGAATTCAAAGAAGGGGAGACGATCGATGATTTTGCCATGAGAATTACCGGCATCGCCAGCAGCCTGCGCACACTTGGTGAGTCAGTTGATGATGTACGAGTTGTGAAAAAATTTCTGCGTGTAGTTCCCCCTCGTTACATGCAGATCGCTCTCTCCATCGAGACATTGTTGGATCTGAACAAATTGTCTGTGGAGGAGCTTGTCGGGCGACTGCGGGCTGTTGAGGATCGGCTTGGAAGCAGTGGTGAAGTGGTGAGCAAGGATGGCCTACTGCTATTGTCTGAAGATGAGTGGTTAGCTAGGTACAAGAATCGGCTGGCCTCTGACTCCTTGTCATCGGCCGACAGCAAGACAGGAGCTCGATCCATGCACAAAGGCAAGAATGCACAGAAGCCTGACAACCGAGAGTTTCACAACAAACACTCGACTGAAGGAGCACCCAGAAGGAAGGGCAAGTGCCATAATTGCGGTGTTTGGGGTCATTGGTCGAAGGAGTGTAGGAAGCCTCGCAGAGGGAAGAAGGAAGAGGCTCATATACTGAAGACCGACACTGATCAACCTGCACTGCTGCTGACAGAGAAGTGTTTCAGTTTCACTGAAACAACTGATGAAGATGGTGCACTTTCAGAAGGAAGCATCATCAGTGCGTGGTATCTGGACTCCGGTGCAAGCAATCACATGACAGGTACTCACTCTATTCTATCATCCTTAGACGATTCAGTGAAAGGTGATGTCAAGTTTGGGGATGGATCATCTGTTGGCATCCATGGTATGGGCTCTGTTCTGTTTGAGGGACAGCAGCAGTCTCATAAGATCTTGTCTGATGTGTATTATATACCAAGGCTAAAGACTAACATTTTGAGTCTTGGTCAAATGACTGAGAAAGGATACAAGGTGATTATGGAAGAGGATCAGTTGTGCATTATTAGCACTGATGGATCCATTCTGATTAAGACATCTCGCACTGACAACAGACTCTTCATCGCGAGACTGAAAGTGACACGTCCTGTATGTCTGATGGCAACAACAGGGGATAGAGACTGGTTGTGGCATGCTCGGTTTGGGCATCTTAACTTCAGAGCGTTGAGGGACCTTGGGAGGATGAAGATGGTGAGAGGAATCCCAAACATCAACCACTGTGATCAAGTTTGTGATGGTTGTGCTTTGGGAAAATTTCACAGAAGACCATTCCCTCAGGAAACTCAGTTTAGAGCTAAGAGCATCATGGACCTGTTTCATGGTGATCTTTGTGGCCACATAGACCCTCCTACCCCGGGAGGCAAAAGGTACTTCCTACTGGTTGTTGATGATCTAAGTAGGTACATGTGGCTTGAGCTGTTGCATGCAAAAGATGAAGCTTTCAGTTATTTCAAGTTGATCAAAGCTCGGTCTGAAACAGAGAGTGGTCTGAAACTCAAAGCCTTCAGAACTGACAGGGGTGGGGAGTTTAATTCTCATACCTTTTCAGCATATCTTGGTGATATGGGAATCAAGCATTTCACTACAGCACCATATACTCCACAACAAAATGGTGTGGTAGAGAGGAGAAATCAAACTGTGGTTGAAATGGCTACGTGTCTGCTCAAGAGCATGGATGTACCTGCATACTTCTGGGGAGAAGCAGTCAAGTGTGCAGTGTATGTGCTGAATAGATCACCAACCAAAAGTCTGAATGGTAAGACACCTTATCAAGTATGGAAAGGTCACAAGCCGTCTGTCAAGCATTTGAGAACGTTTGGGTGTACTGCATATGCCAAGATAAATGGTCCAGGTCTAAAGAAGTTGTCTGACAGGGCTGTTAAATGTGTGTTTCTTGGTTATGAGCTGAACTCCAAGGTTTATCGGCTGTTTGATCCTGTAAACAATAAGGTGATCATCTCCAGGGATGTTAAGTTCGACGAAAAGACTCCTTGGAAGTGGGAAGGCACTCAATCATCTGGTGATAATGGAGAATCTTCTTTTATTGTTCATTGGACCGATATTGTTGAAAACAGAGTTACTGAGACTGAAGAAATGTGTACAGATCCAGGATCACCAAGAACTCCAGACATGTGCAGAAATACATCAAGAAAGGCAGACATTAATTGGGGTACACCACCCACGGGTCAAGAAGTGAACTCTGAAGGCATTCTTCAAAGGTTCAGAGAACAGTTGATGATGTGATGGCATCAAGTGAAACAATGGAAGACATGCAATATTCAGGTTTATGTTTGCTGACAGCTGAAGAGCCTACCAGTGTAGAAGAAGCTATCAATGATGATAACTGGAGGAAAGCCATGCTTGAGGAGCTGAAGGCTATCCATGATAACAAGACTTGGGACCTTGTTGATTTACCAGCAGAAAACAAGGCCATAGGACTGAAATGGATTTTCAAAGTAAAGAGAGACCCATCTGGCAATATTAAGAAGTATAAAGCTAGACTAGTTGTAAAAGGCTATGCTCAAACTCAGGGGGTGGATTTTGATGAGGTATTTGCACCTGTCGCGAGGCTAGAATCAGTGAGGGTGTTACTGGCCCTTTCTGCTACTGAAAATTGGGAGGTGCACCATATGGATGTCAAGTCTGCATTCTTGAATGGTGAGCTCAAAAAAATAGTATTTGTCAGTCAACCACCTGGCTTCCTGATGAAGAAAATTCATCGAAGGTACTCAGACTCAAGAAAGCCCTGTATAGGTTGAAGCAAGCACCAAGAGCTTGGAACATAATGCTTGACAGGGAGCTACACTCTCTGGGTTTCAAAAGATGTGAGTCAGATCATGCACTTTACAGAAAGGGCATGGGAGAAGAACTCTTGTTAGTTGGAGTATATGTTGATGATTTGATCATTTGTGGTCCAAGTCCAGAGAAGATAAGAGACTTCAAACAGAAAATGAAGTTGAAATTTTCCATGAGTGACCTTGGACTGTTAAGCTATTACTTGGGGATTGAAGTAAAGCAAGAAAAAGGAGAAATCTCAATCTGTCAAAAGGCCTATGCTCTGAAGATCCTAGAGATTGCAGGCATGAAGAACTGTAATCCAAGTGAAGTTTCCATGGAAGCTAAAACTCACTTGTGCAGAACAGATGGAAATGGCAGTGTGGATGCCTCAAGATTCAGATGTATCATAGGTTGTCTCAGGTACTTGGTTAATACGAGGCCTGATATAGCATTTTGTGTTGGCATTGTGAGCAGGTACATGGAGAATCCATCTGAACTTCACTGGGCTGCAATGAAACGCATTCTGAGGTATTTAGCAGGCACTAGTGTTTTTGGGTGCAAATACTCAGGAGGAAAAAGACTTGAAATTATGGGCTTCAGTGACAGTGATTTGGCAGGGGACATTGAGGATAGGAAAAGCACTACTGGTATCATTTATATGCTGGCTGGGAACTTGATAACATGGAACTCGACCAAGCAAAAGGTAGTAGCTTTGTCTTCCTGTGAGGCAGAGTATATGGCAGCATCTGCAGGAGTTTGTCAAGGTATCCGGCTCTGCAGATTGCTGAGTGAGATATTGAATGAAGAGCCTCAAATGTTCAAGCTGTGGGTGGATAACAAAGCAGCTATTGAGTTGAGCAAAAACCCAAGGTTTCATGATAGAGTGAAACACATTGATACCAGATTTCATTTTATTCGTGACTGTGTTGAAAGGGGCAAGGTGAAACTGGGTCATGTTGGGACCAATGAACAGCTTGCAGACATCCTGACCAAGGCACTACCAAGAGTAAAATTCATTGAGAATCGTCGGATGCTAGGAGTTGTGCAGGTACAACAAGATTAAGGGGGTGTTTTGTTGAAATAATCTTGTTGTCACGTTGCATGTTTTTGTCACCCATGTTAGCTGTAGAGATGCATTAGGGTCTGAGTTATTAAACTCATTCAGCATTCAGTTAGTTAAGTCCTGCATGCATGACAGTTCAGGCGCACACGACAGATAAGCCTCGATGCTAAGTTTGTGGATCGTGCATGGTGCGTGCATCCCGCGAAGATCGTGTTGAAGACGTTGAGGACGTCGTGTGTGCGTGCGTCTGTACCACTGTTATTTATATTCAGTCATCATCAATACAAAGGCACGTGGTCTGGCCACAACACACCACTG
Organism: Neostapfia colusana; assembly: GCA_030760725.1. NCBI lineage: Eukaryota > Viridiplantae > Streptophyta > Magnoliopsida > Poales > Poaceae > Neostapfia > Neostapfia colusana. The sequence goes on from JASWHV010000018.1 coordinate 9,248,565, forward strand.
TATTTTTCTCTACTCTCTACCTCGTGGGATTCAGAGTGAACGCTGAGCTGGAGTTACTTGCAGGAAGAAGTGTCGCTCCAACAGCCGACGTCCCCGTGCGCCCTGATGCTCCGGCTGCCGTACCCCAGCGGGTCCGGCGGCCCCGCGGCCTGCTTCTCCCACGCCGGCCGTGCGAAGAACGCCGATGCCGCCGCGTCCAGCCGGCTCGCCACCCTCGACGGCACGCCGTGGTTAACGGCCTTGAAGAACCCGCGCTCCGCGCACGCGCCCACCAGCCGGCGCGCCAGCTCGCAGCGCCCGTCCGGCGCCGACATGTCCACCGTCGGGATGGCGCCGAGGTGGAGGGACTCTAGCGCCATCGCGTCGTGTCGGATAATGGCAACGCGCTCTCGATCGAGCTAATTCTTGTGTGAGCAGCTAGCGAGCTTAGCTTGCCGTGGAGTCGCGTGATGTGATGCGCGCGGCGCCCTTGCTGGCAACGAGGTGTGGTGTGGCAGTGGCGCTGCATATATGGGGATTGGACGTGTGGAAATCCCCATAGGAACGCTGACCGTTTGTTCGTGTTTTGACATGGTGTATTGGCTCCAAGTATTTCTCACGGATGATCCAACGTGTTTAGAGTATAAGAATGAAAGAAGTTGCTGGTGATTTAATTGTTTGTTTCCCACTCAGATTATATAATCCAGCTTATAATCTAGTATAATAAGTTGATAGAGAGTAGCTTACTGAATTATGACTAGCTATGATCTCATATATGCGTGTTTCGGCTTAAAATTATAAGTTGGATTGTATAATCTAGATAGTAAACAAACAAGCCTTAAGTCTCCATATATGTATATAGGGCTTGTTTATTTGTCCCTCACATTATACAAACTAGATTATTTAATATTAAGCTGAAATAAAAACCTACTCCCTCCGTTTCTCTTTATTTGACGTAGGTCAGTTCATTTTGAAGTAACGAGCGTGTCGGTGTTTCAGACTTTCGACTAGTAATCAAATGTGCCGTGCATTCTACCTCGAGGTAGCCTAGCTAAGAACACGAGAAGGATTATCCTGGTTCGGGCAAGAATGGCCTCCGTCCAGCCGGGGTGTCTCGCTTATTCTTACACAAGAATGAGAGTTGTTCTTACAAATGCGAGAGCCTGCCCTCTCGAATCGGCAGACCGCTCTTATTTATACTCTCTTTCTCCGTATCGTGGTGGGGAGGCAAGTTGTGGGCGCAGGAGTGCCTTGTCCCGTCGTACGTTCGACAGGGTACTCGATGGAGTCGTCGTATCTGTAGCCTGCTGCTGTTGCACCTGCTCCCGTCTCGTCGTTGGGGGGGGGGGGGGGGGGTACTCCATACCGAGGCGCACGCGCGCCCTACGTTCCACCCCTCTTAGGTCCCGTCGGAGGTGACTTACATTCAATACCGGAGCCAAGGGGTACTCGATTACCCTTCCACTCGAGCGAGGCGACGCTTGCTCCACATTAAAGGCCATTCTGCCTCACTCCTACCCGAGGTTGGTCTCGGGTCCTCCCTTCGGGGCCGCCTTGAAGGCGGGTCATGCATCCTACCTAGGGGTCAACCCCGGGCTCCTCGTCCCTCCTTCTTCCGAGCTCGGGCTCGGGCCTACTCCGTCGTCCTTCGTGGGATGCCCTTGTGCTTTTTCCCCGGGGGATAAATGCAGAACCCCGTCAGTAGCCCCCGAGACACCGACCGACCTCGATGATCGGCCAGGGGGTAAACCTCAATTGGCCTCATTCCTACACAATAAAAACAAAACAACAACCAAAAAGAATCATTAGTACTTGACTTATTTAAATAGCCGTGACGTGTGAACCTCCAACGGTCGGTCACGACCGTTGGTCATCCCCGTTGTGGCCCTGCGGCAAGCCCTCGGGTCCCTCTTTTGAGAGGCCAGGTTGTTGTTCATGGTGAGTTCACCTCGCCCCCCATTCGCGAGCCGTTCATGGTTCGGAGGGGTGGGGTCGATCGGGGGCTTGTCTCGATGGCCGAGCCCCCAAGCCCAGTGAGCTGCCTAACGGGTGAGCCGAGTGAAACCCATTTGTCCTGTTCGTTTTGTATGGCCGGAACCATTGGCCCTGCTTCGCACTGAGGGGCTTTCTGGTTGAGGCTTCGTTGCTCGCGTTTCACTGATTCCTAGCTCGAGGCATGCGTGTGGTTCCTGAGCTCTTTGTTGGCTCGGGCAGCTCGCTGCCGACCCTTCATGGGGCTACCTCAGTGCTTGCACTGCTGAGGCTCGACTACAAGCATAGAAGCATCGGGGGGGGGGATTCATCCCAACCGAAATTATTTTTTTGTGGACTCCTTCGCGTCGCTTGCCCCTCACTCGAAATCGCCCCGGGTGGCTGCTGAGCCATCCACTGGCCGACCTTCGAACCCGAGACTTTCGAGCCCATTAATGCGGGCTGGAGACTTACGTTCCTTCCGTGGACGTGTCACCTTTTGTGTTGTCCAATTTTACCGGGGTTGAGGAGGGGATGCTCAACTCGAACCCCGTGTCGCGTTCGTGGTTTCTGTCATAGAGACAAACGGTTACGCCCCCGTTGGCTTTTTGTGCCTTTTAGGCTGGTTTCGCCAAGGGGAAACCGAGGAGGCGCCGCTCGACTCGGTTCTTTGGCAATCCATTCGGTTTTAATCCGGGGGACGATTGATGTTTCGGCGGCAGTTCCCTCGAGATTGTGATGGTCTTGAAGGGCCACCTGGCGCCTAACGGTTGCCAGCCTAGTGACACTGTTCTACCCACATTATATGTTTGTCCTCTCGGGTTTCTTTCCGCGCTCGCCTGTTTCGCATTTGCTATCTTTTCCCCTTCGCCTTTCTGTCTTGCGTAGCGCTCCGCCTTCTTCCTGCCTATTTCATCTTTGCCCCGCCGTGGCTCCTTCGTCTCAGTGTCTCTGCCATAGGGGAAAAGGGAAAGTTCTGCTCCCTCTTGCGTGGTGCACTCTCCCATCTCGCCTAGCAATGCTTCGTGGTTGAAGTCAGAGTTCCGGCAGGGCCGCATCATTGCTCTCTGGGAGATGGGGCTGCTGTCCGAGCATGATGCCCGTGGCGTCCGCGTCCCCTAGGAGGAGCAATTTCCCTTTCCGAGGGCCAGCGAGGTTGTGTCGCTGGGGGCGTTTCACCTGCGCGGGCTGGGTTTGCTGATGCAGCACTTCTTTCGCGTCTTGCTGCATAAGTACATGCTGGAGCTCCGTCATTTGAAGCGGGACGACATTCTTCAAGTGTTGTTCTTCATCATCTTGTGCGAAGCATACTTGGAAATGGATCCTCACTTCGAATTGTGGAGATTCTTCTTTCGTGCGGCCGTCGTCTGATCATGCCCTGCTCCCGTCCGTGGGGGCGCTGTCATCGAGCCACGTCGTGGGCGGTCGAACTTCATCTACGTGCGCCTACCTCCTCCCCTGATCAGATGGGAGCGTCGGGGGTTCTACATCAAGAACGACTCCCTCCCTTCCACCTTTCTTGGATAGGTCTCCTCGGGAGCAAGATTCTCGGAAGTGGGGGACCCCAAGGAGGGAGATGGGAAGACTCGACCCGACTCTTCAACAAGTTCGGGAGGTGAAGAGGAGGGGCCCTTTGGGCACCCATCTTGTTCAGACCTTCATTCGGCAGAGAGTGGTGCCTATCCGGGTCCGCCCCCATACTCTCAACTTCTACAGGGGGCCGGACGATCTGTGTTGGGAGTCTGTCGGGGAACTTTCCCAAGAGGACATGTCTTGCCGTTTCCAAGTGATCTTGGGGTTGAGTGCCAGCAATCCTTGTTCCCTCGGTCCACCTCCTCAGCGCGACTTCTCCGAATCTTTATGGGCTATGGGGCATCGTCAGCCTACCCAAGGTTCCAGAAGACTTGGCGAGGCGGACGTCGAGGGCCGCCTTGGAGGCCGCCAAGAAGCTTAAGAAGGATGAGGCCAAAGCTCACCGGATTCAATGTGAGAAGCAGAGGCGTGTGGCGCGTCCGGCCGATGAATCCGCCCCCGAGTCATCATTGGAGGACGACACCCGGTCGACGGAGAGCGGAGGTAGCCTAGTTGAGGCTCCGGCTCTTGCCGCTCAGGTGGTGGTGGAGCGGGTGTCTAAGCCCACTCGTGACCAGGGGCGGAAGGATAGGATGAACATCATCCCCGCCCAGCGTCCCTGCATCGGGCCCGACGCCAGCATTTTGGGGGCTCGGGCGCCGGGTGCTTGGATCGTTGGGCGGCCATCGCCCTCTGAGGGATTACAACGGACAGGTGATCGAGTGTTGGAGGAGGGTCTAAAGGGCGCTGAGCCCGGACCAACGGCTCTTATCGTGCGTGGCTCCACGTCATTAGGTGCTCGAAGGTCGAAGGGGGCAACTTCGGCTTTCGCTCCGCTTCCCACCGTTCCTCGTAACCCGGACAACGCGTCCTCGTCATGCGGGTTGTGCGCCGTTCTTTGACAGCGGGAGGATACTTCCCTTTCCCTCTTGCTGTGTTGTCTTCCTCTCGATTCAGTTTTCTGATCCGCGCCTTTGCGCAGGAGGCCCATCCGCGCGCAAGAGGCTCTCCTGAGCACCGCGGCCCCGCCTGAGGACCCGCGTGAGATGACCCGCCTTGCCGATGATTGGACCATTGAGCGAGAAACCAGTCCTGGCCTCTAGTTCGGCGGCTGTCCCGACCTCAATGTCGCCGGAGTGGAAGCGGTGGCTGCGGGTGTCATTTCTCGACCACCGACGCAGGAGCGCCTGCCGACCTCGGGTGCAGGGATCGCCGGTGCCGAAGCTAGTGGCGTCCCGTGACCAGATGAGTGGGGGTGAGAAGGAGACCTGGGCTCCCTGTGCTCCCATCTCATTGGCATCCAATCGAGTCTCTTGACAGAGCGCGTTCGTCTGAACGTCGTGCTTGGACAACTACGGGAGATGGCTCTGAGCAGTCTAGTGAGCCTTCTTCTTCTTTTCTTGCCATTGCAGATTCTTGGGTCCTGACGAGAGGCCTCTCCCTTGTTGTTAGGAGCTGTTTTGCTGAGCATCTAAGGACTCCCGGTGTCTCTGCGAGAGCGAGGATTGTCGCTTCCGTGTGGAGGCTGAGCCAGCAGAGGTGCGAGCGAAGCTCGAGAGAGCCCGTGCTATTGCGGAGGAAATGGCTCGGGAAACTAATGCCACGATCAAGGGGGCATCATCGTATTTCACAGAGCTCGCCTGCCTTCGTGCGACCACCGAGACCATGCAAGGGGGCGTGGCTCAGACCGCGGAGGAGTTGTCGGCCTACAGCTAGGAGATTGTAAGGGCCTCAGTTTTGGCACACATTTGAAGTGTTCATCACCACACCACACACCTCATTTGAGGAAAGATGATGAACCAAATGAAGAGCATGTAACCACCATCAACATGCTCATTAGAGAACAAACTCACATATTGCAAAAGTGGTATTTCCCACATGTGATATAGGTGGGCTGGACTTATGAAAACTCCTACACATTGCTAAGGATGTCCATGCCAAGTTTCACCCAAATTCAAAACCTTTTTGAGGTTATTTTGGGTATAGATAGAAAGAGGACAGTTTGAAACCACGTTCAAATTCAAACTGTTTTTATCCCATGAATTTAAAAATGTGAGGCATATTCTTATTCAGCACATTTTTGTGAGCTCACACACCAATTTTCACTCCATTTGGAGTTGATCTTGACATGAGCTAAGTGGGACGAATTCAAACTTTATTTGAATTCAAAACTGAACTTGTGCTGAAATTCACTCAAACCGAACCCAATTTGAATTCTATTCAATTCAAATGGCTCAGGGGTGAATAATTTGAATCACCAGGGGTATTATGGGGCTCACTGTTTACAACAGTGATTAGGAGTAAATTTCAGAGGTTAAAACCCCGGGTGGGGCCCACATGTCATAGAGGGAAGAAGGAGAAACTTGCACCCAAAGTCAGAGTCTCGGTGGGAAATTCCACCGAGCAGCTGTCGGCTGTGCCACCGAGCAGCTACCGGCGCCACCAGCTGCTTCCCTCTCCGCGCGCTGGCGCCCAGGGCGGCTGGCTCGCGCCCCCACGCAACCGGCACCGCCTCAGCCGAGCAGGAGTCGGCCGGCTTTATCTTCTCGCGGGCAAACCCGAGCAGCGGCATTGTTTCTCGCCGCAGCTCTCTGCTCAATCGGGAAAACCAGCAAAACCATCTCCTCCTTCGTCCCTGAGCTGCTAGACAGCCACCGGAGCTCGCACTCCACCTCTCCAACGCCAGAAACCTCGAGCTCTGACCTCCTTTGCCCAAAGACGATCGCCACCGCGGCGACCTAGCCTCAGCCGAGAGTCAGGCGCCCGTGGGCAGCATTCCACAGGCGTTTTCACGGTCCAGCGAGAGAGGCAACAGGAGCGCGCGACCACCGTGCTGCTCTCCTCCAAGTTTGGAAACCAACCGTGAAGAATCCGCAGAGAATTTCCAGTTTTTGCTCCGGCGACCGTAAACCGAGCTTCCGGTACGGTTTCTTTAAATTCTCGCTCCATGATCTTTCGGAGGTCATCAAATCTTGCACATAGACGCTGGACTAGCCAGCGATCAAGTTCTTTTCTGCATCCGTAGCGTGAAACTATCTAGGAGTGACGAATTTCGAGCTCGATCGAGGGCGGTCATGGCGGGCACGATCGGTCACACGGTGCCGACCGTCTTGCCGCCATCCCTGAACCCTTTTGACACCTTGTCGAGCTTCCTAGAGGTACACTGATGCTGTAGGGCCGTTTGTTCGAGGTGTTGGCAGGTTTAGAAACCTCGGTCGACGGTGTCGAACCTCAACCGAGGCCGCGGCACGTCGCCGAGCTATTTCCGGTCACCCCCAGCCCGACCTGTCACCACCAACGTGTTCCTCGACGTCGACAACCCCCTGGCGGTGATTTTCAGACCATGGGAGGTCCGGCAGCGGCGAGCCGGCGAGCCCCGAGTCTGCTCCGGCGAGGTCGGCGGCGCGGGCGCGAGAGAACGGCGGGAGGAAGACGAAGCCGGCTGGCCCACGTGTCAGCGGCTGAAGAATTTAAATCGGGATCGGGTGTGGCCAGGGATCGGCTGTGCTGGTGCGCAAATACCCTGTGAGCTCCGGTGTGCCGGACACCTCCGCGCTCGACACGTGTCCCCGCGGGCCCCGAGAGTTTAAACTTCTCCCCTGATTTTCAGAATTCTTCCAAACTTCAAATCCTCATAACTTTGGCTAGAAAGCTCCGAATCGGGTGAACCAAATTTTGTTGGATTCAGCTCTCTGAGCACTTTCCATCAATACCAAATTCAGCTCATGAAATTGAATAGTTTTCCAGAATTAAATCCCTAAAATTTAAACTGTTGGGAATTTTATCTGGAGAACTACTTTATGAAAAATTCTGAAATTTGGCTGAAAGGTTCATTGGAGAATCCTTGAATCCCAGTAAAATTTTCAGACTCATCCAAGTTCATTTAGTTACCCTAATTGGGTGATTAAGGGAACTGCCCAGAGAAAATAGAAAAATGTACAGAAATATTTTTCAGATTTTCTCCAATCTTAATTAGGACATAACTTTCTGTAGAATTCTTCAAATGACATGAAACCAATTCCATTAGCACCATCCTAAATTCTAGTTTCCAGAAAGTAATGGTGGGAGCCATGAAAAACCCTGGAATTGCTTAGAGGCTCAATTATTGACCAAAGAGTCTTTTATTTGTACAAGGTTCAATTGAACTTTGTTTCAAATAAAACTTGGTCACAACTCTGGTTAGGCCCCTACCAATCCACCATAAAAATTTCAGAACCAAAGGGGAGGGCTAGCTAGATTTATTAGCAATTATGTATTTAAGTTCACACATTGCATTTAAATTTACATGTAGTATTGTATTCAACGTGTAGCCATTGAAGAAGAGACCCCGGAAGTGCTGGATTTCCTTCTTCCGGACGAAGAACTAACTACTGACCAGCAGTAACAAGGCAAGCCCCGGTTTGCATTAACCTTTTTATAAGTTTTACTTTGTTTACATGTGTCATATGAAGTATGTTTGTGCATTAGGTATAGGATGGATGGAATCCCACTTGCATAACCAGAATTTTTCCCTAAGAGTGAGGGTAGTGTCTAAAACCTCGAGTAGACAGGCTATGCTTAATGAGTCATAGGACTTCGGTACAAGTCGAGTAGTTGGAATCTACTCGCGAGATAGGCTTGGGACACACGGGTTCGGTTGAGTGACGTGAGATCACTTTAGTAATGAAAATGAGACTAGGCAGGGGCTAGGGCGCAGCAAGAGGGAGTCTTGTGTGTGCAGCCCTGCTCCTGTCGATTGAGGACCGATCCGTGTGCGACCCTGCTGAACAAGTATTGAACGTACCGAAGGCATATCGGATATATGGGCCCCGATAAACCGATGTAGCCTAAACCTCCGGGCGTCGAGGCATAACGCACCGATTTATAGGTGTAGGCTGAGGGCAGCAAGGTGGAAATCTGCCAACGGGCATAGAGAGATGCTCCGTGTGGGGAACCTCCTGCTCGTTTCGGTGCGACCGGTTCGACGTTTGGGCTGTTGGGTGAAAGGTTGTCCCGTACGACATCGAGTGAGCGTGCTGTGCAGCTCCACGGGTGGGCGTATGTGACGTGCTCTTTGGGTTTCCCTGCAGGTGTATATCGAGTCGATTCGCCGTCCCTCGCGGTGACGAGTACCGCTTGTTCACTGTGTCGTAACGTAGATTAATGAATGGAATGTTATGATTCAATATTGCTGTGATGATATAATTGTATTGTTACATGTGTGCCACCAAATATTGCTCACTAAATTTCAGCTTTATGAACCATTAACTTGTTGCTAAAAGATGAACTAAGGATGAACTTGTAGGCGTGTCCATTTGCTGTAACATTGCTATCCTATGTCATGGTACACCTCATGTAGAGTTTCATGCGTAGGTGAGTCGGTTAAGCCTTGCTGAGCCTTCATGCTCACGGTTTCTGCTTAAGTGTTTTTCAGGTGAGGAGCCACCCACGGACTCGGAGTACGAGTCCACCGGCGAGGGTTACCCTCCGTCGGGGACCACGGCTGAGTGGGAGCCGTACACGCCGCGCTGAGCTTAGGAGTGCAGCTAGTGTGGGTTGCCCTAGGGCTGGGCAACCACTTTTGCTAGATAGGCGGGCGTGAGTTGTATAAAAGAAACTTCCGCTGTGAAATGAAGACCCTAGTTTGTAACTAACAAGTGTACTATTTTGTACATTCAGTTTGTTTTCCCATGTAATATAATGTGTTCTTATGACGTGTGCTGTCGGGTGTCGCATCGCGCGGCACCACCCTCTGCGATCCTGGATGAGCGGATTCCGGTCCGCCACAGAGATCCAGGAAACCTTGGTCTTCATCGAGAGGAAGAGGGACCCAATTGCGAGTTTGTCCCTTCTTCTCTTTCTTCTTTCGACTTCCGCATCCGCGTCGGCTTCACATCTTCGTGGTATGTCTTGTTGCATAAACGTAGGGGTGCATTACCGTCGCTGGGGATTTGGCTAAAGCTCGGAGGGAGGATGTGGAGAGTCTTCGTGCTTGTCTCTCTACTGAGGAGCGAGCATTAGAGACGGCTCGGTGCCTGGTGGTGGCGACTTGCGACTGGGTGCTGGGTTCGATGTTGGCCACTACCTCTACGGACTTCGCCTCCCCGGAGTCGCAGCTCCGGCAAGTCAACCAGCACTTCGCAGCGTTTCAGTTAGAGCTCGCCATCCTCTGGGGCGTCGGGTGGTCGATATGTGACTTAGTTCTCGGCGACCAGTCCGGAGTCGGGCTCTCCAGTCGGCTGGCCAAGGCGCTCGATAGTGCAGTGGATGGTCGTGACGGGATGTCGGGGAAGTCGGGTTCTTCTGCGGGGCCTGAGTAATGTTAGGGGTCGTTCTGTCTCACTACCCCACCCATTATCTTCATCTTCTTCACCGCTTTCGTGAGCTGGTGCCAGATCCTGAAGAGGCTTGGGCTGCGGTTACTCCGGCTGCACTTTTCTTGGCCGAGCTTGTCCTGGAGGAGGCAATCAAGGATGAGGTACACAAGAAGCGGAGGATGAATGGTCCCTCTGCGTAGTTAGGGTTCCTCAGGTTTTTGTTTCACTTTTGTATTTTGTGGGGGATATTGGCTCACCCTTGAAATGAAGAGAAACTTTTGGTATTTTGGCTGTGTTTGTATCTCTGGTGGATGGGTAGCCCTTGAGCACCGTGCGATGGTTGGTCTGCTCCTTCCGTCGTGTGGTGCTTCATCATGCGTATACTTCTTTTTTGTTGGTAATCTACTGGTCGACCCGTTTGTCATCTAACGGGGGTGTCATAGTCATCTACGGGGCTTGGATGGCTCTGGGCGTGGGGCTATCGCCCTTACCCTAGGGTTGGCCTTGTAGTTGTTTGGAAAGGGATTTTCTGACGGCCCCTCTAATGCAGAGTCAAGAGAGCTCCTTAGTCTGGTCATGTCGGTAGCCCATTCCATAGGCCCTTCTTATCCATTGTGCCTCATTCGGACTATGGCTTCGCTATGGGTTGTCGTTGTCCCTTGGCCATAGGTCGCACGGCTTGGCTTGGGAAGGAAGGAGTCAGGTACTTTTTCCATTACGCCTCGTTCGAACCATGGCTATGCTTATGGTTGTCATTTTTCCCTAGCCATAAGTCGCTTGGCTCAGTTTCGAGAGGGAAAGGGACCCGGGCTCTTTATCAGTTGTGCCTCGTTCGGACCATCGCTTTGCTCATGGTTTTCGTTTTCCCTTCGCTCAGGGTTGTTGTTGTCCTTTATCCATAGGTCGCACGGCTCAGTTTCGAGAGGGAAAGGGGGCCCGGGCACTTTGTCCATTGCGCCTCGTTCGGACCATAGGTCGAGCGGCTCCGGACTTGATAGGGCTTGATATGCTGGAACGAGTCTTCGAGTCTCGCACATATTTTGATAGGAAAAACAATGCTCCCTTCATATCGTTCGGACCGTGACCTCGTTTAGAGTTTTCGTTGTCCCTTAGCCGTGGGTTGCGCGACTCGATGAGGGAACCGTTAGTTTAATGCGAGCCCCCGAGGCTTCGCGCGCGTAAGTTGCATGGTGCCAGAGGTCGAGTCCGACTTTGTTGTGAAGGGAAAAGGTGTCGGATCACTAAGATCTCTAAACGTAAAAGATGGATAATCCTTGGCGTCTATATATAAACTTCGCCCAACTAGGGGGGTTTTACAAGTATAGTTTTAGTGGCGCCTAACCTATGCTTCTGTGGCGAGCGACACCCCCCTTCTAGTTGCTGAGTGGTGCGGATGTTGTCCGTGCCGCCTTTGCTGAGCCCCCGGGGTGGACGTCAGCCATCCTCGTGTCCTTCGAGAGACCGATTGAGAGCTGGTCAGGAGGGGTTCTTGCTGTTGCTCAACAAGTCGAGCTGGGTGCCCATGCTGCGGCCGCTGCTGCATCCTGTTCGCAACCATGTTGCTCACACATCAGAGCATGCAAGATCTTCGCCTCCACCATGATGACACCCCTGGGGCCTGGCATCTTCAGCTTGAGGTATGTGTAGTTCGGGATGGCCAGAAACTCCACATAAGTCGGCCTTCCCAGGATGGCGTTGTAGGTATCCTGCAGACCGGGTACCCCAGCGCAGTGGGTAAAAGATAGCCTGGACCCCGCCTCCCCGTTGAGGCGGGCCCCATCGTAAGCCACGTGCCCTTGGCCCCATGGTCAGCCCTGGGGCTGCCACGTGCGCGTGAGCTCCGAAGCTGATGCGTGCCCCGAGCTCCTGCCCGAGCCTCCCCGCTGTGGTGAGGTCCGGGGCTGACACGTGTCCCTAGGCTCCAAGCCACCTCCCCACTGAGGACAGCTCCGGTGAAGACACGTGCCCTGAGCTCCGGACCGAGCCTCCCCGCTGAGGTGAGGTCCGGGGCTGCCATGTGTCCCCTGACACCAAGCCATTCAATAAGAGCTCTAGAGCCGCCACGTGCCCCGCGAATTGTCGTGGGCCGTGGGTCGATGAAGTCAAGAAGGAAGTGCGCTATCAGGCTTCGCATTCAAGGCTCGCGCCTTCTCTAGAAGCATGGCGCATTGCACATGCCTCCGTCCCTTGCTCGTTCACCATTGCGGTGACAAGACAGGATGGCAAGGCGTGACAGCAGTACAGTGCCGCTCAACGGCACGAAGCCGCCCAAGCAAGGCGAGAAGACGCGGCGACAAGACGGCATCTTCATCATCATCTGCCACACGGTCAGAGGCGCTCAGCTCGTTAGACGGCGGGACTTAACTCTCTCATCGGCCACTCTACTCAGAGGACGAAGCCCTAGATCGTTTATAGAATTCACTTAGCTCTAGGGCCACTTATCGGGCTCCAAGCCTCATTATAACCACCCCGGCCTTGAACTATAAAAGGACTGCGGTGACCACCCTACAGAGGTTTCACGATTTCGCACCTCAGATTCCACAACGCACAAGAACTCACGCTCAAGCAGTAGAACAAGCACTCCCGTGGACCTAGGGTATTATGCTCCAGCGGTCCGAACCTTGTAAATCTCTAAGTTCATCCGCTCTCTCGAACCAAGGTCACATAGGGCGCCAAGCCCCTCCGGAAAAAATGAACCTCGCGGGCTGCTTCCGAGCAGGCCGGGAGGAGTGTCGCAGCTCACACTTCGACATTTGGTGCGTCAAGTAGGGGAGTTTTCTGCGCTCTCCACGTGACCATGGTGAACATCACTTCCCATGGCGAGCCTTCTTGCTCAGTTCGCCGTTGTCTCCAGGCGGGAGACGACGAAACTCCCCCCCCCCTCCAGAGCGGGCAGGTCTAGCCAAGCCGGCAGCCACGCGGCCGACACACTCTGTGTGATGTACGGGGGTTCTTCCGATATCTCGTCCAGATGAGCCGTAAAGACCCCCCGTCGAGCAGTGGCAGCAACCGCCCCAGCCCCGGGGCCGGCGCCACATCGCAAATGGATGGAGACGCCAATTAGCTTTGACGCCTCCGACTGCCCCGAGAAAATGGTAGGCGTTGGGCAGCTGCCTCTCCTCATCGCCCCGACCATCTCCAATGTGAAGCTCTACCACATGTTGATCGATGGCGGGGCGACCCTCAGCGTTATCAGCCTTGCAGCTTTCAAGAAGCTGCAAATCCCCATGTCCCAGCTTACCCCCTCGAGACCATTCTCGGGGGTAGGTCGGGACCCAATCTTCCCGTGCAGTAGCATCTCCCTCCCGGTGACATTCGGGACGTCTGAGAACTACCGTACGGAGAGCGTCGTCTTCGACATTACGGAGGTTAGCCTCCCCTTCAACGCCATAATCGGCAGACAAGCTCTGTACCGGTTCATGGCAGTAGCCCGCTACGGCTACTTAGTTCTGAAGATGCCAACCCTGAGTGGCGTCCTCAAGATCCGCGGTGACAGCACCACGGCTGTCTCGGCGCTGGAAAAGCTCCAGGCGCTGGCAGCAGCGCAGGAGGCTGCTTCCGGTCACACTGAAGCTAGCCGACCGCCTCCAAGCATGCGTTAGCGAGGGGTGACATCTGCACCCCGTGTGAAGCCCTTGGATGGTGAGGACGTACAAGTCAAGGTCATCCAAGTTGGTCCTGATGTCGTCCAGACCACCCAAATCGCCGGGTGCCTGGGAGGAAAATAGGAAGACGCGCTCGTCACCTTCCTCCGGGCCAATGTCGACGTGTTTTCCTGGCGACCGTCGGAAACACCCGGGATCCCCAGGGAGGTGATTGAGCACCAACTGAAGATCCATCCCGACGCCCTGCTGGTCCAACAGAAGCCTCGGAAGCAATCCATCAAGCGGCAAGACATCATCCATGAAGAAATCAAGAAGCTGCTCGATGTTGGCTTCATCCGAGAGGTCCATCATCCACGATGGTTGGCCAACCCTGTTGTCGTCCCCATGGCTGGCGGGAAGCTACACATGTTGAAAGTTGCCTAGAGGGGGATGAATAGGTGGAAAATCTGAAATTTGGCTTAATTAAAATGATTAGCTCACAGAGAGTGGACTAGTCCAGTCCTGAGGGCGGACTAGTCCGGTCACAGCAGATTATAGCTCAATGAGAGAAGAACGTAGTGTTTATCCCATGGGTTAGCTCCACAAAGGAGCCTACATCCACGTTGAGGTGTCCACTAAGGACCAGGTTGCTCTCAACCTTTTTCTCACCAAGCCACCACCAAGGTTGGCTTGTTCTTCCACTATATCACAAATGCTTCACAATATGTCGTGGGGCAACTCACAGCTTGAGGCTCCCATGAGAACTCAGCTCAAAGCACTTACAAAAAATTCTGTTCAACAGCACACCTCTGACTCAGTGCTGGAGAATCAACCAAGAGCTCTACGGTGCACACTCCCCCTTCTTCTCCTCTTCCCAAAACTCTCAAACCCTCAAGAATTACACTTGTGATTCCAAGAACTTGAAGAGAGGGGACTAAAAGGCTCTAGGAAGGCTATTTTGTTGTTAGGGTGCTTGTTCTTGTCTTTGAGGCCCGGGCAACCCCCTTTTATAGAGGTCCCGGGAACTAGACGTTGCCAACTGTCAAACCCCGGACTAGTCCGCCCTCTGACCTCGGACTAGTCCGGCTTGCAGGGACCGATGACATCACTCTTTACCAACTAAACGGTCGGATTCCACCAACTAAACGGTCGGATTCTACCAACTAAACGGTCACATACAACGGACTAGTCCGGTCCACAACGGACTAGTCTGATCTCACACACAAACCATTGTTCTAGTTGAGAACGACAAGTCTGGTTTACCGGACTAGTCTGGCCACAATGGGCGGACAAGTCCGGTCCTCCAAGAATTGGTCCCTGCAACTACTTCCCAGTTTTAGACGGACTAGTCCGATGGACACAGGACTAGTCCAATCTCACTCAGAAACTCCTGTTCCAGTTTAAAACGGACAAGTCTGAACCTACGAACTAGTCTGGCCTCAAAGAGGGGGATTAGTCGGGTCATCCAGGACTTAGCTCCTGAATGACTCGGGAACTCTCTCAAAGGACTAGTCCGTGCCCAGACGGACAAGTCCAAACTCACACAGAAACTCTTGTTCCGTTCTATATCGGATTAGTCCGATACTACGGACTAGTCCGACCTTCCGCCCCGGACAAGTCTGAACTCACACAGAACCACTTGTCCCGTTCTACATCAGATCAGTCCGATGTGCGAGACTAGTCCGGCCTCTGCCCGGACAAGTTCGGCCCTATTCCCAGGGCTTATCCTAAATCTTCACTCTACTCAAACTAAACTCGGATTATGAGCTCTTAGATGATTCTCAGCACTTTGCTCTATGATCACACTCATACT
Organism: Neostapfia colusana; assembly: GCA_030760725.1. Classification (NCBI taxonomy): domain Eukaryota; kingdom Viridiplantae; phylum Streptophyta; class Magnoliopsida; order Poales; family Poaceae; genus Neostapfia; species Neostapfia colusana. The sequence goes on from JASWHV010000018.1 coordinate 9,263,780, forward strand.
CAAAGGCTAAAACTCAACAAAAAAGAATTAAAAACCCTAAATTCTATTCCTCTTGTGCATTTGCCTTTTTCTCCTCTTTTCCTTTTTGAGTGTACCCATCTTCGTGAATTTCTTAATCACCTGTACTCATACTTGCAAAGCTCATTAGTCCCTTAAGTGTTGTCATTAATCATTAAAATCACGGGGAATTAGCCTAGATGCACTTTCACATGTGCATCGGCTACACCACCCTCAATAAGGCATGTCCGAAGGATCCGTTCCCTCTCCCCCGTATAGGCCAAATAGTCGATTCCACATCCAGCTGTGATCTACTGTGTTTCCTAGACGCGTACTCAGGTTTCCACCAGATACCTATGTCTAGGGAAGATGAAGAACACACCGCGTTCATCACAGTAGATGGTCTATACTGTTATGTGTCCATGCCTTATGGTCTTAAGAATGCTCTTCCTACTATTGTGCGTGCAATGCACAAGACGTTCGGAAACCTCATTCGAGACCTGGTCGAGGTTTATGTCGATGACATCGTAGTGAAGGTTAAATCGCAAGCATCTCTGCTCGACAACCTAGCCCTAGTCTTCGACAGACTGTGTTCCACACGCACGAAGTTGAACCCAGGAATTGAAGCTAACCTAGAGAATATTAAGGTGATAGAACTGATGCGACCCCCTGGTCGCATCAAGGATGCACAGAAGCTTACCGGATGCTTGGCTGCGCTTGGTAGGTTTATCTCTAGACTGGCCGAGCGGGCTCTTCTGTTCTTTAAGCTTCTACGCAAGTCTGGTCCATTCATATGGACCGAGGAGGCAAATGAGGCGTTCCAGGAGCTGAAGAAGTTCCTCACAACGCTACCAGTAATGGTGACCCCTGAACAAGGCGAGCAACTGCTCCTCTACATCGCTGCCACAACCGAGGTCGTGAGCATGGTTCTGGTGGCGGAGCGACCAGAACCCTGTCGCCCTCAAGTCCCGGAGGAAGCTGCTGCTGTTGTTGGTCTAAAGCCCCAGGGCTCACACTCTGCAGAAAATCCTTGGGATGGGGAAGTAATCAAGTCCCAAACAGGTGGACCTGATGATCGATTCATATCTGGGTCCGAGCTCCCAGAATGCAGTTCCGGACCTAGGGGCCTGGGGGTCCCGAGTCCAGGACCTCCCCAAGAAGAACTAGTCGGGTCTCAATCATCTAGACCTGACAAAAGGCATGCATCTGGGTCCGAGCTCCCAGAGTGCAGTCCCGGACTAGAGTGCCAGGGCCCCCCGGGTCCCGGACCTCCCCAAGAAGAACCAGACGGGGTCCCAGCCATCTGAACCCGGCAACAGGCGTGCATCTGGGTCCGAGCTCCTAGGGTGCAATCCCGGACGAGGGGGCCATGGATCCCCGGGTCCCGCACCTCACCAAGAAGAACTGGTTGGGCCTCATATGCCTAGACCTGACAACTGGTGTGCACCTGGGTCCGAGCTACGAAAGTGCAGTCCCGGGCCCGGAGGCCAGGGGCCTCCGGGTCCCGGACCTCTACAAGAAGACGCTTCGGACCACTTCGGCAGGGTTCAAACCATCTAGGTCTGGTCTACATCATTAGCGAGGTCCTCCATAATGCCAAGACAAGATATCTGGAGGTGCACAAACTGCCCTATGCAGTCCTCGTTGCATCAAGGAAGCTGCGCCATTACTTCTAGGCTCACAAGATCTCGGTGGTTACCTCGTACCCACTAAGAACCGTCCTCCGTTGCCCCAACGCCACTGGAAACATAGCTAAATGGGCTGCGGAGTTGGTGGAGTTCGAGCTCGACTTCTTACCGTGCCATGCGGTGAAAAGCGAGGCGTTAGCTGACTTCGTGGTAGAGTGGACTCCACCACCATGCCAACCGGGGGGCCAGGACATCGGTGAACCAGAGCTCAGAGATCTTGTCTTCACTAGGACCTACTGGACTCTCTACTTCGACGGCTCCTCGCAGAAGCATGGTGCCGGAGCGGGGTTCCGCTCGTTACACCAACCGGACAGCAGTTCAAGTACATGGTGCGACTTGACTTCAAGGCGACCAACAACATGGCGGCGTATGAGGCTCTCATCTTCGGGTTGAAGACTACGCTGTCCCTCGGCGTCCAGCAGTTGTTGGTCAAGGGTGATTCTCAATTGATCATCAAGCAAGTCAAGGGAGAGTGTTGCTGCAACGACCCACAACTTGCATCATATCTCCTCCAAGTACAGAAGTTGGAGAAGGAGTTCTTATCCTTGGACTTGTGCCATGTTACCCGTGCCAATAATACAGTAGCCGACGACCTGTCAATGAAGGCCTCCACTTGGGCTCCGGTACTTGAGGGGGTCTTTGAAAGGAAGTTGATGTGACCTACCGCCTGGCTAGCCAAACTAGGCGAAGGGGACGGGACCAGCACCTCGAAGCTGACGGTCTCGGCGGTCATGTTACCATGGCGCCCGCCAAGGATTGTTAGCATCACCAGGAACTCTGTGCAACCCGACGCTCAAGATCCAAATGCTCAAGTAGGTCCCAATGCATGAATCATGGAGATTCGGGACTACTTGAAAGACAATTTCCTTCCTGATGAATGTGTATCCACTGAACGGATTGCTCGGTTGGGTAAGATATACACGCTAGTAGAAGGGGATCTCTACCGGTATGGCGCTAATAGCGTCCTATTGTGGTGCATAACCCGAGAGGAGGGCTACAACCTGCTCTCAAAGATTTATGGAGGCGAGTGTGGGAACCATGCATGTTCCCGCACGCTGGTCGGTAAAGCCTTTTGGCATGGCTTTTACTGGCCGACATCTCTCTAGTTTGTCATCAACCTGGTCAAGAGATGCAAGGCGTGCCAGTTCCACGCTAAGCAGATCCACACACCAGCTCAGACGCTGCAGATGATCCCGCCCTCATGGCCCTTCGTTGTGTGGGGCTTTGACATCCTGGGACCATTCCCTTGATCCATCGGAGGGTACCGGTACCTCTACGTTGCCGTAGACAAGTTCACCAAGTGGCCAGAAGCTACCCCTATAGTAACTATCAACAAGAAGTCAACAGTCAAGTTTATCAAGTCAATCATCTACCGGTTCGGGTCCCGAACAGAATCATCACCGACAACGAGGTCTAGTTCACCAATGCAGTATTTCAAGACTGCTGCGAAGACCTCGGCATCCAAGTTTGCTATGCTTCTGTTGCTCACCCAGAGAGTAACGGCCAAGCCGAGAGAGCAAACACCGAGATACTAATGGGACTTAAGACGCAAACCTACAACAGCTTGAAGAAGCACGGTGCCAATTGGGTTTAAGAGCTTCAGTGTGCACTGTGGGCTAGCCAGACGTCCCTCAATCGCTTGACAGGGGAAACACCCTTCTTCCTGGTGTATGGGGCTGAGGCCGTTCTCCCCCCCGGAAATCACCATGGGCTCATCCCATGTCCGAGCGTACGACGAAGCCGTGCAGGACCATCTCTAGCGTGAAGTTATCGACCTTGTCGATGAGTGATGGTGGCAAGCAGTTGTCCGAAACACACGATACCGTTAATCGCTCCAGCGTTATCAACAGCGGTTCGTGCGGAGTATACAGCTTGAGGTGGGCGACCTGGTGCTGCAGCGAATACTTTCTTGGGAAGGAGGGAACAAACTCTCCCCCAGATGGGAGGGCCCCTTACGAGTGACACAAATATGCCGCCCCGGTGCGTGCGCCTAGCCACAGAGGATGGGGTACCTCTACCCAATCCATGGAACATAGAACACCCCCGTAAGTTCTATCCTTAGCGCAGCGGTAGAGTTTTATTTTCTCTGAAAAGGTGTCATAGTATCTAGGAACAACGCTTAGAACAGCTAAGTCCCGGAGGAGTCTTGTCACTCTCGACATCTGGGATGGGTCTCTGCCTTCTAGTACGGTATGTTTCCTCCTATGAGAAAGAGCCTGAAGTGAGAAAGTTTTGCCTTCTCCTATGTATCCTCCCTTTATAGTTTGTGCTTCCTCAAGCATATTACCTGTAAACGGGCAAGCCACGTTCCCTTGGCTCTAAGGCCAGCCTAGGGGCTGCCACGTGCACTTGAGCTCCGGAGCTGACACGTGCCCTGGGCTTCGGCCAGAGCCTCCCCGCTGAGGTAAGGTCCGGGGCTGCCACGTGTCCCCTGGCTCCGAGCCGCCCCCCCCTCCCCCCGCCGAGGACGGTTCCGGTGCAGACACGTGCCCTGGGCTCTGGCCCAAGCTTCCCCAGTGAGGTAAGTTCCGGACCCGCCACGTGTCCCTCTAGGACAAGCTGAAGACAAGGCCCGATCTTTCCTAGGGTCCTTACGCCACCAAGGACCTGGAAGGAGTGGTAGCCGCACTGCTGGGGCGTTCTGGGTCCTTACGCTGCTAAGGATCCGGAGGAACAAGCTCAAGACATCGCAGAAGCTATCCACGTTGGTTAAAGTTCATTCCGGACCCTTGCGCTACCAAGGGTCCAAAGTCTACATCGACAATACAAGACAAGGAAAAACTTGAAACAAAGAAGCTTTCATTAATGACAGAGTTCTAGCATACAAAAGGGGATACAAGATGACTAAGGAACTCAGCAGCTACGGGTCGAGCAGTCTCCTGCTCTGTGGCATACTTGGTTGTCCCTCAAGCCAATCTCTACGCGTAGAGATGGCCACTTGCTACAAGACCGAGGACGACAGCAACTCATGCTGGACCGAGGCAATAGTGACATCCAGTGTCGAGTGGGCCAAACACCATCTATGGCAGATTTGGTTGTCCATAACAGTACCTGGAGGAAGGCTTGATCACTCTGGACTTAACCTTCCTCCGGTGCCGACAGGTAGCCCTCCTCCGGTGAGGAGCCTAGAGGACATGTCCCACACGACACTAGCGTATGGACTCTCTACGAGTCGAGAATCCTGTCCCCAACGGCCTCCCTTTCCATCGGCAAGCCATCAGGATGGCTTGTGCTTCTATCCGAGACCGTCAAGAAGAGGGACGCCTCAGTGAGCCGCACCGAAGGCCGCACACACACGAACATCTCGTGAAAGTGGACGAAGATGGTTGTCGATGCAAGAGCATCTGTTGGGCGAGGGTGCTGAGAAGCGGAAGCTTCCAGCGAGAAAGAGGAGAACAAAGGCCACATGGTGAGGGAGGGTGCCATCCAACATCAGAAGCCCCCCTTTTATACACAACTGCGACCTTCGGCAGGGCAACAGGTGCGAATATTGGGCTTCCATCTCTACACGATGCGGGTTATTCGCCTCCCCCAATGATCCTGGATGGAGGGGGTATTCACTGGCCTTGTTGCCTTTGCGACCCTTGAGATATGGTTTGCATTAGCTATGTCTGCAAAGCCATTGCATCGGCCAATGTTGGGGGTGGAGGTGATGGTATCTCCTCTCCTTCAGGTGTCATGTGATCCTCCTGGTTTACCTCTCCAGTTCCTTCTTGGGGGTCACTTACTCCATCTAGATTGTTGATCTCTGCTATTGTTGCTCGTGGAGTCCTACCACGGCGACCAACGGCTCTGCCTCTAGGGGTTGTTCTGCCCCTAAGAGCATGTTCATACTGAATGTGGCCCTCTCCTTCTTGTGTGGCACACGCACGACGAGCTTGAATGCGGGCGGATCTCTTAAGGACCATACTATGGATTGTGAAATCTTTTTTTGTATGCTTGTATACGCATATTTCTTCTTCTTCTTATTATTATTACTACTACCCGTGTATATGATTCAAATTTTATGTCATATAATACACCCTATTTTTGTAGGTGGGTTTTATTTGATATACATATAGGTATACGTGTGTATATACATATATGTATCTGATATGTATTTATTTTATTAAGCACACAACTTATTTCTTCCATTTGGTTATTTGGTCTGTATTTGAGTTAGAGCGCACAAGTTGCCACTCAATTTAAAAGCCAAATAAAACCAACAAATCACACTAATCATTGCTAGATACAAACTCCTATATACTATATTACCCTAGCGCACTACTCGTGACTCACTCTAGCTTATGACATAAGCTAGCCTACATAGGGACCTATAGTCATACTAGTGTTCTACGACTATAGCTGAGGTACGCAAGGATGGTCATAGTTTTTTAGGCTATGATTTCGACGTCACTCCTAGTAGGGTTGATGATGTCACCAAGTAACTTCTGACAGTTGTAGTCGTACTCCCTTCTGTTGGTCTGACAATGGGTCGGCATGACTGAATTCTTCAAGAAAGATTTGTATAGGTGTTGTGGAAGTCCAGTCTCGGGGAGACTTTCGATAACCATCAATGTGGGTCATCCATATTCTAGGATAGGTTGAAAGGGTATTGGTGATCCTTGTAGGCAAATAGAGTTTTCACGAGATACAAGAGCAGAAACATAGAGGGGAGAGAGACTTTTCGTAATTGGTCTTGTATTTGGCAAAATAGGCATCTAATGGTGTGGGATAACTCTAAGGTTTCGTCCTACGGCCAAGTACGGCTCTGTTACCACTCTGTCGGGACCCACCTTTCCTGAGGCCCACTTGTGCATCCCGTACCAATCTCTCGATCAGTAGTTGGTATCGAGTTCCATACATTAAATTATCCTCAACAGGACCTTTATGGTCTTACAAGAAAGTCTTAGCTTACAATCCATGGGCATCGTAGGACTACTGAAAACCGAAAGACATAGTCGAACTACAGCGGAATGGATGACACCCAGCCCTCACGCAGCCTTGGGCGCAAGACTAGACATACTCATCATTGAATCATGCTTCGTCTTCTTCTTCCCTTTCCTCCTCTGCTTCTGGGAGTTGTGAAGAAAGTAAGAGTGAGTACGGAAGGTACTCAGTAAGCCCTAACACTACTCAAGGAGATGTGTTTCATGCAAGGGGGTCGTTGCAAGGAAGGGCTATACGGCTTAGAGTTGCCGAAAAGCGTTCATGCAGGGTTGCTTTTGAAAGAAGGTTTTGCAAAGCAAAAGGTGGTAACAGTATCCTAATTTTAGTTGGTGCGACCTGGGGGAGTTGAACTCCATCCCGCCAGTTCCCTAAGTTTTATTCGAGCATTCAAGCCCCATGGCTTTTCTAGTTTCGACACACAACCGTAATATCCAAAACACGGCAAAAATTGCCACTCAACTGCATCAAGGAAACATACTAAGACTAATCAACAAGAGCCCGGAACATAGTGTGTCAAGACCGTGATAATAGTTATCCGGATTTTAACACTCTGCAGAGGTTGTACACCTTACCCACAAGTCATGCACTCCTAGCAAGGGAGTAGCATAACGTTCACCTCATCTTCCCCGAGTAACCCCACAATCACACCTCGGGACGCACCCAGGGGCTATTTGGGCAATTACTCTTCTAGCCGGATCACGGGTAATGACTCCCCCGTGTTTTTTCCTGGTCTCCCGTGACCTACTGGCCGCTAGATGGCTCATGTGGAAGTCACCAAGAAGGTAGAGGGAGTCCTGCCCATACATGTTCTGTGGTTGTACGAATTCACTATGACGAGGTCATATGAACCGGTCCTTAAGTTGGTGAGGCGGCTCCATCAATGTCCACGATAGGTGGACTATACCGAAGCACACACTACTCATTCACCATATCCCGCCTCAACCGTTCCTTTTTCTCCACTTCACCCCCACACAGTTGTACGACACAATTCCCCAACCCACCTCCTAACTCACACCACCAAGACACCTTTCAACACTTTTCGCAAATTTAATGAATAGTTGCAGTGAGTTGCGATGCGAACGTCGCAGGGTCCCTAAGCATTCTACTTTCAAGGAATCACACGCGTCATCACATTATAGTGTGATGACGGGGCCTTAGGGAATCAAGGATGTAAGTTTACAAGGTCAAGGAGGGGTTCGTGGCACTTCACATGTCAAGCACGTGACTATCACCTTGCAAGTATTCTGGCCTTGGATGACGAGAGAATGGATGCTACTTGCTAGAGTAACGGTTAGCCGACGTCATCGAGCTAGGTTAACTGAGAAGCAAGTAACCACCGTCACTATCAACGCATCATCTCGATGTTTTGAAACCATCGTGTCGTCCACTAGTCAAGCAGGTCTTAGCTACCTCAACATTTAAAAGTAATCACGGAAAAAATGCATATCAAAAAAGGCTCGCAGGGCAATTTTGCGAATCCAGGGGAGCAATTATGATCAAGGAGGTTAGAGCTTGACTTCACATGCTTCCAGAAATTCCTCGTAGTCCGGGTCTTCAAGTTCCTCGTCGGATTCCTCGTTTGCTATAGTACGAATTCACGCGATTCAGCGTTGAATCCAAAAGAACTCCAAGAAATCCAAACAAAACCTTAGTAGTGTGGTTGAAGGAAGTCTTATAGAAGTTTCGGTATAAGATATATTTTATTTGCGGCTTAGGTGGGGGATTTCATCGCTTGGGTAGTTAAACACAAGTTTACCCTAGATTCCCGAGCTAACTGATAGGTTGATACCATTATTAGGATTTATGGATTTTTCTTAGGTTTATTTGGGTCATGTCTGTTTGCCACACTACTCTAATAGTGTATTCCAATTTTTGAAGTTTTCCTAAATTTCTTCTACACTTCGAAATGTATTTTACAAGTTTCTATGTACACCAGGGGTATCCCTAGTAATTTCCTTGCGTGCTCAGAGGCTGCCAAGTGGGCCAAAGGGTCCAGCGTAGCGATTGTGTCTCTGATGTACGTGGACCAAGTCTACAGAGCTGATTCCCCCTGGTCCTTGGGAATAGGAGTGTGGTGGCAGCAATGTGGCAGCTGATTGGGCTGCCACGTGGATCGGGCTGTCGAGGTGTCTGCACGTGTGTGTCTTTGCTGACAGAGTTCTAGCTTTGATGCGATGTGTTCTAAACTGCTTATGTGTCATGTCACACATACACTACGTGTGCGCCACATGGGCGCCAGGGTGTGCGAGGTGGCTGTCACACGTGTGCCTTTGCCGAGATGGTCATGGCTGTTTAGCCAAGTGTGCACTTTTTCTGATGTGGTATGCCACGTAGGTGCCAAACGGGTGCCACGTAGGCTACCTGTGGGGAAGGGGCTGCCTGCCGGTGAGGCTAGCCGAAGTGGTGACTTTTCCTTTGATATTTCTTAAGTTATTGAAATGATTACAAAGATCTATTTTGGAAAATTTATTACTTTGTGTAGCGTCTTAGTGGCCAAGAAATATTTTAAATGGTTTATATTATTGTTATCGGGGTGGTATGACCATTTTGGAGAGCACTTATTAGCCTTTCCTAATTTTCCTTAGTTGATTAAGTGATTTAGGACAATTGTTAGTAATTAACTAATTTTCTAAAAATTATTTGGGTCATCCCTGCATGCTACTACACTCTAATGGCCTATTCCTATTTTTAGGGATTTTTCTGGAATTTGTCTGCACTTAAAAATATATTTTATGGAGCATTGTGTACACTAAGGGGTTGTTGTAGCATTTCTGCATAACTCTAGTGGCTGACAGGGGCTTTTGTGCCTTTAGTTCATGTGAACCAGGTCCAGAGGAGGGTTCTAAACCAACACTGGGTGGACTAGGCTGATGCGGCAATGAGGTGGACGCTGACTGGACTGCCATGTGGGCAAAAGTGTTGAGTTGGCTGCCACCTCATCTGCCGCGCAAGCAATGGGCCTTAAGGGGGCTGAGGGGGGTGTGACTGTGCAGCCACACGTGCATGTTTGATGATGTGGCATGCCATATGTACACCACATGTGGGCCACATGGGCGCCACATTGGCCGGCTGTGGTGCGGTGGCGGCTGGCCGGGGCTTCGACCTTTTCTTCGCGCGACTCTAGGAACTGTGGGCCGGTGATCTACGTGACGTGGGAAGCCTAACGGGGGTGGTTAGTGACGGTGAATCTCACCGGGGCGGCACCAACGGCTCGCCGGAGGTTGTCACCGTGGCGGTGTTCTTGGAACTCCTAGTCGTGCACGTTCTTCTTTGGTCCAACGTGTCGGGCGCGTGCGCGAGGGTGTGTGGAAGGATGTGGGGACCCTAGCTCGGCCAGGAGAAGCTCCACGGCGGCCAGCGGCGGCAACTTGCTCAAGGCAGGCACCCCTACAAGGCCTAAGTGTGAGTTCTAGCGGGTAGAAAGGCTCTGTGAACTTCTAGGGACGCCGAAGGAAGCGATGGAAGGAGGTAGGGAGGCTCACCGGCGGCGAATTCGGAGGTTGCCGGACTTGGGGAAGAAAGAGGCGAACTCCAAAATTCGCTTCGGATGGTGCTTGAATCCGCTTTGCTATGTTCATTGGGCGCTTCAAGGGAGTGGTGCGGCGCTTGTGGACGAGTGGAAGGTCCTTTAAATAGTCGGGCAAGGTCGGTTCTCGTCGAGGCAGTGGCGGCCGATATTTTTGTGCGTGTGATTCGACAATGGCGGCCGGGATTTCGGGGTATGGCACGTCGGATCAGTTTAATGGAGGAGGGGACGTCTGTGGCTATTGGTATAGGTAGTAGCGGCCGAGGGGACAGGGCACCGGTAGGATTTGCGCAGGAGATCGGGAGAGAGGCAGTGGGAGGAGGGAGCACGCCTGGAGGTTGAAGAAAGGTGGGGGCGGTGGGGATTTTGGGCCGACCTGGGCCGGGCTGCGTGCAAGGAAGGGAGGAAAGGGGAGAAAGGAGGGTTCGGACGGCTGGGGAAAAGCTGGGTCGCGCCAGGAAATGAAGGAAGGAAACGAGATGGGCTCGGCCCACGAAAGAAGTTTTGATCTTTTTACAGAATTTGCTTTTGAATTCAGATTTCAATTTGGGTTTGTCTTTCATGCAGTAGTTCACTGATTATTTTATTTAACCTCCCTCATACTCGATTTTTGTTTTAAATTAACGGATATATACAATATTTATGTTATACAATCCCTCATATGCCACTTGGTTAATATCTCCTTTCTTGCTTCATTTGTTTTATTTTTGACTAACTATTGGCGCACTTATATACGCATATATACACATATATGCCAACTTTAGCCGTTTAATTTGTTCGCTTTAATCAATTTATTAGTTGCTTGTATGCATATATATATATATATATATATATATATATATATATATATATATATATATATATATATATATATATATATATATATATATATATATGGCGCTTTACTAATATTTCAAATTTTGCATTTAAGTTTTTGTTATTAGGTTTTTTGTTGTCTATATGTTGTTTTTAAATTAGTTTTGGTTCGAGATTCCGCTCCATTCTTCTGTTCATGGTTTCGCGGTGGATTTTCATATACCTATATATATACATGCCTCAGTTTAACAAGAATTTAGTATATGCTCATGATTCTCTCAACTTTTTATTTTGGACCGATTTCGGTTTGGCATCAAAATTTGGGTTGTGACACACTAGGAGCCGAGCGGGTAACATCTCGGGAACATCTTGTGGTTCCCGAGAAGAGCGGCGCAGTGGAACTGTGGCAACCAACCCATTGCACTACAGGATTCCCGTCAACATATGACGGCTAAAACCGTCGTATATAAACAACTGCCGTCGTATATACGACGGTTTATATACGACGGTTTGTGGCCGTCGTATATATTTTGTCGTATATATAGTTATATACGACGGCACCGTCGTATATAACAGTATATATACGACGGCCGCTTATATACAACGGCCCGTTTCGTAGACTTGGCCCAGTGGGCCAGGGCCTTTATATACGACGGCTGGGCCCTGGCTGTCGTATATAAGGCCTTATATACGACAGCCGCTGGGCCACGACTGTCGTATATAAGGGCTTATATACGACAGCCGCTGGACCGTGGCTGTCGTATATAAGAGCTTATATACGACAGCCTGGCCCAGCCGTCGTATATAATTTAGGCTTATTTACCACGACCCTGTATAGCAGTCGTTGTATATAAACTATACAGGCCGACGTATATAAGCTTTTCTATTTTTTTTTAAAAAAAATAGAAAATGGCTAACCTGGCTCGATGACCAGCTACACATCCAAAGACAACAACAAAACAGTTTGATATATAAATTCACAACAAAGTGCAATAGTACACATCGACAATCACAAAGTCTGACATCCACACAAATACAAACAAAATCACAAATCTATTGATTACTAGCCCCTCCACTACCTCTGGGAGCGAAGAAGTCATCCTGCCACGGCGAACCTGGCGCCCTTAGCTGTGGCGATGGAGTCTGAGCCTCCGTCCCTGATCCCTGCGAAACAAAGTGACATATGTACAAGTTTACAATTGTTTTTCTAGGTTCATTAGAATTCTTAGCGGTTGGGGCTTCCACTAAATGTAACTTTCTTTTTATACCTGTACTCCAGGAAACTGCTCCTGTGGTGGCGACGGCTCCAGCACGAACGGAGGTGGCTGCCACAACGGTATCTGGATTTGCTGCCCTTGCTGTCGAGCTAGCGCCTGCCATTTCAAACATTACAATTTACAAAACTAATTGAAATGCAATATAATTAAACTATAATTGTATGTTTCTTACTTCTATTGCCGCTTGCATCTGTGCCATATAGGACGCATGGTACGCCATGGCAGCCCTGTTGTTCTCTCGCTCTCTCGCCAAGGCCTCCTCCTGCCGAGCCAAGCTCTCCCGAAGCGTCATGACTTCGAGATCTCTCTCGGTGACACGGCGGCTGGAGGAGCCTGCAGCCGAAGACTACGAGGAGCTGCCTCTCGCAGGTCGTGCCTCCCTAGAGTTGACGACTCCAGAGAATATGGCAAGCCTAAAAAAACGAATCAATTCAAGGTAAAGTTAAATAATCTTGAATTGAAAACAATGAAAGTAAATGAATTCACCTTCCGTGTGCTTTTCCACCTCCGCTTGCATACGCGGCTTGAGGGTCGTTGTTCGGGGAGTTTTCCCCATCGAACCCTTCGCCGTGTATCCTCACAGCCTGTTGCCCATACCTAGTCTGAAAAACAATGAAATTGTGTAAGTTCAACAACATATATAGTGCCAAATAATTTCAGAGGTCATGAAACTTACCAGGCGCTCCGCAGCGTACTGACTACACTGCTCCGGCTGAGAAGGGTCAGCGTGACCTCTCCTATAGACCGCAGTAGCACTCGGTCGCACGCCGGTCTCCTTTTCCTGTGAACATATGTTAGTACGAACAATACTACATTATGAATATAATAAAAACTACCAAGAAACTTACCATCCATTTAGCCATTCGCACAAAACCTTGGACGCCCATACCGTGCTTCCCTGAGCTCCCTCTGGCATCTCGAGCCTTCTTGGACTTAGCGATGAACTCATCGCTAGCCCAATACCTGCAAAGGGCTCGGTAATCTTCAGTTCGTCCCTGTAACCAAGGGACACTAACCTGCACACATGCGTAGTTCATTAGATGTTACTTAGAAAAATTAATATGAATAATTTAAAGATTACGCAACCTACCTCTGCGTATTGCTCCTCCGTCAAGTACGTGTCGGAGGCGTCTCTGAACGACCCAACCTCGTGGTCGTGGAGCTTTAAGTAGTCGTTAACTACTTGACTCCGAGCGTTCAAAAGCATTTGCATAACAAGCTTCCGAGCGTTCACTTCGAACACGGAGCGGGCGTGATCCATCTGCTCAGTCGAGTCCTCAAGGCGGTACCTGAGCTTTAGGAAGTCAACACAGTTCGACATATACGCACATTAATATTTGAAGGAACATAAAGAATTGAAACTTCAAATATTTATGAAAGTTACTTACCCAAAAATCTGCCCACACGACTCCCTGTAGGTTGTCATTCTCCGGGTGAGGAATGCGCGCGTAGTCATCCCACGACGTAGCTGCACGTCCATCAATCGCACCGGGGTAGTGCAGACGCACTAAGTTCCCGATGCAACCGTTCACCGTCCTGTGGTGTTTCTGCCCGTCGTACGAGAGGTCCTCCCAAGAACTAAAAAGTCGTTTGTTAAGTCATTAAGTAAGATCATAGTCTTTGAGAACAAATAGAAATGAATACTTTATTAATGTGTTACCTGTCTCCAACCGGACGAATAATTACCGACTCTCTAGAAATAGGTGGAGGACCAACAAAGTTACTCCTCCTCGTGCGTCTCCTCCGCTGTGGCACCGCGTCTGGTGACCCAGAAGGCTGGTCACCGGACGTGTCCTCAGGCTGGGTGCCCTCGGGCTCGCTGGGCAGACTACCCTGGGGGTGGCTGCCGGAGGGCTGGCTACCAAAGGGCTCGCTGCGCTGCGTACCCGTCTCCTGAGGTACCGCTCTGGCCTCAGACTCATAGTCCGAATCAGAATACAATGGTAAAGTAAGTAAGTTAAATTGAAAAAGTTATTTTAATAATTTTGTGCATTGTAGAAAGATTTACCTCTATACGCTGCAAACTGACAACCCTGTCCCACAACTCTGGACACGCACTTAACAGCTGAGTGCGTCTGCTCCCGCTGTAAGTGGAACCGTAGAAGTAGTCGTCTCTCTCCTGCGAGGGGAGGAAACCCCTCACACTCGGCGCCTTCTTCCCCTTTGAACCCTTTGAACCCTTGCTTGATGACATCCTAATCAGTTTAAAAATTAATTACTCCTAATCAGTTTCAAAAGTAATGTAAGTGATAATTAATGTCACTTTCATTTAAAAGAACATTACTCGTAATCAGTTTCAAAATTCATCAACATAATGATCATCAACATCACGATCATCAACATCGCGATCTATCGTCTTGAGCTATTTACGTTTCCGCTTTCGCGTTGTAGATGTCTCTACATCTGCAACGTCTCCTACTAAGTTATCGAGTCCTGCACCAGGCTCGACGATAAAAGAGTCTGGCAACTCTTCGTCTTGGTAAACTTCTTCAGTGTCTCCACTATCATGATAACCATCATCTCCAGGAGTATACAAGCGCTCACGAGGATTCACTTTATATACCACCCACCAAGTGCTAAGCTTCTTACATGGATAAGGTAGATAATACACTTGTTCCACTTGATGTGCAAGAACGTATGTATCTAAACCGTGTAAGCGTTCGTTGTGATTCACTTCCACCATGCCAAATTGATTTTCTCGAGTTCCATGATTATTATCAAACCAATCATAATCAAAGAACACCACTCGAAGTTCTTTATTGCCAGCGAAAGTAAATTCTAGAATTTTGTTAATGATTCCATAGTAATTGGTTTCTTTCCCTTGTGAGTCGATTGCTATCGTCACAACTCCGCAATTTGATGTTGTTGCGAGAGGACGAAGAGTTTTGAATTGAGTTGTACGGAATCGGATGCCATTTACGTCATATCGACCATAGCTTCTAACTTTCACTAATTCATAAGATAGTTGTCATAAATCTTGATGGATGTCTGTGTTCTCTAATACATAAGCTCGAAACCAGGATAAGAAATTAGGCCCTCCATTAATTCCAGCCCGTCGCATCGTTTCTACTTGCTTTCTCGTTGGTTGATGCTTATGTTTCCAGTTTTGGTTGTGGAACTCACTGTACACACAAAACACATGCCATCGACATTAGCATACATGTATTGGTAAATACAATAATCATCATAAATGTAAGAGAAACACTTACTCGAAATATTTATCCATGCCATCGATATTAGCATATATGTAGAGTAAAGCAGCAGTCCTTTCTCCTTCAGTAAAATCGTATGATGTGCTGCTGCCAACAGTAGTTCCCCTCGATTCAAAAATAGAGAGATCACTAACTGGTGGTTCGTCATCTACATTGTATCGCATTGCCGAAGTATTGACATTGTTTTCCTCTGCAAAGTAGAAACTAGAAAAGTAACCTACTTCCTTTAGAGTAAATGCTTCAGCAATGCACCCTTCAACCCTTGCTCTGTTGCCGACCATAGTTTTCAAATATCTCAATGCTCTTTCAATATGGTACATCCATCTATATTGCACAGGACCACCAACTTTTGCTTCGAATGGAAGATGTATAAGAAGATGTTGCATTGTATTGAAGAAACCAGGAGGAAATATTTTTTCCATCTTACATAAAACTACAGGTATCTCCTTCTCTAACTTTTCCATCATGTCTTTCGTTATTTCTTTGGCACATAACTGCCTATAGAATAATGATAGCTCAGCTAACACCTTCCACACCGCATCATCCAGATATCCCCGAAACATAACAGGTAAGAGTCTTTCCATTATTATATGATAGTCATGACTCTTCAACCCAGTGAGCTTTCCCGTTTTAACATTCACGGCTCGTCTCAGACTAGCAGCATAACCATCTGGGAATTTCAAAGTTTTCAACCATTCCATAACTTGTTTCTTTTCATTAGGTCGAAGCACGAAAGAAGCACGTGGCTTACCACCGCTTTCAGAGAGCTCAAGAGTAGGTCGATTACAAATCTCGGCCAAATCCTTTCGAGCATTTAAGTTGTCTTTTGTTTTGCCCGTGATATCCATGCACGTGCTTATGATACATTCGGCCATGTTACGCTCCTGATGCATTACATCAATATTATGCATCAGTATCAATAACTTCACATATGGTAGCTTCCAAACTCCACATACATGAGTCCAGTTGTGAATATTTCCGTAACCTACAAAGAATCCAGGGCGAGCTTCATCAGGGACTAGTGAGTCCAACACATCGGATACTTCACACCCGCTTAGGCGTTTAGGTGGTTCCTTAGTGACAACAGCATCTTTTCTGAAGGCATTCCTCTGTTGCCTGAATCGGTGGTTTCGAGGAAGCCAACGCCTATGACAATCAAAGTAGCTTATCTTGCCACCGTATGTAAGTCGAAAACACTTTGTGTCAGATGCACATATGGGACACAACAAATGACCATGTGTGCTCCATCCAGAAAACATGCCGTACGCAGGGAAATCATGGACAGACCACAAATAAGCAGCTCGAAGGTTGAATTTCTGCTTCTTGTAACAGTCATACGCTTCAACTCCAATCCATAACGTTTTCAATTCTTCAATCAATGGTTTCAACATCACATTGATATGTGATCCCGGATGATCTGGTCTTGGTATAATGAGGCTAAGAAATATAAACTCGTACTTCATAAAAAGAGAAGGTGGTAGGTTGTACGGAATAACAAAGACGGACCAACAGGAGTATGGTGTGGCATTTGTACTGAAAGGTGAAAAACCATCCGTCGCTAACCCGATGCGAACATTTCTCGCATCACTAGCAAAAGCAGGATCAAAAGAGTCCAAAGACTTCCATGCATCACCGTGCGACGGATGAGTCAACACATCTTTGTTCTCACGCACACCTTCTTTATGCCATCTCATGTGTCTGGCAGATCTTTTAGAAAGAAACAGCCGCTTCAACCGAGGTGTCACAGGAAAGTAACGCAATTGCTTATGTGCAACTTCTGTCATTACTTTATCACCATCGTCATTGACAACTTCGACAAACCTCGATTTTCCACACTTTAAACAATTCTTCTCTTTGTCTTGCTCTTTCCAAAATAGCATGCAGTTATCTGGACACACGTCAATTTTTTCATATTTCATACCCAGTCCAGATAGTAATTTCTTTGAGTGATACATATCTTTGGGCAGTTTATGAGGTTGTGGAAGAGCATCGCTTATAAGTTTCATCATATCATTGTAGCAATTATTAGAGAAGAAATACTTAGATTTGATTGCCATAAATCTGGTCATGAAAGTAAGAAGAGTCATTTCAGTATGATCATGCAACACCTCTTCAGAAGCTTTCAAGAGATTAAAGAATGCGTCTGCCTCATTTATGGGCGGATCCTCCGTTTGTATATCTTGTAACATCTCATCGATCCTGTCAACACCCGGACAGCCATCATCATCTTCCACTACATGAACGGCTCGAGGAGCAGACTCGCCGTGGAAACTCCAGACCTCATAATATGGCATGTAACCGTTTTTGCACAAGTGTAATGACAATGTCGTTTTGTCCAAAAACTTAGTATTCCGGCATTTCGCACATGGACAACAAACTTTATCGGTCGTAGACAACGAGAACACTCGATCAATAAAGTCGGCTGTCCCGGCATACCACTCATCTAAGTGACCAGTTGCCTTGTTCCAATCGGTATACATCCAACTACGGTCTTCACTCATGTTTAACTCTGCAGTTTTAAGTCAAAGAATTTATAGTTAGTTTATTATTTATTTATATCACGAACCTATATCTATTGGAAAGGATAGGTGCTAAACCCACCCAAGAGTGACCGAGACGAACATGCTTATAACAAGACACGAGGTCTAGATTCAGACGAAATTTCGGCAGCATAACCCCGCTATTCTTCAACTGCACGTCCAAAAATGGAGCAGCGGAGAACATTAGGGTTACGCTGTCAAAACTACGTCCAAATCTAAACCCCGCGTCTCATTATAAGCACGCCCTCTCGGTCACTCCTAGGCTGTCCAAAAAGGGACAATTCCGAACCTACACGCCTCACATGCGTAACACGTGTGAGACGGGCTGGTTCGAAACGGGTGACGCATATTGTAAAGGTTTACGTTAATCTTTCATTTTTGAGTGATTTCAAAGAGAGAGGGGAAAGAACAATAGAGAGAAAGAAAGAACCATAGTTGTTAAGGCATCGCTTAAGCGTCGCTTAAGCGGTAAGGCGCCTGGGGATCGTAAGGCGTCCCATCGCCTTAGATCCCGGCGTAAGGCAGGTGAATACGGCGGCGGCGCTTGCACACAAGGGAGGCGGCGGCGGCGCCCGCGCACAGGATCTTGCGTTCGTATGAGGTTGAGCGCCGGCAGATCCGCGGCAGCCAGTCAATGGAGGACGACGAGTGCCGGCAAATCGACAGTCCCGCGGCGGAGGAGGACGAGCGCCGAAGGATTGGCAGTTCCGCGGCAGAGTGTCGGAGGTCGAGCGCTGGCTAAGCCGCGGGGGGGAGGGGGATGGGGGATCGGAGGCCGAATGCCGCGGGGGTGGGGGGGGGAGGGGGTGGGGGTAGGGCGAGGCGGCCTAGGTTGTTCACATCGTGCTTTTGTAGACGTATATGTTACCACTAAATGGGTCATATCGGGCCCTAAGCCCATTTATGTATATATAGTACTTTTAAACACTCAAACAATCGAAAAAATAATCAATTAAACTATTAACTCATATGCATTAATCATCTAAGCAATTAACAACTCATCTAAACAAATATAATTACCGTAGTTAACAAGCTTATCAATTCTAAGCAATTAAAAAAACACCTAGCTAGCAATTCAAATAAACCTGGGCAATAATTAAACCTAAGCATATCAATTCATCTAAATCTAAGAAATTATACACTAAACAATAAAAAACAAACAAGCATAATATAAACAATTGGTAATTAAAAAACCAAACTTTCTAGATGGGGAGGGAGGCGGGCGACTTACCTCACGGTGGAGGCGGCGCGACACGGTGCGGCTGACGGCGTGTGGAGGTGGACCGGCACGGTGCGACAGCGCACAGCGCGGGGTGGAGGCTGGGGCGGGGACTTCCGGGGCGGCGGCTGTCGGGCGGGTGGCGGCCGGGGCGGCGGCGGGCGGGTGGCGGCCGGGCGGCGGGTGGCGGTCGGGGCGCTGGCTGGCGGGCGGGGGGCGGCCGGGGGGGGGGGGGCGGTCGGGGCGGCGGCCGGGGCTGCGGCCGCTGGGGCGGCCGCGGCGGCGGCTGGCGGGCGGCAGCCGGGTGGCATGCCGGGGCGCCGGCTTGCGGGGGCGGCCGGGGCGGCGGCTGGCGGTGGCGGGCGGGCGGCGGCCGAGCGGCCGGGGCGCTTAGGGCTGCTCGGGCTCGGGTCGGCGTGGGCGTGAATGCCCGCGCCGACCCGAGCCCCCGCGGGTATATAAGCCTTATTTACGATGGCCACACCATGGGCCGTCGTAAATAAGCCTTATTTACGACAGCCTCGGTGTGGCTTTCGTATATAACTGCTATATACGACAGCCTAGGGTTGGCTGTCGTATATAACACTTATATACGACAGCCACGTACTAAACGACGGCTGTACTGTCGTTTATAAACTTATATACGACAGCCTCTGCTGACCGTCGTATGTAAGTTTATATACGACAGCTAGCCGTCGTATGTTATACTTGCTGTCGTATGTTACCCTGTTTCCTGTAGTGTTGGATGCCGCAGTAAGTGCCCCGAGGCAACCCCTCGAGCACATCGTCGCAAGTTATTCGCCTCCCTTGGGTAGGACCCAGGTCCACCCGTCAGACACTGGGGGTCAGGCGAGTAACGTCTCGGGAACGTCTGGTGGTTCCCGAGGAGAGCAGCGCGGTGGAATTGTGGCAGCCAACCCATTGGTTACTGCAGTAAGTGCCCCGAGGCAATCCCTCGAGCATGTTGCCTTGGCGCTCCCCCCTCCAATGACGGGTAGGGCACAGGTCCACCGGTTGGATCCACGGGCTACCGCAGTAACTACCCCGAGGGAACCCCTCGGGACGTGCAGCCTTTTCATCTCCTAGGTACAACCACTCGTCCACTACGCGAAAATCTCATCACCGCTTCGGTTTCCAAAGCACAGGTTCAAAATCACCACGCTGGGGAGAGGGGGCCCCACTTGCGGGCTCGATGCCTCCCCTGAGGTTGGCCCGGGGGCCACTGTCGGTATCCTGCAGATAGGGTACCCCCGCACAGTGGGTAAAAGATAGCCTGGGCCCCACCTCCCCGCTGAGACAGGCCCCAGTGTAAGCCACGTGCCCTTGGCCCAATGGTCAGCCCTGGGGCTGCCACATGTGCATGAGCTCCGGAGCTGACACGTGCCCCGGGCTTCGGCCCGAGCCTCCTTGCTGAGGTGAGGTCCGGGTCTGACATGTGTCCCTAGCCTCCGAGCCGCCTCCCCGCTGAGGACAGCTCCTATGTAGACACGGTTCTTGGGATCCGGCCCGAGCCTCCCCGCTGAGGAGAGGTCCAGGAATGCCATGTGTCCCCTGACACCAAGCCCGTCGATAAGAGCTCCAGAGCCACCACGTGCCCCGCGATCTGTCGTGGGCCGTGGTTGACGAAGTCAAGAAGGAAGTGTGCTGTCAGGCTTCGCATTCAAAGTTCGCGCCTTCCCTAGAAGCATGGCGCACTGCACATGCCTCCGTCCCTTGCCCCTTCACCATTACAGTGACAAGACAGGACGACAAGGCGTGACAGCAGTACAGTGCCACCCAACAGCACGCTGTCGCCCAAGCAGGGCGAGAAGACGTGGCGACAAGACGACGTCTTCATCATCACCTGACACGCGGTCAGGGGCGCTCAGCGCGCCAGATTGCGGGACTTAACTCTCTCGCCGGCCACTCTACTCAGAGGACGAATCCCTAGATCGTGTATAGGATTCATTTAGCTCTGGGGCCACCTGTCGGGCCCCAAGCCTCATTGTAACCACCCCGTCCTTGAACTATAAAAGGACCGGGGTGACCACCCTATAGGTGGTTCCGCGATTTCGCACCCCAGATCCCACAACGCACGAGCATTCACTCTCAAGCAGTAGATCAAGCACTCATGTGGATGTAGGGTATTACGCTCCGACGGCCTGAACCACATAAATCTCTATGTTCATTCGTTCTCTCGAGCCCAGGTCACGTAGGGCACCAAGTCCCCTCCGAAAAAAGAACCTCGCGGGCTGCTTCCGAGCAGGCCGGGAGGAGTGTCGCAGCTCACATTCCGACAGCCGTGATAAGTGCCGTCAAAGTCGGGGACCACAAACGTGATGATCTCGTCCCCAAAAGTGATGGGAAGGTCAATCTTCCCTAACGGCATGACTTGTTGGCCAGGGATGATCCCGTGGAAGTGGGAACCCCATGGCGTCGAGGGTCCCAACATAAAGTATATTGAGGCAACTTCCTCTGTCCATCGGTACCCTGGTCAAGCGCTTTGTGCCTACAACGGGGTCCATGAACAAAGGAAAACGCCCGGGTTGTGGAATCAGGTCGGAGTGGTCCGATCTGTCAAAAGTGTCCGCCGCTTCGGACCACTGTAAGAAGGTTGGGATGGAGGGAGAGGCGATATTGACCTCATGGGCTTTCAGATTCTGCCTACGGCGGCTCTTGTAGCTTGACTCCCCCCGAAGATCATGAGGCAGCCCTCTGGCGTGGGGAAGCTTGGTTCTTCGGGCTCGGGGCTTGCCTCGATGGGTCCCCTGCCCTTGTCTTCCTCCGTGTCCATCTCCATGCTGACGAAGCATTTTAGCAGGGCGCAGTGTTAGAGGAGGTGCCTTACCAGGTAGGCGTGGTTGGTGCATGGCTTCTCGAGGAGCCTCTCGAAGTAGTCAGTCGGCCTTGTGGCCCGTCTCTTGCCTTTGCGGCATTCTACGGCTACGACGAGGTTCAAACTATTGTTGGATGGGAATGGACGTCTGTCGTCGTTCATTCGCCTCCTCTTGTCGCCCTTATGGGGCGGCTCTTTGCTCCCCATGTCGATGTTCTTCGGATTTTGCTTGTCGAATATGGCCCCAATTGCCTCCTCGCAGGAGGCGTAGTTCATGGCGATGTCGTGGAGGTCCCTCGTGCTTCTCGGCTTAACGCAACTAAGCTTATGTACGAGGGACTCGCAGGTCGTCCCTGACAGGAAAGTCGCGACGATGTCTGCGTCGACGACGTCGGGGAGCTCGTTGCACTTCTTCGAGAAGTGCTAGATGTACTATCGTAGGGTCTCGTCCAGCCTCTGCCGGCAACCCTTGAGGTCCTAGGAGTTACCACGATGAGTGTAGGTCCCTTGAAAGTTGCCGACAAATATTTCCCTGAGCTTGGCCCAGTTTTGGATGCTGTCGGTGGGAAGGTACTCGAGCCATGCGCGCGTTGGCTCGGCTAAGTAGATGGGGAGGTACTGGATAATGAAGTCATCATACTCTGTCGGCTCAACAGACGAGGTGGTAGTCCTCCAACCAACACCGGGGTTGGTTTCCCCGTCGTATTTGGTTGGGGCCCAAAATTTTTTCTAGAAGGGAGCGTTTCATATCGCCCTTCCGAATGATTTTGGGCCTGGGGGACCGGGGCTTAGGCTTCGTCCGCTACCGTGGTCGTGGTGGCTGGCCTAACGAGGCCTTTGGGGCCGGGAGTTGGAAGGTGACCCCGAGGGGCCTTCCTGAGTTTGCTGCCTGGCTTCGAGAGTCCGACAGAGGTCACAAGCTCCTATACACTCGCGTACCAGGTTGCGCGAGGGTGTTGACGACCTGGCCCTTTCATGTCGGGTTGCCTTACTTGGTGTGTGGGTTCCGGTGCGGTTTGTCCCACGCTGGTTGAACCTTCAGCTCTGGCTAGGGGCTGACAAGCCCCAGGCTCAAGCGATGGAGCTCTCAACCTGTTGGGCAGCGACTGAAGTCAAGAGCGCCTGAAGGTCCAAATGGGCCCCCCGAGTTTTGGGGTCGGCGGGCTCTGGTATGTCACGTACTGTGGGAGTAGCGGCTGCCACGTTTTAGCTGGCCCTTTGGAAGTGTGGGGCCCAGTGGTCATTGATGATGTCAGCCTGGACCTGTCGAGCGCGGAGGCGTGCTGCGTTCGAACCGGAGCTGAGATCGGGTCGCGCTCGGTGATCCCTTGAGGCGGCGCGTTGCACCACGATCTGATCAGCCAACTCGCGGTGTCGTGCCTCCGACGACTCAGGGTCGCCCCGGGGGCTCGCACTGGTCGGTGTTGCCAGTTGCGAGGCATTGGCCGTTTCGGCGATGTAGCACTCGCGGGAGGGGTGCTCGCCGCCTTCGGACTCATCGCTGGAGCTGGGGTCGAACTCCAGGATGTGGTGAAGGGACGTCGGGATGTGCCCGATCATCCCCACGAACACTGACGTCGGAGCGTAGTACGCGGCACCCGAGTTGGTGGAGAGTCGGAGGGTGCCGAAGTTGTTGGTGAAGAAATCCAAGCTCCCGAAACAGAGGGCCTGGTGGGTGAGTCTGAAGTCGGGCGCTCCCTCGCCGCCTGCATGGCGGTGAACTCGAAGTCACCGAAGGACATCGTCACGCCGGGTGCGAGAGTTGGTCGTGGGGAAGCCATCAAGGTGGTGGAAACGGAACACGTGGTAGTCCCCCTACCTGGCACGCAACTGTCGGCATTTCGGACTTCCGACTAGTAGTTGAATATACCGCGCATTCTACCTCGAGGTGGCCTAGCTAAGAACACGAGAAGGATATCCTGGTTCGGGCAAAAATGCCCTACATCCAGTCGGGATGTCTCACTTGTTCTTACTCAAGAATGAGGGTTGTTCTTACAAGTGCGAGAGTCTGCCCTCTCGAATCGGCATGCCTCTCTTATTTATACTCTCTTTCTTCGTATCGTGGTGGGGAGGCAAGCTGTGAGCGCAGGAGTGGCTTGTCCCATCGTACGTTCGAGAGGGTACTCGATGGACTTGCCGTATCCGTAGCCTGCTGTTGCACCTGCTCCCGTCTCGTCGCCGGGGGGGGGGGTAGTCAATACCGAGGCGCACGCGTGCCCCGTGTTCCACTCCCCTTCAGTCCCTTTGGAGGTGACGGACATTCAATACTGGAGCCAGGGAGTACTCGATTAACCTTCCACTCAGACGAGGCGGCACCTGCTTCCCATTGAAGGCCACCTGTCTCACTCGTACCCGAGGTCGGACTCGGTCCTCCCTTCGAGGCCGCATTAAAGGTGGGTCATGCGTCCTACCCAGGGGCCGGCCCCGAGCTCCTAGTCCCGCCTTCTCCCAAGCTCGGGCTCAGGTCTACTCCGTCGTCTTTTGTGAGATGCGCTCGTGCTTTTTGTCCGGGGGTCCGAATGAAGAACCCCGTCAAAGCATCAAATAAAATGAAACGGGAAGTAGATTATGTGGCTAGATTATATACTCTATACGCTCAAATTATAATAATCCCATAAAATGCACCGAAGTAGTTTCTTTCAGCTTATTAGTCTGGGTTGAATGTCTTACGTTCACTAAAACCAATACTCCGGTGCCTCATAATCTCAGTTGCCAAACAACCTCATCAACTTATTAACTTTCACGTTTTGGAAAAAACTTATTACCCTTTAAAACTTATACAATCCAGCTTATATAAATAATTGCTAGTAAACTAGAATATTTAATCCAAGAGATAAACAAGCCAGGCAAACTTTTCATATCCTTTCCCATGATCGAGCCGTTAATGCTGATGCGAAGGAGCCGATGCTCCGGTGGTGGATTCAAGTACAGCTCCCTGGATTGCCGTCCTGAATTAGTCAAGTCGTCTTTGTTTATGTGGGTTCAAGTACAGCTCGCTAGCGTTCCGACAAGTTCCTCGTCCATGTTCGTCGCAGAGGCAGATGAAGCCAATGCCCCCAAACGGAGAACTCAGTTGTGTTCTACTTCGAGAACACTACAAGAAAACGTATTATTTTCGTCGGCTAATGGTATTTTCGTGGGCCCTCACGAAAATAAAATAATTTTCGTGAGTCAGAACCTAGCTCACGACAATAAAACATAATTTCGTGGGCCTGAGTGCAAGCACACGAAAGTAACATAAAATTTCGTGGGTTAGCGTCAGACACACGAAAATAAAAGTGAATTTACGTCGGCCAGAAGAAAACTCACGACAATAGTTGCATCTATTTTCGTCGGCCGGAACAAAGCACACGAAAGTAAGGTTATCTGCACGTAATGTCGTCAGCCTGAAACATGCACACGATAATAGCATCGTATTGTCGTCGGCTGGAAACAAGCACACGAAAATATGTCATTGAATGTCGTGGGTCTCCGTGGCACACGAAAATAAACGGCGTACGGCACACAAAACTAGGCCTATTGTCGTGGGTTCCAGGCAGCACACGAAAATAGGTACGACAGGCACACAAATCTATGACCTGTTTTCGTGGGTTTGAGAGGCACACGACAATAGATGCATGTAATTTCGTGGGCGCAACGTGGCACACGAAAATAAACGGTATCCGGCACTAAAACCTAGGGGTGTTGCCGTCGGCTTCGGTCGGCACACGACAATATATGTACATATGTTCGTGGGTTTTCCGTGGCACACGAAAACACTTGGCGTACGGCTCACAACCCTAGGCTTTTTGTCGTCGGCTTTCCTGTGGCTCACGACTTTCCAGAGATTGTCGTCGGCTTTCCTGTGGCTCACGAAATTACCTGATTGTTTCCTGTCCGGACGCCGCATCGATCGCATCTCGCTAGTCAGTTACCGCACGCGCCGCCCGCTGTTCTGCCACGCCGCCGGTCGTCCGCAGCTCGAAAATCCAAGCCGCCGCCGTCCCCAACTGTCTCCGGCCGTGCTCAGCTCGCCCGCGGCCGCGCCCGCGCCCCGTCGCTGCACTTCGGTCGTGCTCGGCTCCCCGGCGCACGCCGCTGCCGCAGTGTTTGCCTCTGCTAACGGCTGCCGGCTGTCTCTGCTGCGCGTTCCCAGGCCGCACGACTCCGGCAGCTGCTCAGTTTCTGCCGCGGTGCACAGCGCCACTGCACAGCTCCGGTCGTGCCCGGCGCATCTACTGAGCCTCTGTCCCGCTCCGGCCGTGGCCCAGCGCAGCTGCTCAGACCCTGTCCCGCCCCGGCCATGCACAACGCAGCTGCTCCCTATCCCGCTCCTGCGGTGTGTTGATCAGCTCCGGCCCCTCCGCTGCGGAGTTGCTCAGCCCCGGCCACGCCCTGCGCCTCTGCCTTGCTGGTCGACCTGGGTGGTATGCATATTTTTTGATGCAGATTGTGCTTTTTATTGTTATGTCAGTATAAGATATGAATCACAACAATTGCGAACTAGGAGGTTTTAAATACATAAGTAATGTGAGTTTGAGCTTAGCAGAATATGCATTGTTTGTTGATTATGTTTAATGGTCATGTGATAATTTTTTTCTATTTCATGATGACACTAGTATATCCGTGCGCTCGTAGGTCGGTCCCTAGCCAGCAGCTCGCTCTCCCTCTCATCTTAACGTGCAGCCGCATGCTATGCATAGAGGCATATAAAGTGACTTAGGAAGTCTGCTGTTATAGATTCAACTTTGTAACTCTCAGCTCAACGTGCGGTCGCAAGCAATAGTATGTAGTGCATAATGGCAGGCATGTAAGGACTTGAGTGTATGATCGATATAGTGCTTGCTACTCACTCGCTATTTAGTGAAGGCTTTAGGTTCTCTCTGCTTTATGAAATACAGGTGAACTTTGACTTTACTACTTTCCAGCCAACGCACTCTAGTCAAATTGAAGGAAATTGTGTTAGGCAGCTTAGAACTCGGTATTGCACGCATGAGATTAAAAAAGCAAAGTGTGTACCAAGTAACTTGATAGTTGCATGCATCTGTTATAGATTCAACTTTGCAAGCTCTCATATTTTGTATAATAGTAGTTTTAGTATGGTATGATACAATTCCCTCTGAAATTGTTCTCTGCAGCTTGTTTTGAGTTTCTTTGCCGACTGCCCCATCTCAGGCTTGACGTCGCTCGCCTCTGCCACCACCTCTGTGGACGCTCCGACTGCTGTCTTGCCGCCTCTGCACCGTATAGGTACCCACACGTTGCCCTTTTCACGGTTTCTTTTAGTATGTATGTTGCGAGTATTAGCTTTGAGCTGTTATATTAGAATTTGTATTGCCCTTAGCACTTGGTATTAAGAATGTTGTATGAAAATGATAGTTACATCAAATTATATTTTTGTTTCATAAAAACCTAGTGAGCTTGCATAAACTTTTGATATAGTATAAGCATTTCAATTTCTTAGTTTTGTGTTCTTGCATTTTATTATGTAGACCATGAGTAATAATAGACGATGGATGTATGAGGGTTGGCGGAAGAATGTTGCACCTTCTAATGAATGGGCCATTAATACTAAGGCTTTTATCAGTCGTGCTTTCTCGTTATCGGCCAACCGTTTTGTAAAATGTCCGTGCAACAAGTGTCGTAACTCTTTATGCAAGGAAAAGTTGGAGATGGAACGAGACCTTTGTAGATTCGGTTTTATGCCAGGTTATGAAACATGGTATGAGCATGGTGAGTTGTACCATAGCAATGCTACTGTTGATGTGAGGGAAGATAGAAACATGGACAGAATAGGTGACATGGTCGAAGCACTAGATCGTGAATGTGGTGCTGATGAATCTGTGGAAATTCCTGGACCCGAAGTTGAAGATTTTTATCGAATTCTCTCAGCATCGCATGAAGAGTTGCATGAGCACACTAAAGTGTTTGTACTTGCGACCGTGACTCGGCTCATATCTATAAAATCAAAGTATAATTTGCCGAACAAGTGCTATGATGATCTAAGCGACTTGATATCGGACATTCTTCCGCCAAATCATAAGTTGCCGAGAGACATGTACCAGTCGAAGAAATTATTGGCATGGCTTGGTATGAAATATGAAAAGATTGATTGCTGTCGTAACAATTGTATGCTTTTTTGAAAGGAGAATGCAAATGTGACACATTGCTCAATTTGTAAACAATCACGATACATTGAGGTCACAAATGAGGACGGTGAATTAGTACCGACAAGAGTGGCAGCGAAACAACTTCGTTACATGCCTCTTGCACCTAGGCTAAAACGGTTGTTTCTATCTAAATCAATTGCAAAACACATGCGGTGGCATAAGGATGGTTTGTGTGAAACAGATGGAATCATGACACACCCATCTGATGCTCAGGCTTGGAAGACACTGGACTCTTTTGATAAAGATTTTGCAAAAGATGCTAGAAATGTTCGTATTGGTTTGGCTACCGATGATTTCACACCGTTCAACACTTCTGCAGCCTCATACTCATGTTGGCCAGTGTTTGCTATTCCATACAACCTTCCACCTGCTATGTGTATGAAATATGATTACATGTTTTTGTCTCTAATAATTCCTGATCGTAAACATCCAGGAAAACGATTAGGTGTATTTCTTCAACCATTGATCGAGGAATTAAAAGAATTATGGACTGGAGTAGAAGCATATGATAGCTACAAAAAACAGAACTTCAACTTACGAGCTGCATACTTGTGGTCAGTTCATGATTTTCCTGCATATGGAGTTTTCTCAGGATGGAGCACACATGGCAAACTCTGTTGTCCAATCTGTGGGTCAGACTCTGATTGTTTTAGACTTACTCATGGTGGCAAAGTGTGTTTTTTTGATTGCCACAGACGTTTTCTTCTAGCAAATCATTCATTCAGGAGGCAAGCTAATACATTCCGGAAGGATACTGTTGTAACAAAGGGTCCTCCAAAACGACTGTCTAGTTGTGAGATTGTTGAATGGCTTAATAAACTTGTCCCTACAGATGATGGATTTGTTGGATTTGGTCAGGAGCACAACTGGACACATATACGACACCGTAGGCAGCCTAATGCGGTGTTGGGTGCCATTTGTCGTCACCATTATCCTGGTCTTGTTACTATCAAAGGCGAAGAAAAACCTGCAACAAATTGGGAGCACTACAAGATTGCTCCACATCCCGTGCATGAAAATGTGGCAGGAGCCGTCTGGCACGACTTTTGGGTACGATTTTCTAATAATATTTTTCTAATACATTAAATATTGTACTTAAAGGAACGATATCGCTTGCCCGATGATCATGACGCTGCCCTCGAGTCACAAACACATAAAGTCTTTCATAAAGCAGTGCGCAAAGTGGTAAATGACATGATGTCTAATGCACGAATCACAGTTGTGTGCATGTATTACAAGGAGAAGCTTGGACAAATGATGAACAAGCGTCTAGAAGCTTCAAAAAATTACCTAGAAGAGGATCAATACCGCCAGGTAATGATTTCTTGGATGGTTAAGTGTTCTGACACTTATTATGCTTTCTGTTCTTATTGGGCATCGAAGGAGTATAAAGATAAATCTATCTCAAAAAGAACGAACCGTGAAGCCGGTGGTCAAGTTCTTCACCGTTATGGTGGAGATGGTCATATTCGCCTTTCAAAACGAATGGTGAGTTTAGTATATTTACATTTTGTTGATAGGTTATATGCTTTAAAACATTCATGGTTTTTAATATGTCCGTGTAGGCTGCAGAAAGTGGCGAGGAGCCATCTTTCATTGATACTTATATAAAAGGGCATAGAGGCACCGACGAAAATCAACTTTGCACTCCGACAGCCACTTAAAATTTGATGCATCATATTACTTATGCTAATGATTCGACAAAATAATTGTAGTGTAGTTGGTTTACAATTATTTTCTCACAGGAGAAATATGCTAAAGAAGTGGTGTGACGTCACGGAGATGACTATGATTGGAGAAAGCAAGATGTCGACGTCGTTGCTTTGTACCAATCCAGTGGAGGAAAGCGTCACGGGAGGTGACTTGTACATCTCTTATTTCTTTATTCTCATACATAAATTGCTTTTCAATTGTGAATTTTATAATTATGATTGTAGGTATTCGATGTCCAATGGTATTATGAACTCTGATGTGGTTCTCTCGGAGACACGGTCATTACAGAGTGGACAGAGTTCTACACAGCGATTGCGTTCAGAAAATGACTCTAGGTTAAGAATAGTGGAGGAACGCATGCGACAACAAGAAGAGTTTATAAAATCACAAAATGAATACTTCTCAAGTCTTGCAACATGGCAACAACAGATGCAGGTACGTTATTAAGAGTTGAAGTATTTATATAATCAATTTAGAGAGGTTGTGCTAAACAGTTTAAAACAATTTAGGGATATTTTTCTCAACTTGGATTGCCTATCGCCATGCCACCGTTGCCGCCGCCTCCACAGTTTTCGGCGTATCCTCCGCAACCGATGTATACACCCCCTTTTACCGCGGGAACACAGGTATATATACTCGTTAGATTCTTTTTTATTATAAAATGGTAGTAATATTGTAACATGTCTCATTTTTAATTTTAAGGGATCATCGCCAATGCCAGTTAGAAATTTGCAAACTCCGTCTCCAGCGGGACATTGCGCAGACGACAACTCTATCGATCAATACTTTGCTCCTGGCGGTAGCAACTAGGTTAGTTGTTTGAATGCGATAAACATCTTGCCTAAATGATTACTATTCTGTGAGACTAAATGGGATAGCATTATTATCTAATATCTTATATTTTCACACTTGCAGTCTCGCTAGAGATAATACTACATGTTGCTGAAGGCGATAGGTTGACGGGCGATCAATTTACTTTGTTTTTAATGTGTGTGTGTTGATGGTGAAAAATGAATGTATCAAACGATTGTAATAAAGCGTTTGTAACAATTGTGATGTTTGATGTTTTATATAATGTGTGTTGAATGTTTTCTATATGACATATGTGATGAATGTTTTCTTTATTAAATATGTGTATAGTTTGTCAAATGTGTGAAATTTGTTGATAAATGGATGATTTAGTTGCTATGGGCACAGTATTTTCGTGGGCCTCAAAAGAGCCCATGACAATATGGCCAAATTATTTTTGTGGGTCAATACAGGCCCACGAAAATATAACCAAATTAATTTCGTGGGCCCAACCATGCCCATGAAAATAAAATTTTCGTGGGCTCAGCCAGGCCCATGAAAATATTATTTTCGTGGGCCCATCCTGGCCCATGAAAATATTTTTTTCGTGGGCCCCTCTAGGCCCATGAACATATTGTTTTCGTGGGCTTTTGTGGACCCACGAAAATAATATTGTCGTGAGCCTGGCAGAGCCCACGAAATTAAATTTATTTTCGTGGGCCGGACCTGGCCCATGAAAAAAATTTATTTTCGATGCTTTAATTTCGTGAGTCAGAGAGACACGAAAATAATAAAAAAACCCACGAAAATAATTATTGTCGTGAGCTTTTCATGTATTGTCGTGTGTTCCTGGCCCACGAAAATAGGTCGTTTTCATGTAGTGGAATCAAAGACTCAAGAACAAATACAGCCCCGGAAAAGAGAAATCACATGTCCTCTTCTCCTTGCTCTGCTGGCTTAGAGAAGGCTCGTTTTCAAAGAAAAAAATAACGTGCAGAGTTTTGGAATATTAACAAAATAGAGTAGAAGAAGTATGAAGGAAAAAGGCTTGAAAATTATTGCTTGTGGCCTATCACATTCACATAGTGTGATGTTTCCTATGTGTCATCCTTTCTTGTGGCCTACCGCAGACTGGAACCTTCCCCGACCATTGCTAGTACCAAGAGGTCAGTGTGGACAGGACATTGGTTTCGAGCAAAAAGACATGGATATATAGCTGTTTCCGAGGTTTACAGGTGCCGTTACAGTGTGTCTTAATCGTCGTACCCTTGTTCTTAGAGTGGTAGATCAACCTGGTCGTTAGTCCCTAGTTTACCCAAGTGCACATGACAGCTTGATCATTGATCAATGTCTTTTCCCCCACACGAACGAGTTACAATCGCAGATTCGCAGCATAAATTCCAGACATGACAGCTCTTGGAACAATTCTTTACTTCTTGTTGATGCTTATTCAGTGTGAATAGTTTCTTTCACAGTGCCTCGATCAATGCTTGACAAAACGCTGCACTCATCAGGACAAAAGCATATTCTTTTCCACTAGAACAATTTCATGATAATGTAGTTTAAATTGATGGGTTTTCAAGTATAAAATTCTACAGTTATTTATTTCTTTCGGTAATAAAGTTACAGATAATATGCGCGGAGTTAAAACAAATGTGACACCCAATTGGCCAGAGTTGGGGGGAAACACAAATAACAAATGCAAGGTAGTATAAATACTTGAGATGTGCAACTAATGGCTAAATAACAAAACTGGAGGAGATCGCCATTCAAAGAAAAATTTAAGGATCTCTAAAAAAATATAATGTCTTTTTGGTGCTGTTTGCTTTGGGGACTTCCTGCAACTTCTCCACATGGATGAAAAACGCATGCGCGCTGGATGCCGGCGGTTTCGTAGCTTCTAATGTTGTCGAACAACTCGTGCAGATAATAGCACCTAATAACAAATAAATGGCATTTTAAAACAGTTGTAGTCAACTTCAATGATCACTTATAATGGTAGGTGAACGCAAATAATGGTAGGACGTGTTTGCGGGCACATTGAAATGTAATTTCATTTTCTAAAAAAATAGAACACGAAATAGTTTAATTGCACAAATGGCTAAATCAATATCACAAATGTTTATTGAAAGGAGTAACAAACAATAGCTACCATATTGAACTAGAATGCCACAAAAACATGTTTGAGCCTTTGAACTGTTGTTCGAGTCCAGTCAACAGTTCTATGCAAAAACGTTTTCGATCTGCATATATATAGCTTAACTGATGTCACTGTACATATGGAAACGATACTGCATGCCTGAAATAATATGGTGTTATGTTATATTTCTAAAAATATATAAATTATGTGTGCGACTTACATTCGAATGTTGAGCATGTGTAAATGATCTAATCATAATGGAATGACAAAAAAAGAATGCAGAGTGCAGCTTCGTAGCAATCGAATATTTTGTCATTCCACATTTTCCCCTGTGCATGCACAATAATGCCAAATCTCAACAAAAATCTAATGTGTATATGCTTGATACATAAGAAAATCAATAACTCTAGGAACAAAATGGCAAAACTGGTATTAAATAATTAATTACTCGGTCCAGATTGAGATCTGTACTTTGAGCTTGTTGAATTTTCATATACGTCATGTATTTCTGGTCTGATACTTCTAATATGCATATATTTTAAAGATAAAATTCCTTTGTCCCTTTAAAGTAGGTAGATAAGCAGGCCTTTAAATGATTCACCTATGCATTACCGGTCATAAAAAGGCACCGTTAAGGTTAATTTCCAACATGTGAAATAGTTTTAAAATACTTTGTTTCGGTTCTTATTACTAGGGCAGTAAGTGGCTAGAACCATGGTATTAACAAAGTTTGCGCCTGGAGATGCTTTATTGACAATAAGTTGTTCTTTTCGAGCTTTGGAGGATTGTACGCGGCTATAGCTTTCACATGCATGGTAGAGATTCTTTTCTTTCAAGGTCTGCAGGTGTCTTCCAAAATATTAGGTGCAGGAATATTTGTTATTGTTGTTGTATATGCTCAATAATAATATCCGACTCCCTCAAGTGTTTGTCATTGGGGTCGTCAATTGTCGCAGGGTTGTAACAGCAATAGAATTAATGAATAGGATCAAGAAAAATGCATATGGGTATCTGCGCTTAGATGATTGTGTGGCAGTAACAGAAGACGCGAGTTATCCAAATTCGGCTATCTACAATGAGATAATATTCTACTCCTGTTTAATTGATTACTCTTGATATTAGGATTACAAGAATGTATGGAGTTGCCTATTAGCTATTCGACGAGTTACCGGTAAATGAAGTGTCTATGCTATGATGCCAAACTCTGATATCGGAGTATGATAGGATTCTATTCGATGCCCTCGACTCGCCGCCTCTCCACTAGTTTTATAAGGACGAGTTCCAAAGACGCGGCCTGAGTCAGTTACAAAGTGTTTCCTCCAATATGGTTTCTATTTTAATATATCTGACTTATTTCCTTATCTTCATAGAGTGTCAATAGTATCTTTATTCGGACTCCACTTTTCCTATGCAGACGGAGCTCTAGTCTCATTGGTGTAGTCATTTCATAAACCCTAAAATGTAAGGGCTTTATGGGCTTGACCTAGCGGATAGTCATCCCTATATCACCAGCCATTTTGTGGTTGTGAGCCCCCTTCTCATCACGCAATAGAGGGTACACCAGTGGCACACGCAATAGAGGGCACACCAGTGGCACGAGAACTAAGTTCCCTGTACCCACATAGTGCTCAACAACCAAAACTCTCGATTTGATCGATTAGCACGTGGAAGAGAAGGAAAGAGTCTAGCGATGCCCCTGTGCCGATTACTTCGCCGCTGACCGAGATCTACCCCAACTCCAACCTGGCCGACCCTCAGTCTCCACTGCTCCAAGCATCCCATAGTGTCCTCATCTAAGAAAGGTGTGCCTCCATTCTCTCTCTCTCTCTCTGTTACCCCACAGATCTTCTAACCTAAAGCAATCACCTCCTAATCTCTCTTAGATCCTGTAGAGAAGGCCGTTCGTAACCTAAGATTTTCTATCAATCACTTGATGGAGTGTCTTATATTATATACCACTAGTTGCATGTGTAAATCGAATAGCTCTAACTTTAGGCCCACAAATTCGCAAAGAGACAGATTCGAATATATCCTTACCCTATATGTGTGTTATATATTGGTTCATTAAAAATTGTTAAGCTTCCAATATCACCAGCGATTTTATTTTGATGCAGTGCAGTCTGCGTAACACAGTAGCACCTGAGGTACCAATATGGTATTTGACACAATTTGTACATTATATCAGTTATGGTTTGGTTTTTATTGACTTGCTCCTGTCATTTATACTGTAGATTATATAAAGAATGAAATAGAAAATCAGAACTCATTAATAATAGGTTGTTTCACTTGTTTAGTCCTAAGTTATTACTTTGACCATAAATTTCTCTTCAATATGCTGTTTTCAGATATAGAATTATAATTATACGGATGTGCATTGAAATACAAATCAACTGGTACAGTTTTTGTATCGATGAAGTCACATTGTTAGCCTAATTGATGGTAAAAACAAATTCAAAGTTTGAATCTTGGGAAAATGTGTTCCTTATAAAATTGGACAGATGTATTATCCAGATCTATATTTGCTATAGGATTGTCTCTGCGGAATCGTGCAGGCATTACTTCACTTTTTACTCTTTCCTACTCCCATCGTACACAAATAAGGCATATTTTGACTATCCAAAACTAAGATTTGACTTAGGATTTCTCTTAAAATATTTCATTTATAGTTATAAAATCATAATTGTAAGCAATTAGTTTGGAATATGAATCCAATTATTTTGAATTTGGATCATATACGTGTTTATTCTTGTATTAATTTATTGATCAAACTCATATTTGGACAATCAAAGTATATCTTATATTTCTGGACAGAAGGGAGTACAAAATAGTGAATATATACTAGCATGTCAATATGTCATACTGTATCCAAGCGTTTGTAATCCGAGGTGGATTAAAAGACATGTTGCCACATAGCACCCTAGAACCATTGACCATTGGCACTTTGACTGCCTTTGTAACACAGAAATTTCTTAGGAAACCATTCAAATTGACAGAAAAAAATGCATGATTTGGAATAAAATTTCAGCAATCAAAAAGATTGGGGTTGTCCCATCGAAAGAGAGGGAGATCGGTTGGTGTCAGTCCGCCATTGTCGTGTTCACAATTCAAATTGACAAAAAAAATCATGATTTGGAATAAAATTTCAGCAATCAGAGAGATTGGGGTTGTCCCATCGAAAGAGAGGGAGATCGGTTGGTGTCAGTCTGCCATCGTCGTGTTCACAATTCAAATTGATAGAAAAAATCATGATTTGGAATAAAATTTCAGCAATCAGAGAGATTGGGGTTGTCCCATCGAAAGAGAGAGGGAGATCGGTTGGTGTCAGTCTGCCATCGTCGTGTTCTGCTTAGCTGCCGCCTCTATACCACGGGACTCTCCGGTGAGCGATGCTCCTGACTGAATCGTATCCATCTCGCAAGCCGCCAAGAAACGCGCGCATCTAAGTCTTGATGCTCGCGTGAGGGAGGGACCGTGCCGAGGCCGCACACGCGGATACAACAACAAGAAGAAGATGCCCTCGGCGCGAGTGCGCGGCTCCGCCAAATAAAGTAAATATCCTGACGTTCACATGCGCCACCTCCTACCCCTGTAACCGCCTGCCTGTCATTCCGCAAACAAGCAACCTGTGACCCTCCAGTGGCAGCTACCCTGTCCACATGACCTCAGTGTGTCACACACTTCGAGCTGAGCCGCTTGTTGTACTCACTAGCTGGGACGCTACTGGGTACTCGGTGTTTTTATTGTGATATATATGATCTTGTGCTGTCGATCTGCACATGCCGTTCTTGACTCTTGTCTTCCCTGCCTGCTTCCCTTGTGCTGCAGAGACCAGGACCTCGGCTTCACATGGTCGCGGCAATGGCAGTGTGCCGGCACCAGCAGGTCGTCTTCGCGCTTCTCTTCCTCGTCGTTCTCCTCTTGTGCTGCCGGAGGTCGGCGGGGTACGGTGCGCAGGACGGCGACCGGGTGGCGTTCCTCC
This sequence comes from Neostapfia colusana, assembly GCA_030760725.1. Taxonomy (NCBI): domain Eukaryota; kingdom Viridiplantae; phylum Streptophyta; class Magnoliopsida; order Poales; family Poaceae; genus Neostapfia; species Neostapfia colusana. The sequence goes on from JASWHV010000018.1 coordinate 9,300,569, forward strand.
CCGGGCAGCCGAGGAGCCCCCCGGTGCCGCAGTTCTCCGGCTACGTCACCGTGAACGAGCGCAACGGGAGAGCGCTCTTCTACTGGTTCTTTGAGGCGCAGGCGTCGCCGGCGCAGAAGCCGCTTCTGCTCTGGCTCAATGGAGGTTGCTACTTATTCCCTCTTTTTCCTTTCCTTTCTTTTCTTTTCTTTTCTTTTCTTTTCATTTCATTTTGAAAAAAAAATGCATTTTTAATTTGTCCATGCATGCAGAAAGAGAGTGAACTAGAGTTCTTTGTGTTTGGTTCATTGTCAGTCCCTGTGTTGGAGCTATGTTTCTGCCGCAGTAACATTGATCATAGGGGGGTTAGCGAAGCAGCGTTACGGGGTATTTAACATATACTCCGTTCATTTTTAAATTGTTGTCATTAGGAAAAGAATTTTAGTTCATAAATAAATTAAAATTAGAGTTGTTATCCTAATGATAACAATTTCAGAACAGGGGTAGTATATCTTTTCCCTCTACTCTGTCTGCACTATTCAGAAATGTAGTAACATTTTTGCCCAACATTCAGGGCCTGGTTGTTCATCAGTTGGATATGGAGCTGCCTCTGAGCTGGGACCTCTCAGGGTTACTGGACGCGGAGCAGGGCTTGAGTTCAACAAGTTTGCCTGGAACAAAGGTGCCTGCAACCATCGCATTTTTTCTCTATTTCTTTGAGAAAAGCCTAAGGCTGCTCGGGCTCGTGGATCTCTATATTAGACCTCAAAGAATATTCCTAGTCTTTGACAGTCAACTCTAAAAGATTACTATCTTTACAGTTTAATTCTCTGCACCCGTTCACCTCTAAATTAGACATCTATATTAACTATAACATATTTTATCATATTATTTCACTCTCTTCTCTTTTTTCCCTCTATTTTTTTCTTCCCCCTGCTTGGAGGCGCTACAGTTGAACTCCAAAATTGCACTTGCTCTGTAGCCACCGGTTACATACCGGTATGTTTGGAGGCCCCCGCTGCGGACCATTTCTAGTAGCCGGACGTGAAATTTACAATCCAGTTGGAAATAGAGGTGCCCGGTGCTACCAGTCTAACAAGTGATGTATTTTGGATTATTCTTTCCAGAGGCCAACTTGTTGTTCTTGGAGTCTCCCGTTGGGGTTGGATTCTCCTACACCAACACATCCTCTGACCTTACCAAACTGGACGACACTTTTGTAGGTAACTTTAATATTCTTTTGGGGAGTTTGTGTTTGGTTCACCATTGTTTCAAAAGTCTTAAGATGTTTGCTGTCATTTTTTGGTAGCTGAGGATGCATACAGCTTCCTTGTAAATTGGTTCAAGAGGTTTCCACAGTACAAGGACCGTGCATTTTATATCTCTGGAGAGAGCTATGCAGGTAATTCGTGATATGAACAAAATAGTTGCTCCATTATCCTCAATAAACTGAGTTGATGACATGTGGGTGCTAAGTCAAAGATATCAGCGTCACTTTTGTAACTACCTCGCTGATGAGAAGGTCTGATTCTCATAAATAGAAGATGATTGTTCTCAAGACCTTTTTTGTTTGCATGAATTAATTAGGCGAACCTTGACTTTATAGAATCTCAGTATGTTACCGACCAAAATGAGGAACTATTTTGACGTTGACGGTTCAGTCAATGTCTTTCAGAACTCCGAACTTTGATCATTCCTTATTTATTTATGTTTATTAAATGTGAAGAAGTAATTATAATAATAAAATAAATGGTATGGTACAACACTGATATTGTCTTTCTAAATCTAGTCCAGCACTACATATATGTAACTGTAAGAAACAAAGCTTTTTGAAAGAAGAGACCATACTCCATGTAACCAAATGTAAAGCAGCCACGAGAGCAAACTTCATTACTACAGGTTCAACATTCCTAGCTTTTTATCTAATGAAGAGGTGTTTCAGATTCATTCACACTTGTTGACTGGAGCCCAGTCATTAGCCCTTTACAATAGCTATCCCATTACTGGTATGTCCGCTGGCCATGAGCCCGTGATATCACAGAGATCGCACATTGATTCATGGAGCAAAATATGGCCCCAGATTCCTTTCCTCTGTTGTGTTATGCAGAGCAGCATTCCTTTATGTAAAAATTATATACTTTTCTCTGTACATAACTCCTGAAAATTTTTGAATTGATGTAGGTCACTATGTTCCTCAGCTTGCTGAACTAGTCTATGACAAGAACAAAGATAAAACCAATATGTACATCAACCTTAAAGGTTTCATGGTAAGAATTTGAATAGAAAGCATCATTTCACTATTTAATTATCAATAATGCTAGATTTGGAAGGGCAGGCCTGGCGCAGTGGTAGAGTCTCTCCACTTGTGTCCTGGAGGTCCTGGGTTCGAATCAGCCTCCTTGCAAAATAAGCAAGGGGAAGGCTGCCTAGAAATCCCCTTCCCCAGACCCCACAAAGTGTGGGAGCTTTCAGCACTGGGTATGCCCTTAATAATGCTAGATTTGGAACTACAGGTTAGTCAATAATGAAGTTTTTAAAACTAATAAACTATAGTGTTTGTTCCATCCAAACACTTCCTAGTTTTCTAAAACCAAAGTTTTTTGCAAAACCATAGTATTTTTCTAAATCAAAAAATACTTTGTATCCAAACAGTGGCTAACTATCTTTGTGAAATTTATTTATATCAGTAAGAATTACAAGAAACTTGGGATTTTATTTACCTTATAGTTAACTTCCACTTTTATGTGGCTATAAAGGATTTTATTTGAACTAGTATTTTATAAAATCTGTTCATAAAATTGTAGCCTACCCCAACATGCTTGGGACAAAGGCTTTGTTGTTGTTGTTTTGTTTGTTTTCATAAAATTGTGAAATTCTGACGGGAGAACCTTTTGAAGTTCTTATGGAGTAAGTTGAGAAATTTTCACGCTGTAATATTCTGATCGGCTTAATATAGGTCGGTAATCCACTGACTGACGATTATTACGACTCGAAAGGGCTGGCTGAATATGCTTGGAGCCATGCAGTAGTATCAGATGAAGTTTATGAGCGCATAAAAAAGGTGTGCAACTTCAAGCTCTCAAATTGGACAGATGACTGTGATAAGGCCATGAGCATTGTATTCGGACAGTACCATGAGATCGACATTTACAACATCTACGCACCAAGGTGCAATCTTGCTCAATCAGCAGCACCACCATCTGTTGAACAAATACTTGCAACTAATGATCAGGTGAGGCACAATTTGTTCAAATTATAGCTTCTGCTTTCTGGTATAATAACGCCCTTTATTTTACATGGTAGTAGCATTTCAGAAGGAGGATTAGGATGTTCTCTGGATACGACGCGTGTTACTCGTCATATGCTGAGAAGTACTTCAATAGGGCAGATGTGCAGAGAGCATTCCATGCGAATCCCAGTGGAGCGCACCCTCAGAAATGGCAGGTTTGCAGGTGAATCAGCTTCAAATTGCTATGCTCAAATTTTTTCACTGGTAATATATATTTATAATTTCAATTCAAAATGTAACAAACTATGATTCTAACTTGAGTTCGAATTGTTTTTATTTCCATGTATCATGCAGTGATTCAATTCTAAGGTCATACAATTTTTCGGTACTTTCCATCCTACCAATCTACTCTAAGCTCATCAAAGCAGGGCTGAGAGTCATGCTCTACAGGTATGCTTCCTGTTAATCATTTTCTAGTCCTATGCAAAATGAACCTTGCTATGTGTCCATGTACAAATAATTTTCCCCTGAAAATTTCCTGCAACTTTTTAAAACATATATTTGCTAACAACAAGAAAAACATTTCTGCGACATAAATGTTTATGATCTCTTGGTAACTGAACCTGCAAGGTAGATGTCACTTTCGTGCCATGGAATCAACTATAATTCTACATATGCAGTGGAGATGCAGACGGTAGGGTCCCCGTGATTGGGTCAAGGTATTGTGTGGAAGCCCTTGGCCTGCCTACCAAGACACAGTGGCAACCTTGGTATCTGAATAAACAGGTGAGAAACTCTGCACCATAAACTGAGTATCTTTTCCGCTTACAATAATACAGTTAGTTTAGTTAATCCCCAAATGTGATAATTGATAATGTATTCTAGGGCAACTGATGTGGAGAGATGTGTCTGATATTGTAGGTTGCTGGAAGATTTGTGGAGTACCAGGGCATGACAATGGTGACAATTAGAGGAGCTGGCCATTTGGTGCCTCTCAACAAGCCTGAGGAAGGACTTGCCCTGGTAGACGCGTTCCTTCTGGGTAAACGGCTTCCCGCACGTAGGTGACAAAGAATTTAATGTTAAGGTCAAGGTCATTAATGCCAAGAATTGTTCAAGGATTGGAACAATTTCGTGAGAATTGGGGAACAATGATGAAAGATATGCATTCCTTTTTGAACAAAAGAATTGTGATTTGCTACTGATCCTATGGAACAGTAGCTGCGGTTACATTTTGCATTTCCTGATTTTATCCCCTGAAGGCTGCTTGAAAGTTTTTCGCTGACCCAGACATTGCAAGTTTATGGGTTGCCAAGTGCGTTCGCTAATATGTAGTATTCGCTCCATATTGTTTGTGATATATAGTTAGTGTTAGATATTGTAATTACGTGTGTGTCACAAGGGCATATTAGTCATTAGTGAGAGATTAGAGTTAGGGGTAGTTTAGTCTTTTCCCCCACCTAATGCCTCTATATAATCATCCCTGTACCTCATTATTCTCCATCATCTAATACAGCCACAATTACTACTCTAATATGGTATCAGCTAGGTTTTAATTAGGATTAGGGCTTAACCCTAACCCTAATGACCCAGCCGCCGTCGCCGCACTGGCCATGCGCCACCACCACCTTCGCCCCCAATCACGCCGTGGCAACCTGGGCCGGGCCCGCGCCGTGGATCGGGGCGGCCCCACCCGGATTCAGGCCGCCTCCACCCGGATGGGGGCCGCCGCTAGGGGTGCAAGTGGCGCGGGTCTGGCCGCCGACCCGCCGGGCCAGCCCGCGCCGTGAGCCTGCATCCAGCCGTTTCACAGCCCACTTCGTTGGAGCGGCTGTACGCGGGTAGCCCGCAAAATCCAACGGCGCCGCACGAACCGCAATGATTGGAGCAGCTACGGCGGGACAGTGAGCGCCTGCCGCCACCATCGTCTCCTCCCGCCGCTAGCCTCCACCATCGTCGCCTTGCTAGTGCATCCGCCACCGTCATAGACGTCATCATCAGCACCATCACCCCGTGATTCATCGCTTACCAACGCTCCCTCTCGCCATGAACCAGGGTTGGGGTAGCAGCGCCAAGCAGTTCACCTGGACGCTGCTTCTCCCCGCTCTCCTCTCCGCTGGCTGGTGGCTCGCTTTGCTCGCCGCCGTTGTGTGGACCCTGCCGGCTGCATCCGCAAATCAGCGTAGCTAGAAGGTTGCAAGAGTTTTGTTCGTTCTATCAAGACTGGTTTCTATCTAGTGATTGGTCACCGCACACACGATAAAAGCCGTAGAAACATCCAACGATTTGTCTAGCGTCCCGCGATGAAAGTGGCGGGTTGCGGGATCTTGCGGCAGCCCGCCGAGAGGAAGCGGCGATATACGGCCCGCCGCTTAAGCCCTGTTCGAAGGTCGCGGCTGATGCGGGCTGCGGGGCGAGCGTCCGCATCCGCGCCACTTTCATCCATAGCCGCCGCCCCCTGGCCCGCCGTCTCTGGAGGGGCCGCCACCTCTGGAGTGGCCGCCGCCGCCTCTGGAGGGGCCGCCACCCCCTGGCCCGCCGCCTCTGGAGGGGCCGCCGCCCCCTGGACCGCTCGACCACCCGTGTTTTCGGTTCCTAGAGGTGATGCCGCCCCTTCTATGACTGCGAGAACCGGTCCGGCTGCCGGCGGACCCCTCGTATGTACCACCGGCAACCCCGCCACCGCTGTCACTTTCATGGCAGGTACCTCCGGGCTACGTGACTCGACCAGCCTCGACATTGACGGGAGCACCACGACTACTGTCCCGCCAATTTCGTTTCCAGTCGCTGCTGAGAACGCAGCTGCTTCTTCCTACGGCACCGACACTGCGGATACCTCCGACATCGCCGCAGCACTGGCTGCCTCTCGCGAGCGCGAGCGGGCACTCGCTCTTGCCCTAGAGCAGGAGTGTGCCTCCGTGGCAGCGCTATCCCACCAGCTCAAGGAGAGTGCTCACCGATCGATGAGTGTTGCCCACGAGCCTCCCTCGGACGTTGGTACGTACTCGGCTTCACTTGTGGCCGCTCTTCATGCGCAGACCGCAGGGATTCAGAACATCCGGACGCTCGTGTCGGTTGTTCTCAGCTCCAAGTCCACCTCATATGTCCAGTGGCGTGATATGGTGCTCCTCACGTTGAGGCGTTACTGCCTCGACGACCACGTCCTCTAGGACGATTCTTCAGTATTGGTGTCCTGGATCAGCATGGACAGCCTGGTCCTATCCTGGATCCTTGGCTCCTTAACGGAGGAGCTACAGGACATCGTCAGGCAGCGCGGTGGCGTCACTGCTCAACGGGCCAGGCTGGTCCTTGAGCAGCGGTTTTTAGGGAACCGTGCGACTCGAGCCCTCCACATCAGCACTCGGTTCCAGAACACCGTCCAGGGTGACCGTTCTGTCTCCACCTACTACCGGGAGATGAAGGGCATGGCAGATGCCCTACGTGACCTTGGTGAGCCGGTCACCGATAGCGCCCTTGTTCTTCGGGTCCTTCAGGGCCTGAATGAGCGCTATTGTCACTTACGGACGTGGCTACTCTGACTGGAGCCACTACCTACCTTCGAGAAGGTATGGTCTGATCTTGAACTTGAGGAGATCACTGTAGGAGGCTCTACTGGCTCCGGATCTGCCATAGCCTTTTATGGCTCTAGGCAGTCCCCTCGTCCACCCTTACCAGCTGTTGGTGGACCGCCATCACGACCACCTTCCACTCCAGCCACTCCTTCCAGTACTGGAGGTGGAAACTGTCGCTGCCGAGGCAAGAACGGCGGTCGTGCTAGTGGTAGCAGTGCTGGCGGCACTCCTACACCCACTGCTCCGACTAGGGATGGTAACGGGTCGGGTTCGGATCGGGTATTACAAAAACACGACCCGACAGAAAATATGCACGGGTAATATTTCCTACCCGAACCCGCGGGTAAAAAATGGTACCCGAACCCGGCGGGTTTCGGGCGGATTTCGGGTACCCGCCGGGTATGAGAGTAAAATCAATAGATATGCAATTTTTGAACAGATGAATGGAGATATTTGATGAACAGTTCAATATTTACACATAACAATTTCAGAATACAGAAAAACTCAATAGAAAAGTATTATAAGTACATTACATAAGACCATAAGACAATTAAATTACAATAAAACCACAAGTCAACAACCATGAACAGCTGGAATTCTTATTCGTTTTTTGGCCCATTTAAGAATTCGGGTACCCGACGGGTACCCGCGGGTAAAAGACAAAACCCGTACCCGTACCCGCAAAATGACGGGTCAGGTACGGGTTGTACCCGCGGATAAAAATCTGGACCCGTACCCGTACCCGTCGGGTGCAATACCCGCCGGGTACCCGAACCCGCGGGTACAATTGCCATCCCTAGCTCCAACTACTGGTGGTAGCGGTGGTACTGGCCAGGGAGGCGCACCCTGGCCCACACCCTACAACCCGTGGATTGGCCAGATCTACATGTGGCCTCGGCCGTCTCAGGGTTCTCAGTCTCCACGACCTCCATGTCCCCAGCCGGCATTCGTGGCCACCCCGGGCTACAGTGGACCAGCCTACAGTGCTGGTAGGCCGCCGGTTCAGGCCTATGGTGGTCCTGGATACTCTTCTGGTGGATAGACAGCCTCGACTTGCGGAGGCACCGACTATCCTGTTGGATACTCGCAGCCGTCAGCTCCTCTCCAGGAGCCACCCTCGACGTGGGATCGATAGTCGTTGGCTTCTTCTTTCAGCACCATGCACCTTACTCCACCAGGTGGTGACTGGGTAGTCGACTTCGGAGCGTCATACCATACCACACCTAATGCTGGTATACTCTCTTCCACCCATCCTATTAATCCCTCTTTTCCTTCATCTATCGTTGTTGGGAATGGTTCTGTTCTTCCGGTCACCTCAGTAGGTGATTCCGGTCTCCAGGGTTCTTTCGAACTTAAAAACATTCTTGTCGCTCTGAACATCATTCAAAACTTTCTTTCTGTTCGTCGTTTTACCACTGACAACAATGTTTCCATTGAGTTTGATCCTTTTGGTTTGTCTGTGAAGGATCTTTCTACCCGGCGACCTCTTTTTCGATGTGATAGCTCGGGGCCCCTATACACACTTCGGCTTCCTACTTCCGCTGCATCACCACCTCTCCTTTGACTACGACAGCTTCATCCACCATCTGGCATCGCCGGATTGGCCACCCTGGTGCAGATGCTATATCGAAGTTGTTCAGTAGTTCTGTTATCTCGTGTTCTAGGGGCACACATGACTCCCTATGTCATGCCTGTCAGCTTGGTCACCATGTTCGGCTTCTTTTTCCACTTCAGTGACTCATGTTGAGCACACGTTTGATCTTATACATTGTGATTTATGGACATCTTCTATTACCAGTGTATCGAGCTTTAATTATTACTTGGTGATCATTGATGATTTTCCCATTTTTCCTGGACTTTTCCATTACGATTGAAGTCTGAGACTTTCATCACTCTTTCTCACTTCTTCATTTGGATTTCTACTCAGTTTGGGCGCACCATCCGAGTTGTCCAGTGCGATAACGGACGCAAGTTTGATAACTCCGCGTTTCGTAATTTTCTCTCCGCACATGGGGTACACCTACGCATGTCTTGTCCGTATACTTCTCCTCAAAACGGCAAGGCAGAGCGCATGATTCGCACCACCAATGATGTCATGCGCTCCCTGAGGTTCCAAGCATCTATTCGGGCCCGATACTGGGTGGAGGCTCTTCATACTGCCGCACTTCTGATTAATCGCCTTCCCACCAAGGCGATCCGTGCCTCCACCCCCTATTTGCTCTATATGGCACCGATCCTCTTTACTATCACCTTCGAGTTTTCGGGTGTGCTTTCTACCCTAACCTTTCCGCCACTGCCCCACATAAGCTTGCGCCCCGCTCGACTCGGTGTGTTTTTCTTGGGTATTCCCTTGATCGTAAGGGGTACCAGTGCTTAGATCTCACTACTCATCGTCTTTTGATCTCTTGGCACGTCGTCTTCGACAAGTCATCCTTCCCTTTCTCCACCACCTCTTCCGGTTCCACCATAGAGCTGGACTCTCTTTTTTCAACTGACCCCTTGGCTGCCTTGGCCTCTTTCTTCTGCAGGTTCGACACAGGTTATGCCTCAGGTGCCCCCGGCGCTGACTGTTGCACCTCGTGCGGCATCGACGCCTCCGGCATCACCCGCTGCGCCACGTGCGGCCTCGGCTTCCCCGACGTCACCTGTTGTACCTCAGGTGCCCCCGGCGTCACTACCTGCACCATGTGTGGCATCGATGCCTCCGGCGTCACCTGCTGCACCACGTGCGGTATCGACGCCTACGGCATCACCTGCTGCGCCACACGCTGCCTCAGCCTCCCTAAAGTCACTTGCAGCGAGCACGACGCCACCAGTTGCGCCACGCGCGACACCGACGACGACTTCTCGCTTTGCTGACCCCGCACTTGTCTACCAGTGACGAGCGCGGGAGGGGGGGCTGTTCCAGCTGTGCCACGCGCGGCCTCGAGACCCACTCTCGTCTACCCACGACGAGAGAAGATGGTTGTACCCGAGCGGCCGGTGTACAACCCCCCTCTTCTCCACAGGGATCATGGTCACGTCCTCCCGATGGTGACTCGACGAGCATCCGGGAGTCTTCGGCCAGTTGAGCGGTTTGACGGGGCCGCTTTCTCGTTGACAACATCTCCACCGACCGATCCTTCTTCGATCTCACCCATACCTACTTCCGTGCATAGCGCCCTCGTCAACCCACATTGGTGTCGTGCTATGGAAGAAGAGTATGACGCCCTGCTTGCCAACCGGACCTGGGACCTGGTTCCCCGTCCCGGTTGCGGCAATGTTGTCACGGGCAAGTGGGTGTTCATGCATAAGAAGAAGGCGGATGGTACCTTGGAGAGGTACAAGGCTCGGTGGGTACTCCGGGGTTTCATTCAGCGCCCTGGAGTCGACTACGACGAGACTTTCAGCCCGGTGGTGAAGCCGGCGACGGTTCGTACTGTACTGTCACTGGCTCTCTCGCGTTCTTGGCCTGTCCACCAGTTGGACGTCAAGAACGCCTTCCTCCACGGTACACTGACCGAGACGGTGTACTGCAGTCAGCCGGCAAGGTTTGTTGATTCAGCTCACCCACACATGGTCTATAAGCTGAACAAATCCCTGTACGGACTGAAGCAGGCACCGCGAGCATGGTATAGCCGGTTTGCCTACTTCTTGGTCTTACAGGGGTTCGTTGAAGCTAAGTCGGACACTTCGCTGTTTGTCTATCGACGGGGCAGTGACACTTCTTACCTCCTACTGTACGTCGATGACATCGTACTGACAGTGTCTAGTCTGACTCTGCTTCGGCGCACCATTTCTGCTTTACAGCAGGAGTTCGCTATGAAGGACCTGGGTTGTCTCACCACTTCCTGGGTATTGCGGTCGAGGACCGACCAGGCGGCTTATTCTTTCACCAGCGACAGTACTGCCTGGATATCCTCCAGCGAGCGGGCATGGCTGAGTGCAAGCCGTGCTCCACTCCAGTATGTCGGTACCCTCAATACGGGGTACCCCCGCGCACAGGGGAAAATCGTCTAAGGACTTTGCCCCCTCCGCAGGGGCGAACTCCGAGGGCATCCAAGCCGGACCTCCCCTCTCCGCGGGGAGAGCTCCGAAGGTTCCACGTGTCCAGCGGGGCCGGATCTCCCTCTCCTAAGAGGAGAGCTCCGGGCCTGCCACGTGGCCAGCAGAGCCGGACCTCCTCCCTCCGCGGAGAGAGCTCCGAAGGCTCCACGAGTCCAGCGGGGCCGGACCTCCCTCTCCTCAGAGGAGAGCTCCGGGCCCGCCACGTGGCCAGCAGAGCCGGACCTTCACCCTCCACCGCGGGAAGAGCTCCGAAGGCTCCACGTGTCCAGCGGGGCCGGACCTCCCTCTCCTCAGAGGAGAGCTCCGGGCCCACCACGTGACAGCAAAGCAGCGTTGCCTACCCAACGCGGTAGGCAGCAGGAGTAAAGCCGCACCATGCCTTGTTCGTACAAGGTAATCAAGACCCGCGCCTTCCCAAGGCACGGTATTGAAGGCCCGCGCCTTCCCAAGACGCGGAGCACGCCCCTGCCAGGAGGCATTGCGCCCAGTCGCATCACAGTGAAGACAGGCACGCAATGTCAGGTGATGTACACCAATAAACGCAGCGACAAGACATCCCCTGTCGCCCCTGCCATCATCAACCACTACGCCTAGCTTACGGCGTGGGCAGGGTGGCAGGCCGGAGACTCAGAAGTCCTCGCCAGAGACAACTACCGGCGTTAATGCAGATACGGTAGATGGCAGAGATCTCCCCGGGACCACCTGTCGGGTCGCGGGCCCCCCCTTTGTAAGTCGCCCGAGCCTTGGACTATAAAAGAATTGGGTAGGCAACGTTGCAAAGGGTTCGGCATCACGCCACCTTGAAATACATTCTAGCACTCAACTCATCCTCAAGCTTGGAACCCTGGTTCTAAGCCTCAAGCAATACAACGAGCACCGGACGTAGGGTATTACGCTCCGGTCGGCCCGAACCACGTAAAAACCCTTGTGTTCATCTCCATCTTTCGTCCAGTCCAGCGAGACCCACGCAGGGGGACCAGCCCCTCCGAAAAAGAACCTCCGTGGGCTGCCCAGTGCAGGCCTGGGTGAAGTGTCGACCGCAGACGCTTCGACACAGTGGATACTCAGGCGAAGCTCTCCGCTACCGATGGGACACCCATCTCTGACCCCACTTCTTACAGGAGTCTTGCGGGTGCTCTTCAGTACCTCACCTTCACCACGCCGGATATCTCGTATGCGGTTCAGCAGGTGTGCCTTCACATCCATGACCCGAGTGAGTCGCACCTCACCGCTGTGAAGCGGATTCTTCGGTACCTACGAGGTACCCTCGACTACGCCCTTCTCCTTCGACGGGACAAGGCCTCTGAGTTGGTCGTGTACACTGACGTTGACTGGGTAGGCTGCCCGGACACACGACGTTCTACTTATGGGTACGCCGTTGTCGAAGTGTTCGGTCGACACTTCCCCCGGGCTGCACTGGGCAGCCCGCGGAGGTTCTTTTTTCAGTGGGGCTAGTCCCTAGCGGAGAGCTTGCGCAGATGGACGAGTTAGTGAGAGCTTGACACGGCGAGTTTTACGTGGTTTAGGCCGTCGGAGCGTAAAACCCTACGTCCACGGCGAGCTATGGAGCTCGCTGTATTGCTTGCTGCTCGGGGCCGGAGGCCTGAGCTTGGGGGTGAGTTACAGCTTGAGAGTGTATGGCTAGCGTATGAGTTGCAAAGTGCGAACCCTTGCTATTGACGCCTGCCCGAGCCTTTTATAGTCCAAGACTCGGGCGGCTTACAAGGGGAGCCGGGACCCGACAGGTGGTCCCGGGAAGATTGTCTATTATCTACCGTATCTGCAGTTATGCCGGTAGTTGTCTCTGGCCGAAGGCTTCTGAGTCTTCATCTTGCCGCCCTGTCCATGCCGCATGCTAGTCGTAGTGGTTGATGGCGGCGCAGGCGGCATGGGATGTCTTGTCGCGGTGTTTATTAGCTGACAGGTTCTGACACCGCGCGCCAGTCTGTGATGCGACTGGGCGCAACGGCACCTGACAGAAGCGTGCTCCGCGTCTCCGCGTCTTGGGAAGACGCAGGCCTTGAATACCTTGTACGGGCAAGGTATGGGGCGTATTTACGCCCGTTGCCTACCGCTCGGGGCAGGCAGTGTCGTTTTGCTGCCACGTGGCGGGCCCGGAGCCCTTCTCAGAGGAGAGGAGGGTCAGTCCCGCGGGGCACGTGGAGCCTCCGGACCTCTCCCCGCGGAGGGGGAGGCTCGGCTTCTGTTGGCCATGTGGCGGGCCCAGAGCTCTCCTCTGAGGAGAGGGAGGTCCGGCCCCGCTAGACACGCGGCACCTTCGGACCTCTCTCCCGCGGAGGGGGAGGTCCGGCTTCTGTATGCCACGTGGCGGGCCCGGAGCTCTCCTGTGAGGAGAGGGAGGTTTGGCCCCGCCGGACGCGTGGCGCCTTCGGAGCTCTCACTGCGGAGAAGGGCGAGTTCCTTAGACATTTTACCTTGTGCGCGGGGGTACCCCATATCTCAGGTACCGACAGTGGCCCCCGGGCCCATCTCGGGGGAGATAGCGAGCCCGAGGTGGGACTTCCGTCTCTTCTGATCCGCGCACTTCCTCTAAGTCCCGAATTGACCGCTGCCGGAGCACGAACGGCCACGGGATCGTGGGAGCGTGCGCTCACTTGATGGTTGCTTTTACTGCGGCGGTTCCCAAGACTGCCACTTCTGCACGTTGCGGCGATTTCTTCGGGAACCGCCGAAGTGCCTTGACGGCTCATCTTCTCAGGAGACTGACTCCTTGACCCCACCGCTTCAGTAGGCGGCTTGGGCCCACCCGTCATCAGCACTCGGTCTAGGAACCGAAGCGGTTGCCGGTGCGGGGTACTCGAAGAGTTCCGAATCGCTTGGAATTGCACCCGGGAAGTTTTTTTAGAGGGGGTCTTACCCACATTGCAGCTTCCCTTCGCACTTCTCTGCGTTTCTCCTCGGACTCTTGTGCTTTTTCTCTCTTGCCTTTGAGTTCTCCCTTGCCATGGCTTCCAACCCGCCGCCAGAGAAGAAGCGCGCTCGATCTCCTCCAGCGGCAGCGTCCGCGCCAAGTCGGGATTCTGGGGTGCCTGACACTCCCTCCGGTGGCGACTCGAAGAGGCCCCGGGTTGATGCGCTAGGGGAAGCTTCTGGGGCGTCCCCTGTTCCGCCAGTCCAAGCGACTGCGGAGCGGCCGTCGGTGACGGTAGCGGGCTCTGGAAGTCCTACCCCGGCTCGGAAGTCGGGGTTCAGAGCCCGCTGGAGTGTCCGCGCTTCCCGGCCTTCCCCGACTTGCGGGGAATCTGTGCCGCTGCGCTCGGAGCCAGGGGCAACTGCCGCGGCCCCCAGGCCAGCGCGAACTTCTCCTGTTTCGGTGTGCCCGGACTCCGCGGCAGCGTCGTCTCTTCCTGCCGAGAGACGGCCACCGCGGCCCCCAAGCCAGCGCAGGTTGACCCTGCACTAGACGGCCCGGCCTCTTCTTCAGCACCGCCTTCCCCGGCTCGCCCCTCTCCTCAGGTCAAGGAGCCAGAAGCCGAAGAGAGCCCGGCTGGCCTGGCTGCCAGAGCCTCGGAGCCAGCTTCTCCTGATCGGCGTCTCGTCTCGGTTGCCGGTGCGTCGGCTCTTCCTAAGGACGAGGTAATGGAGGAGGTCGGGGGGACTGCCCAGGCCTCTGTTGCTCCATTGCCTCTGGCGGACGCCTTCGCGCTTGCCGAGACGAGCGTCCGGCAGGTCTTGGCTGCACTAGGGCGCGAGCGGGAGGAGTATACGGTTGAACGGGACCGCCTCCTCATCTGGGGGAACCTTTTGCGGGAGAGGACCGCGAAGGTTAAGAGTGAGCTCGACTCCAGGCGGGAGTTGCTTGACTTCAGGGAAGCGCTCCTCGACCGGATGAAGCGGGCTGTCGACCGCATGGACACCGAATCGCGGCGGATCAACAGGGAGACCCTGGAGGCACACGCCCGGGCCGAGGAGAGCCTCTCTGCTGCTGTGGAGATATGGCAGCGGCTGGAGCGCCGTGAACTCGCCGTTGAGGAACGGGAGCGTTGCTTGGCAGCTGAGGCGGAGAGGGTCGCCGCGCAGCTGGTTGCGGGCGAGGATGACCTTCGAGCTCGGATGGAGGAGCTGGAGATCCTGAAGGCAGACCTCGACTTGAGGGAGGAACAGGTCTCCCGTGATCGCCGGGCGGTCTTGGACCGGGAGTTGACCGCCAACTTCAAGGCCGCTGAGTTGGAGCGGCTCGCCAAGGCTCTCCACCTTCGGGAGAGCTCCCTGGCGGCCAAGGAGAAGGAATTCTCCGAGAGGAACCTGGAGGCTCTGCAGGCGGCCCGCCGTGAGGTGGAGGAGCTTTCGGCCTTGCGGTCCTCCGAGGCTCTTGCAGTCTCGAGCTTCGTGGATCGAGCGGGGTCCGCCCTGATCCCTCTTGGCTTCAGTCCGGTGAGGACCGTGGCCCCTGCGTTGGAGGTGATCCCCGCGCTGGAGTCGATCGGCGCCAAGCTGGACAGGCTAGACTCGGTGGTCGCCAGCGAGCTTGAAGCCGAGGGGCGCGGCCTAGCGTTAGAGGTCGCCTCACATGTGCTGGCATGCTTTAAGAGTCGCGACCCCTCTTTTTCGCTAGAACCAGCGAGAGAGGGCCCAGCCGCAGAGCGGGAGCAAGCTGCCAGGGCAGAAGTCGAGGATGTGGCCGCCCTTATAGCCGCTAGGTTCTGGCGGGAGCCGGGAGGTCCTTAGGACTTGTGTCTCCCTTTTTATCGAGTCTGTAGTCCAGCTCATGGAGCCTTGCTTAATTCGACTCTTTTGGATATTTGTGTCTGTGATGCTTTTTCTCTCCTTCTTGGCTTTGCCTGACTGAGTCATTAGCTCCGCAAGGTACTCAGAGGCCATTTCCAATCTCGGAGCTTTGCACAGACACCCTCCCCGGGTCCTAACCGTGTTAGGGGCCCCCGGAGGTCTCCGGATCTCGCCCTTCGGGGAGCTCTAGATCTGCCTGCCACGTGGCGGGTCCGGAGCTCCTCCTTAAGAGGCAGGAGCTCCGGCCATGTTGGACACGTAGGGCTTTCGGAGCCCTCCCGCCGAGGGGGGAGGTCCGGTTTCCGCCTGCCACGTGGCGAGCCCGGAGCCCTCCTCAAGGGAGGAGAGAGTTACGGGCCTGCTAGACACGTGGGGCCCCCGGGTCCCGCCCCTGCTGGAGGGGCAGGTCCCGGTCCTTTCAGTCCTAGGCCGGAGTAGCTGGTAGCTCCTTTCCCCCTGCTTCATGCAGTCCCTGTTCCCGTAACCTGGAGGTCCTACACACAGGCAGAGGAAACGTAATTCTCCTCGGGGGGTCCTCCCCTCCCGTCTCCTAGTCTTATCCGTCTTACGATCCTTATTCGCTATACGGGGCTTGGGCAATTCTGTGCTCGAGGCGCCGGAGCTCCGGCTCCCTCCGAGGTCCGGGTACGGCCGTCCGATCCCTAGTACTAGGCCATGCGCTGGGGAAGCAGAGTGCACGCGCTTTGGGTTCATGACCAGGCAAAGCGGACGTACTCCCCTGGACCTCCGGAGGGCAGAATGCGCATGCTTTGGGCTCTGGGCCGGCTAAGCTGGATACGCACCCTGGACCCCCCTTGCACAACGCAGGCCTTTCCTGGAGGTAACCAACTGGCACCGCAACACCTGACTGGGGGAGGCCCGAGAGACTCACTCGGTGTAAGTGCATCTAGGATATCCCTTGTGGGTTTTGGCGAATTGATGACGAACATATGAGATCCTAATGAAACTATTAAGATGATTGCAGGATAAACAAAGTGAACTGGCTCGGCACACACACAAAAAGGTGAAAAATAGAGTGGTGCCCGAAAAGGAAGAAGTTAGTGAAATTTAGAGAAGCAAAGTAGATATAAATGTATAGGTGGTGTGTGAGAGAGACACATCCCAAGAGCTCATGACTTTGCGTAGGGGTAAGGGGTTTAAAAATCAACTAAAATCCACTGAAAACCGGACTAGTCCGTTCATGGACCGGACTAGTCCGTTTAACTTTCTGAAAGACGCAAACATAGTGCACCGGACTAGTCCGCCTTGTAAACCGGACTAGTCCGGTCAGCTCACTGGAACGCAACCGGACAAGTCCGGTTTCAGACCGGACTAGTCCGGTCATGTCTCTGTTGTCCTCCTTAGAGGACTACGGACTATTCCATCCAAGCAACAGGACTAGTCCGCTAAAGTTTCTGAAAACCCATCTCACATAGTACCGGACAAGTCCGGTTTGTGGACCGGACTAGTCCGGTTAACCCACTGGAAGTAGGCCGGACAAGTCCGATCATATACCGGACTAGTCCGGTAGTAGGTTTAACAACGGAAACTTTTTGGAAAAGCCTATAAAAAGAGGTCCTTCGGCTTTTCCCCAACAAGACACGACTCATACTGTCAAAACTTGAAACCCTAGCGCCGCCACCTGTCCCAAGAGCCCAAAAACACATCTCCCCACACATCTAAGGTGCAAAAAGGTGAAGATCAATAAAATACTTGGATTTGGGATTGGGATATCGTCGTTCCTTCGTTGTGAGCTCTTGGGGTTTGATCTCTCTACACTCATATTCTGCATTGTAATCTTTTTGAGTGTATTTGATCAACTTCTCATTGTAATTCTTGTGGGAGCCCTCAACGTGTGAGGTTGCCCCATAAAAACGGTGATTACACTTGATAGTGAAGTCAAGTCGGCCTGTGTGGTGACTTGAAGAGGGAAAGGGTTGGGAACCCGGCTCTGTGTGAGCTTCCTCAACGAGGACGTAGATCTCTTGGTGAGATCGAACCTCGGTAAAAATTCGTGTCTTTTGTCTCTCATTTGTTTTACGTCTTGACACATTAGATTACTAGTTTGCTAGTCATCGTTTGAGTTCTTTACAAGTTTGCACGTGCATCCATACTATAAATTTAAGTTATAAAACTGTTGTTCTTATTCCGCTGCTATAAGATAAAAACTTGTGAGACACACTTAATCAACTCAAACAATTCAGCACACCGGACTAGTCCGCCCACACAACCGGACTAGTCCGGTCAGTCAAATTTCTGACAACTTTATTAAGTGTGCAGGAATTCTTTAAAGGCCTATTCACCCCCCCTCTAGGCCACATTCAATTGGTATCAGAGCCAAGTTCTCCATCAACGAGACTCACATCTCGGAGAGATCAATGGCCTCTGAGAAGAACAACGATATCCCGAAGACGAGCAACAACGATGAGGAGCAAGAAGCCAAAGCCTTCGATGTGCTAAAAGAAAACCCACATGACGATGAAGAAGTGAGGCAGCTAAAAGAACTCCTGAGAAAGAAACTGCTGGCACAAAAAGGAAAAGAGGAAGAAAAGACGATGGGGAGTGGTCATCACGACTACTCCCGGTATCCTTACAACTACAACCGACTCAATTCAAATAATCATTATCTCTCTATTCCTATGGGAAGGCCTCCACAGATTGATGGAAGTGACTACACCATGTGGAAGTACAACATGAAGATGCATCTGATATCCCTGAACCCTAGTCTGTGGCACATTTTTTGCACAGGCATCGACATTCCGGACACGGATGATGAACTCACACCAGAACAAGAACAGGAGATTCACAGAAACGCACAAGCCGTCGCCGTGATCACATCATCACTAAGCAGAGAGGAATTCACAAAGATCGATGGGTTAGAAAGTGCAAAAGAAATCTGGGATACCCTCAAGACAGCTCACGAAGGAAATAGGTCAGTTCGTGAAGCCAAAATCGAAATGCTTGAGGGAGAGTTGGGAAGATTTGCTATTGAAGAAGGCGAATCACCTCAAGACATGTACAACCGGATGAAAGCACTCATCAACAGAATTCGTGCTTATGGAAGTAAGAAATTGATAGATCACGAAGTGGTCAAAAGGATGATTAGAGCCTTCATGCCAAGAAACGTCACACTTTGCTCAATGATTAGAGAAAGCCCCGGGTTTCACAAAATGACTCTCGATGAGTTATTGGGAAAGATCATAAATCATGAAATGATGGAGAAAGAGGCTCAATACGTCAAAGACTTAGCCGAGCTCACCTCTTCTAAAAAGAAAGAAGTTGCCCTCAAAGCAACGTGCAGACCCAAACTCAAAGAAACTCGTGAAGACCAAGACGATGGAGATACAAGCGACGAAAGCACCGATCTTGATGACGAAGAACTGGTACTCTTCATCAAAAAGTTCAAACGCATGATGAAGAGAAGACACGGCAACAATTCATATGAAGGCAAAAGCAAGGATAAAGGAAAATCCAAGGCTCGACGCACTTGCTACAACTGCGGAGAGTATGGTCACTTCATGGTGGACTGTACTTATGAGGAAAACAAAAAGAAGAAGGAAACAAGATCTCAAGAAAAGAAAAATTTCAGAAAAAAAGAAGACAAGCCCATCAAGCTCACATTGGGAAGGAGTGGGACTCAAACGACGAGTCCTCCTCCGATGAAGAAGAAGAGGTGGCCACAATCGCAGTCAAGAAACCAACTACGAGAGCCACACTCTTTCCGAACATGGGAGGACGGAACATGAACATCCACACTTGTCTTATGGCTAAGGAAGGCAAGAAAAAGGTTAGACTTACTCCTCCTATACTAAATTCCTCCATTGATGACTTTGATAGCTCTAGTGATAATGAAGAATTATTTAGAGGGCTAAGTAAAATTGCTTTAAAGAAAATGGAAATGTTGTCGAACGAAATCTTTGAAAAGGAGGAACTTGTCAACCGACAAGAAGATATGCTCATTCGTGAGAGGATGAGATATCAAGAAGTTGAAAAGCTTCTTGAGCTTGAAAGAGAGAAGAATGAGTCACTTGAGTTAGAGCTAACCTTGAGTAAGGAAACTTACTCAAAGTTAGAGAACTCGAACATTGCAATCAAGGAAGAACTAGCTAACTTGTCAAAAGTTAACAAAATCCTTGAGGTGCAAGTTGAGTCCCTCAAACAAAGTGACTCCTCTTCCTCCAAGAGCTCTTCCTCCAAAGATATGCGCTCGACAACATTAAGAACCTGCACTTGCTCTAGTAAGAAGAATGTAATTTCTAATGCTTTAACCTCACATGACATGCATTCTCCTCAAAACGGCATCTTTGATAAGGAGAAGATCAAATATGCAAGAAGTGCATATATGATCACTAGACCTTCCAATGTCAAAGATGGACTTGGCTTCGACAGGAATAAACACATGTCTACCTCTAATCATGCTAAGAATAGAATCATTTTTGTTAAAGAAAAATCACATGAATCTGAGCTACAAACATCATTCCATACATTTGATGCTTCTTATGTTCTCATGAAAAACAAGTATGGAAAAGTCATTGCTAAATATACAGGGCCACGCCACAAGAACTTAAAAACTTGTGTGTGGGTGCCCAAGACTCTTGTGACTAACCTGAGAGGACCCAAGCAAGCTTGGGTACCTAAAACCCAGAAATAATTCTGTTTTGCAGGCTTACTCCTCCGGTGGATCTAAGTGGGTGCTAGATAGCGGATGCACAAATCATATGACCGGAGAGAGAAGTATGTTTGTGGAATACGAGTGCAACAAGGATCCAAGTGAAGGTATATACTTTGGAGATAACAGCCAAGGAAAGGTCCTTGGTAGTGGTAACATTGAAATATCCTCTCAACACACCCTATCTAATGTTTTACATGTAGATTCTCTAGATTATAATCTTTTATCAATATCTCAACTATGCGACAAAGGTTACAACTGTTTATTCACTAATGAGGGTGTGACCGTCTTTAGAAGAAGTGATGGCTCGATTGCATTCAAGGGATTGTTGAAGGGAAAGCTTTATCTTGTTGACTTCAACAAAGAAAAAGCCGAACTCAACACTTGCTTGGTTGCTAAGACCAACATGGGATGGCTGTGGCATAGACGGCTAGTCCATGTTGGAATGAGAAATCTGCAGAAACTTTTAAAAGGTGGTCACATCCGTGGTCTTAAGGATGTGGTTTTTGAAAAAGACAGGCCGTGCAGCGCTTGTCAAGCAGGAAAACAGTTTGGAGCACCACACCCCGCCAAGAATGTGATGACCACCGCTAAACCGCTGGAACTTCTCCACATGGATCTCTTTGGTCCAATTGCGTACATCAGCATCGGCGGTAACAAATACGGTTTAGTAATTGTTGATGATTTTTCAAGATTTACCTGGGTATTTTTCTTGTATGATAAATCAGAAACTCAAGGAATCCTCAAGAAGTTCTTGAAAAGAGCTCAAAATGAATTCTCATCAACAGTAAAGAATATCAGAAGTGACAATGGGACAGAATTCAAGAACACCCAAGTTGAAGAATATCTCAATGAAGAAGGTATAAAGCATGAATTCTCAGCACCCTATTCTCCTCAACAGAATGGGGTGGCCGAAAGGAAGAACCGAACATTGATCGAAATGGCGAGAACAATGTTGGATGAATACAAGATGTCAGACCGGTTTTGGGCAGAAGCGGTGAATACCGCTTTTCATGCCACAAATCGGTTGTACCTTCATCGACTTCTGAAGAAAACTCCATATGAGCTTCTCACGGGTAAAAAGCCTAACGTTTCTTATTTCAAAGTTTTTGGTTGCAAATGTTTTATTCTGAACAAGAAACCAAGGGCCTCGAAGTTTGCTTCGAAGTCCGATGAAGGATTCTTGCTCGGATATGAATCGAACGCCTACGCCTATCGTGTCTTCAACAAAGTGTCCGGCCTTGTTGAAGTAGCGCGTGACGTAGTGTTCGATGAAACTAACGGCTCACAAGTGGAGCAAGTCGATAAGTCTATGCTAGATAAGGAGGAAGCTCCATGTGAAGCCCTGAAGAAAATGGCACTTGGTGATATCCTACCACGAGAGGAGACACAAGATGAATTTCATCAAGGAAGCAATGATCAAGGGGGAGCTCCTACACAAGATCAAGTTGAGAAAGATCAAGAAAATCAAGATGATCATGGAAGCAATGATCTAGGGGGAGACATGACACATGAAGATAATGAAGAACAAACAACTATACAAAATCCACACCCAAGAGTACATCAGTGTGTGCAAAGGGACCATCCTGTCAACAATATCATTGGAGATATTGCTAAGGGAGTAACTACTAGATCTCAAATTGCAAATTTTTGTGAACATTATTCTTTTGTGTCCTTTCTGGAGCCATACAGGGTAGAAGAAGCCTTAAGGGATCCAGACTGGGTGATTGCGATGCAAGAGGAGCTGAACAACTTCAAAAGAAATGAAGTGTGGGAGCTGGTGGAAAGACCAAGGGCGAACATCGTTGGAACCAAATGGGTCTTTCGGAACAAACAAGATGAACATGGAGTAGTGACAAGAAATAAAGCAAGGTTGGTGGCCAAAGGTTATTCTCAAGTGGAAGGTTTGGATTTCGATGAAACCTTCGCTCCTGTAGCTAGACTTGAGTCCATTCGCATTTTATTGGCATATGCTACTCACCATAATTTTAAGTTGTATCAAATGGACGTCAAGAGTGCCTTTCTGAATGGTCCGATAAAGGAGGAAGTCTATGTGGAGCAGCCACCGGGGTTCGAAGATCAGAAGTATCCCAACCATGTCTATAAACTGCGTAAGGCTCTCTATGGCCTCAAACAGGCTTCTCGAGCCTGGTATGAGTGCCTTAGAGATTTTCTGATTCAAAATGGATTCAAAATTGGTAAAGCTGACTATACACTCTTTACTAAACATTTTGATGATCATTTATTCGTATGTCAAATTTATGTTGATGACATTATCTTTGGATCCACTAACAAGTCCTTCTGTGAAGAATTTAGCAAAATAATGTTAGACAGGTTCGAGATGTCAATGATGGGTGAATTGAAGTTCTTCTTGGGATTTCAAGTGAAGCAACTGAGAGAAGGTACATTTATAAGCCAAACTAAATATACACAAGACATTCTCAAGAAATTTAATATGGACAAAGCCAAGCCCATCAAGACACCCATGGCCATCAACGAACATCTCGACCTCAATGAAGATGGTCCAAATGTGGACCAAAAGGTATATCGGTCCATGATTGGTTCCTTACTATACTTATGTGCATCTAGGCCAGATATTATGCTTAGTGTTTGCATGTGTGCAAGGTTTCAAGCCGCACCCAAAGAGTGTCACTTAATTGCTGTAAAAAGAATCCTAAGGTATCTTGTGCACACACCCAACTTGCGCCTTTGGTATCCCAAAGGATCCAAGTTTAACTTGATAGGGTACTCCGACGCTGACTATGCGGGATGCAAAGTCGATAGAAAGAGCACGTTAGGGACTTGTCAATTTCTTGGTAGGTCCCTAGTTTCTTGGTCATCTAAAAAGCAAAACTCCATTGCTCTTTCCACAGCGGAAGCAGAGTATGTTGCAGCCGGTAGTTGCTGTGCGCAACTGCTCTGGATGCAACAAACTCTTAGGGACTACGGCTACAATCTAAGTCATATCCCGCTTCTATGCGATAATGAAAGTGCTATAAAAATTGCACACAACCCGGTAGAGCACTCAAGAACTAAGCACATAGACATCCGTCATCACTTTCTTAGAGATCATTCATTAAAAGGTGACATAGCTATTTCACATGTTAGGACTGAAAAACAACTTGCAGATATTTTTACCAAACCATTAGATGAGAAAAGGTTCTGTGAACTAAGAAATGAGCTAAACATTCTTGACTCTCGAAATGTGGCTTGAAACATTGCATATCTGGTTGCAACTTAAATTGTTCCTTCGTACTCTCAAAAATGCTCCTCCTCACCCTTGTACTCAGAAAACTATTCTTAATGAATAAATCTTGTGGATTATGACCATTGTTCGATTGTTGATTGCCTACTGGTCTTAATTACCAAGACTACTTGCAAAATTGTTGTCCTTGGATCACTAATAGTTATCTATATATATATCGAGTTTGTTGGAAATGGACTAGTCCGATTTCCAACCGGACTAGTCCGGACAGATAACAATTAGGTTAAACTCAGGGGTACCGGACTAGTCCGCTACCAGGACCGGACTAGTCCGGTCAGTCGGATATAGAAGCAGTCAGCCGGACCAAACGCCTCCCTCTCCACTCATAATCACTTTGCAACACCCTCTCTCCTAAATCCTAGCTCTCAAAGTGATTTTCGAGTTGAGCCCTCAAACTCGGAGTTTTCTCCGTGAAAAAGCCTCTTCTCGACGAGGGGATCCTACTTTCCGGACTCATCCGGACTGATTTCCACTCCTTCAACGCGAATCTTCAAATTTTGGTAAATCCCCCCAAAACCAAAATCTCAATTTTTCTAGCTCTAGCTAGTTTCCTTTGACCTCAAAAGGATGTACATTGCTTAAATAGATGTATTCCTACCATTTTCCTACCATTGTGTTCTTAGATAGGAGATTTGCTTCAAATGAAACACTCAAGTTAGGGTTCTTATGCTAGGCCGGACTAGTCCGGCGTCCAGATGCGGACAAGTCCACCGGACTAGTCCGCACTCTAAAACTGGACAAGTCCGGTCTCTGACAGCTGAACTGCTACATTCCCATTTGAAGTCAATAAGGTCTCCGTTTGCATCTAATCCTTAAACCCCTTGTCAGGCATAATGTCTTCAGGATCAGATGACAGCTCTTTTCACATTGACGAAGAAACTCAACGTGAAAGAGTGAGGAGAGCTAAGGAGGGAGTGATGAAGAAGAGACATGACGTCAATGCTCACTCTCCACCCTCCGACGACAATCTTCCTAAGAAGAGAAAAGTCATTATCAAAAGGCCTAAAAGGAAAGATGCTGCTGAGGGCTCATCAGGGCCAAGAAGAGTTCTCAATAAAGGGAAGGGACTTGCTAGTGGCCCCATTGGGCCCTTGAAATTGAAAAATCCCGTTCATCGCAACAGGCAGCCTTCAAGTGAAGATTTCACTGGAAAAGGGAATGAGCTAGCTGATAACTTCAGAAAGATTAAAGTGTATGGACGACCTAAACAATGTTCTGATCCTAGGTTCTGGAGCAACTTCCATGCAGACTACTACGAGCACGTGTATATGAAGATGAAGAATCCCGTAGTAGAGAGTCAATGGCTGAATGTTGACTACCTGAAGTCGAAGAAGTATCCCGCATTTCGTGAGATGGTGGAGGCCTTAGAGAGGCACGGTCTGACGGACCTGCTATCCTTTGAGTATGACTGGAACAATGAAGTCATTACCCAGTTTTACTCCACTCTCTACTTTGCTCGGGATGATGGAGACAGTCTTACTTGGATGACTCATGGTTCAAGGTACAGTGTCACTTATGATGAATTTGCTAGGATTCTTCACCTCCAAAACACTTTGGATCATGAACTGGTCATTCATAATCTGAAACCCCTGGAGAAGGAGGAACTTGAATTTCTCTATGACACAAGGATGCCATATGTCCCTCCAACCATCAAATACCTAAAGCCCTTCTTCGTGGTTCTAAATAGAGTCTTGAGAAAGACGATAGCTCCGAAGGATGGAGATGCAGGAACTATACAAGGAACCTTGAGGACTCTCATGAAAGTCATTAGTGGGAGGAGACCATTCAATGTCTTTGAGTATATCTACAATGACATTGTGAACATCTCAATTACCCCCAATAGGTCCTGTGGATACGCACCTTATATCATGTACATGATTGAGAAGGTGACAGGACTCGAGTTTGTCAAGGATGTCAAGCATACGGGGTTGAAGCCGCAAAAACCCACCGAGTACACTCTCCCTCCGGCTCCAACTGCCCCGTCCTCTCCACCAGTGGAGAGGAGATCAAAGCAAGCTCATGATGACACTAGGTCTGCAGCTGCTCCTCCTGGTTCTCCACCTGCTCAAGAATCATCTAGCGGCATCCTCAAGATGCTCTCCTCTATCTTTGCCTGCTGCCGTAAGATCGAAGACAGGCAACGCAAAGAAAAGCTTGCAAGGAAGAGACATCAACAGTACGTCAATGCAAATATCAAGTCTATCTGTGCAAAGCTTGAGATTGAGCCTGTTGGATCACCGCCTGCCTCCGAGGACTCAGAGGAAGATCCTGCTCCCGTGGATGATGAAGATGAAGATCAGACTGAGACTGACGGAGGAGGCAGCGATGAGTGACTTCCCTCAATTTTTCTCTTTTTGGTGTCTTGATGCCAAAGGGGGAGAGATTGAGATTGAGATTAGACTTGGACTATTTTTCTATCTAGTATTAGTCATTAAGATCTTGTGTGATCAAGGACATGTACCTAATCTTGTAATGCACTATTTCTTTTCCTATGTGTGAAGTACTATGCTCTAATGCCCACTTACATGTTCACTACTGGTTGTCTTTAATTTAGCACATTTTGTTTATCACACACCTGTGAGGCACCCCACCATAAGGTGTGTACATATGTGAGAAGTTTTTTGTGAATTCTTTATTGTTCTCATGTGTACGCACCTTATGAAAATCAACCTTTTATTCTCAATTGTGATATCTCAAATGGTTGTCATCAATCACCAAAAAGGGGGAGATTGTAAGTGCATCTAGGATATCCCTTGTGGGTTTTGGCGAATTGATGACGAACATATGAGATCCTAATGAAACTATTAAGATGATTGCAGGATAAACAAAGTGAACTGGCTCGGCACACACACAAAAAGGTGAAAAATAGAGTGGTGCCCGAAAAGGAAGAAGTTAGTGAAATTTAGAGAAGCAAAGTAGATATAAATGTATAGGTGGTGTGTGAGAGAGACACATCCCAAGAGCTCATGACTTTGCGTAGGGGTAAGAGGTTTAAAAATCAACTAAAATCCACTGAAAACCGGACTAGTCCGTTCATGGACCGGACTAGTCCGTTTAACTTTCTGAAAGACGCAAACATAGTGCACCGGACTAGTCCGCCTTGTAAACCGGACTAGTCCGGTCAGCTCACTGGAACGCAACCGGACAAGTTCGGTTTCAGACCGTACTAGTCCGGTCATGTCTCTGTTGTCCTCCTTAGAGGACTACGGACTATTCCATCCAAGCAACAGGACTAGTCCGCTAAAGTTTCTGAAAACCCATCTCACATAGTACCGGACAAGTCCGGTTTGTGGACCGGACTAGTCCGGTTAACCCACTGGAAGTAGGCCGGACAAGTCCGATCATATACCGGACTAGTCCGGTAGTAGGTTTAACAACGGAAACTTTTTGGAAAAGCCTATAAAAAGAGGTCCTTCGGCTTTTCCCCAACAAGACACGACTCATACTGTCAAAACTTGAAACCCTAGCGCCGCCACCTGTCCCAAGAGCCCAAAAACACATCTCCCCACACATCTAAGGTGCAAAAAGGTGAAGATCAATAAAATACTTGGATTTGGGATTAGGAGATCGTCGTTCCTTCGTTGTGAGCTCTTGGGGTTTGATCTCTCTACACTCATATTCTGCATTGTAATCTTTTTGAGTGTATTTGATCAACTTCTCATTGTAATTCTTGTGGGAGCCCTCAACGTGTGAGGTTGCCCCATAAAAACGGTGATTACACTTGATAGTGAAGTCAAGTCGGCCTGTGTGGTGACTTGAAGAGGGAAAGGGTTGGGAACCCGGCTCTGTGTGAGCTTCCTCAACGAGGACGTAGATCTCTTGGTGAGATCGAACCTCGGTAAAAATTCGTGTCTTTTGTCTCTCATTTGTTTTACGTCTTGACACATTAGATTACTAGTTTGCTAGTCATCGTTTGAGTTCTTTACAAGTTTGCACGTGCATCCATACTATAAATTTAAGTTATAAAACTGTTGTTCTTATTCCGCTGCTATAAGATAAAAACTTGTGAGACACACTTAATCAACTCAAACAATTCAGCACACCGGACTAGTCCGCCCACACAACCGGACTAGTCCGGTCAGTCAAATTTCTGACAACTTTATTAAGTGTGCAGGAATTCTTTAAAGGCCTATTCACCCCCCCTCTAGGCCACATTCACTCGGCCATCGACAGGTGCCTCAAGCGCAGCCGCCTTTGGTAGGATAGCAAATGCCGACTATGGATGAGCGCAGGAGAGGGGGAGCTAGATGTACGATCAATATACAGAGATAGTGCGATCACAAAAATTAATGCATAATTTAAATGAGCGCATGAGAGAGAGCTAAGTAGAACAGGTCTCTGTATTCGTACCCATAGGTGGAATTCTGGCTGTACAGGGAGGCAATGTTCCGCCTTGTCTTCAAGGGAAGCAAGACTCTACGCGCTTAGGGTCGGAACCAGGCTAAACTGGACGTAGTCCTGTACTGTCCCTTGAGACTTAGCTGCCCCAAGCGCTGTTCCTAAATTCTATGGGATCTATTACAGAAAGGAATAACCCTGTTCTACTGATGCTCAGGAAGTAGGACTTACAGTGTTGCTCCATGGCAAGGATTTTTGGGAACGGATCTCACTCTAGGTTGGAAGGCATGTGTACTTGGGGCGGCAGCTTTCATGATTCGGAAGGGACCTTCCCTGCTGGGGGAGAGCTTATGGGTCCTTCTTGGAATAGAGCGTGCCGCTTCACCAAGTTGCCCTCCTGCAGGCCCCCGACACGTTTGGTTCTTTGGCGGTAGTGCTTTGAGCATTAGCCGAGACCGTGCGTTGTGGGGTGTTCCCTGCAGCCGAGTCTTGTTGACGAGGTTGTTATCTTCGCGCTGGATCAGGTCCTGCGCGGCTTCTCCTGGGGGCCCCCGGGGAGTTCTCCCCTTCTGGCTAAGGCCTTCAAGGGGTAGGTAGGCTCGGGCTCGTCTTGGATGACCTAAGGCGTCCTCCCCTTCTGGCAAGGCCTTCAAGGGGTTGACAGACCTTAGCCGGCCCCCGAGAGGTATGTTCGAGGCACGGAGGCGCGCCGCAGTTGGCTAATGCCCTGGCCTGTCACCGTCGGAACTGGAGTCCTCACCGTCATGCACTGTCTTTATGACACGCTGAGGCTCCTGGAACCCCACCTGATGGGCAGCGGTGACTGGGGCATCGACCTTCTGTTTGCCATCCCTCTGAGGGTAGGGCGGCGCTTCAGCCCTCTGTTGTCTTCCTTTGCGGAAGCGCTCTGCGAGCCTCTGGATCTCCCAGCACTCGGCTGCAGTATGGTTGCTGGTGCCATGCACGGGGCATAGCCCGCCTTGGTCACTGTCTGGGGCTGGTGATTGCCACTGCCTTTTGTCGGGGCGTGGCCCCTGAGCTCCACTGGTCGTCGCAGCTGCGGCGACGGGGGCCGTGAATGGTGACTTCATATTTCCACTCCCCCAGTTCTTGGCCTTCTTGCCACCCCCATAGGCAGCAGCACCGGACCCGGGCTGCCCTCCTGACTCGGAGGTCAGCAGAGCGTGCCAGTTCCGCCCTTCAGCCGCTCTGGCGCACTTGTCCGCCAGGCTGAAGAGCTCCGAGACGTCGCGGACCTCTCTGGTCGCGAGCTTCTCAAGCATTTTCTCGTCCCGGACACCCTGTCGGAACGCCACCACCACAGAGGCGCTTTGGATATGTGGGATGGTGTTGCGTACCTGAGAGAACCGCTGGATGAAAGAGCACAGCGACTCCCCAGGTTGTTGCTTGACGGCGTGGAGGTCAAGCTCCGTGCCGGGACGAGTGTAGGAGCTGCCGAAGTTGGCGACGAACTGCCGGCAGAGCTCACCCCAAAAGGTTATGGACCCCTGAGGTAGATTCATGAGCCAAGACCGAGCTGGGCCGGTCAAGGCGACGGGGAAGTAGTTGGCCATGACAGCCTCGTCCCCTCCTGCGGCAAGTACGGCGGTGGAGTAGCAGGTGCGGGCGAAACTTGCGTGGCCACCTTGCGAAGCGAAGGTGGGGTGCAAGGGCCGCACATCCTGCACCTGCTGCTGCAGGTACTGGCGCTGCGAACGCTTGGTTCGCACTTGGCGCCGCGTATCCCGGCATGGGCAAGGCTGCACCATAGAGCGGGGCCGCTGCTTGCGGCACATATAGTTGTGGCATATGCTGCGCAGCATATGCCTGAGGCAGGGCTCGCGTGGCGAAGGCCTGCCCTTCTGGTTGTGTCGAGGCCGACGACATGCTGTCGCCAGCCTCATGGTTGCGACGCCTTTCTCGGCGTCGCTCGAGGTACACCCGGGCGTCTTGGCCCAAGTGGCACCGTTCTAGTTCCCTTCGCAGGTCCGTCGACAGGAGCCTGGAGGAGCTGGAATCCGCCGTTAGCCCGTCAACCGTGGGTGTGCGCGTCAGCGACACAGCCGGTTGTCCTGGGCGCCGTCCTCGCCGAAACCGAGGGTTCGCGGCGGCGACGACGAGGCGGTCCACCTCGCGGACCCATTGCTGGGTCGCTGAATGGGGCGCATCCCCCGCAGGTGGGTTGCGCAGCAGCGCTCTTGCTGCAGCTAGCGCACCTCCATGGTGTACGCTCAGCGCTGCAGAAGATCTCACACTGGTTGGGGCCTGCATAGCCGGAGTCGGCTGCTGGCTACCCACTTGTGCCGACACACTCCGTCCTGAGTGTGTCGACATGTACTCCCCAGTAGTCACGGTTCGCCGTAAACGCGGAGGGGGAGAGTTTGCCGCTGAAGGAAGCTTGGTCATCTTCGTTGGCGGAAACTCGTCACGCTAGGAGAAAAGCCCCCTACCTGGCACGCCAAATGTCGAAGTGTTCGGTCGACACTTCCCCCGGGCCTGCACTGGGCAGCCCGCGGAGGTTCTTTTTTCGGTGGGGCTAGTCCCTAGCGGAGAGCTTGCGCAGATGGACGAGTTAGTGAGAGCTTGACACGGCGAGTTTTACGTGGTTCAGGCCGCCGGAGCGTAAAACCCTACGTCCACGGCGAGCTATGGAGCTCGCTGTATTGCTTGCTGCTCGGGGCCGGAGGCCTGAGCTTGGGGGTGAGTTACAGCTTGAGAGTGTATGGCTAGCGTATGAGTTGCAAAGTGTGAACCCTTGCTATCGACGCCTGCCCGAGCCTTTTATAGTCCAAGACTCGGGCGGCTTACAAGGGGAGCCGGGACCCGACAGGTGGTCCCGGGAAGATTGTCTATTATCTACCGTATCTGCAGTTATGCCGGTAGTTGTCTCTGGCCGAAGGCTTCTGAGTCTTCATCTTGCCGCCCTGCCCATGCCGCATGCTAGTCGTAGTGGTTGATGACGGCGCAGGCGGCATGGGATGTCTTGTCACGGTGTTTATTGGCTGACATGTTCTGACACCGCGCGTCAGTCTGTGATGCGACTGGGCGCAACGGCACCTGACAGAAGCGTGCTCCGCGTCTCCGCGTCTTAGGAAGACGCGGGCCTTGAATACTTTGTACGGGCAAGGTATGGGGCGTATTTACGCCCGCTGCCTACCGCTCGGGGCAGGCAGCGTCGTTCTGCTGCCACGTGGCGGGCCCGGAGCCCTTCTCAGAGGAGAGGAGGGTCAGTCCCGCGGGGCACGTGGAGCCTCCGGACCTCTCCCCGCGGAGGGGGAGGCTCGGCTTCTGTTGGCCACGTGGCGGGCCCGGAGCTCTCCTCTGAGGAGAGGGAGGTCCGGCCCCGCTAGACACGCGACACCTTCGGACCTCTCTCCCGCGGAGGGGGAGGTCCGGCTTCTGTATGCCACGTGGCGGGCCCGGAGCTCTCCTCTGAGGAGAGGGAGGTCCGGCCCCGCCGGACGCGTGGCGCCTTCGGAGCTCTCCCTGCGGAGAAGGGCGAGTTCCTTAGGCATTTTACCTTGTGCGCGGGGGTACCCCATATCTCAGGTACCGACAGCCGTCTTCCTTGACGGTAACCTTGTCTCCTGGTCCTCGAAGCGACAGCCCGTGGTGTCGCGCTCGAGTGCTGAGGCGGAGTATCGCACCGTGGCTAACGGCGTGGCTGAGACCTCCTGGCTTCAGCAGCTGCTTCAGGAGCTCCACACACCCGTCGCCAGGAGCACCCTCATCTACTGCGACAACATCAACGCTGTGTACCTCTCCACCAACCCGGTCCAGCATCAGCGCACGAAGCATGTGGAGATCGACCTCCACTTTATTCGTGAGCAGGTTGCACGTAGCGAGGTTCGGGCACACCATGTCCCGACAACGACGTAGTTCGCCGACATCTTCACGAAGGGCCTCCCGTCGTCGCTGTTCTCCGAGTTTCGGTCCAGTATCAACATCTGCATTGGCTAGATGTTATGACTGCGGGGGTGTTAGACACTGTAATTACGTGTGTGTCATAGGGGCATATTAGTCATTAGTGAGGAATTAGGGTTAGGGGTAGTTTAGTCTTTTCTCTTCACCTAATCCCTCTATATAATCATCTCTGTACCTCATTATTCTCCATCATCTAATACAGCCATAATTACTACTCTAATAGTTTGAAGTCTACTAGTGATACCTTCAGGTACTTTCTGACAACTGGGGCTTAAATATCCCCTCTTAACGGGAGAATATGAACCGAAACTATATATGTCCAAAACCTTGGATAAAAAATTGGCCTTAACCAGGCGTCTACTGTACATGGCCTGCTCCTCTGACAGTGGCCATTGTCAGGCCTTCATACTCAACAAACCTTCCAGCAATCTATATTGTATTTATTTAAAGTCATAAATAATATCTAATAAACATTGCGACAGAGAAATATGGGAACTTAGTAATTGTAATAAGGTGTCCAACCTGAACTTTCAGGTACCATGGTTGCCAGTGTGACTGGACAGGAAGGCCAAGTGCTTCGATCCAATAGCGGGATCCAACAGCTGTAAAAGAACGATTCAAGGCAGATTGAGATGTGAAGGGAGAAACCACATTTATTTCAAACATGATCTTTGAGGTTTACTAATTACAAATTTGACTCAGATAGTTCTACTCTTTTATATTTCTAGTGCAACTGTCGTTCTCTTTCTCTGATCCAAAGTAAACAGTAAAGGGAAGAGGCCAAACCTGTAGATTCTGTTACAAATGATGCTTTTTTATTTCTTTCTTTTTTTATTTTGTTTTGTTCCTTTTTATTTTTTATTTCTTTTAGTTTTTTATTTTTTATTTCTTTTAGTTTTTTTTTTTGGTATCAGAGCCATCTAAATATTTTCGTCGGCTGCTCGTTCTGGTGCCCACCTCTCGACGCTCCTCGGGTGCGCCTATCTGTTGCCGCCCGGCGTCTTTCTGATCAGATCGGCGGTGGTTCTTCTGCTCGCCCGTAGGTCTCCTCAAAACCACGCCGCCCTGCCTGATCTCGCGCTGAATTCCGCGTCTGCGACCGGACGTCCTCGCTCACCCTCATCTTGGTGCCCGCAGCCCGTGCAATCTCGGCGCCTGAGCCCGCGTGCTACCTGCCCGCGGCCGCGCGATCTCGCCGCGATCCCGCGCGATCTCGCCGCTTGTCGCGACACCGAGCTGCTGGCGGCGACAGATAGGGTCCCACGGAAGAAAGAAAGACAGAAAAAAGCCTGCGAGCCTCTCGGTCGCGCGATCCCCGCGCGGGAGTTCTGCCGCGTGCCCGCTCGCGTCTCCTGGTTGCTGCCACCGGCGCTCGACGCGTGTTTCTTTTTGGGTCCCCGCAGGTGAGGCGGCGCTGCCACTTTCGGAGGGTAGCCGCCACTTTCACGTGTCTCTAACCTGACTCGGGTTTAGGGTTTCAACCCTAAAAAAACAAAAATATAAATAAAAATAAAAAAAGAAAATAGAGAAAACTAACAGATTCAAACTCTTAGTCCGGCCTTTATAAGCTCTGTTGCATGCACCATCTATACATCAGTCATTCAGATATAATAATTACCACGAATGTTGTATTTCCTTTTTCGATGTTTCATAGATTGAAAGTATATGCTGACATGCTGTGTTCTTCCAAATTGGCCTATGATAAGATTTATACGGAGGAAACCAAAAAACGTTGTGCATGGTGAGTCATGAAGAAAAAGAAACGGTATAGGAAAACGACCATGAGAAAAGTACTTCTGATGAACAAGATGAGCTAAAGTGATCACAACCTCCGTTAAGCCAGATAGGAAGCAGCTTCCTCCCCGGCGAAGCATGGGCCTCGAAGAACAAGTAGAAGAGCGCCGACGACGTTGTTTGGTTGTCACTGAAAATAAATTCTTTGGATCCGGTATGCATTTGAGAGTCTATGCATCCCACGCCGATATTCGCCATGAGTTCATATCACCAATCTCAAAGTATCAGAATTTACAGGTTAGGGTTAGGGTTAGGATTTAGGGTTAGTGTTTAGAGTTACGTTTAGTGTTTAAGATTTAGTTGTTAGAATTTAGTGTTAGAATTTTTAGTTTAACATATTAAGAAAATTCAGAAACCAACGGTTTAAAATTAAATCTAGCCACGTGACACTCATCTAGATGGGGATGCATGGGCGTTTTTGTGGATTCATTTGCTATTTTACCACCCTCAACATTGTGTTTCGCTAGAATACCACTCGCAACATACAACTCGCTAAAATAACACTATAATGGAAGCATATTCGCTCGTTTACCATCAGGAGACTGTTAATAATTTGTTAACTATTATTTACCCTAAAACATATATGAAAAAGTCAAATTTGCCTTTCATTGCTTCATCTTTTCTCTTCCTTCTTCTTCCCGCCCCAGCGCCGCCGTCGCAAAAAGAGAAAGGATGAAGCAATAGAGGGTAAATTTGACTTTTTCGTACATGTGTTTGGGTAAATGATAATTGATTAATTATTAACAGCCTCTCGATAGTAAATGAGCGAATATAGTTTCATTATAATATTATTTTAACGAGTTGCATGTTGGGAGTGGTATTTTGGCGAAACCAAATATTAGGGGTGGTAAAATAGCAAATGACTCGTTTTTGTGCATTCGTGATGCAGAGAATTTGATTTCGTTGTCACTTGGGGTGCTTTCCAAATACGCGTGTGTGAGAAAACGGAAATTGGAGTTGAAAAGGTTTTTGATTGGTCAGAAGTTGGCTTTAATTTGGTCCTCCTTGTGATGTGTGGCTCGTGAGCCTACGCGTTTAATTGTCGCCTGCTTGCAGCCTCTCCAGCTTCGAGGATGATTTGTAAGTTTTTTAGATCAGGTGTTTGATCCTAGCAATACAAATGTTATCTTTCTGAAACATGTCAAACTCCACATCGCATATATTTAGTTTTAAACGCAGTAGAATGGACTTTAATTAGGTCGCTTTTGTCAGCTTGGATGCTTTCTTAAATGTGAAACACACATTTGGGCTCAAGACAATGAATCCATGAACTGGCCATTGAGGTAAAAGCATATTTGTTTAACCATGATCAGAATGTTAATTTTGTGGGCTCGGTTGATGTGATCCTCGTGGCTATCGCTGCATGGAATTTGGTGGTACAGTGCCAATTAATATAGAAGAAAAGCAGGTGTATGTCCTCCGGGACAGCTAAGTTGAGCCACAGGTTGAGACAATTCAGAGGTCAGAATGATGTGTAAAAGACATGTTGAGCAAGTGCGAAAAATCGATCAGTAGCATGTCCAATTCTTGAAGAGATATATATACCACAACTTCACGAAGTTTTTGCAATTCTTATTCTCGGGCACCTTTCGAACTATATGAAGCCGTATATCAGAAAGCTTTAGTTTGATATTCTCATCCCTGTTGTATTTATTTTCGTGATTTAGTGCCCCATCATCGGTCCGTCAGCGCTCCCTACCGACAGACTCATCAGAGGTTACAATCGCCGTCGGGTCCCAGCGTCATGGGCTATGGGACGGGAGCCCCGAGCGCGTGCCATCTGATAAGAGACACTGGCGCCCTACAACCATTACAATTGGTTTGCTTGTGCAGGAGATAAAAGTGACAGCTTGCTTCAAGAACGGCTCTCATTTCTAGTATCTGGGAAAGGGTCAAACCTCAGTGCAAATAGCTAGTACAGCTGCTCAGAGTGAAGCGAGATAGTATCAAATTGTACTAATATAGTTTTATCATGACAATATTCAGAACAAGGAAAGCAAACACAATGTTTCCGGAGTTGAATTAGAAGCCACGCAAACATAAAACCAAGCCTCAATATTTTCACCGGATACATTTTAGTGCTGGGAGGCTGCTAACCAACATCAGCAGTATGCACTAATAACTACCACAGCAGACAGGACTCAAAAAGTTTTCAGCAGCTACAGCTATCGATATGTCCTACAACTACAACCATTTACCAACAACCTTCTGCCCGAGGATTATTTTCCGACCTAGCACCCTACAGAAGATCACAGATTGCAAGAGGCCCACCCCACCCAACTATCGCTTTGACGGTCTCCCACCATCGTTATCACCGTCATCACCGTCATCATCATCGTCACCACCTGACCTCTTCCTCTTTGCCGAGGCCTTCACAGAATCCTCGTCTTCAGCATCGTCATCATCCTCGATCTCTTCATCCTCAGCACCATCGCCACTTTCATCCGGCTCAAAGTCGCTAGAATGCTCTTCGTCTTCAGCTCGACCAAGGGGCTGGACCAGATACTCAGTTCCCAGCTCCTCCTGTCAAAATTCAACAAGTGTAAGTGCCAGTATTCACATATCTCAGTATATTCTAGAAACAGTCCAGTCAGAATCTGTCAAATTTGCTTTTGGGATCAGACTGACGTGCAATTTTTCATCATTTACATCCATAGGATATCTGATATGTATTGTTCCTCACTTCCCAATGATAGCAAAATGAAAGTAGTAAATAATTGATTCTAGTGTAAGTGCCAATATTCACATATTTTGGAAATAGTTCAGTCAGAATCTATGTCAGATTTGCTCCTGGGATCAGACTGACGTGCAATTTTTCATCATTTATATCCATAAAGGATATCTGAGATGTATTGTTCTTCACTTCCCAAAGATAGCAAAATGATGTTAGTAAATAATTGATTAGATTTTACAAAAAATTACATACAATGTGTGGATTAGGTGGGAGGAAACAACTCCAGACAATATGCAAATTAACTGTCCAAGGCAAGCTATGCATGTGTTATGTATTTATGGGATCAGTCTGGCCTGCAAATCTTACAGCAGTAAGGAAGGGAATCTTCCTCAGTAACAGCCTCTGAGCAAATCCTCATTTCCCAAACGGATGTTCATGTTAAACCAATAAAGGGGGTAAAAGACATTCAAAGAACAGGTTTAATTCTTAGTTGCAGCTCTTCGGAGTGTGGGACATGACTGACGTGCAAAGTTTAATCAGAGGTAGATGACATCTACACTCAGAAACAACCTCTGGAATAAGTTTTCATCATCTCCCAGCCAGACCACAGACTATTTTGCATAACATATTCTAAAGCTTGGGGTAGTAGCACATATTTTGTTAGGCCGAGAATTGGGCCAGTAAAATCCAAGGTGTTAAAAATTGAAGGATGACAAGTGCTAGGATCAGAACAGAAAATCAGTTTTTGCAGCACCGGGAGAGCTCAAGCTCAAGGTCATCCTCAGAAACAGCCTCTGATAGATTTCATCATCTCCAAAAGCATACAGAAAGTCCAAGGAAAATCATATCAACAATGTTGAATTGGTGACCTAATAAAAACTTCTTAAAGAAGCCACGTACAAAAGAAAGTTGAAACTCTAGAGCGAAGATCCAACCATGAACAGCCTATGGTGAAAGTATCCAAAGAGCTTTTAATCAGAACGGCAAATCAGTTTTTTGCAGCAGCGGGAGAGCTCAAGCTCATCCTCAGAAACAGCCTCTGACAGATATCATCATCTCCAAAAGCATACAGAAAGCCAAAGGAAAAACCTATCAATAATGTTGAATCGGTGACCTAATAAAAACATCTTAAAGAAGCCCTGTACAAAAGAAAGTTGAAACTCTAGAGCGAAGATCCAACCATGAACAGGCTATGGTGAAAGTATCCAAAGTGCTTTTGATCAGAACGGCAAATCAGTTCATTGCAACACTGGGAGAGTTCTTGGCTCCCCTCTGAAACAGCCTCTGATAAGAATCGTCATCTCAAAAAGCACATGAACAAAACCCAAAGTGAAAGCGACTGCTGATTTTCTGTCTTACCACAAAATCTTGCAGATCCAAGGACCATACGGATAACAGTGTATGATACATAAAATTTCTGCAGCGTAATGCCTTCGAGGCTCACGGCAGAAATTTTAATTTTTAAATAGCAAGCGGACCAGCCCGACAAATAAAATAGCGAGGGGTCCAAAAGACTATAAACAAGATTTGGAAGTACCTCAGATTCGTTAAAAAAGTTGGGGATTACATGCAGACAAAAAAGGGCAGATTAAATCCTCAAATTTTTGGAACAATTTAGTGCCAAACAAACATAATAAGTTAATAAAACAAATAATAAACGGCATACTGTTGACTATTTTAGTAACAGATGGGCTACCACCACAGCCCGCACAACAGGGCAAGAGAAGTCGATGGATACACTTTCTTAAATATTAATAATAAAAAAGTGGATGGATGAATAAGCCCGAGCGAAACCGGGCATCATGTCAACAACTACCAAAACCAGTGAAAGGACAAGCAAACGGCGTGTCAGAGTATAACCCCAGATCAGAACGAACACAAAGGCAGGAAAAAACTTGCGGATCTAGAAAAAATATCTTTGTTAACAGATCTAGAGGCCTAGGCCTTACTGCTCCCTTTAACCACCTGATTCCTCCAGAAATCTACAGCATGCTAGATTTTTTAGCAGGTAAACTCAGCCTTCAGGAGCCCTACTTATGAGAAGGAAAAGTGCCAAAAACACATGGGCTTACAGAAAGCATAAGAATTTAGCAGATGCATCTAATTCGACAATGAGGCGCTGCAAAAATCAGTTTTTCTCTTGAAGAAAGTAACCGGAAATATAATTCGTATCTTGCATGATTAACCTCGCACAGAGTTAACAAAAAATATGCATCAGAGCCGCAGGGGCTCAGATCTATCAGCACAGAAAGAAACTAAACATGTGAACAATGACTATAGATGATAATTTTACGAAATCAGGAGTTATACCTCCTGCTCGTCCTCGCCGTCGACTTCATCATCCGCGTCGTCGTCGTCATCGTCGTCGTCGCTACCCCCCTCCTGGTCACCGCCGTCGTCGTCGTCGTCATTGTCAGAGATCTCGACCACCCCTCCGGCCTCCTCCTCCCCCTCGGCATCCTCGCCATCATCCTCTTCACCCTCACCCTCGTTGTCGTCGTCACCGTCCTCCTCCCCATCGACCTCCTCAACCTCGTCGTCGTCCTCCGCTTCGGCATCCTCGTCCTCCCCCTCCTCGTCCACCACATCCTCCTCCTCAGGCGCGTCCGGCGCCTTCTTGACCGCCGCCGCCGCCGCGGCCTTCTTGCGGGCTATCTCCGCCGCACGCTCGTCGGCCTCCACCTCTGCCGCCGGCTTCATCTCGTCGCACACAGATTCTTGCGGCGAAATCCTACTTGTTTGGGCTGGCGTTGTGGTGGTGGAAATTTTGGGGGAATTTGTAAGCGGGCGGGGACGAACAGAGGGCAGGGGAGGCGCTGTGTTTCGGCAGATTGGCGGCTCGGGAGGATCCTGGCCGTCCGCCACAAGAACAGGCACACGGATCGGTGACGTGGCGGGCGATCGGGCGGCTGCGGAGGCCTAGTCCGTGGAGGGTGTGGGAAACGGGATGGGTTGGAAGAACGGCTAGGGCTGACGTCAGCATGGACAAGATTCTTTTCGCCGAGCGTGAAAAAATAATATACTGCCTTGTAGCTCGCGGCCCTGCTGTAACTCGTCTATGGTGTATGTTCTGTATGGAAACAAAGTTTGTATACTATATTGTAATGGTATTACTCTCTGCTCTCATCCATTACCGTGTCTCCTTTTTAGACTGTAGTCTCTCAAAGAACATTTTTGGCAATTCTTAAATTACTGAATTTAAATAATTACAATATTAAATTATTTTGTATTTTATTGGGACTAATATTATTTATGAGGACAAACGATCCACCAGCAAAATATTTTATCCCTCGGCTGCAAGGGGTATTTTGTCGTAAAAATAGAAATGAACATTTTTATTTGTTTTGTTATAGTTGAAGTATCTCATTAATTCAGTAGATTTTGTAGTTCGGTGGGGTTCTTACGCTTGAAAATATGTAGAATGGCTAACAATTGATTTTCTCCTTGAAATTGATTGATCATGAAATTAGATAGGGACGCTACCTCATACTGGTTGTGGTTGCATGTATACTTATACATAAGTAGGATTTATGGCACCAGGACTAGAACAAACTTTTTCCCAATCCACTTGGACTCAAGGACAACAAATGATTTCTAGGCAACCGTAGCCATTATCATTACACTACCTTTACATGATATGTGAATGCAATTTATTTATATATGCATGACTTATTTTATTAGTTGTGTAACTAGTTCAGACTAAATGTCTTGTGTAATATAAATCTTCTCAATTTTAGCTAGATTATACAATCCAACTTATAATTTATAAGCCAAAAGAAGCGTGAATGAGATTAGAGCTTTTTGCGAGTGGTATGAGGTTTATAGCTAAATTATGATAATTTATAGGACAATTTGTTGTAATCCGATAAGTTGCTCTCCCTAGCTACAAAAGTATCACTGTTTGTTATAATATGATATTTATGCACGTCGAGTAATAGTACCACTGTTTTAGCTGATTAAAAAAATGGACTCTCCAGCGTGGCGAAAAAATCAATTATTATTACTTTTCAATAAAAAAGACGCAAAATACAAGGCCCGTTACGTTGGGCGATGACCCTGGGCCTGCCGGCCTTTTGTTCGTTATGGGTGAGCGTACCGGCCTTTGGTTGGGCTTTTGCTCGTGTTCCCAGCGGGCTTCACTGCAGGTGACCCTTCTTGGGTTTTGGATTGCACGTGGAAATCGCTAAAAACGGGGCTGAGCCCGGCCTGGCCCGAAACGCTCGCGTCGCCCCGCACTGGATCCACGTCGGAGAAGCTCGCTCGAAGCCAAATCCACGCTCGTCCGCGCTCCACATTGTTGATGAGCTTATCTGCACCAGATTAGGGATGAAAATGGATTAGATATTTTCTGATCCGTCCGCAACGATTTTTAAAAACATCCAATCCATATCTATTTTTGTCGGATTTTTTTTATTCGGATACGAATTCAAATATTTGAAATCGAATATCGGATCAGATATGATTTTAATCAAAATCTGTCCGTTTTGTCGGATATCCATATTCGATAGGATATATCCGAACAACATCCGAAATATATACGACACTCGGTCCCGTGGCTCCACCCCGCACGCCGCCCACCGCCTCCCCTTAGTCCCTACCCCGGTCCTCCTCACTCCCTCGACGCCCAGCTAGAAGCGCGATCGGTCTCCTCAAGCTCTACTGCGCGATCGGTCTCCTTCCGGAAGCGCGCAGGGTGTTCGACCTGGGCGGCGCCGCTGGACGCCATCTCCTGGAACACGATGGTGTCCGGT
Organism: Neostapfia colusana; assembly: GCA_030760725.1. Classification (NCBI taxonomy): domain Eukaryota; kingdom Viridiplantae; phylum Streptophyta; class Magnoliopsida; order Poales; family Poaceae; genus Neostapfia; species Neostapfia colusana. Next base: position 9,341,560 of record JASWHV010000018.1, read on the forward strand.
TACAGCAAGACCTGCGACCTGCTGACCTCGCGGGATGTGTTTGGCAGAATGCCTGAGAAGAACCAGATTTCCTGGAGCGTGATGATTGACGCATGCGTGCGCGCCGGGAGTTTTCTGAGGCGTTGCGTGACGTTTAATCGAATGATCAGGGAGAGGTTTAGTCCTGACGTCGTGGTGCTGGTCAGCGTGCTCAAGGCTTGTGCGATCTTGGAGCCATTGAGAGAGGGCGGTGGATTCATAGGTTTTTGAAAACAGAGTGGTTTAGGGAAGGACAGGAAATGTCATGCTTGACACGGCTCTTGTTGATATGTATTGCAAGTGTGGGTGCATGGAGGAGGCGTGGGAGGTCTTTGATAGAGTTCATTGTGGTGATGCGGTGTTGTGGAATGCAATGATTAGCGGGCTTGCGATGAATGGCCATGGAGTACGTGTTGTTTAGGAGGATGCTTGACGACTATTTTGTTGTGAATGAGTCAACATTCATTGTTGCTTTGTGTGCTTGCACTCAAACGGGTCGTGTGGATGAATTATATGTTACTTGTGAATTGTTTTTTCCGAAATAAATATCCGAATTTTGTCTGATATCCATAATTTTTCGATCCGATGAATATGTTTTTGATACATCCGACATATCCTATACCATATCCGTTTCCAAGAGAATCCGATTCGAATCCGTTTCCGAAATTATCAATACGGATATGGATATGGAAAAGCATTTTATCCGTCCATATCCGTCCGTTTTCATCCCTACACCGGATCCACCCTGCCGCACGCACACCACACTCCACTGGTCGTCGGTGAAGCTTGCCCGCACCGGATCGACGTTGCCCTAGCCCCAGGCTCCCATATAGTGGAGGAGAGAAGACTGAGAGATCGAGCCGGTGAAATTAGAAAATATTAAAATAGAGTTTATCTCTAAAAGTAGAACTATGAATTAATAATATATATACTTTAGTAATATTTTAAACAGCAATAAAAGAATGATATGAATTTTAGTCACTTGTGTTGAGACAGATCTCAGTGGTTAATGTGCCCAGATAGATAGATGGAGCACACATTTTCTTTTGTTAATTGAAAACATTAACTTGTCCTGAATACAAATTGTACTAACCTGAGAGGCGTTCGTGATCAATCTTGCAAGCATGTACAACAGAATGCCTTGTATTCACAAACAGGTCCAAAGCAATTGTCAAATATTAAATAATGCCCTTTACCTAAAACAACAGCAGCCCTGGTCTCCAGAACGTGCCCCAGCAAATTGGGGGCCCTGTTCCATTGCACGGGCAACACATGGCCTGGGCCCAGCCTGCATAGAGCCCCCATTGATTCCGCTGGTCCTGATTTTTGTCGGCACGTCACGTCACCGTCGGTGGAGCCGTACAAGCCAAAGCCTAGACGCCCGATCCTGATCAAGCACGAGGCCTCCCGCTGCAAGACCTTGCGGCGTGCCCCGCAACGATGTCGCGGACCTTGTGCGCGCGCTGCGCGAGCAGATCATCTTTGGAGAGCACAAGATCTCGCGTCATTGGCTTACAACAATCGATGAATAATTGGACCGCATTACCGCTACGCCCTTCACTACATAATACGCATACAATGGTGCACTCAATATACTCACATTAGGCTTCATTAATTTGTATTATACTGCTTATCACACGTGATTGTATTTTTCAATTTGTATTGTATACATGTACATTATATAGAAATCTAGTGAAAAAGGACAAGTACAACAACAAATAAGACTTTATCTCAAGCATTTTGGGTAGGCAAGAAAGAACAAGTATCACTGTAAATTAATCAGTTGATCAAGAAACTATAACTAATAATACTATGGACAATAAGGTTGAAAATGTTCCTATTGATATTACAAATGTTGGAGCAGATGACAATGATGATAACATCATACACTAGTATTAATGGTGATTATTTCTAGTCTATTATATTTGATCCAATATATTGGGGTTCCCTTGATTCTAAACAGATTGATATTTTAACACAAAATGCTTTATAAGAGACTTATCAATTCAAAAAGGTCTTAAGGACAAATATTCTAGAAGGCTTTCTACATTATTTTATAGCAAGGTTTTATTGGACGAGGAGAGAGATTTACTTGTTTGGCCAAAATAACTTGAGAAAAACTTTTGCTTTGGTTGTAAATTATTAACAGAAAGTCATAAAAAAGATCAATTGAGAAATGAGGGGTATAATAATTAGGTACATCTTGACAGTGGACTTAAATAGCATGAACTTCTGAACATGTTTTGAATATGTCCACTTGGTATGAGTCGCGTAATGGATTGTCAAAGGATCAAACTATTGATACAACTTCTCAGCAACAACTTGAGGAAGAAAAGGACCATTGGAGAAAAGTTTTGTTCAGACTTATTTGTATTGTAAATTTCCTTGCCAAGTATAATCTTGACTTCCACTATACTAACAACAAATTGTTTGAAGATAGCAATGGAAATTTTTAGGCTTGATAGAGATGTTGGCTGAATCCGACCCGATTATATAAGAGCATGCTCGTAGTATCATAAATCAAAGTTGCCTAGAAAGGGTGAATATGCTAATAAAACTTAAAACATGGTTACTTCAACAAATGGACAGATTCCGGACTTGTCTAGGGTCAGAGTCCGGACTAGTCCGGATCAGCACAATGAAAAGTTAAATTAATGTGTTTTGACGATTTCTAGCATAATTATTTTGAACTCGTGCAACTAAAATATGCTAAATACTTCTCACAAGATATTGGAAGCCTAAGAGTGCACAAAATAATTGATATGATAAAGGTATAGCATGTAGTGTATGAAACCCTAATATGCAAGATTAACGATAAACAAGTAAATAAGTGGACAATGGACACAAGAATTTTTTACCGAAGTTCGTATCCACAAAGGAACCTATGTCTCTGTTAAGGAATCCACAAAGGACCAGGTTTCTCTCAACCTTTATCCTCGCCAAGTAATCACAAAGATCAAATTCGGTTTACACACTAAAAAACACAAGTGCAATACAAACTTTTCTAGTCTCACCATAACTTGGGAGCCACTAGGCAACATCTAGCCATCTAGGAATTCACTTTCAAGAGTAACAAACACAAAGCAACAATCAACTAATGAAAATGAATCATAGAGCTCAACCCCTAGGTGGCCCTAACTCCAAATCACTCACAAACTCTCAAAGTTCACCAAAAAATCGATTTTGTGAGCAAGAGGGTGAGAGAGTGGGCTAGAAAAGCTTAAAAATGCTTGTGACAACCTTTTGAATCGTCGACACTTGAAATGGGGACAAGTGGACTCCTTTTATAGAGTCTATAAAATATTACCGTTGCCAACCACTAAAGTCCGAAGTAGTCCAGACCCCAACACCGGATAAGTCCGGACATGGGGGCCACGCTTTGCAGAGTGACATTCCCTTCAATAGTCACTAAAATTCAAAAAGATTCTAAGTCCGAACTAGTCTGGACCAAAGTCCGGACACATCAGAACCTTCTTTTCCGCACCAATTGTCGGACAAGTCCGCACCAAATGCCGGACAAGTCTATCTGTCTGAACTAGTCTGTACACATCAGAAACTACTTTTTTGTATGCAACCACGAACAAGTCAGGACACATCAATATCTCCTTTTCCGGGAGGTACCTCGGACAAGCCCGACTCCAGACTAGTTTGGACCTACAGTCCAGACAAGTTCGGACACATCTATACCTCCTTTTCCTAAGGGTACTCCGGACAAGTTCGAATATGCCTGAATTTGTCCTTTTAAACTTGTCTACACTTTCTTTTTAATTAAAACTCTATGGATTGAGCTCCAATCATTTTGACACCTACCGGTCATCGTGTCCCTCTTAATAGTACGGTGTTTCCTATACTCAATAAAAATGAAACCCTAATTCTATGTATAGGTGTTCAACGCCCTTTCCTTTTTCCTTTTTGAGGGATACAACCATCTTTGTCTTTTTGAATCTGCATACACTCTTTGCAAACTCATTAGTTCTTTAATTATTTGTCATTATTCAGCCAAAACACACTAGGGAGGCCTAGATGCACTTTCAGTAAATAATGAAACTCAAAGTCATTACTTCGATTATAAGATTTAGAATGAGTTCATACACATGCTTACTTTAGCTACTATGTTTGAAATTGTTAAGGAAATAAATAGGGGAAAATATTTCTCTATCATTCTTGATTGTATCCCTGATGCAAGTCACCAAGAACAAATGGTTTTAATTATAAGATGTGGATTCCTTTTCAAGTCATGTTTGCATTGAAGAATCATTTCTAAGATTTTTAGATACAAATGACACGACGGGGTAAGGACTTTTTGATGTTCTATAGAAGGAATCAAAGAGTCATGATCTGATACAATGTGAGAGGATGAGAGTACGGCGGTGGGGCAAATATGAAAGTAAGCAAAAAGGGGTGCAAATGAAACTTTTGGATGTAAATCCTAAGGCTTTCTATTCTGCTTGTAGTGGTCATTGTCGGAGTGTGAGCTGCGACACTCCTCCCGGCCTGCTCGGAAGCATCCCGTGAGGTTTTTTTTCGGAGGGGGCTTGGCGCCCTACGTGACCTGGGCTCGAGGGAGTGGATGAACACTGAGATTTACGTGGTTCGGGCCGCCGGAGCGTAACACCCTACGTCCATGAGAGTGCTTCTTGTATTGTTTACTTGTATGTGTGTGAGAGTGTGCGAAATCGTGGAACCCTCTGCAGGGTGGTCACCCCGGTCCTTTTATAGCTCAACGCCAGGGCGGTTACAATGAGGCATGGGGCCCGATAGGTGGCCCCAGAGCTAAGTGAACCCTCTACACGATCTAGGGCTTCATCCTCTGAGTACACTGGCCGACAGGAAAGTTAAGTCCCACAATGCGGCGCGTTGAGCGCCCCTGACCGCGTGTCAGGTGATGATGAAGACACCATCTTGTCACCGCATCTTTCCGCCCAGCTCGGGCGGCTTCAAGTCGTTGGGCGGCACTGTACTGCTGTCACGCCTTGCCGTCCTGTCTTGTCACCGTAATGGCGAACGGGCAAGGGACGGAGGCGTGTGCATTGCGCCATGCTTCTTGGGAAGGCACGATCCTTGAATGTGAATCCTGACAGCGCACTTCCTTCTTGACTTCGTCGACCCACGATGGATCGCAGGGCACGTGGCAGCTCTGGAGCTCTTATCGACACGCTTGGTGTCAGGGGACACATGGCAGCCCCAGACCTCACCTTAAAGTGGAGGCTCGGGCTGGAGCCCAGGGCATGTGGTTGCACCGGAGCTGTCCTCAACGGGTAGGCGGCTCGGAGCCAGGGGACACGTGGCAGCCCCGGACCTCACCTCAACGGGGAGTCTCGGGCCGGAGCCCAGGGCACGTGTCTGCACTGGAGCTGTCCTCAGTGGGGAGGCGGCTTGGATCCAGGGGACAGGTGTCAGCCCCTGGACCTCACCTCAGCGGGGAGGCTTGGGCTGGAGCCCAGGGCACGTGTCAACTTCGGAGCTCATGCGCACGTGGCATCCCCAGGTCTGACCATGGGGCCAAAGGCACGCGGCTTATGCTGGGGCCCACCTCAGCGGGGAGGCGGGGCTCAAGCTATATTTTACCCACTACGCGGGGGTACCCGGTCTGCAGGATACCGACAGTGGCATCAGGCCCACCTCGGGGAGGCATCGAGCCCGCAGGTGGGGCCCCCATCTCCCAGGCATGGTGGTTTTGAACCTGTGCTTTGGAAGCTGAAGCGGTGGCAAGATTTCTACGTAATGGACGAGTGGTTGTACCTGGGATATGAAAAGGCTGCACGTCCCGAGGGGTTGCCTTGGGGTAGTTACTGCGGTAGCCCATGGGTCACAGGTCTACCGCGCTGCACGACTTGGGAACCTCCGGACGTTCCCGAGATGTTACTCGCTTGCCCCTAGTGTCCCACCGGTGGACCTGGGCCCTACATGTCATTGGGGGGAGCGAGTTCCAAGGCGACGTACTCGAGGGATTGCCTTGGGGCACTTACTACGGTAACCAATGGGTTGGTTGCCACAATTCCACAGTGCCGCTCTCCTCAAGAACCACCGAACATTCCTAAGGCGTTACTCGCTCGACCCCCAGTGTCTGACGGGTGGACCTGGGTCCTACCCACCATTGGGGGAGGCGAATAACTTGCGGCAAAGTGCTCGAGGGGTTTCCTCGGGGCATTTACTGCAGCATCCAATGGGTTGGTTGCCACAGTTCCACCACGCCGCTCTTCTCAGGAACCGCCGGACGTTCCCAAGATGTTACCCGCTCGACTCCTAGTGTCTGACGGGTGGACCTAGGTCTGGCCCGTCGTTGGGGGAGGCGAATAACCCACGGCGCGTAGAGATGGAAGCCCAATTATCGCACCTGTTGCCCTGCCAGAGGTTGCAGTCGTGTATAAAAGGGGGCCTTTCGATGTTGGATGGCACCCTACCTCACCATGTGGCCTTTGTTCTCCTCTTGCACGCTGGAAGCTTCCTCTTCTTAGCACCCTCGCCCACGAGATGCTCTTACATCGGCAGTCGTCTTCATCCACTTTTGTGAGATGTTAATGTGTGTGCGGCCTTTGGTGTGGCTCATTGAGGCATCCCTCTCCTTGACAGTCCCGGATAGAAGCACACGCCATCCTGATGGCTTGCCGATGAAAAGGGAGGCCGTCGGGGACAGGATCCTTGACTCGTATAGAGTCCCTACGCCAGTGCCATGTGGGACATGTCCTCTAGGCGCCTCGCCGAAGAAGGGCTACCCGCCGGCACCGGAGGAAGGTTAAGTCCAGAGTGATCAAGCCTTCCTCCAGGTACTATTGCGAACAACCAAATCCGCCATAGATGGCGTTTGGCCCACACGACACTGGATGTCATAGTTGCCTCAGTCCAGCATGAGTTGCTGCCATCCCAGGTCTTGTAGCAGGTGACCGTCTCTCTGCGTAGAGATTGGCTTGGGGAACAACCAAGTATGCCACGGAGCAGGAGATTGCCTGACCCGTAGCTGCTGAGTCCTTAGTCGTCTTGTATCCCCTTTTGTATGCTAGAACTCTGTGATTAATGAAAGCTTCTTTGTTTCAAGTCTTTCCTTGTCTTGTATTGTCGATGTAGACTTCGGACCCTTGGCAGCGCAAGGGTCTAGAATGAACTTTAACCGACGTGGATAGCTCCTTGCCGATGTCTTGAGCTTTTTCCTTCGGGTCCTTAGCAGCGTAAGGACATAGGACGCCCCTGCAGTGCGGCTACCACTCCTTTCAGGTCCTTGGCGGTGTAAGAACTCGAGGGAAATTTGGCCCTTTTCTTCAGCTTGTCTCAGAGGGACATGTGGTGGCTCCGGACCTCACCTCAGTGGGGTGGCTCATGCTAGAGCCCAGTGCACGTGTCTGCACCGGAGCCTCCTCAGCGGGGAGGCTGCTCAAAGCCAAGGGACACGTGGCAGCCTCGGATGTCACCTCAGGGGGAGGCTCGGGCTGGAGCCAAGGGAACGTGTGAGCTCTGGAACTCAAGCGCACGTGGCAGCCCTAGGGTTGACCTTAGATCCAAGGACACGTGGCTTGCCCGTTTACAATTGATATGCTTGAGGAAGCACAAACTGTAAAGGGAGGATACACAGGACAAGGCAAAACTTTCTCACTTCAGGCTCTTTCTCATAGGAGGAAACATGTCGTACTAGAATGCAGCGAGCTATCCCAGATGTCGAGAGTGATAGGACTCCTCCGGGACTTAGTTGTTCTAAGCGTTGTTCCTAGACACCATGACACCTTTTCAAAGAAAATAGAAACCCTACCGCCGCGCTAAGGATAGAACTTACGGAGGTGTTCTATGTTCCATAGATTGGATAGAGGTACCCCATCCTCTTCAAGCTGTTGTAGCTGCGCGTCTTGAGTCCCCTTATTATCTCGGCGTTTGCTCTTTCGGCTTGACCGTTACTCTCTGGGTGAGCAACAGAAGCATAGAAAACTTGGATGGCGAAGTCTTCGCAGCAGTCTTGGAATACTGCACTGGTGAACTGGGCCCCATTATCGGTGATGATTCTGTTCGGGACCTCGAACTGGTAGACGATTGATTTGATGAACTTGACTGCTGACTGCTTGTTGATAGTTACTACAGGGGTAGCTTCCGGCCACTTGGTGAACTTGTCTACGACGACGTAGAGGTACCGGTACCCTCCGACAGATTTGGGGAATGGTCCCAGGATGTCTATCCCCCACACAGTGAAGGTCCATGAGGGCGGGATCATCTGCAGCATCAGAGCTGGGGTGTGGATCTGCTTAGAGTGGAACTGACACGCCTTACATCTCCTGACCAGGTCGACGGCATCCTGGAGAGCTATCGGCCAGTAAAAGCCATGTCGAAAGGCTTTACCGACTAGCGTGTGGGAACATGCATGGCTCCCACACTCGCCTCCATGGATCTCTGCGAGTAGGTCGCAACCCTCCTCCTGGGTTATGCACCGCAATAGGACGCCATTAGCGCCACATTGGTAGAGATCCCCTTCTACCCGCTTGTATCTCTTAGTCAAACGAGCTATCCGTTCAGCGGATACACGTTCATCGGGAAGGAAATTGTCTTTCAAGTGGTCCTGGATCTCCATGATCCATGCATCGGGACCTACTTTAGCACTTGGATCTTGAGCGTCGGGTTGCACGGAGTCCCCAGTGACGCTTACGATCCTTGGCGGGCGCCATGGTAACATGGCCGCCGGGACCACCAGCATCGAGGTGCTGGTCCTGCCCCTTCGCCTTGTTCGGTCGGCCAGGCGGTAGGTCGCAACAACTTCCTTTCAAAGACCCCCTCAGATACCAGATCCCAAGTGGAAGCTTTCGTTGACAGGTCGTCGGCTATTGTATTATTGGCACGGGGAACATGGTACAAGTCCAAGGATAAGAAGTCCTTTTCTAACTTCTGTACTTGGAGGAGATATGCTGCAAGTTGTGGCTCGTTGTAGAACCACTCTCCCTTGCCTTGCTTGATGATCAATTAAGAATCACCCTTGAACAAGAACTGTTTGACGCCGAGGGGCAGGGAGGTCTTCAACCCGAAGATGAGAGCCTCATACTCCGCCATGTTGTTGGTCGCCTTAAAGTCAAGTCGCACCATGTACTTGAACTGCTCTCCGGTTGGTGTAACTAACAGAACCTCCACACTAGCACCCTGCTTCCGCGAGGAGCCATCGAAGTAGAGAGTCTAGTAGGGCCTAGTGAAGACCGGAGCTCTGGGCTCTGGTTCGCTGATGTCCTGGCCCCCTGCCCGGCATGGTGGTGGAGTCCACTCTGCCACGAAGTCAGCTAATGCCTGCCTTTTCACCGCATGGCACGGTAAGAAGTCCAGCTCAAACTCCGCCAACTCCGTAGCCTATTTAGCTATGTTTCTAGTGGCATTGGGGCTTTGGAGGACGGTTCTCAGTGGGTATGAGGTAACCACCGGGATCTTGTGAGCCTGGAAGTAATGGCGCAACTTCCTTGATGCAACGAGGACTGCATAGAGCAGTTTATGCACCTCCAAATATCTTGCCTTGGTATTTTGGAGGACCTCGCTGATGATGTAGACCGTACGTTGGATGGGTCGGACCCTCCCGGAGGGGTCCGAAGCGTCCCCTTGTAGAGGTCCGGGACTCTGGGGCCCCGACCTCCGGGCCCGGGATTGCACTCTGGGAGCTCGGACCCAGGTGCACATCAGTTGTCAAGTCTAGGCGTTTGAGGCCCAACCAGTTCTTCTTGGTGAGGTCCGGGACCCGGGGGCCCCTGGCCCCCTGGTCCAGGACTGCACTCTGGGAGCTCAAACCCAGAAGCACGCCTTTTGCCAGCCCTAGATGGTTGAGACCCTACTAGTTCTTCTTGGGGAGGTCTGGGACTCGGGGCCCTCAGGTCCCCGGGTCCGGAACTGCATTCTAGGAGCTCGGACCTAGATATGCATCGATCATCAGATCCACCTGTTTGGGACCTGATTACTTCCCCGTCCCAAGGACTTCCTTCAGAGTTTGATCCCTGGGGCTTTAGACCAACAACAGCAGGAGCTTCTTCTGGGACTTGAGGGCAACAGAATTCTGGTCGCCCCACGACCATAACCATGCTCACGACCTCAGTTGTGGCAGCGATGTTGAGGAGCAGTGGCTCGCCTTGTTCAGGGGCCACCATGACTGGTAGCATTGTGAGAAACTTCTTCAACTCCTGAAATGCCTCATCTGTCTCCTCGGTCCATATGAATGGACCAGACTTGCGTAGAAACTTAAACAACGGAAGAGCCTGGTCGGCCAGTTAGAGATAAACCGACTAAGCGCAACCAAGCATCCGGTAAGCTTCTGCACATCCTTGATGTGGGCAGGGGGGCGCATCAGTTATATCGCCTTAATCTTCTCTGGATTAGCTTCAATCCCTCGATGTGAGACCAAGAAACCGAGCAACTTCCTAGAAAAGACCACGAACATACATTTGTATGGGTTCAACTTCGTGCGTGTGGAACGCAGTCTGTCGAAGACTAGGGCTAGGTTGTCGAGCAGAGATGCTTGCGACTTAACCTTCACTACGATGTCATCGACATAAACCTCGACTAGGTCCCGAATGAGGTTCTCGAACGTCTTGTGCATTGCACACACAAAAGTGGGAAGAGCATTCTTAAGACCATAAGGCATGGACACATAGCAGTATAGACCATCTACTGTGATGAAGGCGGTATGTTCTTCATCTTCCCTGGACATAGTTATCTAATGGAAACCTAAGTATGCATCTAGGAAACACACACTACAGGAAACCCGATCATTTGCGACGACCGGGGCTGTCGCAAATAATTCAAAAACTGTCACAAATAGTCTAATTGCGACGATTTCTCTTATTTGCGACGACTTCCGACCATCGCTCATTTTTTGTCGCAATTAAGTTTATTTGCAACGGCCACGGTCGCAAATAACATTGTTTGCGACAGCTTCGGCATGCCGTCACAAATAAGGTCCCGGGCCTAGCGAATGGGCCCGACCAGACAATTTGTGATGGCCAGCTGCGGCCGTCGCAAATAAGAGCCTATTTGCAACGGCCGTATTCAGGCCGTCGCAAATAACATAGGCTAGTTTGCGACGGTTGTATTCTTATTTGCGACGGCACTGTATAAAAAGCCATCGCAACTAAGGTTTTTTTAACAGAACATTCTGCCCAGCTCGATGGCCAGAAACACGACAGAGACAACACAAAAGATAACATATAACATTTCAATCTATCACAACACAAAAGTGTCTTGCATCTCATCACAACAAAAAAGTGTCTCACATCTCATCACATCAATAGAAAAAAAAGAATAGAGCCTATCCGCTAGCGCTACCTCCAAAGCCGCCAACGTCCTCGCCGCGCGTCAGCCTAGGTGAGACGACAATGAAGTTTGAGCCTCCGTCGTCGATCCCTACAACACATAGAAGTTTTTTGACATATGGATCAGTTTAGAACTTTGTTTTTGACTAGAAGAATGTTTTTGATTACCTAAAAACCCGAAGAAATGTGCATCGACGGTGGTAGCTCCCGTTCTGGTGATGGAATTAACGGTGGCAGTGGACGTAGCTCGAGGTGCAATCCCTGGGCTTCATGGCCTTGAAAGAAACTCTGTCATTTCAAAAGTTACAAGTTATTACATATTATTAAGAATGCCATAAATTTAAATTACTTTAACTTACCATCATCGCCTGTCGCATCTGCTCGATGTCGGCTCGCTGGTAGGAGATGGTGGCCTCCATCGCCGCCCTCTGTGCCTCCATCGCCGCCTGATACTGCTCGCGACTCTCATGGACCTGACGGGCTAGAGTCTCCACCTGCGAGACACAACGACTCGGGCCCGCCGATGAAGACTGTGTGGAGCTGCCTCCCGCAGGTCTCGCCGCCCTCGAGTCGACAACTCCGTTGAATATTGCGATCCTATAAAAAAGAATCAGTAATATGGAATTGAAATATGTTGAATATTTTGAATTGAAAATGAAAAAATTACTTATGAACTCACTTTCCGTGGGCTTTTCCACCTCTGTTTGCATACGCGGCTTGAAGATCAATTGGTTCCTCAAGCTTCCACCCGTTGGGGCCCGCCGTCCACGCCGGGAGCTTGTCGTAACTAATGACATCCTGCTGACGAACGACGATTACCGTCGCCAATTATGGCTTGGAGACTTTATTTGCGACGGTTACCAGGCTCGCCGAGGGAGTACCAATACCATTTCGCCAGAGTCACCAAAGTCGCTGCCACCGTCGCACGCCCATCTCCGGCCATCGTCGGTGAGGGGTAAGACCGGTAGCATGTTTCCCGTGTGGAAATAGGCAGTACCGGCGAGTTTGGCGATGGTTGGGGCACCGGAACACCGTTCCGGCGAGCTCTCCGGCGAGGGCAGCCACGGGGAGGCGCGGGGGCGCGAGGAGGAAGAAGATATGCACTACTAGAATCCGTCGCAATTTATTTTACTTGCGACGGCTTTTTCTTTGGTCGTCGCAAATAAGACTTTATACGAACATTGGCCTAGTATATATGTACATGACTACAATCACTACATAAAATAACATGTTCAACACAAAATAGGCACACGCGGGAGGCGGCAGCCGCGGCGGGGCTTGGCGGCACGCGCGGCGAGATGCAACGTGGCAGGGCGCTACGGCGGGAGGTGGCAGCCGCAGCGGGGCGCGGTGGCGGGGGGCGGGGCGCGCGTGGCGGGAGGCGACGCGGCGGGGTGCGACGGTGGGAGGCTGCGGCCGCGGCGGGGCGTACATCTTTCTAGTACGCGAATAACATCAATCTTACTAAAACTGCAAATCTTGTTTGACATCCCTAACAAGGAATCATCATTAACCAAAAATGTTTCCTGCCAATAATAAAACAGCAAGTGACAGCTACAGTTGGGCAATGGAAAATACAACCATGTCCTGAGGTCTCAATTTCTATGAAGCAACTCATAGCTACAAGTCATAAAACATGAAGACATGAACATTCAACACATACATTCAAAAGATCTCAACTTATTGTGCTAACTAATATCCACAACACATGTGACAAACATAAAACTGATAAAAAGCAGAAACTTTTTTATCAATTTTCACCAACTGTGATCCTCAAGCAATATATGTTGTAATTTATGCAGTATAAGGTTAAGTCTTCGTTTCTCACCTCGAGGAGCAGGCGGCGGGCAGGGAATCGCACGCGGGGAAGGGAGTTGCACGTCGGGGGCGCGACCAGGAGGTGCCGGCGGCCGGCTCGAGGCAGGCGGCAGCGCGCTGGGGTGCGGCAGGTGACCGGCTGGAGGCTGCTTAATTGCTACGGTTGCTTAATTTGCTACGGCCACAGGTTTGGCCTTTGCAACTTAATGCTATTTGCGTCGGCCACAGGTCTGGCCGTTGCAAATTAATGCTATTTGCAATGGCTACAGTCGTAGCCATCGTAGGGCTCCGTTATTTGCGACGGCCTAGGGTTAGCCGTCGCAATTTACTTTATTTGCGATGGCGTCCCGTCACAAATAATTCTAGCCGTCGCAAATGATCCGGTTTCCTGTAGTGACAGTAGATCACAGCCGGATGTGGAATCCACTATTTGGTCTATACGGGGGAGAGGGAACGGATCCTTTGTACATGCCTTATTGAGGGTGGTGTAGTCGATGCACATGCGTAGCTTCCCGCCAGCATTGGGAACGACAATAGGGTTGGCCAACCATCGTGGATGATGGACCTCTTGAATGAAGCCAACATCGAGCAACTTCTTGATCTCTTGACGGATGAAGTCTTGTCACTCGATGGATTGCTTTTGAGGCTTCTGCTGGACCGATCGGGCGTCCGGATGGATCTTCAGTTGGTGCTCAATCATCTCGCTGGGGATCCCGGGCATTTCTGACGGTTGCCAGGCAAACACGTCGACATTGGCCCGGAGGAAGGTGACAAGCTCGTCTTCCTATTTGCCTCCGAGTCCCCTGGCGATTCGGGTTGTCTGGGCGACATCAGGACTGACTTGGACGATCTTGACTCGTACGTCCTTGCTATCTGAGGGCTGCACACAAGGTGCAGATGTCACCCCTCGCTGACGTATGCTTGGAGGCGGCCGACTAGCTTCAGCGTGACCGCAAGCGTCCTCTTGCGCTGCTGCCAGCGTCTGGAGCTTTTCCAGCGCCGAGACAGCCGCGGTGCGATCGCCGTGGATCTTGAGGATGCCACTCGGGGTTGCCATCTTCAGAACTAAGTAGCTGCTGTGGGCTACTGCCATGAACTGGTACAGAGCTGGTCTGCTGATTATGGCGTTGAAGGGGAGGCTGACCTCTGCGACCCTCTCCGTACGGTAGTTCTCAGGCGTCCTGGATGTCATCGGGAGGGAGATGTTACCACACAGGAAGATTGGGTCCCGACCTACCCCCAAGAATGGTCTCGAGGGGATAAGCTGGGACATAGGAATTTGCAGCTTCTTGAAAACTGCAAGGCTGATAATGCTGAAGGTCGCCCTGCCATCGATCAACACGTGGTAGAGCTTCACGTTGGAGATGGTCAGGGCGACGAGGAGAGGCAGCTGCCCGGCGCCTGCCATGTTCTCAGGGCAGTCGGAGGCGTCGAAGCTAATCGGCGTCTCCATCCATTTGCGATGTGGCGCCGACCCCGGGACTGGGACGACTGCTATCACTGCTCGACGGAGGGTCTTGACGGATCATCTGTACGAGATATCGGAAGAACCTCATACATCACACAGAGTGTGCCAGCCGCGTGGCTACCGGCTTGTCTAGACCTGCTCACTCTGGAGCGGGGGTAGCCTCGTCGTATCCCGCCTGGAGACGATGACGAGCTGAGCGAGAAGGCTCGCCATGAAAAGTGATGTTCACCATGGTCGCATGGAGAGCGCGGAAAGCCCCCGTACCTGGCCTGCCAAATGTCAGAGTGTGAGCTGCGACACTCCTCCCGGCCTGCTCGGAAGCAGCCCACGAGGTTCTTTTTTCCGGAGGGGGCTTGGCGCCCTACACGACCTGGGCTCGAGGGAGCGGATGAACACTAAGATTTACGTGGTTTGGGCCGTCGGAGCATAATACCCTACGTCCACGGGAGTTCTTGCTGTATTGTTTGCTTGTATGTGTGTGAGAGGGTGCAAAATCGTGGAACACTCTGCAGGGTGGTCACCCCGGTCCTTTTATAGCTTAAGGCGGGGTGGTTACAATGAAGCCAGGGGCCCGACAGGTGGCCCTAGAGCTAAGTGAACCCTATACATGATCTAGGGATTTGTCCTTCGAGTAGAGTGGCCGGCAGAAGAGTTAAGTCCCGCCGTGCGGCGCGCTGAGCGCCCTTGACTGCGTGTCAGGTGATGAAGACGACGTCTTGTTGCCACGTCTTTCCGCCCTACTCAGGCGGCTTGAAGCCGTTGGGCGGAACTGTACTACTGTCATGCCTTGCCGTCCTGTATTATCACCGTAATGGCGAACGGGCAAGGTACGGAGGCGTGTGCAATGCGCCATGCTTCTCGGGAAGGCGCGAGCCTTGAATGCGAAGCCTGACAGCGAACTTCCTTCTACACTTTGTCGACCCACGGCCCACGATGGATCGCGGGGCACGTGGCAGCTCTGGAGCTCTTATCGACGGGCTTGGTGTTAGGGGACACGTGGCAACCTTGGACCTCACCTCAACGGGGAGGCTCAGGCCGCAGCCCAGGGCACGTTTCTGCAGCAGAGCTGTCCTCAGCCGGGAGGCAGCTCAGAGCCAGGGGACACGTGGCAGCCTCGGACCTCACCTCAACGGGGAGGCTCGGGCCGGAGCCTAGCGCACGTGTCTGCACCGGAGCTTTCCTTAGCGGGGAGGCGGCTCAGAGCCAGGGGACATGTGTCAGCCCCGGACCTCACCTCAACCGGGAGGCTCGGACCGGAGCCCAGGGCACGTGTCAGCTCCATAGTCCATGCGCACGTGGCAGCCCTAGGGATGACCATGGGGCCAAGGGCACGCGGCTTACGCTGGGGCCGCCTCAGTGGGGAGGCGGGGCCCAGGCTATCTTTGACCCACCGCGGGGGTACCCGGTCTGCAGGATACTGACAATCATAGTCTTAATTTAGCACTTTCTGATATGACCAAGACTCGTGCTAAAGCTAAGGACTTCTTTGTAATCATCCTACACATCTATACAATTTTTGCGAATCCTACTAAGAAATGACATATTCTTAAAGTTAATATAGCAAGATTGACTCTTAAGTATGTGTCATCTACAAGTTTGGAGAGTCGTATTGAAGGTGTTAAACTATCATATTTTAACGTGCAGACATTCGTGAGTAGGGATGCAAACGGGTCGGATATTTTCTGATCCATCCAGGTTTTTTTTGAAAGATATCCAGTCCATATCCGTATTTTTGGATCTCAATTAGATATGGATCGAATATCGGATATTCAAATTTGGATATCGTATCGGAAATGATACACCTTAATATCCGTCTGAATGGTCGGATATCTCTATTTTGTTAGATATATCCGAATCATAGTGCGAAAAATATCTAAATAATTGTTTGCCCATTGTACACCGACGGCCTGGCCAAGACCATCTAACCCTAACCGTCCCGTCCCAATCCGGACATCCAGTCCCGACTCCCGTTCCCGTAGTCGTCTTCCCGACTCGGTGACTCCTGGCCGAGTCCCGTTACGCCACCGGCGGTCGCCTACCATCACCTTACTGCCTCCACTCGCTGGCCGCCATCGTACCTGCTGTCTACCCGTCTGCCATCGCCCCACAGCCCCGTCGACGGTCACACGGTCTCGCTCCACCGAGGCGCCGACGCCCACGGCTCCGCCGATGCATGCTCCACCAAGGCACAGGCACTGACGGTCCGATGCCCATGGCAACGAGCCACGGGGCGCGCTCCACGCCTCCACCGATGCTATGAACTACGGTGCACGCTTTACCTACACCCGCCCCCATGTAGGCCGTCGCCCCACTGGCCAGTGGCCACTACCGCCACGACGCCACCCCACCGAAATAGAAGCTCTGTTCGACTTCATAGACAATAACACTATGTATGAACTATTTGCGTATTTTTTGTATGAATCATGTATGCATTTGATGCGGATGTGATATGAATTATGTGTATGAACTATGAATTACATGCTACTTATGAATTATTTTTTTCTAAAATAAATATCTGAATCCGTCCGATATCCATAATTTTCTAATCCAATGAATCCATTTCTGATACATCCGACATATCCAATACCATATCCATTTCTGACAACATCCGATCCGAATCCATTTTCAAAATTTTTATATGGATATTTGAAAAGCATTTTATCCGTCCATATTTGTCCGTTTTCACCCCTATTCATGAGGCTCTACTTCAGGTGCCTAATATTATCCTATTTGTCCAATATTAAATTTTTTCTAGCTACATACAATTATAACATATATTTTCATTCTTTTAATTTCAGGTGTCTGATAGTGATAACGATCCGAAAACAAGTAGAAAACTAGCGGATTGGTAAATTATTTACTTGAAGAGTATGCATTTATAGTTGTTTGAGGTATTATATGTCCTTAGTTTAGTAAGCATACAACTGCAAGCAAATATATGCTTATTGATATTGCTTTGAGAACTGCAAGGATTGGTTTCTTTCTTCAGGGAGTATATGGGAAATGGGTTTCCCACAAGGATTGAAGGCACTTAAAGACATTGCACTTGATATGGATATTGATATATCATTTCATAAATGACGAGAAATTAGGAAAAGAGACATTTTGATGAGAACCCATATGACATAAATTGTCACGCCCGGTTTTTCTGAAGATCAACCAAGTGACACTCACATGTACGCCATGATCATTTTCTCATACATGTGACGACAAAAAGTGAAACATCATTAAAGTAAAAGCCAGGGGTTCAAATACATAAGAGTCTTACATAAAGTCTCAAAGGACTATAAAATGTTCATAACATAACAACAAACAAAGCAGCGGAAATATGATCTTGTGGGCTCCGTCACAGGCGTTGCACAGGGAATCCATGAACCTAGAACCCTTCTTCAGGACCAAAGTCTTCATTGTTGTACTCCACTTCATTTCCTTGGCCTAAGCAGCAAGTAAAACCAACGAATAGCAAGCTTGAGTACCATTGATACTCAGCAAGTGTGTGAAAGTAATGTTATGCAGGCTAGAATAAGGAAAGGCTTTATTCATAATATTCCATTCAAGGGTAAATAATAGAGGTGATGATCTCATATCCTAATTATCTCACTCTAAGCATGGCTAAGCAAGAATAATATAAATAAATAACATAATGAGAAATTCCCAACCAAGGCTACAAGGGATAAGGCATGAAAAACTAGGGAAACATTCTAGCATGGGTTTCATAATTCATAACTCAATGCAATTAATTCTAACTAAGCATCCTAGCTTAGGATCAAAGTGTTCAAGGACACTTGCCTTCTTCCTACTGCTCCGAGAATGGAAAGTCTTGATCTTTGAAATTGAGAACCGACTCTGGGGCTGGTTCTACTCGTGCAAACATACACAAAGCAAAAACAAATAACACTCCATAAGAATACATACACATACACACTCATATAAGTCAAACATGCATAGAACTTAGCTTTAATTTATGTGCTTGGCCTAAAAGCACTAAAGTCTACATATATGTATTTATCTTGGATGTCTCATGGTGAAGTTCCCACTTTTAACTCTATAAAATGTAAATACTAAATTCTAGGGTGTAGATGTGCATATATATTACATTTGAACTTTTCTTTTAGCCAAATTTCAAACTATATGAGTTGTTTCCATACATAACTACACTTTTTGAACATATACATTTTTTAACTTGTTATTCAGATTTTAAATGACACCTAAAATAAATTGTCAATTTAAATTATTTTCTATATTAAAATATCACACTTATTAGCTACAAATCTTGCATAAAAATGTATATTCCAACCTTAAACAGGATTTCAGATTTCCTAATCAACTTTCAAATTGAAAATTTACGTTCAAAACCTTATATCAACATTTCCTAAGTGTTTTTTCTTTTTCATATACCTAGATTGATTTTATGCCTAAAAAGTGAATTTCAGAATTAAAACAGAAGCTAAATTGCATTTTCAGAATTCATTTTCCATCTAAATCCAACATTCAAACTGTTCTACAAGTTTTCAAAGTGCTAGGGCAATTTAACTTGAATTTTCACACATTTCAGATTTATTTTTGTGCCTAAAAATAGATTTTCAGCAATAACAGAAACTAAATGGCACTTTCAGATTTTATTTACACTTAAAACCAGTTTTCAGGTTACTCTAAATGTTTCCAAGGTTCCATATCAACTTACCCTGAATTTACATAATTATTTGCAATTCTAATGAATTTAAATCCTATTCAAATGTCTAAATCGCTAATTAAAATGTTTTGCCGGGTCCAAATTTCTATTTTCTATAAAATTCAGGGGCCTAACCCTCAAATACAGAAATTCTTTCCTAATTTCTGTTAAGTCCAGGGGCTAAAACAATAGTTTAAACGTGTTTGCATATTTTCTAGAAAGTCCAGGGAGTAGAACCAAAGTTTCAGGGTCTAGCTTATCTTTACCCGAAACCCCAGGGGGTAGCCCGCAAGTTTGCCGGCGGGAATTCTGTGCTTTAAACATGGGCCGTCGGATTTTAAATGGAAGGCCCAGGGGTACGCTGTAGGTATAACTTCAGCCGTAGGATTTAAAATGGACGCGCCTCATTGAGCCACGTTGCTCCGGCAAGGAGAGAAACGCAGCGCGCGGCGGCGCCCAGCGGCGGAGGCGGCGATCTCGCCGGTGAGGTTTCGATTCTTCTTCTACACGCGCTTGAACTCGACTCTTTTTGCATGGATCGACCGGAGGCGTAGGGGATCTCACCAGTAGGGTTTTCATGCACTTGAAGCGACCGGAACTTGCTCGACGACGGCGTCCGACAGCGTAACTCGGTGGTGAACTTTGGCAACGCGCTCGGGTCTCGTTTCCTCTCGGTTTCTTGGTCGTCGAAGTTCGCTGCGGTCCGGAGATGATGTATGAAGAGTCATAACAGATGCAAACAGGGAAGTTCGAGGTCTTCACTAGCGGATAGTGGCGGTAGTTCTTACCGGTGAGCGTCGGGGTGGGTGTTCCCGGCGACGATTCTCCCCGACGGTGGCGTCTACGGCTGGTGCGATATGTAGCGGAGATGTGAGACAGGTTAGGAGACGGAGATCAACGTTGTGCGTAGAGAATTTTCATCGTGCAGCGGCGGTACTCACCAAAGGAAGCGATGACCGTGCGTGTGGAGAAGAAGTTGAGGCCGGGGCCGCGTTTAAATCGTAAAGGAAGGACGGGGAGGTTGGGATTCTGCAGAGCGTGCACTAGGAATCCGGAATTGTGGGGTGTGCAGCGACGAATTCGGGCGTGGGCCACGCGCGGTGTTCAGAAGCGGGAGAAACGCGACAGCGGTTGGGGAAGACAAAGGCGCTGACGGGTGGGAGGAGGTGAGGGGAGAAAGGGCGCAGGCTGGTTGGGCTGCTCGGGTGGGTTTCGGCCCGACAGCTGGTTTTCCTTTTCTTTTCCTTTTTCCTTTTCTGTTTCTTCTTCCAATTCAAATTCTGGTTAGAATTTTCAATATTTTTGCACATGCAAAACATCCACTTGCTCGAAATTTAAATTTGTAAATTTTTGGACGTTACGTAAATGTTGGTACACAGTCTGCTGAAAAATTATTTAGAATAAAGCATCTTATAACTATTATTGAGCAGGCAATTTCCTCACAAGTAGATTTGAAAAATGTCATGGTTTTTAGAAACTTTTTGTATTTTGATTTACTTCTGAGACACTATAGTCATTGGATAATAAGAGCTGAAATTCTTCTTGCAATAATCTAGAGATCACCCTTAAAAAGATGTTTTGATGCCAATGAACTATATATGTTGTTGAAGTTTATTTAAGATTTTATGCCGAAATAAAATATGAGGTCCGTTGAAATTTTAAAGTTTGGGATTATTGTGATTTTACCCCTGCTTTAAAGTTAATTGTGATTTTACCCTTCAATTTTAGGTTTTGTGAATTTACCCCTCCATTTTAGAAATGAGTCCACAGTTTGCCCCTGATTCTTAACACCGTTAAGTTAGGAGGATTAAACAGATTTATGAAAAGGAAATAAAAGATTTAGAAATCAGAATAGACCATGTTACCCTCAACCGCTCACGATCGATCTTCCGGCGCCGCTTGGACTTCGAAGCCCACCTGTGTCGCAGCTCCGCTGGCGTCGCCTGTGCGGCTTTCCGCTTGCCCGCCTCCCTGCGTACGCGTGTGCCGCTAGCCCGCCTCCCTGCATACGCGTGTGCCGCTGCAGCCGCTGCGCCTATGGAGGCTGCCCGCTTACCCGCGGAGGTCGCCCGCTTGCCCACGGAGGTCGCATGCTCGCCCGCTCCCCGCGGAGATCGGACAGAGCCCGCTCGTGGTATGTGGTATATTTTGATTCATTGATAAATTGTATTTAGGATGACTCACTGATCGTTTAAATTTAGTTCAGAATTAATTGTACAGTTTATCAACAAGAACAGTCACAAGAACAATGAATTCCAATACTGAATTTGTGGGGTAAGTCTTTCACCTTTTTAGCATGTGTGTGTTCAATTAGTGTGTGTTCATAACAAAGTTGTTGTTAGTGTGTGTTCATAAAATATTGAAATTGTTTATGTTGTGGTATGTAGGTCCATATGTAATGATTTGTAAGTTGTTGTTAGTGTTGCTTCGTATTTTGCTATGCCGGATGGGGAACCAAAGCGCTATTATCGAAGAACTACTTTGCCACCATGTGTTTTTGACAGACAAACCTGTGGCTCGCTAAATTTGGTAGATTACATAGGTGGCAAATGCATATGGGGTTCAAAGCAATGCATAACCTTGTCGCGTTCTACTTTGGATGATTTTGCAATTGAGATAAAAACCGATGAACAACTTTTAGAATGGTTTGACCTAAGTCTTGAGAATAGGGTTATGCATATTGATGTTGAGATCAAATATTTTGATGGCCCATTGCAATTTTCACCTACTAAACGTCGGTGCCACCCTAAAGTGAGGAAGAGGTTTATTGAGACATCAAGTATTACACCAACAAATATGATCTCTCCTGCTAATCTATCATAAGCCACTCAAGATATGCCTAATTCTGCAAATGAGGGTGCATATTCTGACACCGAATCACTTAGAGCGCTAAGTGATAGCAGCTATTACAGTGATTTGGCTGCATCATCCGACTCTGACTTTGATTCTGATCCTGAATTTGATCCAGACATTGAAATAGTTGATGAGGATGATGTGGATGATATCTCTGTTTTTTCATATGATGTTGATGACCCATGTATTGATGTTGGTGTGGTATTCCCAGATACTAAACAATGCACATCAGCAGTGCAGCACCATGCCATTCTGAATGATCATGCATTTGACATTGTGAAGATAGATAATTCAAGATTTACAGCAAAATGCAAGAGAGCGGATCAGGGTTGCATGTGTCGGTTTCATGCATCTACTAGCACTAAAAAGTACATTGGTTGTAAGGTAAATTCATATATGAAGTTTTATAACCATTAAATCATTGTGACATGATACATACTAATATTTTTCTTCCTTTTGCTACAGGTTAAGACAAATGGTCCAAAGCATATTTGTGGTTCGTTCAACAAGTGTGATGACACAATGGCATCAAACAAATGGGTTGCGGATAGAGCAACTGATTTGTTGAGGGATGACCTTACAATGGGACCAAACAAATTGCAAGAGAAGTTAAAGAAGAAGTATAAGGTACAAGTTCCATATGATAGAGTCTTTAGAGGTAAGGAAAGGGCACTGGACATGATAAATAGGAAGTGGGATGAAAGTTATGATTTGTTGCCTACATATCAAGCTGAGCTTCTTAGATCTGTCCCTGGTAGTGTTGTTGAGCTATATACTGAAACACATTGTGGTGATGTGTGTTTTAAAAGGTTCTTTGTAGCTCTCAAACCATGCATTGATTGTTTTTTGGAAGGGTGTAGAGCCTATATTGCTATGGACTGTAGTCACTTAACAGGAAGGTCAAGAGGTCAATTGGCTTCAGCTGTTGCAGTGGATGGTCATAACTGGCTATTTCCAGTGGCTTATGGAGTGATAGAGACGGAGTCTAAGGAAAGTTGGATATGGTTCATCCAGAACTTGAAGAAAGCTATTGGTTGTGAAATCCCAAAAGGCTAGCAAGTGGAGCTGGAAATCCACACCAAGGAAATGAGAGAGAATTTAAACTTTTGAATTGAAAGGTTGAGCTCTAAGTGCTATAGTAAACGTGTCACAATGTCCACACACGAAGACCTAAGCTTACCATATGGTTCTTCACACATCCACGAGTAGCCGACAAATTTTCAGCTCATTTGGAAAAAGATTTCCCATTTGTTGGAATTTAAACAAGAGACAATTCAAATTTGAATTCAAACTTCAGTTTCAAATTCCGACTTCAAGGAAATTCAAATTTGAGAGCACCATTGTGTTCCTCATATTCCCTTTGGCTTGTGCTCCAAGTTTGATCAAATTTGGAGTTTGTTTGGTAGTTCAAATGCAATTGGAAAGAAAAAGAAGAGGGGAAGGGGGCCCACTGGTCAGTAGACTTACAACCGAAGTCTACCCGGGTTGCACTCGAGCAGCAGCCGCCACCTCCCCGACGCTCGGCGGCAAACCGATGTTGCCTCACGCCACCTCCTGCTCCGGGAATGAGGACGCCGAGTGCAGCATGTGATCAGCACGCCGGCCCACGTGAACCATTCGCTCACTTCTCCACCCTTCTCCCTCGGACAACCGAAAAACCCCACCACCGGCCGATCCCTCTGCTCACCGGTGCCGTGCGACACAAACTCTTTCGTGCCCGACAAGCTACACGAAAAAGATCCGCTCGAAGGTGCTGATCACAACCATGCCGACCTCACCCTATCTCTCACACGATCGGTAGAGAACTTTGGTGATTAGTGTGTCGGTAGGCTTAGAACCGAGCCACACAAAATTCGGAAATTCGTAGTGATCCTTCTACCATCACGGGTACTGAGCGATAGACATGATCGACACCCTCCCACGCTCTTCTAGGATAAAAAAAGCTTCAAAAATCATCACGTGTAGGCGCTGTTCTTCGGGAATTTTGAGCCGGCACCGATTTTCACCCTAGGTCGCCGATGAGCTCGTAGTTGCAGCCTCTTTTGAGCTGATTTGAGCTCATGTCTATGCTTAGGATGTCACCACGGTGCTCTAGAAAGAAAGAACAAAGGATTTGAGCCCTCCTAGCACGAGTGCGACGCTGCCGAACTCCAACCGCCGCTGCCGCCCGTCACCGAAGGGTTTCCGCTGACCGGGGTTCCCGGTCGACCACGGGGATGAGTTGCCCGTGGTCCAAAATGGGGAGGCGGCAAGTTTCGGGGCAGGGGAAGGTCTGGAAGGCGTCTTCCGAGGGGCTCGCCGGGGAGCACCGCCACAGCTCGGCTGTTTGCGCGAGGAGGAAGAAAGCAGGTGATGTGGGGTCCGCACGCAGAGTTTAAACATTTCTGGGATTTTCTAGTTTTGGGTCAAACTTCAACTGGCTATAACTTTTGCTAGGAAGCTCCAAATTTAGTGAAATTTTTTTTGTTAAATTAAGCTTTTCTAGTACTTTCCAGCAAAACAAATTTCAGCTCATGAAACTCATTATTTGTCCAGAATTAATTCCCCAAAGTTTAAACTGTTGGGAATTTTATCTGGAGAATTCTTTTATGGAAAATTCTGAAATTTGGCTGCGATGTTCATTTGAAAATCCTTGAGTCACAGGAAAAATTTTAGATCCATCCATGTTCATTTAGTCCCTCTAATGGTGTGATTAAGTGAACTGCACTGAGAAAATAG
Organism: Neostapfia colusana; assembly: GCA_030760725.1. Classification (NCBI taxonomy): domain Eukaryota; kingdom Viridiplantae; phylum Streptophyta; class Magnoliopsida; order Poales; family Poaceae; genus Neostapfia; species Neostapfia colusana. The sequence goes on from JASWHV010000018.1 coordinate 9,366,359, forward strand.
AAAAATGTACAGAAACATTTTTTAGATTTTCTCAAATCTTGTTTAGGGCATAACTTTAGCTAGGATTCTTCAAATGACATGAAACCAATTCCATTAGAACCATATCAAATTCTAGTTTCCAGAAAGTAATGGGTTGAACCATGAAAAATCTCTAGAAATACTTAGAAGCTCCAGTAATAACCAAATAGACTTTTATTTGTACAGAGCTCAAATGAACTTTGTTTCATATGAAACTTGGTCAAGTCTCTGGTTAGGACCCTACCAAGCCACCATAAAAATTTCAGAGCCAAAGGGGAGGGCTAGATAGAGTTATGGTATTCACATATTCAGTTCCAAACATTGCATTTAAATTGACATATAGTATATTGCTTACGTGTAGTCGCTGAAGGCGAGGAAACTCCGTAAGTGCTGGACTTTCTCCTTCCGGACGAAGCACTAACCACTGACCAGCAGCAAAAAGAAAAGCCCTGGTTTGAATTAACAAATTTTTACAAAGTTTTGCTTTATGTATACTTAGCATGAGGTATGTATGTGTATTAGGTGTAGGGTGGATGAAACCCCAAGTGCATTAGATTTTTCCTACAAGAGTGAGGGTAACATCTAAGTCCTCGAATAGTCAGGCTATGCTTAATGTTCATAAAACTTCGGTACAAGTCGAGTAGTTGGAATCTACTCGCGAGTATAGGTGTCGAGACACACGGGATTGGTTCGAGTGATGTGAGATCACTTTAGTAAGAAAATGAGACTAGGCAGGGGCTAGGGCGCAGCAAGAGGAAGTCTTGTGGGCACAGCCCTATCCGTGTCGATTGAGGACCGATCCGTTTGCGGCTCCGCTGAACAAGTATTGAACGTACCGAAGGCATACCGGATATATGGGCCCCGGTAAATCGATGTAACCTATACCTCCAGGTGTCGAGGCATAACACACCAATTTATAGGTGTAGGTTGAGGGCAGCAAGGTGGAAATCCGCTAACGGGCATAGAGAGATGCTCCGTGTAGGGAACCTCCTTTCCGTTCGGGTGTGACCGGTTCGACGTTTGGCTGTTTGGTGAAAGGTTGTCCCGTACGACATCGAGTTAGCATGCTGTGTAGCTCCACGGGTGGGCGTACGTGACGTGCTCTTCGGGTATCCCTGCAGGTGTATATCGAGTCGATTCACCGTCCCTCACGGTGATAAGTACCGCTTGTTCACTGAGTCGTGACACAGGTTAATATATGAAATGATATGATTCAATATTGCTGTTGTGATTAAATTGTATTGCTACATGTGTGCCACCAAATATTGCTCACTAAATTTCATATTCTATGAATTGTTAACTTGTGGCTAAAAGATGAATTAAGGATAAACTTGTAGGCGTGTCCTTTGCTGCAATGTGCCATCCTATGTTTGTATAACCTGCATGTAGAGTTTCATGTGTAGGCGAGTCGGTTAAGTCTTGATGATCCATCGTGCTCACGGTTGGTGCTATAAGTGTTTTTTAGGTGAGGATTACCCCACAGACTCGGGGTACAAGTCCACCGGCAAGGGCTACCCTCCGTCGGGGACCACGACTGAGTGGGAGCCGTACACGCCGCGCTGAGCTGAGGAGTGCAGCTAGTGCGGGTTGTCCATAGGGCTGGGTAACCGACTTTTGCTAGATAGATGAGCGTGGGTTTTATAAACTTAGCTTCCGCTGTGGTAATCTCAATACTTAGTTTGTAACTGAAGTCTTGTACTATGTTGTACATATTCAGTTGGTTTTCTATGTAATACAATGTGTTCTTTATGACGTGTGTTATCGGGTGTCGCATCGTGTAACACCACCCTGTGAGATCCTGAGCGTACGGATTCGAGTCCGTCACATTGGTACTCCTACAGGTTGAACATCTAACAACTTTTACTTTTACTTGGCCTAACTTTCTATAACTCGTACTAACATGATACTATTATGATATATAGGTTTGGTTATAAGTACGGATGCTTGCAAAGGACTTGAGGAAGCTGTACATCATGTGTATCCAGGTGTGGAATATAGGGAGTGCATCAGGCACTTATGGAAGAACATGAAAAAACACTACTATGGTCCACTTTTCTCACAGAATATGTGGGCTGCCGCTAAGAGTTTCACAGTTGAGAGATACAATTATCACATCGGTAAGATAGAGAAAAAGGCTCTAGATGCCCTTGCATGGTTGGATGATCATCATCCATTTGTGTGGACAAGAAGCAAGTTCACCGAACAATCCAAGGTAGATTACATCAATAACAACCTCTCTGAATGTTTCAATAGTTGGGTGTCAAAAACAAAGGACCAACATATTGTAGACATGCTTGATAAGATAAGGAAAATGATCATAACAAAGTTTGTTGTGAGAAACAAGATTATCAAAAACATGCATGGTACAATAATTCCTTCTGTTATTCGGGATTTGAATGCTAAAAGCAAGTCTATAAAAGATCATGAGGTCTTAATATGGGGAGGTGTGACTGCTGAAGTAACTGTATCCACAATAAGGCATGCAATCCATATGGACCGAAAGACTTGTAGCTGTAGGGCATGGCAAGTGACTGGAAAAACATGTAACCATGCTTTGGCTGTTATTGCAAAGCTTAGTAGAGAGGTGCGGATGGAAGAATTTGTTCATCATTTCTTTTCTATTGACATGTTGAGAAAGACATACACAGGTGTTTTTAATCCAATGACATTCAAGCATCAGTGGACGCGTGTTGATTTAGGCTACAAAATTCACAAACCTAAATTAAGGAGAAAACCAGGGAAGCCAAGAAAAACAAAAATCAAAGCATCTGATGAGGTAGGCACAAAGAAGAAGAGAAAATGTAGTGAATGTCATGAGCTAGGACATACAACCATGCATTGTCAAGGAGGTCCCACAACTAAAGAGAAGAGAATGAGACTTCCATCTATAGAAAATACATCAAAGTAAGATTTTTTAAATTAATCATTTCTGAATTTTATAATTATTACTATACGCTTGTCAACTCATTCATATTTACTCTCTAATATGAAGTGCAAGTAATTCAAGTGGGAGAGGAAGAGGAAGGACAAGAGGAGGAAGACGAGGAAGAGGGGAGAGACTATCAACACTGTTGGGACTTTAATGATTATCTTAGTTATGTATTAGGTGTTGATTTTTATGAACATGCGATTAATAAGACTTCTTTGGACTTATTATGTGATTTAGTTTGACTTGCACAATATGGCTATGTGATATTTTGTGCTATTTTATATGTGTTATCAACATATTGTGGCTGAAATGTTTTCTTAATAGTGAAAAATGCTCTTAAAATGCTGCTGAAATGTTGTGTAAATATTGCTGAAAATTGTGTAAATAATTCTGAAATATTGTTAAAATGTTATCAAAATATTGTTGAAATATTGTCAAAATGTTGCTAAACTATCATTGTAAAAATGGCCAAATTATAATGAATTTCATTGGAAAATTGAATTTCTTTTGAAAATATAGTGGTAAAAATCAGAAAAACAAATTAAATTATGGGTAACACTAAAAGGGCATTTATGTCCCTTTTCTCATATTTAACACCGTTAACAAGCACTAACGGAATAGGGGTATACACTGGATTCATTTTCAAAAAGGAGGGGTAAATTCCCAAACTCTCAGTTTGGAGGGTAAAATCACAATTGAACTTCCAATTAGGGGTAAAATCACAATAGGCCCTTAAAGTTTTTAAAGTGATATGATTCTTTTCTAAATGCAAGTATTGCATATAGAGTTTTATTGACCGTCCAGTGACTGTTGCATCATTGGAACAAAGTTTTCTAAATTGAAACTACTGAATATAATATAACATAACAAAGTTTTATAATAAAGTTTTATAATAACATAACAAAGACATATTGATTTGGCCACAATGTTACTTAAAGTGAAATTTTGGAGAAGACTGAATATAAACATATAATTGAAGACTCCATTTCAACACTAAAAGAATGATGTTATTCAAATAAATAGTGTGCATCCAGGAACCAAAAGTTCAATAAGAGGTATGTCTATTTATATGTCATATTGCTATATAAGATATTATTATAGTATATACATTATTATAGATATATGGCCCTTTTTTTCTATAGAGATAGGATCTATTTTAATATTCCATAGGAAAGCTCGAATTTTACCGACTTGACCCTATGAAGCCACCTTGTCCCATGGCACCTAGAATCATGGTGTGGATGGCTAGACGGCTTATATACTTTAGTCGGGTGTGAGCTTCCGGGGCTGAGAAGTAGTTTCTGGTAGTGGTAAGTGGTGGGCTTACACAAGTTGTCCGCCACTTAAAATCAATTTATTTACTGTGGTATAGTGTTTGTCATTGTAAATTGTTATTAGAAATCATTTTATGGTGACGGGCATTATGCCACTATAGTGATGGTATATGAATGCCACCACTATTGTAAAATTGAAAGCATCACTATAAACCGTTTTTTATAGTATTCTGCTATTACTAAGATGCTAGACAGTTAGATGTACTAAAGAGAAGTCGGCGAGACATAAAAGACACTGTCAATCAGAATGTTATAAAAGGTTTTTTGTCTGTTCTTAGTAATCCAAAAATGCTCACTTCCTCGGTGAAAAGAAAAGAAAAACATCCAGAAATGTTCACCAACATGTTTAAAGTTCTTTTTCTGAAACACGCGCGTAGAAACCTTCACTGTAAGCGTAAAAAAAATCATATATGCGTTCTGAAATTAGTCTTCCAGCATGGGCACGGCTCTCCGTACGGCGACTTTTACTTCACCCATGCTCATTGCATCTATAGACACAGTTTTGCAGATAGCTAAAAAAGAATTGAAAAATAGTTTCGAAAAAGGGACACTGTGTCACACAGTATACATGAATGTGTATGTATATGTGTGTATATAAATATATATACGAAATTGTATACAACACTCTGACTAATTCCCACTCGATAAGATAATTTGTATATCACAGATTCAACCATGCACCGTTGAACCAATTAAGCTAACACACATAAAAGAAGAATGGAAATAATTCTTATTACCCAGTCAATCGTCCGGGTCATTCAGCGCATGGACCATGATCTGCATCAGCCGGACCTGCATCTGGAGCCGCATGATGTAGCCCGCCGCGTGCAGGAGCAGCTCGTCCAGCCGGTCGGCGGCGGACCCGCCGCCGCCCCCGCAGACCACCGCCGGCACGACGAGCCTCCCCAGCGACTCCATTTTCCTCCGGATCTCCACGCGCTTCCTCGACGGCGCTCCCGGATGCTCGCCGCCGGCCTGCTGCCTCTGCTTTCTTCCTGCCTTCAACGGCGACGACGACGTTGACGACGATGGCCTTCGTCGTCTTAGCTTCGTCACGCGTCTCCTCGCCCGTGGAGCTCTGGCTGCGTCGTCGCAACAACTGTGAGCCGCCATGATGCTGTGAGCTAGCAGTCGGCGGCCGGCCGGAAAAAGATGGACGAGAGCAGCTGCTAGAGCTGTCGTGTAACAGACGGAACGACAGCGTGCAGTGAGATCAAGCGTTGGGAGGGGCGATGGCTGCTTATATAGATCGGATGGCATGTGCTTTGCCTGCGTCTGTGTTAGGAGAAGGCTCTGGAATTACAGCAATAGAGGGATTTGGAGGAGGCAGGGAGAAGAATTGGGGATTGGAGGAATCAAGTATCACGAGTAAGTATTGTTTACAACATGTTCCTCTCATTCCTCTCGCCTTTTCTTTTCTACTTAGTCCCAGGCCCACTCGTCCGGGTCGTAACGCCGGCTGGGCTGCTTGGGCCGGACTCCTCACCGAGGTCCACGTAGAGGTACTGTAGGAGAAGCTGCTATCAGGCCGACAGTAGGAGCACTTGTAACATCCCCCTCTTTGAAATCCTGCTTGCCCCCAAGCAGGAGCCCGGGGAAATGCTTGGCGAAGTTGTGTGAGATCCTCCTAGGTAGCAAGGTCAGCAGGCATGCGAGACCAATGAATTAAAACTTGCTTGACTGAAGAATTTTCGCAAGTGATCTGCATCTCCTGTAATACACGCAGTGGAAGAAGGATCAGGAAGTTCAGAGCTGACCTGATGAGGGCGGTGATGAGCTTCCTTGAGCTGTGAAACATGAAATATTGGATGTACTGAGGATAATAGAAGAAGTGCAAGTTTGTAAGCCGCTGCTCCTATCTTGTCAATTACTTGATAAGGTCCGAAATACTGAAGGCAAGTTTTTGGCAGAAACGCCTAGATACGGATGACTGTATGTATGGTTGAAGTTTCAGATATACCCAATCTCCAACAATGAAGGATCGGTCAAATCTATTCTTATCAGCCTGTTTCTTCATACGTTCTTGTGCGCGGAGCAGATGTAAGCGCACCAGATCAGTCATCAGTGCGCGTTCTTGCAGCCAATTGGTCATGTCAATGTTGGAACAAGTATCCCCTGATGAAAGACCAAAGAAGTTGGGTTGATGGCCATATAGAACTTCAAAGGGGCACCTGTCCAGTGAGGAATGCATACTGGTGTTGTACCAAAATTCTGCTAGGGAGAGCCATGTGATCCATTTAGTGGGATAGGCATGCACAAAGCAGCGAAGAAATGTTTCCAAACATTAATTAACCCGCTCTGTTTGACCGTCGGATTGAGGATGGTGAGCGGAACTCATGTGTAACTGTACTCCAGCCAACAAAAACAATTCTTGCCATAATTTACTGGTAAATATGGGGTCTGTGTCAGAAACTATTGCCTTCGGCATCCCATGGAGCTTATACACATTGTCTAAAAACAGTGTCGCAACGGATGAAGCGATATAAGGGTGTCGAAGAGGAATGAAATGACTGTACCTTGAAAATTTATCGACCACAACCATTATACATGTCGAAGTGTGTGGTCGACACTTACCCCCGGACCTGCTCTGGGCAGCCCGCGGAGGTTCTTTTTCGGAGGGGCTAGACACTTGCGGAGAGCTTCAGCGTTAGGGACGAGTGAGGGAGAAGTTTGACACGTGGAGTTTTACGTGGTTCAGGCCGCCGGAGCGTAAAACCTTACGTCCACGGTGAGCAGAGGTGCTCGCTGTATTGCTTGCTGCTCAGGACCGAAGTCCTGAGCTTGAGGGTGAGTAATGTATAGAGTGCGAGTTCACAGGGTTCGAACCCTTGCTAACGTTGCCTACCCGAGCCTTTTATAGTCCAAGGCTCGAGTGGCTTACAAAGGGGGGCCCGGGACCCGACAGGTGGTCCCGGGGAGATTGCCTGCCGACTACCGTATCTGCAGTTATGCCGGTAGTTGTCTCTGGCGAAGGCTTCCGAGTCTTCGTTCTGCCGCCCTGCCCATGCCGCAAGCTAGTCGTAGTGGTTGATGATGGCAGGGGTGGCAGGGGATGTCTTGTTGCTGTGTTTATTGACGGGCAGACTCTGACACGGCGCGCCAGTCTGCGATGTGACTAGGCGCAACGGCACCTGACAGAGGCATGCTCCGCGTCTTGGGAAGGCGCGGGCCTTGAATACCTTGTACGGGCAAGGTATGGCGCGTCTTTACGCCCGCTGCCTACCGCACGGGGGCAAGCAACGTTGTTCTGCTGTCCATGTGGCGGGCCCGGAGCTCTCCTCTGAGAAGAGGGAGGTCCGGCCCCGCGGGACACATGGAGCCTTCGGAGCTCCCCCTACAGAGGGGGGAGGTCCGGCTTCTGCTGGCCACGTGGCGGGCCCGGAGCTCTCCTCTGAGAAGAGGGAGGTTCGGCCCCGCGGGACACGTGGAGCCTTTGGAGCTCCCCCCACGGAGGGGGGAGGTCCGGCTTCTGCTGGCCACGTGGCGGGCCCGGAGCTCTCCTCTGAGAAGAGGGAGGTCCGGCCCATGCGGGACACGTGGAGCCTTCGGAGCTCCCCCCACGGAGGGGGGAGGTCCGACTTCTGCTGGCCACATGGCGAGTTCGGAGCTCTCCTCTGAGGAGAGGGAGGTCCGGCCCCGCTGGACACATGGCGCCTTCGGAGCCCTCCCTGCGGAGAAGGGCGAGGTCCTTAGGCATTTCCCCCTATGCGCGAGGGTACCCCGTATCGAGGGTACCGACAATACAGTTTGCCAATCTAGATTTTGGAAGACCATCGATAAAATCCATTGAAATCACTTGCCATGCCATGCAGCAGAAGGAACAACAAGTGGTCGTAGAAGCCCTGGGTAACGTGACCTGTCAGGTTTGGCTTGCTGACAGGTAGTGCATGATTTAACATATTCTGTGACCATGGATTTCATGCCGTGCCAGAAGAACAACTGCTTGATCCTGCGCCGAGTGACAGGAATTCCTGAGTGCCCCCTTATGGCACTGCCATGGAGTGATGAGATGATCTGCTGTTGGAGTTTGGTGTCTGCTCCAATCCATATTTTCCCTTTGTACCGAACCAGTCCTTGATTGAGAGTGAAACCGGGGTAGGCCGAAAGGTTAACTGATAATACAGAGAGCATATCTTGAGCTTGGCTATCTGATTCGTAGCTGTTAATGATATCAGTTACCCATAAAGGTGTAGATGAAGATAAAGTAAGGTTTTGAATTTCCACTAAAGATCTCCTCAATAAGGCATCTGCCACTCTATTTTCAGAACCTTGTTTACAAATAACTTTGTATTGCAATCCCAACAATTTAGTGAATACCTTTTGCTGCCATGGTGTGTGCAACTTTCGATCAGAGATTGAGAGATATGAGACAGGCTGTGTTGATCAGTTTTGATCAGAAATTCTCCATATTGGAGGTAGGGACGCCATTGTTCCATGGCAAGGAGAATAGCTAGGTATTCCTTCTCATAAGTAGATAGTCCTAACATCTTCGGACTCAGTGATTTGCTAACAAAGGTGATAGGATGACCGTTTTGCATCAGAACTGCACCGACCTCATAACTACAAGCGTCAGTTTCTATGCAAAATGGTTGAGAAAAATCTGGGAGGGCCAAAATAGGTGCTGAGGATAAAGCTGACTTGAGAGCTTGGAATGCTATCTCATGACTATCTGTCCAAATGTATTGAGTGTTTTTCCTCAGCAACTAAGAAAGTGGTTTGCTGATAATACCGAAGTGTTTGACAAATTTTTGGTCGTACTCCGCTAAACCAAGGAAGCTACAGAGTTCCTTAGCGTTGGATGGTGAAGGCCAACTGACAATAGCTGAAACTTTGCTGGGATCAGTGGAGATACCGTCGGCACTTAGAATGTGGCCCAAGTAAGACAGCTGCTGCTGAGCAAAGGAACTTTTTGGAGAATTTAACCCTCTAGTCATCTCGAAGTAACAAGTCCAGCGTTGACCGAAGCTGAGCCAGATGAGTGTCGTAATTTGGGCTATATATGAGAATGTCGTCAAAAAAAACCATAACACATTTTCTGAGTAGAGGGGCAAGAGTAGCATTCATCGCGCCCTGAAATGTAGCTGGGGCTCCAGTCAAACCAAATGCTAGGACTCTAAATTCAAAATGCCCTTCATGAGTACAAAAGGCAGTTTTATGCTCTTCTCCTGGCTGTAGAAGGATTTGATGGAATCCTGACTATAGGTCCAGTTTGGTGAACCATTTGGCATATGATAATTCATGAAAAATATCTTCCATAATAGGTATAGGGAACTGGCATTTAACTGTTAGAGCATTTAGATGGCGAAAATCGACACAAAACTGCCAAGACTGATCCTTCTTTTTAACATGCAACACAGGGGAGTTAAACTCACTGTTGCTTGGCTGAATGAGGCCCTTTTGAAGCATCTCTCTGACTTGCATTTCAATTTCACTTTTAAGCTTGGGCGGGTAGCGATAAGGTCTGATGTGAAATAGTCTTGCTCCCGGAATGATAGGAATAGAGTGATCACAAGCTCGACTTGGAGGTAATGCTGATGGCTCTTGGAATAATGTGGCGTAGTCGGACAATATTTGTTTTATATCATCTGAGAGGTGGCTCATGTCCAGACTGCTCTCCTTTATATTCAAAGATAGGACTTGTAAAATTGTATCGGGTGGAAGTTCAGATAGAATCCCCTGCAGCAATACCTGAGAATTGTAATATGGAATTTTCATCCACTTTTATCCCCAATGAACTTCTATAGGGCTATAACTTTCCAGCCAATCCATTCCCACAATTAGATCGTAACAGTGAAGTGGTAAGATTTTGAAGTCGGAGACGAAGGTACAGTTTTGGATTGTCCATTGTGCCTTCTTTAACTCGCTGTTACAGAGCAGTTTCTGCCCTCCAGCGACTGAAATTTGGACTGGTTTAAGAAGATCAAAGACACCAGACAGCTTCTTGGCGACATGAGAACTCAAGAAGGTGTGAGAGCTTCCACTGTCGATGAGTATTAAGATTGAATTGTCTTGAATAGACCCCAACATTCTTATTGTCTTTGGTGCATCTTTGCCAGAAAATGCGGCTGGAGACAGGGCCATAAAAACTTGCTGATCGGAAGCATCACCCTCAGAGGTAGAATCTTCGATGTTAAGGAACTCCCACATTTCTTGTACTGCATGCAATTGGATTGTAGAGAACATTTATGGCCTTTGTGCCATTTTTCTGCACATATTTTGCATAGTCCTTTGGCCATACGATATGCTTTCAGAGCTTCCAACTATCTTGATTCGGCTGAGGTCGAGTAGATTCCAGTGACTGAATAGTATCCATATTGCTGGAGGTCTTGGGTATATCTGTACATGGAGGTGGGCACAGAGGGAAAGCCGATCGAGGAGCAGACTTATGGAGTTGAGCAGTCTCAGATGAATTGAAAGAGAAATCCATTTTCCTGAACTCCCTTCTTCTTGGTAGAGGTTCTGCAACTTCCTCCTGCAAGGATGCAAGAATACAAGCAGTATCCAAATCGGCAAATCGGGTGGGCGTTGAACTAAAACAGCTGCTCGAATATCATCTCTGAGCCCATCAATAAAACGTGTAACAAAATATAGAGAATCAGTGCTCGACTCATAGGCATTTAAGTGGTCTACTTACTCAGAAAATTGTTCTATGTATTCAGTGACTGATCCATGTTGTTTGATGTGAAATAATTTCCTGATGAGGATCTCTTGCTGATTTCTACCGAATCGATCCACAACTAATGAACAAAAGGTTTCCCAGGGACAAAGAAGAAGTTTCTTCTCTACAGATTGCAGCCATCTTGCTGCTGCCCCTTCAAAATGCAGAGAAGCGACCTTCACCCACAATGAAATATTGATGGAGTACATGTCAAAATAGCTCTCGCAACGAGATCTCCATAATCTGGGGTGTGCACCGTCAAATACGGGAAATTGCAATTTAGGTAAATTACATCGAGATGCACCAAGATTGATATGATGTTTATGTTGTGGAGAATACGATTGACGCATAGAACGGAGGGGGTCAGAATCACACATACCCTTGACCAGGACATGGGTATGGGTGTAGACGGACCCAAACCCAACATCCTGGCAGTGTAAGTCGACGCGGTGCCCTAACGGGCTGTCGGCGTTGAATCCGATAGATGGGCGCTCAGACGCCGACTCGGCGGGGAGAACTCCGGGTTGAAGAGGGTGGAGCTCGCATGCTTCCCGCTCGAAATACTTGTTGAGCTTGGAGATCTCGAGCTTCACGGCGGTGACGGAGGCTTCGATCTCGGGCTTCCAGGCATTGAAGGTCTTATCGAAGTCAACGGCAGACTCTTCCAGGGCCAAAATGCGGTCGCTCTGCTGCTGCTCCGCCTCGGCAAGCTCAGATAAACATCGATCCAATACCTCGTGGTGCTTAGCGAAACCTTTAGAGATCTCCTTGCACACCTGCTTCATCATTTCTTCAATCAACAGCTTGGCGTTGGGCTCCATGGCTCCTAGGGTTTTCTATCGACGGGTGAAGTGCGTGTGTCGTCCAGCCCGATGGATCGTGGAATCTGATACCAGATTGTTAGGAGAAGGCTCTGTAATTACAACAATCTGTGGACGATAGAGGGATTTGGAGGAGGCAGGGGGAAGAATTGGGGATCGGAGAAACCAAGTATCACGAGTAACTATTCTGTTTACAAGATGTTCCCCTCATTCCTCTCGCCTTTCCTTTTCTTCTTAGTTGCAGGCCCACTCGTCCGAGTCGTAGCGCCGGCTGGGCTGCTTGGGTCGGACTCCTCGCCAAGGTCCACCTAGAGGTACCGTAGGAGAAGCTGCTGTCAGGCCGGCAGTAGTAGCACTTGTAACAGTCTGCGCAGTTAGTGCAGTCACTGGCATGCATGTGTTAACTTGCCTATATGTAATCTAGCTAGTAGAAGATATTAGAGTACGCATCAGCTATTTACGTTGTGTGGATATGCCCAACAGCAAGCAGAAGAAGAGAGGGGAGCAACGTTATAATTACGTGGATAGTAAAGAGATCGCGAGAACACGTTGGCCACCAGCATCTGCATGCAGGTAGCTACAGCTCAGGCTGGGCATTCGGTTAATCGAAATCGAACGGTTCGGTTTTTCGGTCTTTTTTAAAATTTTGGTTTTTAAATCTGGAAACCGAAATAGTGTAGTATAAACATAAAACCAACACTTCGATTAACCAAAAAGCTCAGTTCGGTTTTGGTTAAACAGAAAAAAACCAAGATGGATTTGCAGTGGAGGGCCGGAGGCGGGGTGCCGGCCAGTCGGGGTCGGGCCGTCGGCCGGTCGGGGGCGCTGGGCGGGGCGCAGGGGCGTCGGGGGCGAGGTGCAGGGCGAGGGCATTGGGGGCGCCGGCGGGGCGCAGGGCGAGGGTGTCAGGGGCGCCGGCGGCCGACGGAGAACAGGCTGGGGGTGCTGGGTGGCGGGCCGCAGGCCGGGGCCGTCGGGCCGGGTGACGCGGCGGCGTGACGGCGGGCGGACTGAGGCGGCCACGCGGGTCGCGGGGATTGGGGGAGGGACGGCGGGTTGGGAGTCAAGAGCCGGAGGTGGCCTGAAAGGATTAGGGTTTTAGTTGGGCTGGGCTTTGAAAGTGTTAGCATATAATATGATTTCATCCGGTTAATGAAAACCTAAAATCTAAAAAAAGTTTGGTTTCCACGTAATGGCAACTGAAATATTATCCGATTTCAGTCAGATCGGGTTTTCGATTTCGATGTTCAATTTTGGTTTATTTTCCCTAGTCTGAGCTACAGCTACTGCTCAGCATTATGCATCAGGGATAGGTGTGTCTGTGTTTGCTTGAGGGTCGGGGATGCAGCATGTTCGCCTAACTCGAGGCCACATGCCGCCACATGCGCGGCGACGGCGGCGGCTGCAGGCCACTCGTCGGCCAACCCGATACACTTGCCGACTGCGCAGGTGCGCGCGTGCCGGCACATTATTTTCCTTGTCGAAGCACGCTGGACACCCGCTCCGGCCACCATCGGAGCTCCTCGCCGCATCGACGTGTCCTGGGCCCCGTACCACCACCAACCCACTATTCTGCCGCCGGTTTCAATCTCGAAATCGACCGTCTCACTGTATTATTAGCCCGTGTGTGGCGGCCGACGCCACCGACGAGCGAACGACGTGAGTTGAAAGCCTGCAGAAGACAAAAGTTAGTGATTCTGGGCCTGCAGTTTCGAAATAACCATTTTGATGTTCAGATTCATTGTAAAAGAAAAAAACTGAAATGTTCTATCACCCGGTCTAGGACAAACAATTCCTATACACATCCGGGCGTAACTTCAGCTTCTCATCTAAACTAACTAACCAGAGAGCATCAGATAAAATGACACGGGCCGGGAGATTATATGTGCCAAAAATTGCTTCGTAGAGCAAAAAAGTTTTAAATTTCGGTAGCTTTAATGAGATTCTCTTAAGCCGCAACTGTGTTCTTAAATCTGGTTGAACCAACTTATATATTGTTTAGGATTTTACTGTGACGAATAAAATGAGGTCTTATATGATATTTTTCTTTTCTTGATTTTGGGAAAATATCTAATGCTTTTGATGTACTAACTAAACACTTATAATGTACATTATCAGCTTAACATTTTGACTATACTAACTTAACACTTCTTTGTAAAATGTGTTAAATAATTGTATAAATAGTTGAAGTGTTACAAAAAAATTGATAGACTAACTTAAATTTGAAAGAGCACTACGGAATTCGATGAACGTGAACGAACTAGAAAAGCAAAGAATTGTGGCAGAAAACATCATACATTCGGTAAATGAAACAAAAACACAATTCACAACTTTGAAAAATGATCAAACAAGCAAACTTAACCCTTTTTTTTGGAACACGATGATACAAAAATGTAATTTATACCTCGCAAATTGAAAATGTAAAACGTCGCAACAACTGAATAAAACATTGCGGTACCGGTTTATGCTTACAAACGAGAGTTGTAGCATGCTTACTACCCTCTGGTTCGACGACACATTTCACTACAGGAAAAGGCTGAATTTACGACGGCTAAATTTATTTACGACGGTCATAGGGTTGACCGTCGTAAATAATATTATTTACGATGGCCAGGTTTAGCCGTCATAAATAATAGCTTACTTACGACAGCCTGATCTTGACCGTCGTAAATAATAGCTTACTTACGACAACCTGATCTTGGCCGTCGTAAGTTAGCTGTTATTTACGACATCCAGGCTTACTTACGACGGCCCGTGTCCAGGCCGTCGTAAATAGGGGTCTTATACCCTGGCCTGAGCCCATTCACCTCTCTTTCCTCTGCCCGAGCCCGATCGACCGTTCTTTCTCGCGCCGCCACCCGCCGCTGCCGCCGCCCGCCGCCACCGGTCCTCGCCGCCCCCGCCGCCGCCACCACCCTCGGCCCCCGCTGCCGGCGCCGCCCCGATCTTGAAGCCTGCGGCCTCGGAGGTCGCCGCCGACCGAGCCCTGCCGGCCCCGTCCTTGCCGCCTCCGGTGCCCCAGCCTCGCCGCCCCCAGCCCCCACCCCCGCCACTGGCTTCCCGTGGACCGCCGCCGCCTCCGATGCTGCAGCCGTCGCCGTCGCTGGACCGAATCAAGTATTGTTTTAGTTTTTGTAATTAGTTGTTAGTTAGATTAGCTAAAATTTTAAATACTTAATCAATTTGTATGTTTTTAGTTGATAATTATTTTAATTCTAAATTATTTGGTTTAATTTGGTAATTGGTTCTGATTTGAGTTATTTAATTTAGTTAATTGATTGATTAGTTGTTTAATTGATTAATTAGTTGTTTCATTTAGTTAATTTAGTAATTATTTGATTTAATTTATTTAATTTTTGCTTTACTCCCCGGTCTTGCCGCCTCAGCCCCCTGTCGTCACCGCTAGTGTTTTCAAGGCGACGCCTAGGCGTCCAGTCGGTGGCGGGGGGATGCAAGGGCGAATCGCCTTGCCTGGCCGGGCGTCGCCGCCGCCGGCCCCTCGCGTCGCCACCGCCGACGCCTCACGCCGCCGCCTGTGCTCGGAGAGGAGAGAGAGGGGGGAATGAGTGTATTAGGGTTGAGGGCCGTTTTATATAACCCACATAAAGTGTGTGGACCGTCGGATTAGATTCGACGGTCGTCGGCACTTGGGCTGCTCAGCCCGAGCTCGCCTCTCAGCCTTTCCCCCGAGCTGTCCTCCGGCGTCGCCTCCATCGCTGCCCGCCGTCCGTCGCCGCCGCCTCCACCGCTGGTTGCCGCCGCGCCTGCTGGACGCCTAGGCGCCTAGGCGTCCGAGCAGCCATTCACAAGCCTGGCTCCCAGCCCCCGTCGTCGCTGCTGCCCACGCTGCCGCTGCGACCCCGCCCGCGCCCGGCTCCGAGCCGCCGCTCCGGCCCCAGCCCCCCTTGCCCCCCGGCCCCCAGCGGCTTCCCTCTTGGCCCCCAGCCCCCGCGCGCCGCCCGCATCGGTGCCCTGGTGCGCCACTGACCCTGGCATCCCATCCCGCCGCCGCAGCCGGACTTCGCATCCTCTTTGAGTAATTAGTTTAATAATTATGTTTTTTATTAATTACTTGTGAAAATTGTTTGAAAATTGAGTCTTAATTATTCGATTCACAATCCTCCTTTTATAGAAATCCCGACATTTAGCCGTTACCAACTAAAGTCCGGACTAGTCCGGTCCCAACCCCGGACTAGTACGATCTTGAGGGACCACTCACGTCACAGGTTACCAAATAAAATTTTAGTGACCGTTGGATTCAAACGGTCATGAAACCCCGGACTAGTCCGGCCAAGAGCGGACTAGTCCGATCTCAATCAGGAACCTTTGTTCCGCATGAGAACGGACTAGTCTGGTAAGGGCGGACTAGTCTGGTCCAAAGGGCGGACTAGTCCGGGCTTACCAGACTTAGTCTAAAAACTCTCTAAACTGGAGTTGCGGACTAGTTCAGTCAACCTCGGACTAGTCCGAGATAACACAGGAACCTTTGTTCCGTCCTAATTCGGACTAGTCTGAGAAGATCGGACTAGTCCGGCCCGTGGAGCGGACTAGTCCGATGGTACTCAGAGACTTCTTCTCCGGTCCTCAGCGGCTTAGTCTGCTTAGCGGACTAGTCCGGTCTCTTGGCCGGACTAGTCCGACCTTCTGAGACTTAGTCTCATAACGGCTTAGACTCACACAACAACGGACTAGTCCGTCCCTTAACGGACAAGTCCGAACTAACTCAGATACTTTTTATCCGGTCCAAAACGGATTAGTCTGGATCTGAATGGACTAGTCCCACTAGTTGTCCGGACAAGTCCGTTCTCCCCTTTTCTTCATGTCTATGACTCCTTTGTCTTATGATTCTAACTTTCTACCCTTCGTTTGAGCTCTCTAGTGATTCTCAAGCACTTTAAAAGAGAAGACCCTATACACAACTAAAAATGTGAAGATGAATAGAAAATGCTATTTTCTACACTTTCAAGTCTTCTTCTTTTCCTTTTGCTTCTTGAGAGACTCCATATGCATTTCTTTGATAAACACCTGTGCTCATACTCAGTAGAAACTTATTAGTATTGTCGAAGTGTGTAGTCGACACTTCCCCCGGACCTGCTCTGGGCAGCCCACGGAGGTTCTTTTTCGGAGGGGCTAGACACTTGCGGAGAGCTTCAGCGTTAGGGACGAGTGAGGGAGAAGATTGATACGTGGAGTTTTACGTGGTTCAGGCCGCCGGAGCGTAAAACCCTACGTCCAAGGTGAGCAGAGGTGCTCGATGTATTGCTTGTTGCTCAGAACCGGAGTCCTGAGCTTGAGGGTGAGTGATGTTTAGAGTGCGAGTTCACAGAGTTCGAACCCTTGCTAACGTTGCCTACCCGAGCCTTTTATAGTCCAAGGCTCGAGTGGCTTACAAGGTGGGCCCGGGACCCGACAGGTGGTCCCGGGGAGATTGCCTGCCGACTACCGTATCTGTAGTTATGCCGGTAGTTGTCTCTGGCGAAGGCTTCCGAGTCTTCGTTCTGCCGCCCTGCCCATGCCGCAAGCTAGTCGTAGTGGTTGATGATGGCAGGGGCAGCAGGGGATGTCTTGTTGCTGTGTTTATTGGCGGGCAGGTTCTGACACGCCGCGCCAGTCTGCGATGTGAATGGATGCAACGGCACCTGACAGAGGCGTGCTCCGCGTCTCCGCGTCTTGGGAGGCCCGGGCCTTGAATACCTTGTACGGGCAAGGTATGGCGCGTCTTTACGCCCGCTGCCTACCGCGCGGGGGCAGGCAGCGTTGTTCTGCCGGCCACGTGGCGGGCCCGAAGCTCTCCTCTGAGAAGAGGGAGGTCCAGCCCCGCGGGACACATGGAGTCCTCGGAGCTCTCCCCGCGGAGGGGGGAGGTCCGGCTTCTACTGGCCACGTGGAGGGCCCGGAGCTCTCCTCTGAGGAGAGGGAGGCCCGGCCCTGCTGGACACGTGGCACCTTCGGAGCTCTCCCCACGGCGGGGTAGGTCTGGCTCAGTTGGCCACGTGGCAAGTCCGGAGCTCTCCTCTGAGGAGAGGGAGGTCCGGCCCCGCTGGCCACGTGGCGAGTCCGGATCTCTCCTCTGAGGAGAGGGAGGTCCGGCCCCGCTGGACACGTGGCGCCTTCAGAGCTCTCCCTGCGGAGAAGGGCGAGGTCCTTAGGCATTTCCCCCTGTGCGCGAGGGTACCCCGTATCGAGGGTAACAATAGTGGCCCCCGTGCCCATCTCGGGGGAGATAGCGAGCCTGAGGTGGGGCCTCCGTCTCTTCCGTTCTGCGCACTTTCTCTAAGTCCCGCATTGACCGTTGCCGAAGCATGAACAGTCGCGGGATCGTGGGAGCGTGAGCCCACTTGATGGTTGCTTTTACTGCGGCGGTTCCCAAGGCTGCCACTTCTGCATGTTGCAGCATTTTTCTCGGGAACCGCTGAAGCGCCTTGCCGGATCATCTCCTTGGGAGACTGACTTCTTGGCCCACCGCTTCAGCTGGACGACTTGGGTCCACTTGTCATCGACGCTCGGTCCTGGAGCCGAAGCGGTTGCCCATGCGGCGTATTCGAAGAGTTTTGAATCGCTTTGAATTGCACCTGGGAAGTTTTAAAAGGGGATATTACCCGCATCGCGGCTTCCATTCGCACTTCCCAGCGCTTGCACCTTCCTTGAACTCTTGCGCCTTTGTCTTCCCTGTCCTTGAGCTCTCCCGTGCCATGGCTTCCAACCTGCTCCCGTCGCGTCTCGTTCGGTCGGCCGAGCTTGGGCCAGTGTGCAGGCTGCTGGGCTGGCACACGGAGGAGCAGAAACGCCGGCTCCGCCGGGGATCTCTCCCCCTGCTCCTGGAAAAGGGGGAGATGGTATTCTTTACTGCCTACGCCATGGCGGGGTTCGTCCCGCCAATTTCTTCCTTCTCCGTCACGTTGCTGGAGACGTATGGTCTCCAGCTCCACCACCTTTCCCCCAACTCCTTCGTGATGGCCGCCGTCTTCGTCCATTTCTGCGAGATGTTTGTGGGGGTGCATGCTTCAGTGACGCTCTTCCGCTACTTCTTCGTGTTGCGGACGACCGGGCGCAGCTCGAAGACCCAGATGGGAGCGTACTATTTCCAGCATTGCTGCAAGGACCCAAAGGCCTCTGGGTACCTTCTACCTTTCAGTGCGTCGAGGTGGGAAAACTAGAGGGTGAACTGGGTGATCGTGCAGACCGACGAGCACGATCGCCTGCAGCTCCCAACTGCCGGCCCAACCACCGAGCGTCGCTTCTGGGAGGAGGTCCCAGAGCTGGAGCAGGAGTACGCACCGGTCTTGTACTGGATCCGGTTCTTGGCCAACGAGGGGCTAACATCCCTGATGGTGCTAATGGATTTCTTGTCGCGCCGTATTGCGCTCTTGCAGCAGAGCAACCGCCCGACATGGTACTACACTGGTGAGCAGGACTGCACCAGGTTGGAGAGGGGTCTCGGCTCTGATCCTTCCGACGAGGAGCTGTACGAGATGGTGGGCAAGGTGAGCGGCGACTACGTCCCCAGTGGTGACCCCGCCTTCCCGACCTCTGCCACTCCCCTCTTCTTAGAGCCGCAGAGGAGGTCAGAGCTACTGCGGAAGATGTCGAACCTCGACGACATCGGGATCGCCCTCCGTCAGGTTGGGGATACCCTCCAGGGCATCTCGATCCCGGGGACCGAGCGCTCCGGATCGGAGAACAAGGCGTTTGTCGCCGCCCAACCCGCCCCGAGGGCCGGCGGAACTCAAGCCGCCGACAGGGGGAAGGGGAAGGAGCCGTCCCCCGGGCAGCCAGAAAAGAAACGTGCCCGATCTCCTCCGAGGGCGTCGCTTTCGCGCGAGTCAGGGGGCCGGTGCACCCTTGCACCCATCTCCCGGAGGCGCTGGTCCATCGAGTGGCGACCCAAAGAGACCCCGGGTGTCCCACTCCGGCGGGTCTCTTCCCGGACAGCGGCAGTCCGAGGAACCCCAAGCGTCCCGCCACCCTTCCTCAGGCGGAGGGGCTTCTAGGAAGGACGGCAGTGGGGCGACGCCGGGGAGTGTGCCGGGGGCCCAGACGCCACAGCCCGCGAACGTTCCGGCCGCAGTTCCTGGCGGTTCTACTCCGGCCTAGAGGTCGGGGCTACAAGCCCGTTGGAGCGCTCAAATAGCCCAGTAAGTGTTGCTCTTTCTGGCTTGTAGGAGTAGCGTTCCCTTCTCCTCTCTTAGCATGAGAGCTTTCTTTTCCTGCAGGGACTCACTGGCTGCCGGGCGCGGGCCTATTACCCGGCCATCTCGAGTTGGCGGAGGCTCCACGCCGCAACATCTGGAAACTGCGGTGGTTCCACCGGCCCCCAAGTCGGCAGGGGCTTCTTCTGTGCCGGCGGGTTTGCCCTCTGCGGTGGCTGAGACAGCACTTGTCCGTCCTCCTTCACCAGCCCGGAAGTCCGGTGCTGAGGCTGGGAGGGCTGCTGTAGGTGCAGTTGCTGGCTCCCTGGCTCCCCCGGGTCAGAGTCTTGCTTCAGTTGCTGAGGCACCAGCACCTTCGCCGGTCGTAGACACGACAGGGGAGGTCAGGGGCACGACTCCTGCCCCCGCCATCCCGGTGCCCATGTGGGATGCCTTGGGGCGTGTTCAGACTGGCGCCGACAGTTCCAGGCCGCCTTTGAGCAGGAGCGGGGGGCGCTGGCTGGAGAGAGGGGGCGCCTTCTAAGTTGGGAGCACCTCCTGCAGCAGCGGACCCAGGAGGCTAAGGCAGAGCTCGACTCGAGGCAGTCGAGGCTTGAGGCCATGGGTGCTCTGCTCGACGCTCAGAAGAAAGCCGTCGGCCACCTGGACTCAGAGACCCGGCGGCTCCATGCTTCCTTCCGCGAAGCTCTAGCCCAGGCCGAAGCCAAGGCCGAGACACGCTCTGCTGTCGCGGAGGAGTTGCAGCTGCAGGTAGTTCGTCGAGAGTGCGCCGTCACCGATCAGGAACGTGCCATGGCGGCCGAGGAGGAGAAGATTGCCGCACGGCTGAAGGCCAGAGAGGGCGAGCTGAGGGCTCGGGGTGAGGAGCTGGAGCTCCGCGAGTCGGCTGCTACTGTGAGGGAGGAGCCATCCTCCCGGGAGCGCCAGGCAGCGCTGGATCGCGAGCTGGCGGCCCGTCAAGAGGTAGAGAAGCTCCAGGCTTCGCGGTTTGTCGAGGCCCAGGCGGTCTAGAGCTTTGTTACCGAGGCGGGGTCCGCCTTGGTTCCTCTTGGTTTCAGCCCGGTGCGGACGGAGGCTCGAGCGCAGGAGGTATCTGAGGCAATCCCGGCGCTTGAGTCCATCGGCGGCAAGCTGGGCCGGCTCAAAGCGGTGATCGCCGACGAGCTTGAGGTGGAGGGACGAGGCCTTGTGGAGGAGGTCGCTACGCATGTGCTGGCGTGCTTTCGGAGCCAAGACCCTTCCTTCTCTCTGGAGCCAGTCCGTCTAGGGCCCGCCGCCGAGCGGGAGGAAGCTGCAAGGGCCGAGGTCGAGGACGTGGCCGCCCTTGTGGCCTCTAGATTCCAACGGGAGTCCCGGGACTCTTAGGCATCCGCCCCCGTGGCCAAAAGGCCTTGTACCTTCTTTTTTTTTATTTTTATTGAGTCTGTAGCCCAGCTCATGGAGCCTTAAATGAATAGACTCTTGTTATCTTCTGTGTCTTGTGTGCTTTAGTCTTCTTCTTGGTTTTTCCTGGTCGAGCCCTTCGCTCCGCAAGGTACTCAGAGGCTTTCACCAATCTCGAAGCTCTGCATAGACACATTCCCCGGGTCCTTACTGTATTAAGGGCCCCGGAGGTCTCCAGAACTCGCCCCATGAGAATGGGGAGGTCCAGATCTGCTGGCCATGTGGCGGGCCTGGAGCTCCCTTCTGAGGAGAGGGAGGCTCGACCTCGTGGGACACGTGGAGGCTTCGGAGCTCTCCCCTCGGAGGGTCGGCTTCTGCCGGCCACGTGGCGGGCCCGGAGCCCCCCCTGAGGGGAGGGGAGCTCCGGCCCCGCTGGACACATGGGGCCTTCGAGGCTCGCCCCTGCGGAGGGGGCGAGGTCCGGATCCTTCGGTCTTGCCTTGGAGCTCCGGTCTTGCGCGATCCCGTAGCGGCCCCCTGGTAGGTGTGGCCCATTGGTTGGGTGCTCCTACCATACTCCTGCGGGGAGCTAGGGCCGAGAGGTCCTGCACACAAGTAAGGGAAATGTAATACTCCTTGGGGCTCCCTTTTCCCTATCTCATAGTCTTATTTGGCTTATGGTCCCTATCCATTTGTACGGTGCGTGGGAACTACCGTGCGCGAAGTGCCGGGAGCTCGGGGCCCCCTGGCCATCGGCAGGTACCTCAAACGCAACCGCCTTCGGTAGGGAAGCAAATGCCGATTAGAGGTGAGAATAAGAAAAAGGAGTTGAGTGCATGGTGAGCATACACCGGAAGTGCGGTCATAAAAATTAATACGTAATTTAAATGAGCACAAGGGAAGAGCAAAGTAGGACAGGTTTCTTTTCATATAAATTTCCATAGGAGGAAGGCAAGCTAAACATGGAGGCAACGACCTGCCCCATTAAGAAGGGAAGCAAGACTATACGCGCTTAGGGTCGGAACCAGGCCAAGCTGAATGTAGTCCTGGACCGTCCCCTGAGACTTAGCTGCTCCGAGCGCTGTTCCTGGACTCTATGGAATCTATTACAAAAGGAAGAGGATGTCCTACTATTGCTCTAGGGGTAGAACTTACGGAGGTGTTCTATGTTCCAAGGGTGCGGGAGCGGATCCCCATCCTCGGTGGAAAGGCGTACGCACCCGGGACGACACACTTTTGTGACTCGAGAAGAACCTTCCCAGCTAGGGGAGAGTTTGTCGGTCCCTTCGCGAGAAAGTATGCACCGCAACACCAGGTCGCCTTCCTGCAGCTCCCAGGCACGCACATACCTTTGGTGGTAGCATCGGAGCGCCTGTCAGTACCGTGCGTTGCGGAGTGCCGCATGTAATCGAGCCTCGTCGACAAGGTCGATGTCTTCACGCCAGAGGTTGTCCTGCGCGGCTTCGTCGTAAGCTCGGACGCAGAGGGACTTCATGGTGATCTCTGGGGGAAGCACGACATCATCCCCGTACACCATGAAGAAGGGTGTCTCTCCGATGGCCCGGCTCTGGGATGTCCGGTTAGCCCATAGTGTGCTCGGAAGCTTGTCCACCCACTTGGCGCCATGTTTCTTCAAGCCGGCATAGGTGCGGGTCTTGAGGCCTCGAAGAATCTCGGCATTGGCCCTCTCAACTTGTCCATTGCTCTTTGGATGAGCCACAAAGGCATAGCACACCTAGATGCCGAGGTCTTCGCAGTATTCTTGGAACGCTGAGCTAGTGAACTGGGTCCCGTTGTCAGTAATGATTCTGTTCGGGACCCCGAACCGGCAGACGATCGACTTGATGAACTTTACTGCGGATTGCTTTTTGACGGTGACGATGGGTGTGGCTTCCGGCCACTTGGTGAACTTGTTGATGGTGACGTAGAGGTACCGGAATCCCCCGACGGCTCTGGGAAATGGTCCCAGGATGTCCAACCCCCATACGGCGAACGGCCATGAGGGCGGGATCATCTGTACCGCCTGAGCCTGTGTATGGATCTGCTTGACGTGGAACTGGCACGCCTTGCAGCTCTCGACCAGCTTGACGGCATCCTCGAGTGCTGTCGGCCAGTAGAAGCCATGCCGGAAGGCTTTACCGACAAGCGTGCATGAGGAAGAGTGACTCCCACATTCGCCTCCATGGATCTCAGCGAGCAAGTCACAGCCTTCCCCCTGGGTTATGCACCGCAATAGGACGTGGTTGGTGCCACGCCGGTAGAGATCCCCTTCTACCAGCGCGTACCTCTTAGCCATGCGCACGATCCGTTTAGCGGATGCACGTTTATCAGGGAGGATGTTATCTTTCAAGTAGTCCCGGATCTTCGTGATCCATGCATCGGGTCTGACTTGAGCTTCTGGATCTTGAGCGCTGGGTTGCACGGAGTCCCCAGTGACGCTTACGATCCTTGGCGGCGTCCATGGCTGCAGGGCCGCCGGGACCGCCAGCTTCGAGGTGCTGGTCCAGCCCCCTTCGCCCAGCTCGGCAGGCCGGGCTGTGGGCCGCAGCAACGTCCTCTCGAAGACTCCTTCGGGCACAGGGGCTCCGGTGGAGGCCTTCATTGAGAGGTCGTCAGCTCCGGCATTGCCAGCGCGTACATGACGCAGGTCCAAGGCAAGGAAGTCTTTCTCCAACATCTGCACGTGGAGCAGATAAGCAGCTAGATGTGGGTCATTGCAGGAGCATTCACCCTTAACTTGCTTGATAACTAGCTGGGAGTCGCCCTGTGCCAACAACTGGCGAGCGCCCAGAGATAGGGCTGTCTTTAGGCCCAAGATGAGTGCTTCATACTCTGCCATGTTGTTGGTTGCCTTGAAATTGAGACGCACCATGTACCCAAACTGCTCCCCCGATGGCATGAGAAGAAGTACGCCGGCACCGGCCCCCTGCTTACACGAGGAGCCGTCGAAGAAGAGCGTCCAGTGAGGCCCGGTGAAGACCGGAGCTCGGTGCTTTGGTTCACCGTCTTCGTGGCCCCCTGGGTCAGCCTTCGTTGGCGTCCACTCAGCCACGAAGTCAGCTAGTGCTTGGCTCTTGACTACATGGCGAGGAAGGAAGTCCAGCTCAAACTCCGCCAGCTCCGCTGCCCATTTAGCGACATTGCCAGTCACGTGAGGGCTGTGAAGGATCGCCTTCAGCGGATAGGAGGTGACCACCGAGACCCGGTGGGCTTGAAAGTAGTGGCGGAGCTTCCTGGACGCCACGAGCACTGCATACAGCAGCTTGTGGACCTCCAGGTACCTTGTCTCGGCGTCATGGAGGACTTCGTTGATGTAGTAGACAGGCCTCTGGACGGTCCGGACCCTCCCTCCCAGGCCAGAGATGTCTTCATCCATTGACTCAGGCCTACCGGAGGTGGGTGGGTCCAGGGGGGCTTCTGGGAGCTAGGACTCGAAGGCTCCTAAGCCGCCTTGGACCTCCGGGAGGTCCCGCTGGTTTTTCGGGAGCCACGGGAGATCCCGTTGGGTCTCCGGGAGGTCCAGTTGGACCTTTGGGAGGTCCCGTTGGGCCTCCGGGAGGTTGTCGTGGAGGTCCGCGGGTCCGTCTTGGACCTCCGGGAGATTGTCTTGGAGGTCCGGGAGGCCGTCCTAGACCTACGGGGTTTCCTGGTGCCTTTCTCCTGCTACCGGAGCAGGCTGTGGTGACGAGAGGTCCGACCGCTCTGCGACGAGGACCATACTCACCACTTCAGTTGTCGCCACGATGTAGAGCAACAAATGCTCTTCGAGCTCGGGGGCTACCATGATGGGTAGGGTCGTCAGGAGTTGCTTCAACTCCTGGAAAGCTTCTTCTGCTTCGTCGGTCCAAGCAAATGGACCGGATTTGCATAGAAGCTTAAAGAAGGGGAGCGCTCGCTCTGCTAGCCTCGGTATAAACTGACTCAACGCGGCTAGGCATCCCGTGAGTTTCTGGACTTCTTTGATGCGGGCGGGAGGCCGCATCAAGTCGATGGCCTTGATGTTCTCTGGGTTGGCCTCAATTCCTCGGTGTGAGACCAGGAATCCTAAGAGTTTTCCAGAGGATACGCCGAACACACACTTGTCGGGGTTCAGCTTGGTGCGCGTGGAGCGCAGTTTGTCAAAGACTAAGGCCAGGTTATCTAACAAGGATGAACTCTGCCTGACCTTGACAACGATGTCATCGACATACACCTCAACTAAGTCTCTTATTAACTCTTCAAAGGTTTTGTGCATTGCACGTACAAAGGTGGGAAGAGCATTCTTTAGGCCATAAGGCATAGAGACATAACAGTACAGGCCGTCTACTGTGATGAAGAAGGTGTGCTCTTCATCTTCTCTAGACATAGGGATCTGATGGAAACCCGAGTAGGCGTCTAGGAAGCATAGCATATCGCAGCCTGATGTCGATTCTACTATTTGATCTATTCTAGGGAGAGGGAATGGATCTTTGGGACATGCCTTATTGAGACTGGTGTAGTCGATGCACATCCGGAGCTTCCCGCCGGCCTTCGGAACAACAACGGGGTTTGCCAACCACCGGTGGTGGTGGACTTCCCGTATGAAGCCAGCGTCCAGCAGCTTCTTGATTTCTTCCCGGATGAAGTTTTGCGCTTGATGGACTGCTTGAGAGGCTTCTGTTGGACTGGCCGGGCGTCGGGGAAGACCTTCAAGTGGTGCTCGATCACCTCCCTAGGGATCCCCGGCATATGCGACGGCTCCCATGCAAACACGTCGACGTTGTGCCGGAGGAAGGTGACGAGCGCGTCTTCCTATTTGCTATCCAGGCCCCCGGCTACCCGGGTGGTCTGGGTAGCATCGGCGCCGACTTGGACGACCTTGAGGGGGACGTCGCCCTCGTCAAGGGGTTGCACACGGGGTGCTGCGGTAGAGGCACGGTGGCATGCACTCTGGTGGAGCCGGCCCGGTTCTGCACTGCCAGGGGCTGGTGCTCTAGCTGTCGCAAGTGCCTGGAGCTTTTCCAAGGCTGACACTGCAGCAGTGCAGTCTCCACGAATCCTGAGGACGCCTGTTGGTGTAGGCATCTTCAAGACGAGGTAGCCGTAGTGGGCTACTGCCATGAATCGGTACACGGCTGGCCTGCCAATTATGGCGTTGAAGGGGAGGTCGATCTCCGCCACATCGAACATAATGTACTCTGTCCGAGAGCTGTCCGGTGCCCCAAAGGTCACCGGAAGGCTGATGTTGCCATAGGGAACGACCTGTCCCGACCCTACCCCTGAGAATGGGCTCGATGGGGTGAGCTTGGCCATTGGGATCTGCAGCTTCTGGAAAGCTGTGCGACTGATGAGGTTCAGCCCAGCCCCGCCATCTACTAGAACGTGGTACATCCTCACGTTGGCGATGGTGGGCGCTACCAAGAGCGGTAGTTGGCCGGCCCCAGACATGTTCCTGGGGCAGTCGGTGGCATCGAAGCTGATGGGGGTTCCCATCCACTTGAGGTGCGGCGCGGCACTTGGGAGGGGAGCCACCGACGCTACCGCTCGGCGCAGGGTTTTAACCGCGCTTCGGGACGAGGGGTCAGCGGACCCACCATAGATGACGTAGATCATCTTCCGGCGCTCGTCATCACTGGAGTTGGAGCCCTCATGGTTGCGCACCGCCTTCACGGCGCGCCGAGGCTCCTAGAACTCCACTTGGTGGTCGACGTTGTCTGGGGCGTCGACCTTCTGCTTGCCCTCCCTTTAACGGAATGGTGGGGCATCAGTTCGAAGCTGCTTCCCTTTCTAGAAGCGCTCCGCGAGCTTCCGGATCTCCCGGCACTCGGCAGCAGTATGGTAACTGGTGCTGTGCACGGGGCATAACTCGCCTTGTCACCATCTGGAGCTGGTGACTGTCGCTGCCTTTTGTCGGGGCGTGGCCCCCGAGCTCCACTGGGTGCCACTGCTGCGGCAACGGGAGCCGTGGCCGGTGGCTTCATCTTGCCACCGCCCCGGTTCTTGATCTTCTTGCCGCTTCCATAGGAAGCAGCGTCAGATCCGGGCTGTCCTCCTGACTCAGAGGCTGGCAGGGAGTGCCAGTTTCGCCCTTCTGCTGCTCTGGCGCACTTGTCCGCTAGGCTGAAGAGCTCTGAGACGTCGCGGACCTCTCTGGTTGCGAGCTTCTCAAGCATCTTCTTGTCCCGGACGCCCTGCCGGAACGCCACCACCACAGAAGTATTTTGGATATGTGGAATGGTGTTCCGTACCTGGGAGAACCGCTGGATGAAGGAGCGCAGCGATTCTCCAGGTTGTTGCTGGACGGCGTGGAGGTCGAGCTCTGTGCCAGGCCGGGTGTAGGAGCTGTCGAAGTTGGCGGTGAACTGCCGGTAGAGCTCTCCCCAGGAGGTTATGGAACCCTTGGGGAGGTTCATGAGCCAAGACCGGGTTGGGCCGGTCAAGGCGACGGGGAAGTAGTTGGCCATGACGGCCTCGTCCCTTCCTGCAGCAAGGACGGCGGTGGGGTAGATCTGGAGGAACTCCGCCGGGTTGACGCTGTCGTCGTACTTCTCGGGCAGGTGCGGCCGAAACTTGCGCGGCCACCTCGCGAAGCGAAGGTGGGGCGCCAGGGCCGCACATCCTGCTCCTGTTGCCGCAGGCGTTGGTGCCGCAAACGCTTGGTTCGCTGCTGGCACAGTGTACCCCGGTATGGGCAAGGCTACGCCATAGACTGGGGGCGCCGTTTGCAGGGCATATGGCTGGGGCATATGCTGCGTGGCGTATGCCTGGGGCAGAGATCGCGTGGCGAAAGTCTGCGCCTCAGGCAGGGTCGAGGCACACATCATGCTGTCGCCGGCCTCTTGGTTGCGACGCCTTTCTCGTCGTCGCTCGAGGAACACTCGGGCATCTTGGCCCAAGTGGCATCGTTCCAGCTCTGTCCTCAGGTCCGTCGATGGGAGCCTGGTGGAGCTGGAATCTGCCGTATGCCCGTCAACCGTTGGCGTGCGCGTCAGCGACACAGCCGGTTGGCCGGGGCGTCATCCCCGCCGAAGTCGAGGGTTTGCGGCGGCGACGACGAGACGGTCTACTTCACGAATCCACTGCTGGGTCGCTGACTGAGGCGCGTCCCCAGTAGGTGGATTGCGCAATAGCGCTCTTGCTGCAGCTAGCGCGCCCCCGTGGGGGACGCTCAGCACTGCAGAGGATCTCACGCTCGCTGGAGCCTGCGTTGCCAGAGTCGGCGCTGTCGGAGTCGGCTGCTGGCTTCCAGCTTGCACCGACACACTCCGTCTAGAGTGTGTCGAGACGTAGTCCCCGCTAGTCACGGTCCGCCGTGAACGCGGGGGCAGAGAGCTTGCCGCTGAAGGAAGCTTGGTCATCTTCGCCGGCAAAAGCTCGTCGCGCAAGGGAAAAGCCCCCAACCTGGCGCGCCAAATGTCGAAGTGTGTAGTCGACACTTCCCCCGGACATGCTCTGGGCAGCCCGCGGAGGTTCTTTTTCGGAGGGGCCAGACACTTGCGGAGAGCTTCAGCGTTAGGGACGAGTGAGGGAGAAGCTTGACACGCGGAGTTTTACGTGTTTCAGGCCGCCGGAGCATAAAACCCTACGTCCACGGTGAGCAGAGGTGCTCGCTGTATTGCTTATTGCTCAGAACCGGAGTCCTGAGCTTGAGGGTGAGTGATGTCTAGAGTGCGAGTCCACAGAGTTCGAACCCTTGCTAACGTTGCCTACCCGAGCCTTTTATAGTCCAAGGCTCGAGTGGCTTACAAGGTGGGCCCAGGACCCGACAGGTGGTCCCGGGGAGATTGCCTGCCGACTACCGTATCTGCAGTTATGCCGGTAGTTGTCTCTGGCGAAGGCTTTCGAGTCTTCGTTCTGCCGCCCTGCCCATGCCACAAGCTAGTCGTAGTGGTTGATGATGGCAGAGGCGGCAGGGGATGTCTTGTTGCTGTGTTTATTGGCGGGCAGGTTCTGACACGGCGCGCCAGTCTGCGATGTGACTGGGCGCAATGGCATCTGACAGAGGCGTGCTCCGCGTCTCCGCGTCTTGGGAAGGCGCGGGCTTTGAATACCTTGTACGAGCAAGGTATGGCGCGTCTTACGCCCGCTGCCTACCGCGCGGGGGCAGGCAGCGTTGTTCTGCCGGCCACGTGGCGGGCCCGGAGTTCTCCTCTGAGAAGAGAGAGGTCCAGCCCCGCGGGACACGTGAAGTCCTCGGAGCTCTCCCCGCGGAGGGGGGAGGTCCGGCTTCTGCTGGCCACGTGGTGGGCCTGGAGCTCTCCTCTAAGGAGAGGGAGGCCCGGCCCCGCTGGACACGTGGCGCCTTCGGAGCTCTGCCCACGGAGGGGGGGGGGGGGGTCCGGCTCAGTTGGCCACGTGGCAAGTCCGAAGCTCTCCTCTGAGGAGAGGGAGGTCCGGCCCTGCTGGCCACGTGGCGAGTCCGGAGCTCTCCTCTGACGATAGGGAGGTCCGGCCCCGCTAGACACGTGGCGCCTTCGGAGCTCTCCCTGCGGAGAAGGGCGAGGTCCTTAGGCATTTCCCCCTGTGCGCGAGGGTACCCCGTATCGAGGATACCGACAAGTATCTTAATTGTCGTCATCAATCAACCAAAACCCACGGGGATTACCTAGATGCACTTTCAATTTCTATTGGGAATTACGTTATCTTATATATCACTTACCAATTAACTATTCTTATCAATTCTTCAATTTTACAGTCTTACTCAGAGTCATATGAGTCAGAGTCAGAAGCTAGGGCACCGCCACAGCCTTTAGGGTCGCCTATGGCTGTCGTGGAGGCGCTTAGCGTGGAGCCTTCGGCTCCAGTGGTGAGCAGTCTTCAGAATCACCATACATGGTCCCAGCGCAGAGGTGGCGGACGAGGAGGACGCACTTTATGTCTCCTTCTCCAGTTCCTACAGAGCAAGTCACTATTCGCTCGGTCGGAGACACGTAAGAAAACTGTCACATAATATTTAGCTTTTAGGTTATTTTGTTTGTGGGTACATTAATAAGTTCACTAAATCCTTGCAGCTCCTGGTACGAATGCTCGTTCACGGGTCAGGGGCAGCACAGACAGGTGTCCGGTTGTATCGGGTCTTTAGTGCATTTGCACTATCCCAGTGTGATCGCCGGGGTCCCTGCAACATCGTGGGACGACTACGCTCGTGTCTCTCACGAGGAGCAAAACAACCGTTCGGGGCTGTGTGGGTGAATTTTATGGTAAATCTACTTAATAAAATTTTTTAAATTTATATTCTTCAACTTGATTAAATTGTTAATGCGTATCTCTTCAATATTTGTTTTTTATAGCTGAAGTACTTTCTAGAGAACACGAGCCAGAGCATGTTGAACCATGCTAGATTCGTGTTCAACAAGAACACACGGAAGCTTATAATGCAAGCATTATCGTGCGCTCGTATTCAAGCCGTGAACAAGTACCTCAAGCGTCACCAGGAGTACCAGTCGGAGCCGTTTAGAGGGTCTCAGACACATACTTGATGGAGAAGCACGCGGAGGTAATTTATTTGTGTTCAATTATTTCAATACATAGTTATGTAAATGGTATGTCAATGACATAATAAATATGTGCAGGTCAGTATTTCCTAGATAGAGGGTTGGCCCGAAGCATACCGATCTCTCTGCCAGATGCGTGCTAGCGATGCTTTCATCGCTAAGTGCAGAAGGGCTTGTGGATGTAGAGGTTCTGACCCAAAGCACTCCTGTGGCCCCGATGGCCATGTGTGTTTGGCTAAACGCATGGTAAGAATAATAATCCTTCTTTGTATGTCTTTATAATATACTTAGCAAACTAACACATATCTACAGGAGCGTGACTGAAGTCTGGAAGCGGGGTCATAAGGACTCATCCCAGTCTGGGGAGTACAGTCAGGTCGCGACCAATCGACTGGTAAGTTATCAAAACTCATTAATTCGATTGTTACTAATACTATTGTTGCTACTAATACGCAATTTTACTACTTTTCGGAAAAGTATGGGCGAGAGGCCGTGAGGATACACGGGGAAGGGTATAATTAGAAAAATGCGCCAATCGACCCTCAAGCTATTTACACTAGCGGTTAGCGGGAAGACACATGAACGGTTAGTCTTGCTTCTTCTAATTATTTTTATTTTATTCTTTTATAGGTTTGCCATTCTCGATGGAGTTGTCGACTCAAGGGTAGCGTGACCTTCGATCCTCACTCCATCGACCGAGGGTTTCGCCATCGGGCAGACAAGTCGTCTTCTATCCAAGAATGAGATTGAGGAGCTCCATAGGGAGAGAGATGAGATCGGAGAAAGAGAGAGAGAGAGAGGAGCTCCAGAGGGAGAGGGATCTAGCCTGGGCCGCACAGGAGCAGCAGGCCGCCTACATGGCAATCTACATGGCTCAGATGCTGGCGACGGTGGAGGTAAGTAATTCAATATAAATTAATTTAAATTCATATCATTGCATTAGTATATTTTTTTAATATTTTGCAATTACAGGTCTTAGCTCGACAGAGTTGGCAGCAGATCCCGATACCCATGTGGCAACCGTCAGAGTTGGCCCCGCCACAAGTTCCCCCATCACATGGACTTTCATATATCTAGGTAATGTGTTTTTTATTTGCTATTTTCTAATCTAAGAAAAACTTAGTGTAGTTGAGGGGAGAGAGTGAGAGTGAGAGGGGAGAGGGAGTGAGTGAGAGTAAGAGATAGTGGTAGAGAGGGGGAGGGAGAGGGAGAGAGAGTGAGAGTGAACAGGGAAAAAGGGAGGGAGAGAGAGACATAGTGGTAGAGAGAGGGGTGAGAAAGAGAGGGAGTCGTAGAGAGAGGGGGAGGGAGAGGGCGAGAGAGAAAGTGAGAGTGCAGGGGATGGAGAGAGAGTGAGAGTAAGGGGGAGAGTGAGGGAGAGTTAGAGTAAGGGGTGGAGAGTCGTAGAAGATCAAACTTATTTTATCTATTTATTTGCATTGCAGAGATCGACAACGGAGGCTCAAACTCCACCGTCATAGCTACCGGCACCGGGAGGAGGTCGCGGAGACGGATTCTTCGGCCTCGAGCGAGTGGAAAGGGTAGCATTTAGCGTGTGGATCCCCTTGTTGTTTAATATTTTGGATGTTTTATATTTTGGATGTGTATATAAACTTTTCTGTGAGCTGACCATCGTGTTAGGGTATCTATTTTCTATTTAAAAAAAATAAAAATCTTATTTACGACGTCTAGCTATACAGCGCCATCGTAAGTTAACCTACGTAACTTATGGCGGCTAGGGGTCCAGACTATCGTAAGTTAGGTGTCCAGCCCACCAAGTGGCACGGCTATGGGCGACGGCCTGTTGTTTACGAAGGCTAGAAACGACCGTCGTAAGTTAATTATTTACGACAGTGACCGTCGTAAATAAACTTATTTACGGCCAATTATTGGAAACGGCCTTATTTACGATGGTTTTCTCTAATTTACGATAGTTTTTTGCCGTTGTAAATTGATCGGTTTCCTGTAGTGTAACCACTGCTACCTACCGTTTTTAGTAACTCTTCCCCCATTCACCATGACGGTGACCCCTGGATGATTTGGAGCATCAACAGCCTTTCTCATTGCATCCACCGTCGCGATGGCACCTGCATCGCGTTGCAAAAACTCCACATAAACATGCTTCAGGATCGACAGATGCTCGATGCGAGAGACACTACTTGATTTATCAGCAAGCCCTTTCTCGAATCTCAGTTCAAGCACTTGGGCGTCTGGCAGTGCACCGGACTCAAAGGTCGCAGATGGCGAGCTGCCTCTGATGCATAGCTGCTTGACTCCCTGGAACCCGTCACCTGGGAATGTGATTCGCTCCTCATCTCCTGGCATTTCGGTTTTATCACAAAATAATTCCAGTTGCCAGATATTGGTGAGTCTTCGGAGCTGTTCCATAGCATTTGCAGAGCAGGACAGCGTCTGTTACTCAGCCTCGGTGTTGGTGCCCTGCAGTCCATACCCTGGCTTTCTGTAGTGCAACAATATGTCTTTTTTAAGAGAGACTTAATGTCATCAAGATTTGAGATGGTGACCTGATTAGGTATCAAAGGATGAAATAGTTCGTCTTCCATTGAGCAAACTAATTATTGATATAGTTTACTTTTAGTTGAATTAGTTAATTATATCTCGATTCCACTAAACTGCTTAGTAACAAAGGGTCAAAGGCTAGACTAACTTAATTGAGAAATGGGGCCTCTGCAAATTAGGGGCCCTGTTCTGGCGTACGAGCAGAACCTGCCCTTTTGGCCCGGGCCTGTCTCCTGCCTATGCGGCGTCTGGTAACGGGGGCACCATCTTCCGGACGGAGGACGACGATGACGTCCGTATGGGCGGCGACCGCGACGAGGAGGAGGGGGAGGAGGGCGACAGCGTCGTGGCCGTGGCGCGCTATGCAAGATGGTCGTCGCGGTGGGGGACGTGGTCATCCCGGTATGGATAATTAGGACTGTCGAGGCTCGGTAAAAGTTTGAGACGAACACGAGTCGAGGCTTAAATCCATTCGATCTTCCAATCAAGCTCGACCTCGGCTCCATAAAGCTCGTTTAAACGGTCAGATTCAGCTGAATCTCGAAAGGCCCGTTTAGATAATAACAATAAATAATATTTGAAAGAAAATTAATAACAAATAATATACATAATGTAAAAATTATCTAAACAAGCTTTATCGAGCTCGTCAAGCTCGTGAGCTTTGAACTAAGTTCGAGTTCAACTTGTTTATCTATCGAACCGAGCTCGAGTCGAGATTTTAACAAGTCCAACTTAAGTAGCTCGCGATTCTCTAGCTTCATTTACTGGCCTATAGATATCACACCCGGTTTTTCATAAGGAACACCCGAGCGTATTCTCACATGTATGCCATGATCAATTGACTCATACATGTGCCGACAAGAGTGTAATATCATTATATTACAAACCAAGTTCAACGTACAACATAATATTACATCATAGTACATGAAATATCAACTAAGAGTACCATTACACTATAACATAACAGCGAATGACTACAGCGTGGATGCTCCAGCTCCACAGGCGTTGTCTGGGGGTTTCGCCAACCTAGAACAACTCCTCGGGATCGAAGTCCTCCTCATCAAAGTCTATATCTTCATTTACACCTGAGCAGCATATGATATCCAACAAAAGCAAGTTTGAGTACCAAAGGTACTCAGCAAGTGCAGGAAAGAATGTTATGAAGGCTAATAGTAAAGAAAGGCTAACATGGTTAAGCACTATGTATTAATCCTAAGTTCTAGCTTTGATTAACAACCTATCTTAATAAGTGATAATCCCACCAACCTCATAATTAAGTCATTAATGTTAGGTTACACCACCCAACAACCTCTTTCAACTCACATCCATGTTTCTCTAATCATGGACAAGTCCAAGCCGCTCTTGACCGTGAGCACGGCTATCATGACAGTTTGGTTCTCTGCAGAGATTGTACCACTTTACCCACAAGTAGTGATTTCATCCTCTGTTGCCAGGTGGACTAAGAAACCTCCCTGATATCCGTGGTTGCAAGCCACATTACACACTTCCTTTGGTGTGCGATCAGGAGATCACTACATGACCTTTACAAAGGATCTACCGGCAAGTACAAGCCCAATGAGGTTTCACCGCTGTAGTTCCTGGGAGTAAACCCTCCCCTGCAGAAGCCCCCTTTTGAGCCTTGCAGTTCCTAGGGCAGTCAAAAATGGACTCCCATTCCCCGCACCATCCAAACACTCATACTATACCGGCAAACTCCTAATTAATTGGCCAAGATCCCCCATCTCAGTCTTGTGGTGGCACTATAAAGCTGGGTTAACTGTTCCATGAACCGGTCCTTAGAATCTAAGACAGGCACTATCACTAACCTGAGTCTCGTGCACGAAGCACCATCCAAAGCAACCAGCCTGTCTAGATTCCTAACACCATGACACACACTTGTGTCTTTCATATAATTCCACAAGACTAACCACATTTATGTTTCATTCATTCTCTAAGTACTAAGCATGGCTAAGCACATAAAATGATAACCAACAATTATCAACTAAGTCCCTCCATGGTTCAACAAGGAATGATAAAGAAATATAACTAGGGAAACAACCTAAATTAGGTTTCATGTTAATGACATCATGCAAGCATTCCAACTAATCATCCTAGAATAGGAACAAAGCGGTCAAGGAACACTTGCCTTTGAATGAAGTGGGATTTACTTCAAACTCTTGCTCTTGAAGATTATGAAATAGTTCTTGGGTCGGTTCTATCCATACACATGCATACAAAACAATGCCAAACATGCCATAAGAATCTTAGCAATGCAATCATATAGGTTTGATTATACACATGCACCTATTGATTTCATGTCATTTCATGTGGTTTAAATTAAAAATAAGTTTCAATTGGGCATCCATATCCTTCTACTTTATCTTTGTTATAGCCTAAATAATCATTTTTCTAATTTTATAGTGATACTAATAATTTCTAGAATTTTATGTGCATATATGTTAATTTTTATAATTAATTAAATCCTAAAAGTCATTTAAATTATCACTATAATCACTTCCAGAACTCATATTACTATTTTTATACTTTTCAGAACCTATTTGTATATTCGGGACAGTTTCCAAGATTTTCTTTATTATATTATATTTTTATCTATATTTCAGCATTTATTTAATACCTAAAAATGCATTTTCAGCCATTTAAATAATTATTCTCGGATACAGAAATTATACATGTACAAAAATATGATAACAGAAAAATTTTATACCTTTTAATAAATTTCTACAATTTTTCTGGAATATATGTGATTTTTATTTTGATTTTCAGAATTAATTTTTCACTATATAAATAGTTTCAGCCTTTGGAAACTGTTATTTTTAATTTCAGAATTTTTATTCTGTTCAGAATGTCTTAACAGTGCTTTGAATAAATTTCTAACATTTTTCAGAATTCATTTAGCATATTTTGATCAATTACATAATTAAAAACAAACTTTTAAACTGATTTGGGCCAATTTGTAATATTTTCAAACTTTCTAGGGTTCAAACTGAATTTACAGAACTATTTTACCAATTTCTAAAATGCACAAGGGCTAATTGGCTAATTCACAGTGAATTTCCAAATTTCTATAAGCCTAGGGTTGATTTTGTAAATCACAGGGGCTATTTCCTAGTTATTTAAATCTCCAGGGACCTAACCAGAAAATTCCTAACGTATATAACTGCTTTGAATGTGGGCCGTCGGATCTGAGATCAACGGCCCAGATTTAAAATAACCGAACCGGTATGCTCTTTCTAATCTGAGCCGTTGGTTCAAATCCGACGCACCAGAGGCGGCCACGTCGCCCTATACTCGTCTCCCTCGCGTCCGGCGGCCGCGCGATCGCCGGCGAGCGGCCGCGCGATTGCCGGCGAGCGGCGGCGATGGCCGAAAATTCTCGGTTGTTTTGATTTCTCTACCATTCTTTGATCTCTTGGTACCAGAAGGAAGAGGAGAGGGTGGGGAACTCACCTAGGGGGTTTTCGGGGACCGGAACTGGCCGGAGAACGGTGATCGACGGCGGCAGTGAGGAATTCCGGCGATCTTCGTCAGCAGCGCTTCTTAGTCGTGCTCCTTCAGTGAATTTCGTCGGGAACTCGTTCTGGAGGCCGAGGGAGTGTGTAGGAGTCGCTAGAACCGAAGATCGAAGTGTGTTTGCGGAGAATTGGAATTACGGCGGTTTTTCGATCGGGAGGGGAAAGTTTGTGGTTTCTGTGAGGAAGAAGGACCGGTTTGGGGTGAGATTTATAGAGGGGGAGGAGGCGGCGGCGGGGAGAGGCGGTGGTTGCCGCAGGGGCGCGGAATTCGGCCATGTGCCACACATTTCCCTCACATGTGATAATAGGGTTGGGGAGAAGAGAGAGAGAGATTGGCGGCGGTTATGGAGAAGAGGGGACTAATGGCTGGGCCCTGGTGGCAGGGAGGGTAGGGAGGGAGAGGGGTTTGGCGCATTTTTTGTAGAATTCGGGTGTTACAAACTCTACCCCCCTTAAGAAAAATCTCGTCCTCGAGATTGGAGTTTACAAAGGGAATATATTAGGGAATTGTGACTTTAAATCATCTTCCCTTTCCCACGTAGCTTCTGCCTCTGAATGATGTTTCCATTGAACCTTGCACATACGAACTATTTTGTTTCTTGTAACCTTTTCCATTGTGTCAAGAATTTTTACAGGGTACTCGGTATATGAAAGATCTTCTTGTACATTCAACTCATCCATTGGTAGTTGCTCTTCTGGTGTTCTCAAACACTTTTTGAGTTGTGATACGTGGAACACATCGAGTACATCTGACAACCGGGAGGGTAACTCCAACTGATATGCTACCTCTCCTTTGCATTCCAGTATCTTGAATGGTCCGATATACCGAGGTGCTAGCTTCCCTCTTACTTTAAATCTCTTTAGTTCACGCATGGGTGACACTTTGAGATACACATAGTCTCCCACTTCGAAGACTAGTTCTCTTCGCCTTGTGTCCGCATAACTCTTTTGTCTTGTTTGAGCTATCTTTAAATTATTGCGAATTTCCTTTACTTTCTTTTCTGCATCTCTTAGTACTTCAGGTCCAAACACTTTATTTTCACCTATTTGATCCCAAAATAGCGGAGTTCTACATCTTCTTCCATATAAAGCCTCAAATGGGGACATCTTCATACTTGCTTGGTAACTATTATTGTAGGAGAATTCTGCATATGGTAAATTCTTATCCCAACTCCTACTATTTTTGAGTGCACAAGCTCGGAGCATATCTTCAAGAATCTGGTTGGTCCTTTCGGTCTGCCCATTAGTTTGTGGATGATATGCAGAACTGAAATTTAATCGAGTTCCCATAAACTCATGTAATTTCTGCCAAAATCTTGAGGTGAACTGTGTACCTCTATCTGACACTATCTTTTTGGGTACACCATGTAGGCGGACTATTCTCGACATATACAGTTCTGCTAGTTTCGAACCGTTATAATTCTCCTTAACTGGAATGAAATGAGCAACTTTGGTCAATCTATCCACTATCACCCATATTGAATCATACCCTATTTGTGTCCTGGGCAAACCCACTATAAAGTCCATCCCAATTTCTTCCCACTTCCATTCCGGTATCTTTAGTGGTTGTAATAGCCCTGCAGGCCTTTGGTGTTCTGCTTTGACTAGTTGACATGTGTCACACAATGCCACATGTTCTGCAACATCTCTTTTCATTCCGTACCACCAATACCTTGTCTTAAGATCATGGTACCTCTTTGTACTTCCAGGATGGATAGAATAATCTGAATCATGAGCCTCTTTCAGAATTAATTTCTTTATGTCCTTTATATCTGGCACACATATTCTTTTACCATGCCATACAATACTATGCTCATCTTCTCTAAATCCTGGGGCTTTGTTTTCTTTGATCATCTTCTTGATTTCTTTGATATTTTCATCGTTCTTTTGACCACTTCGTATATCTTATTCTAGAGTTGAGTCAACTTCCATTGCTATGGCTTCTGTGTGATTCACCAAGCATAAGTTGAGTCTTGCGAACTCTTCACAAAGTTGGGGTTGTAGATCCCTTATTGTTAACATGTGTCTTTCTGCTCAAGGCATCTGCAACCACATTAGCTTTCCCAGGATGGTAATTGATTCCCACATCAAAATCATTAATGAACTCCAACCATCTTCTTTGCCGAAGGTTGAGATCTGGTTGAGTGAAAATATATTTCAAACTCTTATGATCGGTATAGATCTCTGTTCTTTTACCCATTAGATAATGTCTCCATAACTTCAACGCATGTACAACCGCTGCCAACTCTAGATCATGGGTAGGATAGTTCTTCTCATGCTTTCGAAGTTGTCGGGAAGCATAGGCAATAAGATGCCCTTCTTGCATAAGTACACATCCTAACCCTTGTCCTGAAGCATCACAATAGACAGAGAATGATTTCTCCATATCGGTCATAACCAAGACTGGGGCAGTTGTTAACTTCTTATTTAATTCTTGAAAGCTTGATTCACACTCTTGAGACCATACAAAAGTAGCTCCTTTTTCCAACATCTTTGTGAGTGGCTTGGCTATTTTTGAAAATCCTTCAATGAATCTTCGGTAATAGCCTGCCAATCCTAAGAAGCTTCGGATTTCTCCGATATTCTCTGGTGTCTTCCACTTTTGAACACCAGATATCTTTTTTGGGTCTACTGATATTCCTCCTTCGGAGATAATATGTCCTAGAAAAGCAACTTTCTTAAGCCAAAATTCACACTT
This sequence comes from Neostapfia colusana, assembly GCA_030760725.1. Classification (NCBI taxonomy): domain Eukaryota; kingdom Viridiplantae; phylum Streptophyta; class Magnoliopsida; order Poales; family Poaceae; genus Neostapfia; species Neostapfia colusana. The sequence continues at coordinate 9,405,855 of JASWHV010000018.1, forward strand.
ACTGAATTTGGCATAAAGTTGGTTTTCTCTTAGCTTTTGTAATACTATTCTCAGGTGCTCTTCATGTTCTTTCTCATTCTTTGAGTATATGAGGATATCATCAATGAACACTACTACAAACTTGTCCAAGTATTTTATGAACACCTTATTCATAAGGTACATGAAATATGCTGGAGCATTTGTTAATCCAAAAGGCATAACTGTATATTCATACAATCCATACCTAGAAACAAATGCTGTCTTCGGAATATCCGACTCTCTAATCTTTAGTTGATGATATCCGGAACGGAGGTCAATATTGGAGAATACACATGCACCTCTTAATTGGTCAAACAAGTCCTCAATACGAGGTAAAGGGTACTTGTTTTTGATTGTCACTTCATTGAGGGCACGGTAATCTACACACAACCTCTTGGTCCCATCCTTCTTCGGTACAAATATGACCGAAGCTCCCCATGGTGAGGAACTAGGATCGATATACCCTTTCTCCAATAACTCTCGGATATGATCCTTGAGTTCTGCTAGCTGTTGGGTATACATCCTATATGGTCTTTTATATAGGGGAGCAGTACCAGGTACTAATTCTATAATGAATTCTACTTCTCGATCCGGTGGCATACCTGGTAACTCCTCGGGAAACACATCTGGAAATTCATTGACAACCTTTATATCTTCAATAACTACTTCGGTCTTGTTGAGTTGAACATTTCCAGAGGGTACTTGAATAGATGTGAACTCAACCTTTGTTCCATCCATATGCGTTAGTTCCACCGTTCTTGTTGAACAATGTATAACTCCTTTATACTTCGTTAACCAATCTATTTCCAAGATGATATCTATCCCTTGTGATTCTATTACAATGAGATTTGCAAGGAATTCTACTCCATTAACTCCTAGCTTTACCTTGGGACATATTTGTTTTGTCTTTATATCTCCTCTAGGAGAATTCACTACTAACACTCGATTCATAGATGTAATTGGTAATTTGTGCTTGGTTATGAATTCCATGGCTATGAATGAATGTGTTGCACCAGAGTCAAACAAGATGGTAGCATGATAAGTATTGGCAGAGAACATACCAATAACCACATCTGGTGCCTCTTGTGCTTCCTCCATGGTCACAGGGTTCACCTTGCCACGCACAAGATTCTATTGTTGAGGTGGCTTCTTGTTTGGGCACCGGTTGGCATAGTGTCCCGTTTCTCCACAGTTGTAGCATTGCCCTGTGACCTTGTTCAGTGGTGCTTTGTTGCCTTGTTGTGCATTTGGAGAATTTGACCCTGCAGGACGAGGTTGAAAGACAGGTCGTTGTTGTTGTACTTGTTGTCGCTGCTGTTGTGGTTGGAAAGTTGGATTCCTTGCAGCGGGGTTGTAGTTCCTGTGGAACTGATTGGGAGCTATAGGTCGGTTCATTGCTCCCGTCGGCGGTGATGAGAACGGGGCCGACTGTTGCTGCTAGAAGACTGTCCTTGCCAGTTCATTTTCCTCTTTCGTTCCTCGACTAACTTTTGTCTTTTTCTTTCAACTATGAAAGCCTTATTGATGAGCTTTTGAAAACTCTCATAGTCACTTGAAGACATGTCATACTGTATTTCCGAGTTCAAACCTTCAATGAAATAATCTTGTTTCTTCTCGTCAGTGTCAATGTCTCCCGGAGCATAGCGTGACAACTGGGTGAACTTAGTAAGATACTCCCATACTGACATGCTCCCTTGTTTCAGACTGAGAAACTCCTTCCGCTTGTTCTTTATTTCCCCTGCTGGTACATAGTGGTTACGGAAGGCAAGTTTGAACTCATTCCATGAAATACTCTCTGGATCCTCATGAGCTCCCTTATATGCCGTCCACCAATCTGCTGCAGATCCATATAGTTGGTGAGAAGCAAAGAGTACCTTCTCACGCCCTTGGCATTGTATGATCTGCAACTTGTTCTCAACATTCTTGAGCCAATCATCAGCTTCTAATGGTTCGATAGCATTGTCAAACCTTGGTGGTTGGGTACTCAGGAACTCACTTAACTTGGGTTGGTGTGGTGCATTTTGAATTTGTGGTTGAAGTTGTTGCATGTTGGCCACCACTTGTGTCAAGTTTTGAATGAGTTGGTTCTGCATGTTCATCATTTATTGGATCATCTCTCCATCAGCTCTACGTGCAACTCTTGGCTACCATCCAGGTAAAGGAAACTCTGTGGCCTTATTGTTGTTGTTCCCTTCGTTGCGTCTCCTTCTTCCTGCCATCTATTGTGAAAGACTATGTTTTAAACTTAATGTATATATATGCTTTATTAAGTGTATTACGTTGTGTATATACTTCATCAGTTCTACACAAGAGTTACAAAAGTTTTTACTTCGTTCATTAAATGATCATGGTTGAAGCAAACTAAGCATTTATATTCATTAATAGATATGTACATACACTAACGAGGTTGTGAACATAAGCCTATGGCTTTCACAACTCACGTTCATACACTAACAACACATTACATCATCAACCTAAACAAGTACAGTAATCGACCATTACACACTAGTTAATACAATACCATACATACGTACTACACGAGCCATTACATGAGCAAGGACACCTATCCTAGTTGTCCCCTGGGTTCTGTGCATTCTCCTGTGGGTCTTCTCCATTACCATCAGGAGTGTAGCCTCTGACTCAGCTGTGGAGGCCTCAGATGGTGGTGAAGCATGAGGGCGTTTAGCTGCCCTACGGTCTGGAGAGTCCGGAGTCCAAGTGTCTCCATCTGAAACATAGAGATCACTGATCTCTCCATCCCTCATCCTTATCAGCCCATGCATTATAGCCTCCGTCTTCTTCAGAAGGTCACGCACGTCCTGAAGTTCCTGCTGGCAGTTTTGTAGTCTGGTGCTGACGTCCACTCCTACCTCGAGGCTCACATCCATCTGTACTATGTTGCAACCTTCACGGATCGGCTCGTAGTTGAACATGGCACTTCCACTCTGTCGCCGAGGGGTGTACATGTATTGAGTCCCCTCAAGGCGGCCACGGTTGGTGTAGCTCTGGCAAGTGATCGTCTCCTAAGTGGCATCCTTCTCAGCCTCTGCCATGGTATACCTCCATGCTGGTGAGTTGTGGATCTTGAGCAGCTTGTTCTCATGGTAGATCCTCGGATGTGACTTCCACTCTTCGCGTTCTGCGCGAGAAACTCGAGTGGTGTCGTACTGCACCTCTAGCTTGCTGGTGTAACCAGCACAGCGAAGGAGGTATCTAAGGCGATCCACCATGCCTCTAGTGGACTCCCCGTGGGTCTGGTAGGTGGCGGGGTTGTCCACATCCTCGACAGTGCATGCAACCAGCTGGTGTCGAGGAACTCGTCCTCCGGTGGACTTACGGGCCGTAAGACGTGTGCGTGCCATCTGTTTCAAGAAAAATTTAAAATGTGTTAGAAAATAAACAATAATATACTTTTGAGTATATATGAGGTTAGACAACTTATATATAATTCAAATAATCCTCCTTCTACCAAAACCTTTAGTGAAAATAGTTTTTTTAATAAAATAGTGATGTTTATCCCATCCATTTCTAACTAGGTTTGCGTCCTACGGGCAACCTTGGCTCTGATACGACTTTGTCACACCCGGTTTTCCATAAGGAACACCCAAGCGTATTCTCACATGTATGCCAGGATCAATTGACTCATACATGTGCCGACAAGAGTGTAATATCATTATATTACAAACCAAGTTCAACGTACAACATAATATTACATCATAATACATGAAATATCAACTAAGAGTACCATTACACTATAACACAACAGCGGAAGACTACAGCGTGGATGCTCCAGTTCCACAGGCGTTGCTCGGGGGTTTCGCCAACCTAGAACAACTCCTCGGGATCGAAGTCCTCCTCATCAAAGTCTATATCTTCATTTGCACCTGAGCAGCATATGATATCCAACAAAAGTAAGTTTGAGTATCAAAGGTACTCAACAAGTGCAGGAAAGAATGTTATGAAGGCTAATAGCAAAGAAAGGCTAACATGGTTAAGCACTATGCATTAATCCTAAGCCTTAGCTTTGATTAGCAACCTATCTTAATAAGTGATAATCCCACCAACCTCACAATTAAGTCATTAATGTTAGGTTACACCACCCAACAACCTCTTTCAACTCACATCCATGTTTCTCTAATCATGGACAAGTCCAAGCCGCTCTTGACCGTGAGCACGGCTGTCATGACAGTTTGGTTCTCTGCAGAGATTGTACCACTTTACCCACAAGTAGTGATTTCATCCCCTGTTGCCAGGTGGACTAAGAAACCTCCCTGATATCTGTGGTTGCAAGCCACATTACACACTTCCTTTGGTGTGCGATCAGGAGATCACTACATGGCCTTTACAAAGGATCTACCGGCAAGTACAAGCCCACTGAGGTTTCACCGCTGCAGTTCCTGGGAGTAAACCCTCCCCTGTAGAAGCCCCCTTTTGAGCCTTGCAGTTCCCAGGGAAGTCAAAAATGGACTCCCATTCCCCGCACCATCCAAACACTCATACTATACCGGCAAACTCCTAATTAATTGGCTAAGCTGCCCCATCTCAGTCATATGGTGGCACTGTAAAGCCAGGTTAACTGTTCCATGAACCGATCCTTAGAATCTAAGACAGGCACTATCACTAACCCGAGTCTCATGCACAAAGCACCATCCAAAGCAACCAGCCTATCTAGATTCCTAACACCATGACACACACTTGTGTCTTTCTTATAATTCCACAAGACTAACCACATTTATGTTTCATTCATTTTCTAAGTACTAAGCATGGCTAAGCACATAAAATGATAACCAACAATTATCAACTAAGTCCCTCCATGGTTCAACAAGGAATGATAAAGGAATATAACTAGGGAAACAACCTAAATTAGGTTTCATGTTAATGACATCATGCAAGCATTCTAACTAATCATCCTAGAATAGGAACAAAGTGGTCAAGGAACACTTGCCTTTGAATGAAGGGGGATTTACTTCAAACTCTTGCTCTTGAAGATTATGAAATAGTTCTTGGGTCGGTTCTATCCATACACATGCACACAAAACAATGCCAAACATGTCATAAGAATCTTAGCAATGCATTTCAATCATATAGGTTTGATTATACACATGCACCTATTGATTTCATGTCATTTCATGTGGTTTAAATTAAAAATAAGTTTCAATTGGGCATCCATATCCTTCTACTTTATCTTTGTTATAGCCAAAATAATCATTTTTCTAATTTTATAGTGATATTAATAATTTCTAGAAATTTATGTGTATATATGTTAATTTTTTTATAATTAATTAAATCCTAAAGTCATTTAAATTATTACTATAATCACTTCCAGAACTCATATTACTATTTTTACACTTTTCAGAACCTATTTGTGTATTTGGGACAGTTTCCAAGATTTTCTTTATTATATTATATTTTTATCTATATTTCAGCATTTATTTAATACCTAAAAACGCATTTTCAGCCATTTAAATAATTATTCTGTGCTACAGAAATTATACATGTACAAAAATATGATAACAGAAAATTTTTTATACCTTTTAATAAATTTCTACAATTTTTCTGGAATATATGTGATTTTTATTTTGATTTTCAGAATTAATTTGTCATTATATAAATAATTTCAGCCTTTGGAAACTGTTATTTTTAATTTCAGAATTTTTTATTCTGTTCGGAATGTTTTAACAGTGCTTTGAATAAATTTCTAACATTTTTCAGAATTCATTTAGCCTATTTTGATTAATTACATAATTAAAAACAAACTTTTAAACTGATTTGGGCCAATTTGTAATATTTTCAAACTTTTTAGGGTTCAAACTGAATTTACAGAACTATTTTACTAATTTCTAAAATGCACAAGGGTTAATTGCCTAATTCACAGTGAATTTCCAAATTTCTATAAGCCTAGGGTTGATTCTGTAAATCACAGGGGCTATTTCCTACTTATTTAAATCTCCAGGGACCTAACCAGAAAATTCCTAACGTATATAACTGTTTTGAATGTGGGCCGTCGGATCTGAGATAAATATCCCAGATTTAAAATAACCGAACAGGTATGCTCTTTCTAATCTGAGCCGTTGGCTCAAATCCGACGCACCAGAGACGGCCACGTCGCCCTATACTTGTCTCCCTCGCGTCCGGCGGCCGCGCGATCGCCGGCGAGCGGCGACGGTGGCCGAAAATTCTCGGTTGTTTTGATTTCTCTACCATTCTTTGATCTCTTAGTACCAGAAGGAAGAGGAGAGGGTGGGGAACTCACCTGGGGGGTTTTCGGGGACCGGAACTGGCCGGAGAACGTTGATCGACGGCGACAGTGAGGAATTCTGGCGATCTTCGCCGGCAACGCTTCTCAGTCGTGCTCCTTCAGTGAATTTCGTCAGGAACTCGTTCTGGAGGCCGAGGGAGTGTGTAGGAGTCGCTAGAACCGAAGATCGAAGTGTGTTTGCGGAGAATTAGAATTAGGGCGGTTTTTCGATTGGGAGGCGAAAGTTTGCGGTTTCTGTGAGGAAGAAGGGCCAGTTTGGGGTGAGATTTATAGAGGGGGAGGGGGAGGCGGCGGCGGCGGCGGGGAGAGGCGGCGGTTGCCGCAGGGGCGCGGAATTCGGCCATGTGCCACACATTTCCCTCACATGTGATAATAGGGTTGGGGAGAAGAGAGAGAGAGATTGGCGGCGGTTATGGAGAAGAGGGGACTGTCGGCTGGGCCCTGGTGGCAGGGAGGGTAGGGAGGGAGAGGGGTTTGGCGCATTTTTCGTAGAATTCGGGTGTTACAATAGATCAGTGTGAAGACCATTTCAAGCCCATTTTATTGCTGCAAAGATAACAAGCAGAGCCTGAACACAGTTGGAGTCTTGTTAGTGAAATTCCAAAACGCTTACTGTTCTCTAAGTCCAGACGTAGTTAGCCATCTGTTACGTTTCTCGTATAATCTCCATGCGTGAGTCAACGATGATACACAATCCAAGACATTGCAAGATGTTACAAACTTGCTCCAAACATAAGAAAAGGCGCCTCCTGTCAAAGCGGTTACCCGGCACAAAAGGACGAGGCATACGGAGCCGTACTTTCTTGCCCTGTTGCTAGACATGAGATTCCTCCAAGAAAAAAAATGCTTGTTTTATAGGATATCTAAGGTCTTAGTACAATAGTAAGGTACTACAGTACTATCTGAGTCGTGGATTTTGTAAACAAAGACAGAATTACTGTATAAAATTGCTTGTTTTTGACCCGGAGTAAAACTGCTTGTGATTCGTGGTTCTGCAGTAAGCCACTAGGCATGCAGAATACTCCAAGGCAGAAACATGTACAAATTATTTCAATTTTCTGTGGATTTTACCGTTACCGCAAATTTGTCTTGGGCGGTTCATGTCTGAACTTTTAAAGGAGGATTCGACAAAATCATCTTGTATGCAGGTGCAAAGTCGTTCCTTACAAGTACCTCGCCGCCTTCACTGCGATCTTCCTCTTCCGGGGGGCTCCGTGGACCGCTTCAGCACCGAGAGCCGCTCATGCCAGTACACCACTGTCCGGACCTGCAAGCCGGCCCTGGCCAACGCGGTGTTCAGCGCCGCGGCCTTCCTCCTCGGGCCCGTCACCTCTGTCCTGTCCGGGTACCTCGGTCTGCGCACGGCCACGTACGCGAATGCGAGGACCACGCTGGAGGCCCGGCGCGGCGTGGGCCCGGCCTTCGCCACGGCGTTCCGGTCCGGCTTTCTCATGGGCTTCCTCCTGGCCTCGCTGCACCTCCTGGTGCGCTACGTCACCATAAGGTGTTCGCCCTCTACTACTACGGCGACGACTGGGAAGGCCTGTACGAGTCGGTGACCGGCTCTTGTCCAAGCTAGTAAAAAATTGTGTACCCACAAGTTCATGAAGTATTTCATCTATTAAGAGCATAGAAAATCTGTTCTTAATAGTTAGATCATTGAATTTTCTATAATCAACATAAAAACGTCATGAACCATCTTTTTTTTGCACTAACAGTACAATTGAAGCAAATGGACACACATTGTTTTCTATTAAACCAGCAGTAAGTAAGGCTTGTACCTGGTTTTCAATTTCATCCTTGTGGAGGGGAGATTATTTGTAAGGTCTTGAGTTCACAGGTATAGCCCCTGATACCAATGATATAACATGATTAAAAGTTCTGCTAGGTGGCAAAGTCTTTGGATCTTCAAAACATCTCTAAATTCAGCTAGGAGTGCAGTAACAGCTGCATTTTCAGAGTGAACATCCTTAGTGTCCGAGTTATCCTCCACCTGTTCCACCACTGCCATTGCTCAAATCTCATACCCCAGCAGCCATTTGTGCAGCTGTAGTGCTCACAGTTCAGTCAAACACAGTTGCTCCACCATTTTCACCCCTTATAACTGAACTGTCTTCCCTTACACTGAAAATTCCAATCTCCTATCTGTCCAATGATAAAGCATAGGACTATTACTTTGCAGCCATTCAAACCCAAGAATGGCATAATAAGCACCCAAAGGCAAGACATGCATATCATTTTGAAATGTTAAGCCATCACACCACCATTCCAACTTGGGCACCAGCTTGTCACTGATCATCTCCTGGTCATTTACCACCTTGACCTTTACTGGTGAGCATTTAACATTTGGCAGACCAGCCCTTCTTACAAAAGCTGAGTTCACAAAAGTGGCACAGCTTTTAGAATCCACTAATAAAAGAAACACTTGCTTCTTCACTAGAGCTTGCAGCCTCATGCATTCTTTTCCTTCAGTTCCAGCCTAGGCATGAGTAAGACAACTGAAAGCACTTTTCCACTTGTTTATCTTCAGTGTCTAACTGCTTCAACACCTCATCATTTAGCACCATGCTTAAGTCCTCCGTAGATAAGGTATTTAGCTGCATTTATACCCGTTTTGGATATTTGCTTATGTGACCCGGTTCATATTTTTCTCTACATATATAGCATAGTCCATGTAAACACCTATAGCCCCGGAGTTGCCTTTTTTTCGACAACTCAACACTTGCAGTGCCCTGCCGGAGTTCTCCCACTTGCCTAATTTCAGACTTTGGTCCAGCTATTTTGTTGCCTCAGTGTCTTTGGTTTGTTTCTTTCCATAATGCCACTATGCAGTATAGCCAGTAATGCAGCACGATTTACAGTTGATGGCACTTGAGGCCAAACCAGGTTCTGCAGATCACCCTTAAGCCCTTTTATAAACTGCGTCACATAAAAGGTCTCTGTCAGAGTGCGTGAGCTGCAACACTCCTCCCAACCTGCTACGGAAGCAGCCCGCGAGGTTCTTTAATCGGAGGGGGCTTGAAGCCCTACGCGACCTGGGCTCGAGGGAGCGGATGAACACTGAGATTACGTGGTTCGGGCCGCCGGAGCGTAATACCCTACGTCCACGGGAGTGCTTGTTGAATTGCTTGCTTGCGTGTGCTTGTGAGGGCGGAATTGGGCACTAACCAACTCCTTGTCGGGTGGTCACCCCGGTCCTTTTATAGTCCAAGGCCAGGGTGGTTACAATGTGGCTTGGGGCTCGATGGGTGGCTAGAAGCTATGTGAACCCTATACATGATCTAGGGCTTCATCCTTTGAGTAGAGTAGTCAGCGGGGGAGTTAAGTCCCGCCGCCTAGCGCGCTGAAAGCCCCTGTCCGTGTGTCAGTTGATGATGAAGACGTCGTGTTGTCGCCGCATCTTGTCGCCCTTCTTGGGTAGCTTTGTGCCGTTGGGCGGCACTGTACCACCCTCACGCCTTGCCATCCGGTCTTGTCACCGTAATGGCGATAAGTCAGAGGATGGAGGCGAGCGTGGTGCGCCATGCTTTCGAGGAAGGCACGAGCCTTGAATGTGAAGCCTGACAGCGCACTTCCTCCTTGACTTTGTCGACCCACGACCCACGATGGGTTGCAGGGCACGTCAAGGCTTCAGAGGTCCTATCGACGGATTTGGAGTCAGGGGACACGTGGCAGCTCCGAACCTCACCTCGGCGGAGAGGTATGGGTCGGAGCCAGGGCATGTGTCAGCTCCGGAGCCGTCCTCAGCAGGGAGGTGGCTCTGAGCCAAGAGACACGTGGCAGCCCCGGACCTCACCTCAGCGGGGAGGCTCGGACCGGAGCCTAGCGCACGTGTCAGCTCAGGAGCCGTCCACAACAGGGAGGTGGCTCCGAGCCAAGAGACACGTGGCAGCCCCGGACCTCACCTCAGCGAAGAGGCTCGGACCGGAGCCCAGGGCACGTGTCAGCTCCGGAGCCGTCCTCACCAGGGATGTGGCTCTGAGCCAAGAGACACGTGGCAGCCCCGGACCTCACCTCAGTGGGGAGGCTCGGACCGGAGCCCGGGGCACGTGTCAGCTCCGGAGCCATCCTCGGAAGGGAGGTGGCTCTATAGTGCAACGATATGTCTTTTTGTAGAGATATGCAATGTGATCTAAGATTCGATATGGTGACATGATTAGGTATCAAAGGATGAAATAGTTTGTCTTCCATTGATCAAACTAATTATCGATATAGTTTACTTTTAGTTGAATCAGTTAATTATATCTCGATTCCACTAAATTTCTTAGTAACAAAGGCTAGACTAACTGAATTTAGAAATGGGGCCTCTGCAAATTAGGGACCTTGTTCTGGCGTACGAGCAGAACCTGCCCTGGGCCTGTTTCCCGCCTATGCGGTGTCTGGTAACGGGGGCACCAACTTCTGGGGGAAGGACGACGATGACGTCCGTATGGGCGGCGACTGCGATGGGGAGGAGGGGGAGAAGGGCGACGGTGTCGTGGCCGTGGCGCTCTATGCAAGATGGTCGTCGCGGTGGGGGACGTGGCCATCCCGATATGGATAATTAGGACTGTCAACGAGTCGAGCTCGAGCTAGCTTGCACTTTTATGATCGAGCTAGGTAGAAGTTTGAGACGAACATGAGTCGAGGCTTAAATCCATTCGATCTTCCAATCAAGCTCGACCTCGGCTCCATAAGGCACGTTTAAACAGTCAGACTCTCCTGTGACCCGATCACCGATGACTCCATCTCCCCGCTGGCGAGCTGCCAGCCCGTCTATCTCAAACCGCAGGTGCGGTCGAGGCTGCTGAGAGAAATGCCGAGGCTGGATGACATTGATGTCGTGGTGCGGCATATTAGTGATCCCTCGCAGGGCATCGAGATCCCCGGAGCAGATGGCGCCGATGGTCAGGCAGGGCTTGCGCTGAACTCACTCCCAAACAGAGGGAAGGGGTCGGTAGGGAGGCCTGCGCCTTCGGTGCGCCCTCGTTCGCCACCCAAAGATGCCCTGGAGTCAAGCAGGGTGTCGAAGAGTAAGCGGGTATGTCCTGACGGAACCTTCGTCTCCGGCCCCTAAGCGAGGGGGGGTTCCCGGGCTTCCCGTGGTCCCGCACCGGGCTCAGCGACTGGCGCTGAGGGCAGTTCTGGAGCTGCCGCAGCCGGAGCAGTCCCGGCGGCCACGGGAAGGGCGTCTGGCGCTGCTGGAGCTTCAAGGCGGGCCATCGACACACCTACAATGTAGAAGAAGTCTTTAGGCGCGACCCCGGCCCGGAAGCCATCGTCGAGGAAGATTCCTGAGGCGACGTCGGCCGCGACGAAGGTTCCAGTAATGTCGTCGGCTTCTCAGCCGTCGAGGGCAGCCCCTGCTCAAGGCGCATCTTCGGCGTCTAGGTCCTCGGTAGGGAAGGCTCATGTTGCGTCATCTTTGGCGACGAAGACCCCTTAGGTTCTGCCAGCTGCGAAGCCAGCAGAGGCGACCTCAACGCCGGCGGGGGCGAGTGGCTCGAGTCCCCCGCGTAAGAAGTTCCGTGTGGAGTGGAACTTCCAGGCCTCCAGGTACAGCTCAACCTCGTAGGGTTGTGTACTGAGCCGCTGGATGGCGTAGTTGATGCTTGGTGCTTCCTTTGTAGGGCTTCTCAGCAGAGCTCGCCTTCTCCTCCTCCTCCTCCTCCTCCTCCTCCTCCTCCTCCTCCTCCGCATTAGTCCGGGAGACGGAGCTCCTTCTCTGCCGAAGCTCCGACACCAGTGGTAGTGCCTGAGCCTGCGCCTGGGGCGGCTTCGGTTGTCGGGACCCGGGCCCCCGAGGCCAGCCAGCCGGTGGACGCAGACGCCACTAGGAGCGGAGCGGCTACTGTTGAATGAGCTGCTAGCCCTCCCCCCCCCCCCCCCCCCCCCCCCCCCCCCGCACAAGTCGCCATGGTAGTCGCCCCTCGGGACGATGCAGAGTCGGAGGGCATTGAGGCAATCCCTCGCCTTGCGATGCCGAAAGCTGTCCCGATCCCCAGGGCCTTGAGAGCTGTCCGTTCTAGACTGGACCAGATGCAGGTTGTTCTCAAGCAGGAGTGGGCCGAGCGGAGGTCTGAGCGGGAGCGCCTCCGAGACTGGGACAGCCTGTTAAAGGCGTGGGTCCAGTCTGCCACGACGAAGGTTCGGGCTCGGGAGGAGCAGTTTGAGCCTCGAGAGGAGGTGGAGGAGAAAGAGGCCGTTGTCGCCAACCTCCACAAGAATGCGACGAACATCCTGGCTGAGGCCCAGGACCTCCATGCCTCCGCCGATGCGTGTCACGCGATCTAGATGGAGCTCTTGGAGACACTCCTTCGTCGGGAGAAGGAGGCGGAGGCAAGGGAGAGGGAGCTCTCCGAACATCTGGCTGCCCATGAGGAGGAGCAGGGGCGCATAAAAGAGCGACTTCAGGGCATCCACAACCGGGGGTGCGCCGTTGCATCCAGGGAGTCTGACCTGGACGAGCGGGCCGCGTGGCTGGCCCCAGGGAGCAGGCCCTGGCTGCTCTGGAGCAGGGACTAGCCACTCGGGAACAAGAGCTGGCGAGGAGGAGTTCGGCGGGGGAGTCGGCCTCTTCCACCAAGGTGGCTGAAGACCTATGGGCTTCTCTTTCCACTGAGGCAAAGAAGGTCTGGGACTTCCTCGGCCGCGTGGAGGCCGCTCTAGAACCCTTCGGCTTTGGCCCCTTTTGCCCCGGAGGGCCGGTCCAGGAGGTGAGCCAGGTGCTCCCTGCCCTGGACTAAGTCGGGGAGAAGCTCCTAGCGCTGGAGAATGTCGTGGGGGGCATCTAGAGGCCAAAGGCCAAGCTCTATCCCAGATGGTGGCAGGGCATGTGCTCACTTGCTTTTGGAGCTGCGACCCCAGCATCTCCCTGGAACATGTGGCACAGGGCCACAGTGTAGAGTTGTCGGTGGCGACGAAGGCTTCCGTGGAGGAGGTCACCCAACTCGTAGCTGCTAGGTTCCAGTGCAGATAGCTCCTAGGTTCCCCGTTTGCCTTGTATCCTCCTATGTATGATGGAGCTATGTTGGTAATAAAGACTTTTTGTTTCAATTCTTGTGTTGTATTGAGTTGCTCATGTAGACTTCGGACCTTTGGCAGCGCAAGGGTCTGGAATGACTTAGCCGATGTGGGTAGCTCGTTGTCCATGTCCCGAGCTTGTTTCTCCGGGTCCTTAGCAGCGTAGGTGTAAAATCCCCAAAAGTGGTAGCAAGAAAATTCTGCTCATGTGCACTTATGAAAAATGAGGAGAATAAAAACTTTGAATTATAATGGGGTAAGTTCAAAAGTGAGTGTTTAGACTTCCCAAAACTTCCAAACATGGAGATCTAAATGCACAACTTGGATCTTCATAGTCCAAATATTCAACCTTCCAAATTTCAGCTCATTTGGAGGAGTTTTAATATTTGTTTGGGATTAAAAGGAGGAGCCCTCTAATCTGAATTTCAAATTCAGTTTCAAATTCCATTTCCCTCAATTTAAAAATTTGGTCTCACAAATGTGTTCTCCACCTTTGAATGAGCAGCCATGCCAAAAATTAGAAATTTTGGAGCTGGTTTGCTATATTTTTGAGGCAATACAAAGTGGAGAATTCAAACTCCTTTTCAAATTCAAATGATCAAACCCCATTCAAATTCTACACCAGAATTCAAACCATTTGAATTCTGCAAATTCAAACTATGACTTGGGGTTGAAGTAAAGCTTTTAATGTTGAGTTGCTGATGAAAAATATCGGAGAAATTTGACTAAACAAAGGGGGAGGTGGGGCCCTACTGTCAGCCAGACACAGCAAATGAACCGACCCTGTTTTCCTCCTCGGCTGTTCACCGCGCGCCACCGACCGACGGCTGCCTCCACCGAGCTGCTTCCTCGCTGGACCCAAGGTCAAGTTGGTGCGCGTGGGCGATCAGGGCTGCAGCGCACTTCTATTTCTCCTCTCTGACGTTATCCGTAGCCTCCTCAGTTTCTCTGCCCGAGTGCCGACCAGGACCGTGAGCTACCTCGCTGCTCGGTTCCTTCTGATCAACCACCGCCCTCCGAGCTCGGGTGATCGAGCCCCAAACAGCAAAAAGAAGCGCAAGAGAGTGTTTCAACCTCCACCTTTCTTTTCCCTAAGCTTCCTAGCTCGTGCTACGCGCAAACCAGAGATTGGCGCCGGCGATCGGAGGTACTCGGTGAAACTCCGTTCGGTTCACCGTGGACAGCGCGCTACAGCGAGTTTCACCACCCCTTCCCTGCACAAGAAAGGTGCGTTGTTGTCCATAGATCGTGTTACCGAAAGTCTCAGGATGATTGATCAACCGAGTAGTGAGAATTTCGGGTTTCACCAAACCCTAGTTCATAGCAACACTTCTCGGTCTACAATCAAATTCTTCGTGTTGCGATAGCTAGAGCTCATACTGGTCTAGGAGAAGATTTGTTAGATCCCTGCGATCCTTCTCGCTCAAACGGTGCCGGAAACCATCAAGAACTGAAGGAGTTCTTCGAGTTTTTGTCGCCGCCGGAGTTTGCGGGCTCGGGTCGCCGGTGAGGTCCCCTCTCCGGTGGGTTTCAGGGAGAGCGAGCTATGGGTCGAGGATGTCCATGGGACACTGGTGCTTTTGGAGCAAACCTAGCCCGAATGACCCACTGTTAAGGGAGAGCAAGGTCGCCGAAATAAGCTTCGACAGGGTCGCCGGTGCAAGCACCTTTCCAGTCGTTGTCATCGGCTCCCGACCCCACCATCGTGTTCAGCACGGTGTAGAACTCACAGGCGGCGAGTTTGACGAAGTTCGGACCACAGGAACCCTGTCCCGGCGAGCCTCGCCGGCGTGCGCCGCCGCGAAAGGCGCGGGCAGCGCGAGGAAGACGAAGGAGGGCCGGTCGCACCGGTCAGCCTCCGGATTCGCGCGAGGATCAGTTTGTGGCGCCGGATCTGGTGCGGCTGCGCGGGAATAACCCCGTTGCCCCCGGTGTTGCTAAAATCTGACTGGCCCGAATTAAAACAGTGGGCCCAGTTTCAATTATTTGAAATTTCTATTAGGGAAATAATTCCAGGAATCAACTGATCTTTACAAGGCCATAACTTTGTGTAGAAAACTCCAAAAAGAGTGAAACCAATTTTGTTGGAATCCTCATGAGGAGTACTTCACAGAGAAACTAAATTTTGGCTATGAAAATTCCCAGGGATTTCTGTAGAATTGTTTTTAGTAAATCCTGTAGGGATTTATTACAGGGGCAATTCTTTATGAAATATTCCCAAATTTGGGTAGCAAATCCTCTTCATAGATACTAATCTCCAGTAAAAATTTGGGCTTCATTGGAGGTCAATTGCTAGGTCAAATTACCTTCTCAAGTTCAGCCTTTATTTGAAAATTCAAATTTAAACAGAAGCTTTTTCAGAACTCCTGTTTAAGTTCAAAAATTCATATCTCTCTGATGGTAGCTCCAAAAATGGTGAAACAAATTTTGTTAGAACCATGGAGACTGACCCTAATCATATCTTCCAATTCTAGCTATGTCAAAGCTCCTGATTTGGGCTCAAAATACAGATAAGCATTGTACTTGTAGGAATTTTAAAGACTACATTATGCAATGACATGTCTCCAACTTTGGCTCAAATCATCCTTAGAGAGTCTAGTATCCACTGTAAAAATCCCAAAGCCAATTAAGGATTGTAAATAGCAGTAGCTATGAGTAGAAGTCCAATTCTTATAAATCCTTAATACTTATACATGTATTTTATTACATTTCATAATAGTGACCGAAGTTGAGGATACGCCGGAGCCCTTGGACGTCCTCCCACCAGAAGCTGACTTTCCGTTTAACTCGCAACCAGGCAAGCCCCGGTTTGCACTTAAGTACCTTTTATAAAGCTTTTTATTTGTATCATTTATGTCTAGGGTGAATGTTTGCATTAGAGTTAGGGTGATTGAAACCCCACTTGCATAGCCTCTTTAAATCCTATAAAATGTTGGGTAGTTTACAAACCAACGAGTAGAGAATGCCATGCTAATGTATAGGATCTCGGTAGAAGTCGAGTGGTTGGAAGCTACTCGCGAGATAGTACTTATCACACGGGAAGAAAAGAGGTAGATAATGGCTTGAGTTATGAAAATGAGACCCAGCAGGGGGGATAGGAAGCAGTGAGCAGAGGTCTCACGTGCGTAGCCCTGTTGGTGTCGGTTGAGGACCGTCCGTGCGCGGCCCTGCTGGACAAGTATCGAACAGTACTGGATGCATACTGGCATATGGGAACCAGGAAACCGATGTCATTGGTTAACCTGGGTGTCGAGGCTTACCCAACCGTAAATAGGAGTGGGTTGAGGGTAGCAAGGTGTAAATCTGCCGGTGGGCACAGTCACGCTCCACGCGGGGACCTCCTACCCGTTACGGATGGACCGGTTCGGCATTTGGGTTGCCTTTGAAAGGTTATTGCATACAACAGAGTAGGAAGGGGTGTGGAATCACGCTTCTGAAAGTGGGTGTATGCAACGTGTTATCCGGTTGTGTCTTGATTGCAATCACCGTCCCTCGCGGTTATTTGAGTACCCGCTTGTTCACTACGCTGTGACGTAGTAAGAAGTGAAATAAGCCATCTGAAAATGTTGTATTGATCTTAATGTCTTGAATACCTTGATTGCTGTAGATATAGAGCTGATTAAGTTTATATTCCACTTTGGGCATCTCCACATCGGGGGAAAGCGTTTCTTGTTTGATTGTGGACTTCCGATGTGAGGGCTGCCTAAGCCTCATTAAACTGCTGCTATAAAACTGAAAGTAAGGATCAACTTATAGGCGTGTCTTTGTTGCAAAGTCCTTTCCTATCTTACATATCCTTGCACGTAGAGTTCCATGCCTAGGGTTGACAGTTAAGACTTGCTGAGCCTTCGTGCTCACGGTTGCAAATATTTGAGTTGTGTGCAGGTGAGAGTTATGAGGAAGGTTCCGAGGACGAGGCGATGCCCCCGTCAGGGTACACGGCCGAGCTGGAGCCATGCACGCCGCCGTGATCTCCAGTTCCATGCTGCTAGTGTGTAGCGTCCCCGGGCTGGATGGCTGCACTTTTGCATAGCTAGGATGAGAGGCCTTATATGTATATTACTTCCGCTGTATGAATAGGTTTTGTAAAAAGACTTCCGCTGTTTTATATCAAATAAAAGTTTATATGTTGTTCTTTATTCTTTTCGTGTGTGCTGTTGGGTGCCGCATCGCACGGCACCACCCTATGCGATCTTGGAGTGGGTGAACCACGGGGTGGTCCCCACAGCCGTGGTATCAGAGCCGCATTGGGAATAGCACGCTCGAAAAGAGCTTATTTTGAAAACCTAGAAGTAGTCGAGTGAGGATTAGTCTTTAAGCCCACATAAGGTCTATGATAGTAGTAGTTACTAAGGTGGAAAAGCTAACTTATGTGTTATACATTCTGTAACGACGCTCCGACATCAGGTAAGAGGTGAGGTACGCCACCGCAGGCGGATCAATTGCGGTAACTCGCCATACGAGTTATAGTATGGAAGGTTATACCGTGGCTTGGCACGGTAGTCAATATGAGTCTCTGGGCCTCTCTATGGTTCTGAGAGCATATGAAAACGCTGATCTCCAGCGTGCTTTAGGCAAAAGTGAGAATACCCCATCGTGTGGTAAGCAACACGATAGTATGCAACTCTTGAACGTTCAATGTTCAAAGGGCCATACGCAGCGCTCGCCATCGGCGTGCCTCAACGGTCATGAGGCAGTAGGTGGTATCCGTTGGGTTGATAAAATTCCCAACCGTGACGACCCGTTCGCGCTCTACTCGGGTTCCCCGTCGTGTGGTGTGAAAACACGACCATGTACCTTGAGACGTGGCTTGACTCAAGGACGATCCGTATGGCAATGATACGGACCGTATGTTTTTAATATGATATGGAACTGCCTGTAATGTTAAAAACCTTTGTGTGCACCATTATTGTGTGTTTTTCTGCAGGTACACTAACCACATTAGTGCATGACGTGTAGAAACCGTTTGTGAGTGACGACTTTAGTTCCACCATTTGACACGTATATGCCGGAATACCGGTTTAGGATTTTTCTTTGGTGAGGAAACGTAGTACCGACTGCATAAAAGTTTATTTTCAAAGAAAAGAGTCAAAATGAAATTTAGGATTTCATTTAGGGGTTAGTAAACTCCTATGTTGAACTAAGAGTCAATTGGGAGTATAGATTCAATCTCAAAAACTTAGGAACAATCTCCCCTGTTTTTGGCAGAAATTTTGCTGAAATTGAACAGGGCATAACTTCAGATTGGTTGAACCAATGGAGGTGTGTGATACCATTCTGGAAAGGTTTTGAAGTCCTCTACAATTTTTCTGTAGAGTTCCAGAACAAAATCTCCCTCCAAAGGGATGAAAATCTCAGATGAGTAGGTACTGTCCAAAAACAGGGCAGACCAAATGCTCTCTGGAATTTTCTGTATTTCAACCAAAACACTTAGTTTCACCGTTCGACGTCCAGTGGCTGTTGTAAAACAGCGAGTTGGAGTCGAAGGGTTTATGCATTTGAGATATCACTTCGAATGAGTACATATTTGGGTCCAGTACAATAGCGAGGAATTACGCATGCTAACACACTTAACATCCCGTGGTGACCCCGATGGTCGAAATGAACTTTTAAACTCCTAAAGTTCAATACTTTGGAACTCGATCATGGAACATGGTCCAGGGATGTATATGGTGCATAAAGTTTATACTTTATCCATATGTGTGATTGTTATGCGCATTGTTTATCCCATTCTCGCATTACTATTGTATAGGCTGGATGAGCTAAACCCACATGTGCTGATCATTTGAAAGATCTGAATGCAGAATGGTGCGGACACGTTCAACGCAAGAGGAGGGAGGTCCGAGTCAAGTTCGTGGTGATGAGTCTCCACCTCCGGAGCAGACCACGACGCAGCAGCAACCACCTCCTCCACCGCCAGAACTTTCAAGGAATCTTGCGGAGGTTCTTGCCGCAGTGCTCGGCTCGCGCGGCGAACAAACCGAGTTACTGCGGATGTTGGTGCAGCAGAATGCGTCCCATCAGGGAGGACGCCAAGACAATGGGCAACGCCAGCCCCAACAAAGTTCGTATTCAGAATTCATGGCGACCCATCCACCGGTCTTCACGGAGGCCGAAGAACCTTTGGAGGCGGACAGCTTTATCCGCACTCTAGAGGCAAAGTTCGGGCTGCTACGATGCACCGAACATCAGAAGGCGCTGTACGCAGCGCAACAGCTCCAAGGAGAAGCCGGTACCTGGTGGGCGAACTACACCGCCTCCTTACCGGCTGGCCATGCCGTCACATGGACGGAGTTCCGGGAGGCGTTCCGCGCCTATCACATACCTCCCGGTGTGATGGAAATGAAGCTCCAGGAGTTCCTGGCGCTATGACAAGGCGAGAGGAGTGCTCATGAGTACTCCAGGTTATTCAACCGGCTGGCGCAGTATGCGCCAGGATTTGTGGGGACGGAAGACAACAAGCGTAATGCTTTCTTCCGGGGCCTAATTCCAAGATGAAGGTTCATCTCGCCCAGAGCAATCGCGGCACATTCAACGACTTAGTTAATGCCGCGATCCTACAGGAGAATGCTCAGCGCGAGCGCGGTTCTGACAAGAGGAAACGCAGTGCGCTGACGAGCAGCAGTGGTGGGACACCACCGAAGTACCGCGTGGTGTATCGCTCACCATCCGGTCAGAGATGGCAGCCACCGGCGCGACCGCCTCAGTTTCGCGGTCGGCAATATAATGCGCCGGGCTTTCGACCGACGTATCCACCACAGCAACAGCAGCAGCAAAGGATGGTCCCGCGTGCGCCCCAGTTCCAACAGCGTGCACCGGGATTCCGTCCTCAAGTCGGCGGGACCCCGACACCTTACACGTGCTATACGTGTGGCCGTGTCGGGCACATTTCGAGGGATTGCCCCGAGCCGCGATAGGGCAGGGGTGCAGCACCATATCAGGGTGCTAATCAGCCCCGTAACCAGCCCAAGAAACCAGCACCAAAACCCGGCAACGTCCACCACTTAGCCCTCGAAGACGTGCCGGAAGGCGAACCCGTCCTCGCCGGTACGTTTTCTTACCTAGATCATCCCGTAGTCATACTTTTTGACTCCGGTGCCACCCATAATTTCATAAGTCAGGCTTATGTTATTAAATATCAACTGCCTATCATTCCCACAAATAATTCATATTTGATATGTTCTCCGGGTGGGAAAATAACAGCCTATCATTCTATACCCGGTAAAGTTTTCCCACTTTGCTTTTCCTTTGGAATCTCGGGACGAGATTCTTTTTAAGGGGGGAGGGATGTAAAATCCCCAAAAGTGGTAGCAAGAAAATTCTGCTCATGTGCACTTATGAAAAATGAGGAGAATAAAAACTTTGAATTATAATGGGGTAAGTTCAAAAGTGAGGGTTTAGACTTCCCAAAACTTCCAAACATGGAGATCTAAATGCCCAACTTGGATCTTCATAGTCCAAATATTCAACCTTCCAAATTTCAGCTGATTTGGAGGAGTTTTAATATTTGTTTGGGATTAAAAGGAGGAGCCCTCTAATCTGAATTTCAAATTCAGTTTCAAATTCCATTTCCCTCAATTTAAAAATTTGGTCTCACAAATGTGTTCTCCACCTTTGAATGAGCAGCCATGCCAAAAATTGGAAATTTTGGAGCTGGTTTGCTATATTTTTGAGGCAATACAAAGTGGAGAATTCAAACTCCTTTTCAAATTCAAATGATCAAACCCCATTCAAATTCTACACCAGAATTCAAACCATTTGAATTCTGCAAATTCAAACTATGACTTGGGGTTGAAGTAAAGCTTTTAATGTTGAGTTGCTGATGAAAAATATCAGAGAAATTTGACTAAACAAAGGGGGAGGTGGGGCCCTACTGTCAGCCAGACACAGCAAATGAACCGACCCTGTTTTCCTCCTCGGCTGTTCACCGCGCGCCACCGATCGACGGCTGCCTCCACCGAGCTGCTTCCTCGCTGGCCCCAAGGTCAAGTTGGTGCGCGTGGGCGATCAGGGCTGCAGCGCACTTCTATTTCTCCTCTCTGCCGTTATCCGTAGCCTCCTCAGTTTCTCTGCCCGAGCGCCGACCAGGACCGTAAGCTACCTCGCCGCTCGGTTCCTTCTGATCAACCACCGCCCTCCGAGCTCGGGTGATCGAGCCCCAAACAGAAAAAAGAAGCGCAAGAGAGTGTTTCAACCTCCACCTTTCTTTTCCCTAAGCTTCCTAGCTCGTGCTACGCGCAAACCAGAGATTGGCGCCGGCGATCGGAGGTACTCGGCGGAACTCCGTTCGGTTCACCGTGGACAGCGCGCTACAGCGAGTTTCACCGCCCCTTCCCTGCACAAGAAAGGTGTGTTGTTGTCCATAGATCGTGTTACCGAAAGCTTCAGGATGATTGACCAACCGAGTAGTGAGAATTTCGGGTTTCACCAAACCCTAGTTCATAGCAACACTTCTCGGTCTACAATCAAATTCTTCGTGTTGCGATAGCTAGAGCTCATACTGGTCTAGGAGAAGCTTTGTTAGATCCCTGCGATCCTTCTCGCTCAAACGGTGCTGGAAACCATCAAGAACTGAAGGAATTCTTCGAGTTTTTGTCGCCGCCGGAGTTTGCGGGCTCGGGTCGCCGGTGAGGTCCCCTCTCCGGTGGGTTTCAGGGAGAGCGAGCTATGGGTCGAGGATGTCCATGGGACACTGGTGCTTTTGGAGCAAACCCTAGCCCGAATGACCCACTGTTAAGGGAGAGCAAGGTCGCCGAAATAAGCTTCGACAGGGTCGCCGGTGCAAGCACCTTTCCAGTCGTTGTCATCGGCTCCCGACCCCACCATCGTGTTCAGCACGGTGTAGAACTCACAGGCGGCGAGTTTGACGAAGTTCGGACCACAGGAACCCTGTCCCGGCGAGCCTCGCCGGCGTGCGCCGCCGCGGAAGGCGCGGGCAGCGCGAGGAAGACGAAGGAGGGCCGGTCGCACCGGTCAGCCTCCGGATTCGCGCGAGGATCAGTTTGTGGCACCGGATCTGGTGCGGTTGCGCGGGAATAACCCCGTTGCCCTCGGTGTTGCTAAAATCTGACTGGCCCGAATTAAAACAGTGGGCCCAGTTTCAATTATTTGAAATTTCTATTAGGGAAATAATTCCAGGAATTAGCTGATCTTTACAAGGCCATAACTTTGTGTAGAAAACTCCAAAAAGAGTGAAACCAATTTTGTTGGAATCCTCATGAGGAGTACTTCACAGAGAAACCAAATTTTGGCTATGAAAATGCCCAGGGATTTCTGTATAATTGTTTTTAGTAAATCCTGTAGGGATTTATTACAGGGGCAATTCTTTATGAAATATTCCCAAATTTGGGTAGCAAATCCTCTTCATAGATACTAATCTCCAGTAAAAATTTGGGCTTCATTGGAGGTCAATTGCTAGGTCAAATTACCTTCTCAAGTTCAGCCTTTATTTGAAAATTCAAATTTAAACAGAAGCTTTTTCAGAACTCCTGTTTAAGTTCAAAAATTCATATCTCTCTGATGGTAGCTCCAAAAATGGTGAAACAAATTTTGTTAGAACCATGGAGACTGACCCTAATCAGATCTTCCAATTCTAGCTATGTCAAATCTCCTGATTTGGGCTCAAAATACAGATAAGCATTGTACTTGTAGGAATTTTAAAGACTACATTATGCAATGACATGTCTCCAACTTTGGCTCAAATCATCCTTAGAGAGTCTAGTATCCACTGTAAAAATCCCAAATCCAATTAAGGATTGTAAATAGCAGTAGCTATGAGTAGAAGTCCAATTCTTATAAATCCTTAATACTTATACATGTATTTTATTACATTTCATAATAGTGACCGAAGTTGAGGATACGCCGGAGCCCTTGGACGTCCTCCCACCAGAAGCTGACTTTCCGTTTAACTCGCAACCAGGAAGCCCCGGTTTGCACTTAAGTACCTTTTATAAAGCTTTTTATTTGTATCATTTATGTCTAGGGTGAATGTTTGCATTAGAGTTAGGGTGATTGAAACTCCACTTGCATAGCCTCTTTAAATCCTATAAAGGGTTGGGTAGTTTACAAACCGACGAGTAGAGAATGCCATGCTAATGTATAGGATCTCGGTAGAAGTCGAGTGGTTGGAAGCTACTCGCGAGATAGTACTTATCACACGGGAAGAAAAGAGGTAGATAATGGCTTGAGTTATGAAAATGAGACCCAGCA
Source organism: Neostapfia colusana (assembly GCA_030760725.1). Lineage (NCBI taxonomy): Eukaryota > Viridiplantae > Streptophyta > Magnoliopsida > Poales > Poaceae > Neostapfia > Neostapfia colusana. Next base: position 9,429,343 of record JASWHV010000018.1, read on the forward strand.
AGGGGGATAGGAAGCAGTGAGCAGAGGTCTCACGTGCGTAGCCCTGTTGGTGTCGGTTGAGGACCGTCCGTGTGTGGCCCTGCTGGACAAGTATCGAACAGTACCGGATGCATACTGGCATATGGGAACCAGGAAACCGATGTAATTGGTTAACCTGGGTGTCGAGGCTTACCCAACCGTAAATAGGAGTGGGTTGAGGGTAGCAAGGTGTAAATCTGCCGGTGGGCACAGTCACGCTCCACGCGGGGACCTCCTACCCGTTACGGATGGACCGGTTCGGCATTTGGGTTGCCTTTGAAAGGTTGTTGCATACAACAGAGTAGGAAGGGGTGTGGAATCACGCTTCTGAAAGTGGGTGTATGCAACGTGTTATCCGGGTGTGTCTTGATTGCAATCACCGTCCCTCGCGGTTATTTGAGTTCCCGCTTGTTCACTGCGCTGTGACGTAGTAAGAAGTGAAATAAGCCAACTGAAAATGCTGTATTGATCTTAATGTCTTGAATACCTTGATTGCTGTAGATATAGAGCTGATTAAGTTTATATTCCACTTTGGGCATCTCCACATCGGGGGAAAGCGTTTCTTGTTTGATTGTGGACTTCCGATGTGAGGGCTGCCTAAGCCTCATTAAACTGCTGCTATAAAACTGAAAGTAAGGATCAACTTATAGGCGTGTCTTTGTTGCAAAGTCCTTTCCTATCTTACATATCCTTGCACGTAGAGTTCCATGCCTAGGGTTGACGGTTAAGACTTGCTGAGCCTTCGTGCTCACGGTTGCAAATATTTGAGCTGTGTGCAGGTGAGAGTTATGAGGAAGGTTCCGGGGACGAGGCGATGCCCCTGTCGGGGTACACGGCCGAGCTGGAGCCATGCACGCCGCCGTGATCTCCGGTTCCATGCTGCTAGTGTGTAGCGTCCCCGGGCTGGATGGCTGCACTTTTGCATAGCTAGGATGAGAGGCCTTATATGTATATTACTTCCACTGTATGAATAGGTTTTGTAAAAAGACTTCCGCTGTTTTATATCAAATAAAAGTTTATATGTTGTTCTTTATTCTTTTCGTGTGTGCTGTTGGGTGCCGCATCGCACGACACCACCCTATGCGATCTTGGAGTGGGTGAACCACGGGGTGGTCCCCACAGTAGGGACCCAGAGCGCTCCAGCAGTGTGGCTACCACTTCTTCCGAGTCCTTGGCAGCGTAAGGACCCGACGGAAGTTCGGCCCTTGTCTTCAGCTTGTCATAGATGGCGTTCTGAGTTTTCTGCTTGCTGCTGCAGTGGTCTGACGTCTTGTCCGCGTGGTTCACCGTGATGGCCCCCTGGCAGGTGTGGCCCTCGTGTTGGGGCACACCTACCACTGGATGAGGCAGGATGGCAGCATCGGCCCCCCTAGGGGGTCTGAGACGCCAAGGACCTGTGTGAACCTGCAGACATGGCAGAAAGAGGGAGTAGTCGTGCTCTCTGTTAACTCTTTTTGTTTAGTGGCTTTACTGTAGCTTACGGTCCTCAGCTAAGTTGTGGAGCTTGGGTAATTCGATGTGGGTCGTCCAGGTTGTGGTCAAAGCCTTGCCCAGCGGTATGAGCCATCCGGCTCCCTGGTACCGGGCTGTAGCGCTGGAGAGGCAGGGTGTGCACGCTAGGGGTACGGAACCAGGCATAGCAGGCTACACACTGTGGACCTCCTGCAGGCGTAAGCCTATCAAGGGAGGTCCATTTGGAACCATAAGACCCTCAGGCAATGAAACAACCAAAGGTCCCTAAGTTATGGTTAAAACCTTGCTCAAGGGTATGAGCTGTCTCGCTCCCCGGTACTGAACTGTAGCGCTGGAGAGGCAGGGTGTGCAAGCTAGGGGTATGGAACCAAGCATAGTAGGCTACACATCCTGGACCTCCCGCTGGCGTAAGCCTTTCGAGGGAGGGACCATTTGGCGCCATAGGGCCCCTGAGCAATGAGACAACCACAAGACCCCGGGTACGCCGCAGGTACCTCAAGCAGACCTACCTGCAGAAGGATAGCACAGCCCTTGCTACAGTTGAACACAAGAAAAAAGTGATTGGCCACACGGCCGGAGCGGTATGGAAAGAAAGCACGAAAAGAAAGGGGGCAATGTACGGGGTCCGGTTACTTTTCTTGTGCATAGGCGTGTTCTTTCTGGTCCCCAAGTACTCAGTTATAGCGCAGGCAAGGCACGGCGTGCAAGCTAGGGGTACGGAACCAGGCATAGCAGGCTACACACTATGGACCTCCCGCGGGCATTAACCTTTTAGCGAAGAGACCTTCCAGTGCCACGGGACCTAGGACAAGTATGTAGGACAGGCTACACATGCCATTTACAGTTGGTATGCATGAGCAAGCACAAACTGTAAAGAAGGTACGCAGGGTAGGGTAGATTTTTCTTATTTCTGGCTTCCTTCGGGTGATAAGAGGAAACAGACCATGCAAGAAGGCAGCGACCTACCCCGGATGACAAGAGTAGCAGGACTCCTCTGGAGTTTAGCTGTTCTAAGTGTTGTTCCTAGACACTATGGCACCTTTACAAAGGAAGAGAAAAAGAAAAAATACCCTACCACTACGCTAAGGATAGAACTTACAGAGGTGTTCTATGTCATGTGGATTGGGTAGAGGTACCCATCCTCCGTGGGTAGGTGGATGCACCTCGGACGGCGTACTTGTGCTGCTCGGAAGGGACCCTCCCAGCTGGAGGAGGGTTTATCACCCCTTCCAAGAAAGTGTTGCCGAGGCGCCAAGGGGCCCTACCTTGGGCTGCCTACTCTGCATGTGTCGTTGCTGATATCACTGGAGCGCTTAGCGGTGTAGCGCATTTCGAGCAGCCTCTAGCCATGTTGCCTCATCGACGAGGCTGATGTCTTCACGCGGAAGCTGGTTCTGCATGGCTTCATCGTATGCCTGGACGTGGGATGAGCCCTTGGTGTGTTTCTGGGGAGGGCGGCCTCAACCACCTACACCAGTGTAAGAGGGTGTTTCCCTTGTCGCACGACGGGGGGCGGGGGGGGGGGGGGGGGCGTCTGGCTAGACGTGGAGCGTCTTGCGACGCTCGCTGTCGGTGCTGGAGTCTGAGTCGGAGTAGCCGTAGACGCCTTTTGACGCTCGTGCGGCGTCTTGATACTCTATATCTTGCTCAGCGCTGGCCTCAGGTTTTGTAACAGCACTGACTTTTGTAAAGTGGATTTCAACTGATGAAACAAAGTTAAGGCGAAGACAGGCTATGTTTGTGTCACATAAAATGATAAACACAACAATGGACATGTGAGGGAGATAAAAAATTTCTTCACCTCTTGATTAGCATATGCTAACATGGGGAGTGAACTATACTTCCTAAATGGCACTCATGTGCCCTACTCAATATGTAGAGGATGTAGGGAAAATTTTAAACACAATTTGAATCTTTTCAAAGGATTCATGTTCAGTTTGTCCAACGACCTATATGTGAGATCACCGATGCATTCCTCATGTATTCGAGAGCATAAGTTTCAAATTTGGAGGATTTTAGTGTTCATATACTATTTATTCCGATGAATAAAGGAGGGAGACTTCAAATTCAAATTTGAATTTGAAAACTGAACCAAACGTGCTCAATTTTGAAATTTGAGTTTAGATTCAAATTTATCACATCATGTTTGGTCTACCGTACAATTTTGGTGGAATTCGGACAAAGGCGATGTGGGAAATTTAAAGCACAGAGGGGGAGATATTTGTGGGGCTGTGGACCCCATCTGTCAGCCACACGTTACACAACCGACTCTATTCTTTTCTTCCCTCGGCTTAGTGCACGCCAACAGCTCGATGCAGCCCATTCCCGATGAGTTGCCGGTGCCACCTTCTCCTCTTCGGTCGGATTGCATCTGCCCTTATGTTCCCCGAGGGCTGCACAATCGAATTTCCACTCTTCTCGCTCGCTCATGCGTATCCCCTCTGTTTCTCTCACGCGAAGAACACCACCGGACGCTCTCTGTTTTCTTCTGATCGCCACAGCCAACCGAGCCTTGGTTGCTCAATCTCTCCGCACGAAAAAGTGTCGCACACGAGTGCTCTAGCCGGCTAGCAATCCACGGTTCTGTGCTCACTTGCGCCCAAAAACGGCAAAGTGCCACTGCTCCCGAGTGAAAACCAAAGAGAACCGAGCTCGGCTCCGTTGGGCAGTCCGAACCAAGGGTGATCATGCCCAAGCAAGCCAACCCTTCGGCGCACAGCTTCTCACCCACAAAACTCATCCCAAGTCGTGACTCCTCGGAGGAGAATTTCCCCCAGGCGGCGCAACTCAACCCCCGAGGTAAAGATTTGCAAAATTTGTCGTCTATTCGAGTTGTTAAGGATTCAAACTTTGCACAAAGCTTCCTTACTAGATAGCGCACCTCCTCCATCGATTCTAGGTTGAGAAATTAAGGGTAGAGCGAGAATTCCAAGTTCTTGCCGCGGGAGAACTTTCGGACCACGTCGGGCGCACGGTGCCGAAGGGTTTAGAGAGCTCCCCAACGGATTTAGTTGCCATGTCTAGCGTCTACACCTTCCACCGGTGCGTTAGAGCCCAAGAGCTGATCATTTGGTGAATAAATGAGCTGTCGCAACCTCACCGGAACCCTAGCAAGAGCTGTGACCGATGCGCACTATTTTCCGGCGATCTACGGCCGCCGGTGACCCTCCCATCGTGTTCAGCGGCATGGAAAAGGGGGGCGGCGAAAATTGCCTTGGGAGGCGGCCGGGAAGGCCGTTCCGGCGACCCTCGCCGGAGAGCGCCGCCACTGGCTCTGTGGCGCGAGGTTGAAGATGAAGACTGTTGGGTGGGGCCCACGGGCAGGTTTTAAACGTTTCCAGATTTTTCCCATTTTAGTTTAAATTTTGAAGAGCCATAACTTTGTGTAGGAGTGTCCAAAAATTGTCAAACAAATTTTTTGGATTCCCCTCAGAGAGTACTATCCAGGGGTGCAGCCCAATGGTTATGAAAATCCCTGCATTTGGCTCATTAATTCATTTAAATAAAATCTTGTAGGAATTTTTACAGGAGTTATATTTATTGGGAAATTTCCAAATTTGAGCAGCACATTCTTCCAAATATACTTGAACTCCATTAAAAATTTCAGAGCCATTGGACCTCATTTACTTGGCCAAATGAAGTGTTAATCCTTTATGTCTCTGAAAAACAGGAAAAATGAACAGAGACATTTTCAGACTTTTACCCCAGCTTGTAAAATTCATATATCCATGTAGGAAACTCCAAAAATGGTAAAACCAATTCCTATAGACTCAATACATTTTGTACTTCACAAAAAGTCTACTTTGCAGCATAGAAAAGCTTAAGATCTAGGAGGTAAAGGCAGATTGGTGAAAGTCACATAAGGAATTATTGTGATCAGAAGGAGCTATGTCATGAGCTCAATTTTTGCACACTTCCTAAATACCTTCTATAGAAGCTGTGGTTAAATTTTCAGCTTCATCGGACCTCTGGAACCTGATCTACCATCTTTTAGGTTTAAGTGTTCATATAATGGACTTAATCACATGGTGATTACTAGTACCTCCTTTTCACCTAGCTTTCATCATCTCTAAGGTTTAGATCCAACAATAGAAACTTTGCTGTTGTTTGTCCCACTTATGTGTGAGTTAACTTGTACAACAGCTTTGAATCATTTTCTAAATTGCTTTTGAATACATGTACATAAATCATCTTAATAGCTCACGTGACGTCGACGTTCGACGAAGACTCGACTCCGCAGCGAGGATCTCCATCTTGTGACGAGTTTGGCGGATTCTCCAGAGGAAGACTAACTCCTAGCTCATAACGAAACCGTTGAGCAAGGCAAGCCCCGGTTCGCACATAATTACCGTTTTAAAATTTTGTTTTACTTCACCTCATGGTTATTAGACTTGATATTGTGCAGTATGTATAGGATGATTGAAACCCACTTGCATTGCTATTAGATCCCGGAGTAGAAGGTTTAGTGTAGGCTTTGCCTCGTTGTAGATGCTAGGCTAATGTTATAGCTAGCTCGGTAGAAGTCGAGTAGTAAAAAGCTACTCGCGAGAAATTTCGAGTAATGGAGTTTACTCGCGAGAGGTTGATGATAAGAGCACCCTCATGAAAAATGAGATGGGGATGGGGAGTTCCTGTAGGATGGAGCGCTCAAGGTTGGTCTCGACCTGCGATGGGTGTGACAATGCTTGAGACCACATTGGGCCTGGGTCGAGATGGTAAGGCCAATGTGTTGGTTGGGTTTAGCCCCGTTCATATTGGTTAAGGACCGCGCGTATGCGGCCCTGCTGGACAAGATTGAGTTGTACCGGATATATAGTGGGGTATGGGACCCATGAAGATGTAACTCGATGGACCATGATATAGAAACTCATCCTTTGCGTGGGAATGGCGTTGAGAAGGCGGGAGCTGTAAATCCTTTAGCGGGCAACTTCGACGTGTCCTCGTAGAGGACCATCCTGCTCGGCGCGAAACGTTTTTCTATGTCGGGGTGTCGTGTGAAAGGTTACTACATACAACATAAGAAAGAGCTCTTTGAGAATCTTTCGAGGCAGGTGTATGTGTCGTGTATTTCAGGTTGTTATTGATTCGAATCACCGTCGCCCACGGAAGAGGATTGAGCATATTTGCCCACTACGCCGTGACGTAGTAAGAAGAGGAACTAAGTCTCTTAACATGTTGTTTATGGATTAATCATTATATTGGAACCTTGACTGAAGTAGATATAGAGCCAACTAAAGTTCATTCCCACCATAGGCTAGCAATCGGGATAAGTGTTTCTTGTTTGATTGTGGAATTCCGGTGTTGTGAGGCGTGAGGACCACTAAAATGAATGCTATAAGAATCTGAATATATGGATAAAGTTTTAGTCAAGCTTCATTTTGTAAATTCATGTTCCTACTGTCTTACTACCCCTGCATGTAGAGTTACATGTTTAGGATTGACGGTTAAGACTTGCTGAGCGTTAGTGCTCATGGTTGCTTCTGAGTTGTTTTGGAAGGTAGCAGGATGCCTGCTATGAAGAGGGTTGTTCGGTGAGACGATGAACCTCACGGTTCGTTCCACTCATCGAAAACCTATGTGAGACCTATGTGTACTGAATACATTGGCAATTAGGATAAAAATTAGCATTAACATTCAAAGTTTTGAATATTACCAAAACATTCTTCTGTGGCAAGGTCCGACAAGTTCTTTGTTAGGTCCGCCAAGTGTTGGCAAGGTCTGGAGAGCTTCTGTGAGGTCCGGAGCTTGTTTTTAGGGAGCTCTCGTGAAGTTCAACTCGTAGAACTGCAGCGTCTTGTTTTTGCTTTTAACTCGCAATGTTTTAAACTTGCTTTATGGGAAGGTTTGCTTAGTATTAATTTGCTAAGTTTTTGGTGTGTTTTGGTGGTTATGGCTGTTATCATTTGATATGGTTTGCAACATGCTTATGTGACGTGCTCATGTAAGGTGTTGTGGTTTTCGAACTAACATGAGTCAAGTCGAGGACTTGTGCTCGGAAGAATTGGTTGTTTATTCATGTGCAGGTGTTGCTTGAGTTCAAGAAATGTCTGGTGACGGGATCCTTGGACTAGTCTCAGGGAGGAGATGAGGTTCCAACAACCAAGTTCGGAAGGAGTTGTGGTTGAGTTGATCGGGAGGTCGCGCAACATGTTTGGATCAAGGGCAGTGCATATGAAGGTTGCGTGTACGTCGTTGGAAGGTGTTTGCACGTGTGCAAGGAGTGCATGTACGTGGCAACATTGTTCCAAGGCGTGATAAAGAGAAGTGGACGTAAAGAATTGGTCGGAAAGGTCCAACCGGCTGGATTGCGTACTCAGGCTGAGGTTGAGTCGGATATGGCTCAAATATGGAAGATTTGAGTTGGTTATGATAGGATTTCATGCTAGGCACGAAGTTGAGTTGTTTTAGGAATGTTTAGGACGTTTCTAAGGTGTTTGGAAGTCTCACGATTGCTTCTATCTGCGAATAGGAGAGTTCTGAGCAGTTATGGTAAGTTAGGATACAAGTCCAATTAGGAGTAGGAGTCCTAGATTGGATTGCTTAGCCTGAGGGCTGGCTATAAAAGCCAGTGAGGCCAGAGCTCTCATGGGTAGGGAACTTTGGGCTGTTCCTCTTGTGTTTCTATTGAATAAATTTCATAGTTTCGAGGAGTTTTTGTGCCTTGTTCGTCCGACTCGTTTTTCGTCAAGTCTTTCTCGCCGAGTTTCCGGACAGACCGACGTTGCTTCGGTGTTTCGTTCATAACTCGAGTTTTACAGATCCGATTGACGTGATTATTTTTGGGTTGTCTTCATAACTCAATTATCTATCATCTATGAAATTTTCACGAGCTTCGGATCTGTAGTTTTTGAGATACACGAGTTTCTTTGCAGCATTGCAGATCTGTTTTATATCGGGTAGAACAGATTGATCTTCGTTTAATGTTTTGATCGTATCTCAAGTTTTACTTCGTGTTTTCAAGTGATTCTTGTTGCATTAGATCCGTGACTTGATTCTCTACCTCTCTACTTGATTTGTCACGGTTGAACACGTTTGAAAACACTTGCACACACGGTTTATTTAACCGATTGATTTTTTGCTGAGGGGTTTTTGTTGTTTCCTCTGCGAAAAGTTTTAATCTACCATTAACCCCCCCCTATGGTAGCTTTTCACGTGCTCTTTGATCCTACAATTGGTATCAGAGCCAAGGTGCTCTAATCTTTGTGATTTGCACGTGTTTTGACTAACCATCATGGAGAAGTACTCCGCAAAACCTTGTGTGTTCAATAGCATCGATTTTCAGGTTTGGAAGGCGCGGATGGAGGCCTACATACAGGCGCAAGGCTTCGCCATATGGGAAAAGGTCTACCAGAACTTCTATGTACCACCCAACGATCAAGTTACGGCTGCGAACATGAGAGATGTTGACAACAACAAGGCTCGCAACTTGATCATCCAAGGATTGACTCAAAGCGACTTCGACCGTGTTGCACACCTACGATCTGCATATGATGTTTGGAAAGCTCTTTGTGACTACCATGAAGGATCCAATACGATCAAGGAGTTAAGGCAAGATATGTTCAAGAAAGAATACATGCGTTTTGAGATGCAACCGGTGAGTCAATTGACGACCTTTTTGCTCGCTTTAATAAAATTCTCAGCAACTTGCGTAGTGTCAATGTTAACTTTTCAGATGCTGAAAATGCTAGAAAATTGTTAGGAGCATTAGATATGTCAATTTCGGAGATGAAAGTTACATCTATTCGTGAATCTACTGTCATGAGTTCTCTTACTTTAGACGTGCTTTATTCTAAATTGAAAACTCATTAAATTGATATCATCTCACGTAAAAACCCCAACAAGTCTATTGCATTTGTTTCGCAACGTGACATGTCTAGCTCTAGTCAATCATCATCTAGTGGTGCACTCTCTTTGCTGTCCTCTCTAACCCTTGAACAGATTGAAGAGTTTCTAGAGGAGGAGCTTGCACTCATCTCTACTCGGTTCTCAAAAGCATTGCAAAATGTGAGAACTAGAAGGAGAGGAAGCTCCGGACCTCAACGATGTTTTGAATGTGGTAAGACAGGACATTTTTCGTACGAAGTGCCCTAACCTTTCAGGTCCGACTTCACGTGAAGAAAAGCAAACAAGGCCGAAGAAATCGTTTGCAAAGAATAAGAAGAAGAAAGATTTATCAATGCGCAACATAGTGCATAGTATGATCTCTGCACTTCAAGATTTCGGCTCAAGTGATGTGGACACCGGTAGTGATGAAGATGAAGAAGCTATGGCAAATATGTGTTGCATGGTGAGCAAGTCAAGTTCAAGCTCCGAGGAGGCAGAACACAACAGCGACGATGAAGAGGTATGTCCCACTTGCGAAGAAATGTGTGATGTTATTTCTCGTGCCACTGTTATATTAAAGAAAAAGGATAAAAAAAACTTAGGAACAATGCTGTTAAAATTGAATCACTAGAATCTGAAATTAATCGTTTAAAAACTTTGATTCCTAGTGATGATTCTTGTTCCTCATGTGATTTGATTTATGAACAATTATCCTCTTTAAGAAGTGCACACGCATCTACACTTGATAAAATTGAACTTGAAATTGAAAAGAACAAAGAGCTTGCTGCACTTAATGATAAAAATTTGAAAGATGCTTGTTGTTTTACAATTGATTTGTATTGTTTTTCATGTGATGATCTCAATAAGAAACTAAATGATGCTATCAATGAGATTTCTATTTTGAACAATGCTTTACGTGTGCATGAAGTTAAATATTGTTCAAATTGCAAACTAAAAGGAAAAACTTCATGTGAAAACTGCTTTGATCTGTCCAATAAACTTGATGACATGCATAGGACACTAGATCGGTTTTCTAATGCAAATAAGAACCTAAACTTGCTGCTGAATTCTTCCAAGTCTTGTAATGATAAAACTGGTTTAGGTTTTAATTCTCATGCTTATGCTAAGGCACACCCACCTAAAGTTGTAAAGTCATTAGGAAGCGGTTTGATTCAAACAGCTCCTAGACAAAAAGAGGTGATTTTCAAATCTGCAGGAGTACTGTCCCATTCGGGTTCTAATAAACGTGTTTCTTGCTCATCTAGATATGATAATAAGGTTATTTTCATTGTACCTATTGTGGTAGAGATGGTCATGTCATGGATTTTTGTTATAGACTAGCTAAATACGATAATAAACAAAGAATACTTGCTAGATCACATAACAACCAAGCAAAATCTGCTAGACCGAATGTTCGGAGCTTGCAACCTGCTGTAATGAGTCAAAAAATTGCTCCCAGACCTACTGTTTTTTGTGCTACATATAACACATCTTCTAAGTCAGTAGTTGGGAACAAAAATTTTCGATGTTTGGCTCATAAACCTGTTGTACCTTCTCAGCTTTCGCGTGTTATTTCTGTTGGACGTCGTGTGACTCAGTACTGGATTCCTAAAAGTCTTTTAACTAACCCCAGTATTGAGTCATCGACGTATTGTGCTGTTGTGTAGGTTTCACGTTTGAGGAAGGAGAACATTTGGATTGTGGATTCAGGTTGCTCACGCCACATGACCGGTAACAAAGAATGGTTCTCCTCTCTCTCTTTTGTGTCACGTGTAGAAAATGTTACTTTCGCCGATAACTCTTCTACTCCCATAATTGCTAAAGGTTCGGTTAGAGTAAACAATCTCTACACTTTGAAAGATGTGGCACTTGTTAAAAATTTGAAATACAACTTGCTTTCTGTTTCACAATTGCTAGATGAAAATCTAGAGGTTAGCTTTGCTAAAAATTGCTGCAAGGTTGTAGATTCAAAAGGTGAGCTTTTGTTTAACATGTCTAGGTTTGGAAGAGTTTTTAAAGCTGATTTTGATTTGTCAACTTCTAAGCATCGGTGTCTAGTTGCTAATGATACAAAGGATCTATATTTTTGGCATCGTAGACTTGGTCACATAGGCTTTGATCATCTCACTCGTGTTAGTGCTCTCGATCGCATACGTGGGCTGCCGAAGCTTAAAAAGGACAATGATATTGTGTGCTCTTCTTGTAGACATGCTAAGTTTGTTGCAGGTTCACATGCTCCTCTCACAATGACCATGACAGCTGAACCGGGACAACTTTTACATCTTGACACAGTAGGTCCGGCACGTGTTCAATCTTTCGGAGGTAAATGGTACGTGCTTGTGATTGTTGATGATTATTCCAGATATTCTTGGGTTTATTTTATGGCATCTAAGAATGAAGCTTTTAGTCATTTTAGAACTTTATTTCTTAGATTATCTATTGATCACCCAGGATCATTAAAAGCAATTAGAAGTGATAATGGAACTGAATTTAAAAACCAATCATTTGATCACTTTTGTGCTGAAAATGGAATAGATCATCAATACTCTTCACCCTATGTACCACAACAAAATCGTGTCGTAGAAAGAAAGAACAAGACCTTAGTTGAGATGGCTAGGACTATGCTTGATGAATATCAAACTCCTAGGAAATTTTGGGCTGATGCAATTGCAAACGCTTGTTATGTCTCAAATCGTGTTTTCTTGCGTGTTAAGCTTGGAAAAACCCCATATGAGCTCCGGTTTGGACATAGGCCTAGTGTTACACACTTTAGGGTTTTTGGTTGCAAATGCTTTGTTAAGAAACATGGTAATCTTGATAAATTTGAAGCTAGATCTGTTGATGGCATGTTTCTTGGTTATCCATCTCATACTAGAGGCTACCGTGTGCTTTTACTTGACACTAACAAAATTGTGGAGACTTGCGAGGTTTCTTTTGATGAAGCTAGGCCAAGTACTAGCTCCGATATTGCAGGTCCGGATCCATATCCGCAGGGGGAGAGTATTTTTATTGAAGGAGATGAAGAAGTGGTGCTACTGCCCGAAAACTCGGAAGTAAATAACGATCAAGCTGCTGATTTTGCACCACAACCAGCACCAACAGTCACTACTGCTGGTTCGGACCTTCCTCAATCAACAAGCTCTCCTAATCAAAGGTCCGAACATGAAGAAGAAGGTGCTTGTGAAGTGTCTACTCCCCTCCGAGTACTCAAAAGTCATCCTCCACAATAAATCATTGGAAGCTTGCATGAACGAGTCACTCGGTCCAGGTTTTGCGATCCAAACTCTCATGCTCATTCTGCTTTTGTTGCTTCTTTTGAACCCAAGGATATATCACACGCACTCACTAATGAATCTTGGATTAATGTCATGCAAGAAGAGTTAGAAATTTTGAAAGAAATAATGTTTGGAAACTTGTACCTCCACCTCAAGGTCACACATTAATTGGAACTAAATGGGTATTTAAAAATAAACAAAGTAAGGATGGGGTTGTGGTTAGGAATAAAGCTAGGTTGGTTGCTCAAGGTTTCACTCAAATTGAAGGTCTAGATTTTGATGAAACATTTGCTCCTGTTGCTAGATTAGAAGCTATAAGAATTTTAGTAGCATTAGCTGCATCTAAAGGTTTCAAGTTATATCAAATGGATGTTAAAAGTGCTTTTCTTAATGGCTACATAGAGGAGGAGGTTTATGTTAAGCAGCCACCGGGTTTTGAAAATCCAAATTTTCTTAATCATATTTACAAACTGTCCAAAGCCTTGTACGGTCTAAAACAAGCCCCTAGAGCATGGTATGATAGGTTAAAAACATTCTTACTTGAAAAGGGGTTTACCATGGGCAAGGTTGATAAAACTCTTTTTGTACTTAAGCATGGCAATGACTCATTATTCGTTCAAGTGTATGTGGATGATATTATCTTTGGTTGTGCTTCTCATGATCTCGTGTCCAAGTTTTCAGCTATGATGAGTTCAGAATTTAAGATGAGTATGATGGAAGAACTCACATACTTTTTGGGGCTGCAAATCAAGCAAACAAAAGAAGGAACTTTTGTGCATCAAACTAAGTATACAAAGGACCTTCTTAAGCGCTTCAACATGGACAAATGCAAGCCTCTTCGGACACCAATGGGAACAGCAACAACACTTGAACTTGACGAAGATGGTGACCCGGTCGATAAAAAGAAATACAGAAGTATGATTGGATCACTTCTGTATCTCACGGCGTCAAGACCGGATATACAATTCAGCGTATGTCTTTGTGCACGTTTTCAAGCTTCTCCACGTGCTTCACATCGCCAAGCCATCAAAAGGATTCTCAGGTACCTACATGGAACTCAAGAATTTGGCATTTTTCTTCCTTCTTCCTCAACCGTTTCTTTGAAAGCTTTTTCGGATGCTGATTTTGGGGGTTGTAGGATTGATAGGAAAAGTACTTCGGGTGCTTGTCATTTTCTTGGTAATTCACTTGTTGCTTGGTCCTCTAGAAAACAAAGTTCAGTTGCACAATCCACGACCGAATCTGAATATGTAGCTGCAGCTAGCGCTTGCTCACAAATTCTTTGGATTATTTAAACACTTAAGGACTATGGGGTTGATTTAGATAGTGTTCCACTATTTTATGATAACACTAGTGCAATTTGTGTTGCTAAAAACCCCGTGAAACACTCTAGAACTAAGCATATTGACATTAGGTATCACTTTCTTCGTGATAATGTTGAAAAAAGAAATATTGTGCTTCACCATGTCGATACCGAACAACAATTGGCTGATATTTTTACAAAACCTTTGGATTTCACTCGTTTTTGTTTCATTCGTAGTGAAATAGGGGTTATGCATCCTCATGGCTTAAATTGAGGGGGAGTTTTTGAAACTTTGAAAGTCTATGTGTGAATCTGAAACTAAAATAATATGAGCACAGTATTTCATACATATATGACTTTGTGATTCCTTTTACAGGCTGAAAGTTCTTACTACATTACTCATGTTATACATTTTGTAGTTTTTGCCATGACTAATAATTGGAATAATTACTTACACTAAATCTGGTCATGATCGAACTTTCTTGCTGTTTTGAACTTGTTGCGTGCTCACAAGTGCTTTTAATCATAAAAAAATTAATCAAGTGATCAGCTCACATGTTGAGTTTTCAAATAAAAAATTGAGAAAAGATCAAGAGAATATGCATGCATCGCACTTCTTCTTTTGAGATTGCTTATCATTGCACTAAGATATGAACTTGGAAGGAATTGTGTATGACTAAAACCATGTCCTTAAGCTTCTGATTGTCAAATGACATAGGCTTGGCTTGGTTGGTTAGAATAAGGCTGATGCGGCATATAATCTCTTGCAAATATCATATGATCAACTTTGTGCCTTAAATGATTATGAATAATAAAAATACAGCAACAAGTGTCATGTTTTCAGTTTTTGAAATAGTTGAGTAAGGGAGATCATGACTTGCTTAAACTGAAAAATACATTTGATCTCTAGCATGGCTTACACTACTTTATGTATCTAATTGATGTGATAGTGTAAGTAACCTGATAGTATGACTTGGATGAGCTTTATTTTGTATGTATATGTTATAATATGCTCATAACAATTAAAAATTTCTCTTTTGAACCTTGCTGAATACATTGTCAAAGGGGGAGAAATATGTATAAGGAGAGATTTTTTTTACACTTTGCATATGTTATACACTTTCTTCCTTCTATGATTTTAAAAAATGGGGAGAAATTAATAAAGGGGGAGAAATGAGTTTTCAAAGCTTTTCAAAACTTTTCATAAGCCAATGTTCGGATTGTAATTGGTGTTGCCAATGCATTCATCAAGGGGGAGATTGCGAGACCTATGTGTGCTGAATACATTGGCAATTAGGATAAAAATTAGCATTAACATTCAAAGTTTTGAATATTGCCAAAACATTCTTCTGTGGCAAGGTCCGACAAGTTCTTTGTTAGGTCCGCCAAGTGTTGGCAAGGTCCGGAGAGCTTCTGTGAGGTCCGGAGCTTGTTTTTAGGGAGCTCCCGTGAAGTTCAACTCGTAGAACTGCAGCGTCTTGTTTTTGCTTTTAACTCGCAATGTTTTAAACTTGCTTTATGGGAAGGTTTGCTTAGTATTAATTTGCTAAGTTTTTGGTGTGTTTTGGTGGTTATGGCTGTTATCATTCGATATGGTTTGCAACATGTTTATGTGACGTGCTCATGTAAGGTGTTGTGGTTTTCGAACTAACGTGAGTCAAGTCGAGGACTTGTGCTCGGAAGAATTGGTTGTTTATTCATGTGCAGGTTTTGCTTGAGTCCAAGACATGGCTGGTGACGGGATCCTTGGACTAGTCTCAGGGAGGAGATGAGGTTCCAACAACCAAGTTCGGGAGGAGCTGTGGTTGAGTTGATCGGGAGGTCGCGCAGCATGTTTGGATCAAGGGCAGTGCATATGAAGGTTGCGTGTACATCGTTGGAAGGTGTTTGCACGTGTGCAAGGAGTGCATGGACGTGGCAACATTGTTCCAAGGCGTGATGAAGAGAAGTGGATGTAAAGAATTGGTCGGAAAGGTCCAACCGGCTGGATTGCGAACTCAGGCTCAAATATGAAAGATTTGAGTTGGTTATGATAGGATTTTGTGCTAGGCACGAAGTTGAGTTGTTTTAGGAATGTTTAGGACGTTCCTAAGGTGTTTGTAAGTCTCACGATTGCTTCTATCTGCGAATAGGAGAGTCCTGAGCAGTTATGGTAAGTTAGGATACGAGTCCAATTAGGAGTAGGAGTCCTAGATTGGATTGCTTAGCCTGAGGGCTGGCTATAAAAGCAAGGGAGGCCAGAGCTCTCGTGGGTAGGGAACTTTGGGCTATTCCTCTGGTGTTTCTATTGAATAAATTTCATAGTTTCGAGGAGCTTTTGTGCCTTGTTCGTCCGACTTGTTTTTCGTCAAGTCTTTCTCGCCGAGTTTCTGGACAGACCGACGTTGCTTTGGTGTTTTGTTCATAACTCGAGTTTTACAGATCCGATTGGCGTGATTATTTTTGGGTTGTCTTCACAACTCAATTATATATCATCTGTGAAATTTTCACGAGCTTCGGATCTGTAGTTTTTGATATACACGAGTTTCTTTGCAGCGTTGCAGATCTGTTTTATATCGGGTAGAACAGATCTTCGTTTAATGTTTTGATCGTATCTCAAATTTTACTTCGTGTTTTCAAGTGATTCTTGTTGCATTAGATCCGTGACTTGATTCTCTACCTCTCTACTTGATTTTTCACGGTTGAACACGTTTGAAAACACTTGCACACACGGTTTCTTTTACCGATTGATTTTTTGCTGAGGGGTTTTTGTTGTTTCCGCTGCGAAAAGTTTTAATCTACCATTCACCCCCCCCCCCTCTGGTAGCTTTTCACGTGCTCTTAGATCCTACAACCTAGCCACTTCCTTACTTTGGTGAAGCTAGTAGGAAGCGTTCCCGCGCTGAACGACTTCTCTTCGGCGTAGTTAGGGTCGAGAGTGAGTAGATTGTCGAGTTTTAATTTTTGCTGCGTGTGTACAATATGTGTAAAAAATCTTATCGTGAGTAATAAAAGGGTTTCATTATGTTCTTAAGTTTCTTTTCGTGCATATTGTTGGGTGCTGCATCGAACGGCACCACCCAGTGCGATCCCCGGGCAAGACAGGTTTGGCCTTTTGTTTGCCCTCCCGCTGGCGGGAGGGTGCGCCGTCTTGGCGCGGCCGCTGCTGTTGCAGCTCACGGAAGCGCTCTGCAAGCTTCTTAATCTCACGTCAATCGCTAGCGCCTTGGCGGCTGGAGTTGTGCACTGGGCACCACTGACCGTCGTTGTTGGTAGACGACGGTCGTGGGCGCTTATCAGTGTGCTAGGTTCGGCCCCGCCCGGCCGCTGCTAGGGCGGCAGTGGGTGCCGCGGCCAGAGGCTTGCTCCTGCCTCCAGTCTTATTCCTCTTGCTGCTGCGTGGAGCAGCAACCTCTCAGGCACTCCCTGCCGCAGAGGCAGGTCGCGAGTGCCAGTCTCGGCCTTCCGACGCCCTGGCACATTTGTCGGCCAGGCTGAAGAGCTCGGAGACGTCTTGCACGTCGTGCGTGGCCAACTTCTTGAGCATCTTCTTGTCGCGAACCCTTTGCTGGAAGGCGACGACGATGGAAGCGTTGGAGATACAGGGGATGGTGTCCCTGATCTGGGAGAACCGCTGGATGAAGGATCGCAACGACTCCCCGTCACGCTGATGCACAGCGTGTAGGTCAAGCTTGGTGTCGGGGCGTGTGTAGGAACTTCCGAAGCACAACTCTTCCTGGGACGTGATGGATTCTTGGTGAAGGTTCATGAACCATGACCGGTCTGTGCAGGTCACAGACACGGGGAAGT
This sequence comes from Neostapfia colusana, assembly GCA_030760725.1. Classification (NCBI taxonomy): domain Eukaryota; kingdom Viridiplantae; phylum Streptophyta; class Magnoliopsida; order Poales; family Poaceae; genus Neostapfia; species Neostapfia colusana. The sequence goes on from JASWHV010000018.1 coordinate 9,447,025, forward strand.
AGTTGGCCATGACGACCTCATTCCCTCCTGCAGCTAGGATGGAGGTGGAGTAAATCTGCAGGAACTCGGCGGGGTTGACTGTCCCATCATATTTTTCTGGCAAATGGGGCCAGAACTTAGGTGGCCGGACCACCATACGAAGGTGTGGGGCGAGCTCCATGCAGCCCCCTACTTCCCTCAGAGAAGCAGGTGTAGGCGGAGCGCAACCCGCTGTTACGGCGCTCAGAGAGCAGTACTCTCCTTCGAGGTTGTGATGTCTCTCTCGGCGTCGTTCGATGGTGGTGCAACTATCTTCGCTTGCAAGGCGACGGTTCAGCTCGACCCTGAGGTCAGCTGTGGCCGTCGTGCGTGCAGCTGCTACCTCACGGGCCACCGTCAGCGTACGCGACTGGGCCAGCGAGGGTTCAACCAGCTGTCTCTTGTAGGCAGGAGAGTTCATGGCAGCAGCGACGAGATGGTCGACGTCGTGCCGTCACTGCTCTGTCGCCTCGGGGGTGGCACCCTCACCCGGAGGGTTGTGGAGCAGAGCGCGCGCTACGGCCAGCACGCTCTCTGAGCTCGGTCATGGCGGTGCTGTCGCCACCGCTGGAGCTGGAGTAGAGGGTCGCTGAGAGGAAGCGGCCGCTGGCGGTGTGAGCACCAACGGCACACCGACCGTATGATCACCGGCCTGTCCCGACCTAGGCACCGCGGGCGCAACAGGGACACCAGCGATCTGGTCGCCGGGTCGGTCGGATTTGGTGGTTGTGGTCGCCGCTGGTACACCGGTCGTCTGATCGCCAGCCTGGCCAGACCTGCCCGCTTTGGAGCGGGAGGTAGCCTCGTCGTCTCCCGTCTTGAGGCGACGGCGAGTTGGGAGAGAAGGCTTGCCATGGGATGTGATGTTCATCATGGTCGCGTGGAGAGCGCGGAAAGCCCCCCTAACTGTTGCACCAAATGTCGAAGTGCGTGAGCTGCAACACTCCTCCCGGCCTGCTACGAAAGTAGCCCACGAGGCTCTTTGATCGGAGGGGGATTGGCTCCCTACGCGACCTGGGCTCGAGGGAGCGGGTGAACACCAAAATTTATGTGGTTCAGGCTACCGGATCATAATATCGTACGTACACGGGAGTGCTTGTTTAACTGCTTGCTTGCGTGTGCTTGTGAGGGTGGAATTGGGCACTAACCAACCCCTTGTCGGATGGTCACCCCGGTCCTTTTATAGTACAAGGCTGGGGTGATTACAATGTGGCTTGGGCACCGACAGGTGACCCCGAAGCTATGTGAACCCTATACATGATCTAGGGCTTTGTTATCTGAGTAGAGTAGTTGGCGGGGGAGTTAAGTCCCACCGCCTGGCGCGCTGAGCGCCCTTGTCCGTGTGTTAGGTGATGATGAAGACGTCGTATTATTGCCACATCTTCTCGTCCTGCTTGGGCGGATTCGTGCCGTTGGGCGGCACTGTACCGCTGTCACGCCTCGCCGTCTCGTCTTGTCACCGTAATGGCAATCAGGCAGGGGACGGAGGCGTGTGTGGTGCGCCATGCTTCTGGGGAATGCCCGAGCCTTGAATGTGAAGCCTGACAGCACACTTTCTCCTTGACTTCGTCGACCCACGGCCCACGATGGATCACGGGGCACATGGCGGCTTCGGAGCTCTTATGGACAGGTTTGGAGTCAGGAGACACGTGGCAGCTCTTGACCTCACCTCGGCGGAGAGGTACGGGTCGGAGCCTAGGGCACGTGTCAGCTCTGAAGCCATCCTCAGCAGGGAGGTGGCTCTGAGCCAAGAGACACGTGACAGCCTCGGAATTCACCTCAGCGGGGAGGCTCGGACCGGAGCCCAGGGCACGTGTTAGCTCCGGAGCCGTCCTCAGCAGGGAGGTGGCTCCAATCCAAGAGACACGTGGCATCCCCGAACCTCACCTCATCGGGGAGGCCCGGACTGGAGCCCAGGGCACGTGTCAGCTCCGGAGCTGTCCTCAGTAGGGAGGTGGCTAGCCAAGAGACACGTGGCAGCCCCGGACCTCACCTCAGCAGGGAGGCTCGGACCGGAGCCCAGGGCACGTGTTAGCTCTGGAGCCGTCCTCAGCCGGGAGGTGGCTCTGAGCCAAGAGACACGTGGCATCCCCGGACCTCACCTCAGCGGGGAGGCTCGAACCTGAGCCCAGGGCACGTGTCAGCTCCGGAGTCGTCCTCATCAGGGAGGTGGCTCCGAGCTAAGAGACACGTGGCAGCCCCGGACCTCACCTCAGCGGAGAGGCTTGGACTGGAGCCCAGGGCACGTGTCAGCTCCGGAGCCGTACTCAACAGGGAGGTGGCTCCAAACCAAGAGACACGTGGTAGCCCCGGACCTCACCTCAGCGGGGAGGCTCGGACCGGAGCCCAAGGCACGTATCAGCTCCGGAGCCGTCCTCAGCAGGGAGGTGGCTCTGAGCCAAGAGACACGTGGCAGCTCCGGACCTCACCTCAACGGGGAGGCTCAGACCGGAGCCAGGGCACGTGTCGGCTCCGGAACTCAAGCGCACGTGGCAGCCCCAGAGCTGGCCTCAGGGCCGAGGGCACGTGGCTATGCCAGGGCCCGCCTCAGCAGGGAAACGGGGCCTAGGTCGTATTTTACCCTCTACGTGGGGGTACCCGGTCTGCAGGGTACCGACAATCTCATCCAAATCCGGGTTGTGCATTGCCATAGCAAATTGCAACTCATCGAAATCAGTGATATATTCCTCCAAAGATCCTTGCTGCCTCAAGTGTAAGAGATCATAGATAGCCATCGGATACTCATAAGAGCCAAATTTGTCTTTCACCGCTCTAGCAAATTGAGGCCAACTGCCCATTCCCGCGGTCATCTTCTGGACCTGCAACCACCTGGACATAGTGCCTTCCATGTGTTGTGAAGTTGCACGCACCCATAAGGATTCATGCACCCCCAAAAATTGTCAAATAATCCATGCACTTCTCCAACCAAACTATGGAATTCTCACAATTGAACTTTGGGAATGATAACTTCAAAAGGGACTTGTCACCGCCTCGTCCTGCATCAGCCCGTGGTCTGGCATGATCAGGCACTACTTCTCGGCCTCCTCGCGCCCTGCTAGAGAGAGGTGGATCAAGCAAATTTCCCTTACCTCCCATCATCCCCGGGTCCAAGTTTCTTCGATCGCTTGGTGGAGACACTTCATCGGATACCCTATCCATCTCCTCTGCTATCCTCTCCAGCGTTAGCGCGGCCAATCGCTTCCCCGTTTCATGTCTCATTCCTTGCCCGCCTGCTCTGCCAACGTCGCCACTAGAGCTTGTTGCACCAAGAGTTTCCGCTGCACCCTGTTGACATCGTCGATCCGCCTATAGATGTTGTCGAGCTTGGCAAAGATCTTCTCCCACCGATCCCCTTCTGATCGCATCGCCGCCGCCATCGCGTCTAGAAGGAATCGTGTATGTGCGGAGGGCTTCACGGGAGCCGTCACGACGCTCCCCAAACTGAGCCAACTGTGGACGGATTTACGGGAGAGTGGATTCAACGAAGCTCGCTTCGCCCGCTCTCAACCAACGGCCGCCCGGGATTTTACGGCTCCAAATCGAGGGAATCTCGGTCATGACGAATTTGCCCACCCGCCGAGGACTAACCAAATCTGATTACCAACTGTGATCACCCGTGGCTGCCGAGTCGCTAACTCGAGGCGTGGGTGGATCCGAAGCCGCCAACGAGCACTCAGGCGATGGCTTGAGGGGTGGAGAAGGAGACGGATAGGAGGAAATAGAAGGAGGAGGCAAATGATATTTTTTGTTTCGAGTGTCTGCAGGGAGCAGTTCTCTTTACATATTGTCCAAGGTCTGCCCTTAGGCCACATACTCCACTTAGGTGTTAACCCAACATTACAAGTAATAAGGGACTAAACATAATTAATAAACTACTAGGCAGATGGCGATGCCTCCGGTGTGACAACTGGCTTGGCAGCTCGTCGATGGCACTGTTCGGGCGCGTCCGTGCGGACCTCGTCGGGAGGTGGAGCGCAACATCCCCGAGGAACCCGGCGGTGATAGCCAACGTTGTTCGGTTCCTACACTGAGTCCACCTGTATCGTCAGGGTGAGCAAAAATAATCGAAACTATACATCAAAACTGAACTAGCCGTGACCGAAACCGTTCAATCCGAACAAATTTCGCTCGTCAAATTGCAAAAACCATTTTTTTCAATTTTGGTTTTAAATCTCGCTTAACTAGGTTAACCGAATTAGGCCTAATAACACACTCAATCTAGCCCAAACCAACATGAAACTCTAACCACCTGGCAATCCTAACCTCGACTACGCCCGACTGACACACACCACCCGCTCGCCCCCGACTGCGCCGCCCCACCCATCCCAGACAGCCACTGCCTCGCCCCCCGACTGTGCCAACACGCACCGCCCCCACCCTAACGCTGCCCGACCTCGCATGCCGCTCCAGCCATCGACGCTCTCCCCAGCCGCGCACGCCCATCTAGCCACTGACGCTCCCCGACTACGGTGCCCCCGCTCTACCCGGCAGCAACGCCATCCTGGTCGCGTGTGCCCTCAACTGCCGATGCATGTCGCCCCGCGACCACTGTTCCTCTCTGCCCCGCGGCCACGGACGTGCACCGTCGCGGAGTCGCGTCCGCGACAGCCATGACGCCCCGGCCCCGACGCGCGCCGCCACACAGTTGCGTCCATCGGCCCACGTCGTCCCGGCACCGACGTGCGTGACCACACATCCATGTTCGCTGGCCCACGACCCACCTCCAAGATCCTGTTTTTTGATTTAATTGAAAACCGAACTGAAGTCTTCAGTTGACTGAAGAGTCGGTTTTTCTTCTTTGTGCCATTATTTCGGTTTCTGAATTTTGATAACCGAACTCTAAAAAAACTAGAAAATTGAACCAATCGGTTTTGGTTAACCGGTCACCCACCTTGCGGCGTCCATCTCGTCTGTCGGCACCCGACCACAAACTTCATCGCTGGTGTGCTACTAGGTGTGGAGTGTGGACATAAAGATCGGAATTAAAAAATTGAAACCGAAACAGTCTGAGACTGAAACTGAAAATAATGTAATATTAAGATAAACCTAAATAATGGATATATATAAATTTTAGATTTGTAGGTCACCCTTATGTACCTAAATACCTGAACAGTCAGTTTTTTATTATCAAGTTAAAATTGTGGTCTACGAACTATGAACAATTTAAATTTTGATATTATATTTGTGAGTTGTGGTATGTGGGATCATTGGATCAAATCTTTATTTATGATACATCATTAGTAATTTTATAATTTATTGGCCCGTGAGATTAAATTTATGAATGATATTGGACCTACGGTGATTGTTGAGAATATTAGATAAATATAATGTAAAAGTCAGATATTTCGGATAAAACTGAAAATCAAACTGAAATTTAGACATTAAAAATGTTCAAATAGCTAGGGTGTGTTTGCCGAGAAAAAACATTTTAGTTTATAGGTTATCAGTTGAAATGGTGCCTTGCAACAAAAAAACAGAACGTTTCTATAGTGGATCTATGAGAAACTATTTATATTTTTGTCCTACGTGTGTGAAAGGGACGGAAGGGTGTTTCACACCCTGAAACACTTCATGTTATTGTATATACCATCTAGTTTCATTATTAATAAAGTGATTTACCACCGGTCGTCTTTATCCTCACCTTTTCGTTGTCACCGCGCAATAGAGATTTATCCGTATATGTGGATGATGGCATATAAAGACACTTATAAATAATATGTATTATAAGATTTATTATATGTTAGACTATGGTAAAAATGAAATAGTACAATGGATCCGGCAATCATTCTTCTCTCTATTCTGAAACTAACAGAAAACTTAATCAAACGCATTCTAAAGTGATTTTGTTTGATGTTAAAAAACTATTTTTGTGTTGAAACTTAAATATTTATAATTCTCAGATAATATAAAACCGTACCAAACGGGGACTAATATTTTTACAACAATTTGAATTCAATTTTTTTAAAAATACCGAAATATCTGAACCCAAACTAGCCGGTAGACCAAGCCCAGCTCTAGGGTCACCCGCTGCTCGTCAGCTCGGGGCCGCCCTTCGCCACCGACCTGTTCAAAGTCAAGACCTTCAACGGCTTCACGCCGTCGATGAAGACGCAGCTTGTCATCTCCACCGTGCTGATGACGGTCGCTGCGCTCCTCATCACCTTCGCCGCGCTTCCAGCCAGTTTCACCATGCTCGGAGCCTCGGACTCTTGCAGGACCGGTGCGGTGACCAACGTGATCTTCGGACTCGCTACAGGTCCGTCATCGTGCCAGTTTTTTTTTCGAATGAGTCAGGTGTTATACCATTTCACTAAAGAAAGATAGTGAATGTATTTACAAAACAGTTAGTAGCAGATAGCGTGATACAGATAGTGTATGTTGACTGCAAGCGATTTCTGCAAGAAAATGAACATAAAAAGTTTACGTATAAAGAAAGAAAAAATAAAATAGTATGTGCCTGATCTCCTGCTTATCACTTATTTGGACACATGGATGATCTCGCTATGTTGTACTCTCTTCGTTTTGAATTATTTAACGCCGGTTAGTTGAAGCTCATGGCCGTCTGAGTCGCTCGTGTTTGCACCGTTCTTCGCCACCCATGGGAGGCCTGATGTTCAGGTAGACCGAGGAACAGGAGCCCTGTATCGCATACAATTATGGTTGCATTTAGCAAGTGATGGGAAGGGAAAGACAGAGTTGCACTATTAGATTTTTCAGTCCATTTTAATTGGCTCGTCATGAAAGCTGACTTCAACAGGCAATGCTGTTGTACTAGGACATGAAGTTCTGAAAACATGATTCTATAACCGAAATTTCACACGCGCAACTACGTCGTCAGGTGTCGTCCAAACATGGTTCATCTTCCAAGCGTACATAAAGATACTGCAATAATTGATCCAGCCAAAAGGAAACAGCGTTTGTAGACAACTCGAGATTCCTGAAGGTTAACCTACAGTTATAATACTGACCAATCCACCAGGATGGCATCTTTCACCAGATCAAACTCTCTCCTCGAGGAGAAAGATATAAATATGACTGTCACACAATGCACGAGCTACAACTAGACAACCAGGATAACCCCGAGCACCACATAACTCAGATGCCTTTTGAAATGTTGCCTTACTACAGACCTAAAATAAACAAGCACGTCTCGAGGAAAAATACATTCTACATAAATTATTCTATCACTTGAATGGATTATTTATCCAAGACCAAGATAGTGTTGCCCAGCAAAATCATGAATCAACATATTACAATTGCATACAGTAAGTTAGAACAAACTCTTGCGAAACGCTGCTCACCGAAAGCTATCCTTTTCTACGTGTTTTACAGACGTAACATCTTTTTCAGTGATGTAAAGAGATAATGGCAAAAAGGGCAGATATTCACGGCTCCTCCAGAAGCTCATAAACAGATACAATAAGCTAGCGCAGCAGCAAGAGCGAGCCCATTCAATGCTGAAGCAACAGACATTCCAATTCTCAGTTTGTTCATCTTGTGGAAAGTAAACCTTACAGGCTCACACAAGTCATAGATGGAACTTTACGACATAAAGTAAGCCTGACTTATATCACCTCCAAATCATGCTTCCAGCTTGTTAGAAAACGCGCCATTTGGAGTTAAAATACATCCCGACTTTAGAGTCCTATCTGTCGACAAGCACTGATGGATTGGGTACAGAGACTAACCAGTTGTGTACGAGTTATCTCACTGAATAAGGCTCTGAGTCGCTTGTTTTTGTGGTGGTATTTACAGCACTCTCAGTAGGCATACTGCTCGCATCATTTATACAATCACCTCCAGTTTGCCGAGGAGTTTGTGTGTTCTCTGGGGAACGTTGATGTTCCTCAGAATTTGTGCCATTGGCTTCAGTACTCTGTGTACTTGAGCTAGGTGAGAGTGGGGCATGCTTGTTCTCTAAATCCGTGTGTTTGCTACCCATACTAGTGACAGCGGCAATTTTGGCACAAGTAATTCTGGTTTCTATCTTTTGTCTCTTGCGAACCTCTCCGTCTGCATGTTTGCCATCCATTGAGTTCACTACCTTTCGCTTCACTGCAGATATTTTTAAGGGCTCATCATCTTCTGAGGTCCTATCAGGCTCCTTCGGCGGAGGATTGAAATCTTCATCATCATCATCATCATAATCTACAAGTCCAGCTGATTTAGATCTGGAAAGATGGGGGTCAAAAGATTGAGACCTGAAAGGGCAAAGATTCAAATAATTACTTTGAGCATGATATAAGCAAATTAAAAAAAGCTACGGAGTATAAAACAAGCATATACTTCATTAGAGCACTGTGGGAGCTCAAACTCATATCATTTTGTATATGAAGACAATACCTGTCATCACCTTCACTTCTGTTAGCTGCCTTAGCTTTACTATGTTGGTTCTGTGCATGTTTAGCACGCTGGCCAGTGCCTGAATCTTCTTCGTCACTACAAAGAACAAGATTTCATGTCACTTGCAAATTCACAGTACAAATTTTGAATGTATGCACCTCTAGTGGACAAGATCGCTATAATAAAGAAAAACACAAACCTGTCTTCATTGAAATAGTCTTCCTCTTCCTTCTCAAGGCCTCTTTCTTCTGCCTTCTTTCTTGTGTCAGGCACACTACCACTTAACCTTGTATCAACACTCTCCAAGTACTTACCAAAAGAAGAACAAAATAGAGGCCATCTCATTTAGTAACACTAACGGCAAATAATAAGCAGAAATTAAGATTGTATGTTAGCAGTATAAATAATATTATATAGTCATTACAAGGCTCAGCTAAAAAAGCATGTAACAACCTGTTGATACTTGAGTTTGAAAGCCTGAATGCTCCCAAAGTGTTCAAACTTTGCAAGTAGATTCCAGAAAGACTCAACAACATAAATGACCAGGGATTTTAAATTTTCCTGCAGTAAGTATATCCATGAGCAAGACGGAACTCATACTAGTAACCAAGGAAGAGCCATATTTCATTAAACTAGTCATTCTAGGCATGTACCTTACGTATGTATTCCAATAACTCGAGTACTCCAGAGTGTACCATGTTGTATCTATTCCCGTTTTCAACAAAGGCATCAATTATCGGTTTCAACAAGTTGAACTTGACAACATGACGTCTAAGATGTCCGTCCTACAAAACATATAAATATCAGCTGGGACTTGGTGATTTTTGCTTAATCTATCGGTTGTAATGGGCATGAGTTTGCTAGCCATCTCTTTCTGGTACTAGTCCAGCGGATAAAGTTATCAAATAATATAAAATAGTGCGATCTGGTTTAAATCTGGCTAAGAAGGCATGAGCAGAATAGCTGGTATACTGAATATACTACATAGAAGCAGTTTTGTGCAGGAAACAGTTATGCATAAAGGGAAAATGCGAAAACCGGAAAATAGTGTCGCCATAGATTGAGAATATTTAACAGGACATAGTAAAACTGTAAGCCATTAGATAGGTCAGACTAATGGTACATTGAGCAATATTCAGATAAAACTGAGATTTTGTCAAAAACTATAAGACAAGGATTGGTCTAGGAAACTAAGCATGAGCAACTGAATACTATAATGTCAGTGTCTTTACACCACCTGGTATTGTGCCAGTGATGGATGACTCATAGAAACATCAAGCTTCAGATAATTTGTAAAAAATGCTTCTAAATATAATAGCAAGATTAAATAGGGCCTTACATTTCTGGATATAATAGTACGCATAAACCTAACAGCGGTCACGACCAAAAACCTCTCCCTCCGTCTAATCAACATAAGGATTTTCTCAATAGCATTGTTCATAAGGAAGTTGCACCTACAAGATTATATGATGAAAATTTGAGCATAAGTAAAAAAAGAAGAGTCTAATGGTAAAACAGCAGAAGTTTGCATGGAGCAGTACTTGATTCTGTAGGGATGGTGAACAACACAAAAGCACAGCAATTCACAAACATTTAACAAAATCTCAGGCTTGATTTGGTGCATTTCAGTATTTCTACCAACAGCAACTGAGTTAGATGTTCGAGAAAAAGTCCTTGGAGGACAAGAGGATGCTATTACATCAACCAAATAGTCAAGATGCTTCTCGTAGAAAATCTCAATAACGACGTCTCTCTGCAGCAGTGGAAAAGAAAAGTTAATAACTACAGTTGAATCTGATCTGAAAGAGGTAAAATTTCACATATTTTGGAACTGACTTTTACACAATGAGATGTGGTAAAAGGGACATGATCGACCAGAGTAGTAAGATACCATTCTGAAATATAAAGAAAATAATGGCAAAGAATACATACAAAAGGGCAGGTCGCATTGTGGCAGAGATGATAAATTCTTTGCCTAGATAAGAAACAACAACAAAGCCTTTGTCTCAAGCACGTTGAGGTAGGCTAGATATAAAACCCAAACTGGATTTCATATCCATAGGAATGGCTGATTTTGATGCTGGCTCACCAAGCCTATCACAACCCTCCTCCTTTATGCGGGCTTGGCACCGGCTATACCTAGAAAGGCACAGGCGGAGTCAGGCTGCCTAGATAAGAAACAGTCTAAGATTAATGTTTCTTGGTCAGGCAGCAGTATCACTAACTAAAACAATCAACATATTTCCTTTTATGAAGAAAGACAACAGCAGTATCACCAAGGTGCAACTGCACCCTCTTCTCAACCACAGCCATCATGATGGTACAGTAGAGGAGTAATTAAAGAGTACAAAACAATATAAATGAAGCCCAAATTTGTAAGATTGAATCAAGGTGCAACTGCACCCTCATTCTCAACCACAACCATCAAAGAAGACTAAATTTAACTTTGAACATGTTCTGTGAAAAAGATAACTTACATGTGCTCCAGGCACGGTGAAAGAATCCATCAGTATGCGCAGGATTTCTAGAAACTGACAATGCATTTCCTCACCAAAGTCAGTAACCATGCCTTTAACCTGAAAAGTGTAGTGATTGTGAGCAACTGAGCATACATTTCATATGATACTATGATAGTTATAGTCATACCGGCATTAAAATTTATATTTTGCATTGGAGTCAAAAGAGGAAATATGCCTAGGGAAGAGGTTAACATAATGGTGACTTCAGAAACAAAAATCGTAGAATTGGCCATCGTACAAGTTACAATATACGATCAGTTACAACCAAGTATAAAGTAATTCCCAGTGTGCAAATAACAATAAAAACAGTAAGTTGTGCTACCTCCATTTCAAAATCTAAGAAGCAGTGGCCTAGTACAATCTTCAAAACCAAACTTTGACTGTAATAACTAGAAAAGTACTTTAACATTTATACGTTGTTTAAAAAAGAGGTGAGCAGTGCCCCAACGCTTCATTTTCGTGAAAGCAGCCATATTAAGCAAAAGGTGTTGAATAATGATTTCACTTGTGCGTTATGCAAAAAATGTGCAGAAGAAACAACGATGCATCTATTTTTCAAATGTGCATTTGCAGTTCAAATATGGAAATGGATTGGTATTAATTGGAACCTTCGGCTACCTTTCTTTGATATGATCGAACAGGCTAAGATGGAATTCAAGAGTATATTCTTTATGGAAAGTATGATTATCGGTTGTTGGGTTATCTGGCTTCAAAGGAACAACAAAAATTTTAATATATAAATCCCAACCTCAATGACTGTTGGTATATGTTTAAGGAATGTAGATTACAAGCCTTTAGATTTAGAGAAGATCAAAAAATATCCTAGGAATGCTGGATTGACGATCTTTTGTAATTCAAATTAAAACTGGCTATATTGCCACCATGTACAGTTTTATCTTTTAATATTTAACAGTAGAGTCTTCCTGCTGTTTTCTTGTTCAAAAAAAAGTAAGCAGTTGAACGCTTAAGCGTTCGAAAGCACGTTTTTGTCTTTTTTGCTGCTTATCTCACTTATTGAAGTATTCATCATTATCAAATTTAAATTTGCAGTAGCCCGATGCACGGGGTTCAAGTCCTGGAAACAGCCTCAGCGCAGGAAGCTACATGCACCGGGCTGCCCTTTCTTTTTTTTGCAGTAGCCAGATGCACATAGCTCCCGCTTGTGCAGGGTCCGGGAAAGGGTCCGACCCACTCAGTTTTCTTTGTATGCAGTCTTTTCCTACGTTTCTGCAAGATTATGTTTCCAGTACTTGAACCCGTGGCCTCATCAAAAGCAGTGGCTTTACAACTGAGCTAGGACTCCCCTTCTAAAAATTAACATTATAATAAAATATATAGAGAGTTGACTCCGCTTTTTGCGAAACGCCTAGACGGAGCTCCTCCGCTCGCTTTTCTGATTTTCTCTATTTTTCAAACATTGCATTTATATAAACAATGGTGCCATTTTCTAAGGACAACCAACATGTTACAACATTAATTGTTAGTCAAAGATTACAGGGGCTGAATTTTGAAATGCATGCTCCCACACATTTTGAAGGAGGGGGGGTACTAACCCTAACTTTCTAAATAACTCCCATGCTGTCGTTATTTCTTGTTTCTAATGTATGGCATAGGACATGCAAAGTTTGCACTTTCCTTTAGCAAAACCGTGATGATTGCAAATACTAAAAATGCTACAAAAGGGGGAACAACATTACCAGATGAAAAGCATGCACTTAATTGGCTTGGTAGACAAATTTGCTGACTTACCAGAAGTGCAAGAAGAGAATTTCCTTCTTGCTGGACAATATATGACCTCAATAGATTAGGATCCTGATTAAGAAAAAGTATAAGGATATCTGTCCTGCATTCATCAAAGAAAGTAGTCAGAAATAGAATAGAATGCGGTCTACCAACATACAACTGAGTAATTTAACACTCTTTGGTAAGTACCCAGCTGAAACAATTTTTCTATCTTGACTCTGCAACACATCAGAAATTATTTCAAAGACACCTTCACCAGAAAGATCCCTGAAAAAAAAAAGTAAATTAGCTCATACCCCTCTAATAACAAACAGAGCTTCACAGTTATGTAAAAAACAGTAGCAGATACGTGATCCATTGTAGATTGGATCAATTTTATGCATTCTATTAGAGGGCATGACCATATTATGCAGGACGAGACAAGGTTACAGGCAAGAAAAATATGAAAAATCTGAATGATGAGTTGATGACCCCCTATATACCTAGTAGGCTAGCACATGATATGATATATCCTTAGGAAGCCAGAAGATAAATGATAGCAAGGCAAAGCATAGGACTGCCAGGCAGTGAAAACAATGGCACCACCACCACAGGAAGTCAGGAACACCGGTATCATAGGCTCTAATTCAAAAGAAGACAGGACAAGATGGTCAAACACAAACAGCTACATTGCAGTGGAAGTACATTGCTTAGAAGGGTGATAAACCAACGAGTTAAAAAAACGAGCACCATTAAATGCAGTAAGATGCTTACACTCCATAAAGCATATTACGTAGCATTTTTTAACCAACAATAGTCTTAAGTTTCACTCAAGTTTCCTGGGAGTATTGATATGTTATTTTACCTAGACTAGAGAATGGCTGTCAGGCACAGAAAGCTTCAGAGTTATCATTATAACCCTACTGAATATGCTTATAATTTACCCGCAAAAAAAAAGAATAGGCTTGTAATTACATGTATGCACCTCAACACACAAAAACAGGTAGAGTTGTCCTCTCACCCGTGTGGACGCCTGACTCAAATTCCATCTGATCCTTGTACTGTGTTGGCCTCACACACACTCTCCCATCCTCCTAACAAATCGGATGCACTAAACTATTGACAAGGGCCAGGCCTTCCTCTCACCAGTTCCCACCCCATGCTGCTGCTTCTCAAACCTACCATTCCCTTATTCTCATGATGTGCCTCTACCCCCAAATCCAGGGGAAGTTGCGAGGAAAAAAATAGGGCAGGCAAGGTTCTCCTTGTCAGCCTCGTTGCTGCTCAGACAGAGCCCACCTGTGGCAAAAAGAGGGCCTGGTGGCACATGCAAAACTGCCTGCGCAAACAGCATACAGGCTCATCAAAATAGTTGGTGGCAGTTTTTGCTGCTGGGAAAAGTCTGAATGGAAGATGGATGTTTTGCTTTTGTGAAGGCAGGACTCACAGATTTAGGTTTTTTATGCTCCCGTTACATCGACCTATTCATTTGGAAATTGGAACATGGTTCTGTGTGGGTTATGGGTGATTACAGATTAGAGCTATTATAGTGTTGAGTCCACCCAATGTAGTCTCTGTTTTTTTATTGATGACATTAGGTCCTAAAAACATCAATAAAAAACGTAGGGAGTAAGCCAGGAGCAAGCCAGCCAAAAATTCGGGCAAGGTTGCACTGGAACTGCTAGTGTATGCTTGCGCCCTCAACTGCAACTATACTGGGGCACTTGTTGCCTAAAGTGTAGCAAAAGCTCATGGCATACAGGTACCTTTAGCTAAAGAAAATAGTATACACGGGGGCAACATCAGGCCAGAAATAGCGAAATACATTGGTTTGACACTATTTGATTAAGAAATTAGCTTCAACAGATACAATACAGTGCCCATGGGATCTTTTAAGCTGTATGATGCTATGTGTGTGAAACTGTGAATACCAGAAGTTCAACCAGGCCAAATTCAGCTGACCAACTTCTTTTGGTATTTCAATAATTCCATGACTACCATATCCCAGCCCCCCTCCCTGCAAATCCCCTTCTAATACGATTCCCAAGGAGGCAACAATTCCATAAGTAGCCAACCAAAAGAGGTCCTAACAAGGTTTCTTGTTTTTAGTAATAGATGTGACCTATAGCCACAGGTTAAATCCCATTGTTTGGGAAATTGGGTTATGCCTATGCAATCTAGCCAGAGGGCACAGTAGAAAGGAAAAGGAATGAAATTGATAGAGGACCTACCGAAATAGCCGCAACTGCTGAACAAGTGGTAAACTCTTACTAAGAGTGCAAAATTCATGCAAGAACAGTACCTGCAAATACCAGAATTTTGTTATCATTGTCCCTAAACAGATTCAAAACAATTAAGACTTGCATTTTCAATCCAATTCCAGATTCCAGTAATTGCAGCAGATGGCAGTTAAAACTAGCTTGTGACATAGTATCCAAACATAAAGGCAAGAGAGCACATGTGACAACAGATGCAGGTGACGAGGTTTTGAAAGATGCCAACATGTGATACCCATATATAAATGCCTGAGAGATATCTCCAAAAATTTGTATGCATTGATCCAAATTACACAGACAATTAGAAACCGCTTTTAACAGCCTAAAATCCCTACAGAGGATAATTAGACTTGGCTGATTAACAAATTAAGCAAATCATAATGTCTCAATAACTTGTCCAGCAAATCTTGAGCGAGGTCCAGCTCATTCAGCTACTAAATCAACACAAATCATGAAGGCAGTCCAAGTTTCAGAATATTATCATGTGCATCTTCATTAATAACAGTTATAGATCAGAATCATCTCTAAATATCCCAAGGAGAAAATACTGACAGTCACTACCTGTTATGGTGTGGGTCCTACTAGCCTGGGGCTACCAGATTAGAAATAATCCATTAGTTAGTTGGGAATAACTGTTCATGCAGATTCTTGTCAAATCAGTTTAGGAAATAATTACTAATTAGGAGTCCTATTGGGATTGGATTGTAAAGATCCAGACTATTTAAGTGCCAGCAATTGATTGAATAAAAACCAAGCAAGAGAATAGATCCTAAATACTACTCAGAGCCTCCAAGGGAAGGTGAGTTAGTATATCTATCTTGCTAATTATACCCCCTATAATCCCAGCCATAACACTACCATTATTGAATTATCTAACTCACTTTAATTTTGCCACTGTAAGGAGTTCTCTAATAAAGAATTAAAGACATCAGCTCATCGTTATCAAGAAAAAGAATAGTCTCACCAATTCTCGTTTGGACTCCATAGAAACATCCAATGATCTCATCTTAGCAAATAGTTCTCTGATAAATAGAGTATCATCCTTTAACAAGGAAATAACCTGCAACAAGATCAATATATCATAAGTGACAAGAGTTAGGAAAATTATAACAAATAACAATACCAACACAGCAACACTAGGGGAGGGCCGAGACACTAACTGATGCATTATTCGTGTGTATCATTGTGTTGAGGCTTGTGAGAGTGGCATCATCCAATACTCGGGGTAATATAACATCCTGGAATGCCGAAAGAAAAGGTCAAGTGGAAGACCAGACTAAATAACAATACTATGGGCTATATACCAACAACAACAACAACAAAGCCTTTGTCTCAAGCACATTGAGGTAGGCTAGATATGAAACCCAGACTGGGTTTCATATCCATAGGAATGGCTGGTTTTGATGCTGGCTCGCCAAGCCTATCACAACCCCCCTCCTTTACTATGGGTTATATACCAATAGGGTAAAAAAAAGTTAACCAACAATACCATGGATATACTGACCTTAAGGTAACCTATTCTGTAAGTTTGATGTTAAAAAAAGTTAACCAACAATACCATGGATATACTGACCTTAAGGTAACCTATTCTGTAAGTTTGATGTATCCTCGAAACCACAGAAACATTTTTAATAGGAATTGCCTGTTGGAGAAACATAGTGTACATTAAATAACCAGTTCCAGAATCAGGATAGCATGTGCAACAGAAATCCGATTACCTCTTTAAAAACTACATGATCCTTTAGAAAAGAACGATGCTTTTGTGGTCTTGGAACCTCTGGGTCATCTGTACAGAGTATGTCAAGTTAGAAAGGGACGCTCAGGCGCTCCAGTGTAATCAGATGATACCTAACTGCCTGCTCTGATAAGAAGATATAATGAAGAAGAAACAAAGGGGAGAACATACATTCAAGGGCACCTATTATGTCAAAAATAAACTCATCGGAGAAAATCTTGTCAAAGATTGATTGACTGTTCAGCAATACTGCAGATTAAAGCAATAGTAAGTAACAGCCTAAAGAATCCAGCAAGCGCACTTTGATACATATATGTACTTACTGATTCCCTTGACTAATTTGAAAATCATGTGAAGGTCATCAACGTATCTAAATCCTCGCACATTCTGAAAATGTCCACTAGCTTTGGAAAAAATTCATGCTGCAAGAATTCACAAGTAATTCAATGATTGGTGTAAGATGAGAGTGATCATATCCAAAAAAAAACAGGCCAGCGCCACATTTCTAAGAATTTTGGTGTTATGTTGCTTCTCGTAAGTTAGATGTCTAGTCCACAGGAAAACAGCAAAAAAGCCAGGAATGGACTTTTCAGAAGAAAACACGACCTCCAAGGCTCCATCAATAAATACAAGGATTCCTAGATTCGGTAATACACAGCATACAGTACAATATGTGCACTAATGCACTATGAGTGATGTTTCAACAGAGAAACAATTGAGTGTTATTATAGTACAGGCAGTATCCCTTAGAAAGTCACTTATCAGAAAGAAAGAAAGAAGAGAGAGAGAAGAAAGAGAGAGAGAAGAGAGAAAGAGAGAAAGAGAGAAAGATGAGGAAGAGAGAGAAGAGAGAGAGAAGGAAAGAAGGAAGAAGAAGAAAGAAGAAAGAAAGAAAGAAAGAAAGAAAGAAGAAGAAGAAAGAAGAAGAAAGAAAGAAGAAGAAGAAGAAAGAAAGAAAGAAAGAAAGAAGAAGAAAGAAAGAAAGAGAAAGAAAGAAAGAAAGAAAGAAAGAAAAGAAAGAAAGAAAGAAAAGAAAGAAAGAAAGAAAGAAAAAGAAAAGAAAGAAAGAAAGAAAGAAAGAAAGAAAGAAAGAAAGAAAGAAGAAAGAAAGAAAGAAAGAAAGAAAGAAAGAAAGAAAGAAAGAAAGAAAGAAAAGAAAGAAAGAAAGAAAGAAAGAAAGAAAGAAGAAAGAAAAGAGAAGAAAATAAAAGAAAAAATAAGTGATTTTTCTCATTAATTGGGAACAGAAAGGTGATCCCTCTAAGGGATCTAATCAGCTGAAAAACATTGATCCCAGCCTACAACCGATACATGAGTTGCAAGTCTGTGTTTGATTTCAATGACTAAACACAGTTCCTTTCTCACACAAGAATTAGCACAAAGTTGACATCAAAGGAGAAAAAATATGTATGTGAGACCATGTCATGGCGAAGTTTAGATGACTTACATCTTGAGTTATCAACTCTGCCACATGGATCTGATCTGTAATACCACCCTCCAATATGGTCTGCAGATTTTGATCATCAGTTACAGTTCAAACTTCTAATGTGTGAAGCACCCAAGCTACAAAGCACATGTGCTAATTCCCAATTTACTATTTATGTCAAACACCGAATTACTATGGCACTTCTTGTGACTGCTGAGACCTCTCATAGCAAAAAGGTATCAAATCTAAGAAACATATGTTTGAAATTGGTAAATGGTTCTGGAAACTGTTTCATACGATCTTCCCTTGCCCTTTACCCTCTAAACATCTATCCCTATGAACTAGGTAGGGATTTGGGTAGCAACATCAACAGTCCTATCAGCGGACAGACTGACTAGAATGCTGTTGAACTTTTTCATATTTTTTTTGCCTTTACCTCCTAAATATCTATTATTAACATTGCAAAACTATCAAACCAACAGGCAGATAGTCTGAAGAATAAGGAAATACTTAAAAGGTCAGGAACAAGATTCAAGCTTCCACATATGAACATCCACAAGATGGGGCTTCGGAAACATGATTGGGAAAGCACAAATCTCAATCCTCAGACATAATAGGATGTGTATTATTATAGTCACAATGGAAAACAAAATAAACAGATATTATAACTGAATGCGACAGGTAAATTAACAATGGCTTCAAGAGAAGAACACAGAAAACTAAACCTTTAAAAGTAAAGGAAGATTAGATAATTCAACTGGAGGAAGCTCCCTAAATTCCCCGTTAGCCGAGCGGAACGAATCATCTGCAGGGTAATGAATAATCAATAAAATAGAGATACTGAGATTTGCGCCATATAAAGCAAACAATGCACAGATGTAGGCTATGCAACAAGTTGTGTCATGGCAACAGTACCTCCAGATCTTTTAACAGCAAGGCTCAACGCATTGCGCGCACATCTCAGCATAACAGTGTAAAAAATGATGAATATTTTCAGAACTTTTAACGTAAAGGCTGTTGGAAATCCGTGGATTAATTCCTCTAATCTGTTTCTCTTTTTTTATTCTCAATAAGGGGGGTTGTATATATAGCCCCAAATTACAGAGTCCTAATCTAATACTACCTAGATTCCTACTCTTATTTGACTTGGACTCTATCTCTAACATTAATTATTCTAGAAAAACAGTATTATATCTAACAATCATCCCCTAATCTCGTTTTTCTAGATCACACTCACAATAATTAGGATGGAGACACACTTCCACCCTGAACACACTTTCGGGATGGACACAACTGCACCCCCAGGATGGTCACATCTACACCCTGCACAACTCAATTTTGGGATGGGCACGTCTTCATCCCCAGGATGGTCGCATCTTCATCCTGCACACAAATTCAGGTTGGTCACATCTTCAACCCCAGGATGGGCTCATCTTCATCCTGCACTCGATCTCGGAATGGATGCATCTTCATTCCGATCACATACTCGAGATGGTCACATCTTCATCTCGAGCACACCTCGCATTGGTCTGCTCTTCCTCACGCGACAGAGCACCCAATATTCTTCTTCTTCACCTTCATCATCGTGGCGATAGCACCTTGGGTCAGTGATCTCATACTCCTCTAAGATCCGTCCCGTGCTACGCCGCTTCCCAAGTTCTCCACACATGTAGAAACAAAACTTGACCAGACGCCACTGCACCACAACTCCCATGTTGGAAATTGACTGTGCGCACTTGGCCGCGCTATGCTTCCAGATGCCGCCGCCACCGGACCGCTGTACTCGAGGTTTGCTCCGTCTGCGTAAGTATGCCAAGTCGCGCAGACCATAGTTCGTCAAAAGGTCCCACGGCGTCACATCATAGAAGTCTGCTTCTATCACAACGCCCGCCTCACGTGGTGGAAAACCATACCGCTCTGGTCGAAGAAAGTGAAGCACCATCTCGTCCTCCGTTGGTTTGAAAGTTGAATCATGTGCCATGTTCTGCAGACACCTCCTTGGTCGTAGGCTAGCACTTGACTTCCTCTGTTCCACTTCGGGTGGCTTTAGCAAATAACACTTCATTAGCCTGTGGCCAGCGGGCCCAGCCCAACCAGCCCTCTTCATTGAAACCCTAGCACCTAACAGCAGCCGCCGCCTTTCTCGAACCCTAGCGCCTTCACTCTCGAACCCTCCTTTGGATCCGGCTCGACCGCCGCGCGGGCCCGATCCTGGCCGCGCTCGCGCTGCCCTTGCCGCGTGCGCCGCTCGCGCCCTGGTCGCGCTCCTCGCGCCCGCCCGCTGGCCGCGCTCGCGCCGCGCGCGCTCTGATACCAATTGTTGGAAATCAAGGGGGCTGTATATATAGCCCCAAATTACATAGTCCTAATCTAATACTACCTAGACTCCTACTCTTGTTTGAGTTGGACTCTTATCTCTAACACTAATTATTCTAGAAAAACCGGATTATATCTAACAAAGGCATCATGAGTTTATGACTTGAGAATGTTTATTTCATAGCATAGAAACATTGTTTTAATCATCAGGCAGCTGGCCACTAAACTCTGCTAATGTAGGATAGATTTATATTAAAAATATCAAAATTCTTTCAACCACATAGCACCAAGCAATAATAGTTAGAGGGTGGAGTCATGGTTATTGTCTCTGTCTGCTGGGGAATCAACTTTGTTACAAAAGCATTTACTAACACAACAACAACAACAAAGCCTTTGTCCCAAGCACGTTGGGGAAAAGCGTTTACTAACACAAATAAAATTTTGCTATTGAGGCTCCAAACAGAGAAAAAAACTTTTAAAAGCCAACCGTGATCCCAAATAGAGTGAACTTGGTTAAAAACTTATACAACATAGCATGTATAAAGCATATAAAGTGGGATATACCATTTGAATGCAACATTCTAGAGGCTTCTAGAGATTCTGACATGTGACGAGAACCAACTTCAAGAGCTGCATGACATGAGAAAATGAGAAGTATAAACCTTACAAATAAATAAATAGCAATAGATTTAAAAAATACCACCAAGGTTATTGAACTGCAGATTTCGCTGAATGTCACATATGTTGTCCCTGCATAGCATCACCAAGAACAGAAAAATTAAAAATAAAGTGAGAAATTGAAAAATCAAATGATACTTACACCACAGCTCTTTTTTCCACCTACCATATGTAGGAGCATCCTGTAGCTTCCTGGAAGCTGAGTGCTAATTCTGTTGCTGCTTCATGGTCCCTCCATGAAATGATTGTTTCTAACAAACAGAAATAAGTTAGCAGGTTTTATAAGATATACAAATTATTCACTGGAAAATAAAATGATGGCATCTTAGAACACCTTCTTGCTTTCTGTAGATATCCTCAGATGTGATGTTGTGGACGAGCAGTGTCTCATTATCCTCCTCGTCCAAGACAGTCAAACCAAGTTCTTTTGAACCCTGGAATCAACCCAAAAATGAATCATGTAACAAGATCTGAAAGGTAATCCTATACAGCAGAGTAACATAGTGTCATATACTGTAAGTAGTTTATCTCGGCCTTCATTTCAATTGTAGTTTTATCACAACAGACTATTCCATGACACACAAACTCATATTGTTGCAACATTGAACATAAAAAGATTCACAA
Source organism: Neostapfia colusana (assembly GCA_030760725.1). NCBI lineage: Eukaryota > Viridiplantae > Streptophyta > Magnoliopsida > Poales > Poaceae > Neostapfia > Neostapfia colusana. Next base: position 9,468,682 of record JASWHV010000018.1, read on the forward strand.
GCTGACAGGCAAAAATTCGAGCGCTATAAAAGAAATGAGTAGTTGAATCGACAAATAGCAGCACAGAAATGTACCTCGATGTACTCAATAGAAACATGCCCTGTTCCTTGGTCATCCCACTTTCCTCCATCAGTCAAACGGTATACTTTGACACGCTGGCAGTTACCAGAGTATGGACACGAGAGATAATATAATATATCAAAACAGATAATATGAAAATTCTTAAAAGATACAAGCAAGGGTTAGCATCTCGGTTGAGGACGAGAAACTATAATGGACTTGCACTGTTCACTTAGAGATGAAAAGTTAAAAAACATGCAAACAGAAATAGCAGGATTCTTAAATGGCCTAGCATTAGTATGTAGCTTGCTACCGCATCATAAAAAAGGCAAAAAAAAAGGTACATCTTTCTTTAACATTGTAATGGTTCGTGTTTGTAAGTAGAATACCCTCAATCGTTTCATAAGCGACCAACAAGGATATCTTGGTTTTCAACTACTTTCCATTGAGAGATAGCGCAGCGAGTATTTTGGTTTTCAATCGTCTTTCCAAAACCCTCAATCGATTTGAAGAACACACGTAAGAACGAAAGCTTTGGGAGTATAGCGAGTACTAAGTCAATATTTGTGAGATCAACTGGACATTTTATGATGCTTGAATATACGGCTTTATGGAAGCAAGGTCACACAAGTAGATACAAAGAATGTCGAAGTAAAGTGAATGTAAAATTGTAAAAAAGGATTATTCTCCTTGATGTTGAACTATGTTAGATCATATCCACCTACACCTACAGTAGACCGATCTCTAGGTGGATTGGTTCAAATGTTAGTAATTATTGCATGATCTTTTAACCTTCACCCACAGAAAACATGATCTCTAGGTGGATTAGTTCAAACATTTATCATATAACTTTTTAAAATTGTAATAAAGTTTTAGACATGCAGGCTCTTGGCTCTGCAGACTCCACGATTGTTCGACATCAAAATTGAAGGATAGTGTTATACGCAACAAAGTAGCCAAAATGCAGTAGATAGCTACGACATTTTGTGCCAGTTCAATTGAATCATGTATTCCCACATGTTGGTCTAATTTTCTAATTTACTGCCAAGGGGCATTCTGCCTTTTATTAAAGATTAGGTTAATTAAATACCGCTTGTACTACTCGCACGGCAGTTGGCGCTGCTGAGTTCACCAAAAAAGCTAGGCGATCCAGACAAACTGCATTGTGACATGACACATGTCCAGTTAGTTCCAAACCTACCGGTGCCGGTACGCAGCTCGTCCAACATGCAAAAGATCAAAACCCTTCCCACTTGGTCCGCACCAAAAGAACAATTTTTACAACAACTCGTTAATTATTAGAGTTCAGCAAGGAATAAGGATGACAATCCCTGACGACGAAACACGCCAAATTGCCAGCTCCAAGAGCAGCAAACTCGGATCTAGAGCACTGTGTTGGCCCGCAGGAGCTCCCCAACTCCACCATGCGCAATCCCAGCAGCTCCCTTCCAGGACCCACTGTGCCCTAGAAATCGAGAATCGGCAGACGCGATGCACAGCAGGCCGGCCTATCCAAAGGAGCGAGCGGATCTACCTATCCCGAAGCTTCCGGAACCCTAGAGAGCATCCAGCAAGTAGGAGTCCTCACCTGCAAGTTATGGGGGTGTGCTGCCGCCACGGCAGCCTCGCCCCCCGGCTCCGCCTCCCTCCGCTCCTGTTCCGCCATCAGCACGCGGCGCGGCCGGACGGCGTCTGCTTCCCCTCACCTGGAGCCTTATACGGGCGGGGCAGAGGCGCCTCTCCCGCTGTTGGGCGCTTCTTCAGCAAGTCGAGGGCGCGGACCGCGAAACCCTAACCACAATCAACGAGCTTCCGCTCCGCTGCCCCCTCCCCGCTCTCGCTCGCTCGCTCCCTCCCTCCCTCCCTCGCGGCCTCAGGCTCGGCGGCGTCGCCTTTCCCCTTTTACCCCTCTGGTTTTCGTGAAAATTATTTCTGTGCGTGCGTGTTTGTTATGTATGCGTCCTTCCGCCTTCGCATTAGAGAACGGAAATAATAGCGTGCTCAAAAGAAAAAAAAATTAGACGACTGTCTGTCAAATCTCAAAGGAAGGGTCAGCAGAAGTGTGAGTATGATGGGGCAATCGAGTAGGTCACGATCTGATGTGTTACTCATCGGGACTCATAAACAACATTATTTTAGGTTCACCACTTTAGTTTAGTCACTAACTATTTTTCAGATGGATAAGTCGTAAGTGGTCGCCCCTATAGACCTCAACAATACGTATAGCCAAATAAGCATAAATATTCATTTATGCAAGAGCTATGTTAAAAAAAAAAGATAATTGTTTTGGGCACGCGGAAGGTGGTGTCATCCCTAGTAAGTGATGATCATCCGGTAGACCAAACCCAAAAGGCTGACCCAATCAAAGCCCATAGATGTTTATGTAACCTAGGGTTACCAGCATGACGACTTGGACAAGTATACAATTCGGACTCTATTTTAGCATGGAAAACAGAGTCGGATGGAAGGCTATCATCTAAATTCTGGTCAAATAAAAAAAAGATGCAATTGCCTCAAGATTAAATATAATAAAATAAAGATAGATTCTAACTCGAACATGTCAAATTTGCAACACCCTCTATAAAAGGCAAGTGAGGGGCATCAAGTTAAGTCACCCGATTCATCTAGACATTAGCAGGTATATCACACAAACATATACATCCAATTCTCTCATAGATACTCATACGCATATGCACAACCATTGTTGTATACCTCATATTGAGAAGAAATGATCCAAGAAGGAGTAGGGTCGTTGCGGGGGTTTCACGTCAATGAATTTTGTAAATAGATCAAGAGTAGTACGCAGGATTACCTACACTTTGATGATCGCAAAAATAACAGTAGTCACGATATATCCAGGTTTGGTCCCTATGTAGCAAGGTAGTACCATACTCTTGTTCGATTCATTCATCTCAATATCAGTATTACAATAAATTACATATAGTTATCTATTGACTACTTGGCGAGATATCGATAATGGATGTCTCTAGCCTACGCTGATTGTAAATGTAAGCTAATATGGTGTCGTCTGTTGGTCTCCCCCAAACTCGTCGCCTCTCGTGTTTTATAGAAGTCAAGAGTCTCAAGGCGTGATACGGTCGGTTACAAGATATATTGATTAACACATAGAATATATCTATAACTTGTTATTTCTATTTTAAATACTTATGGTTTCTTTTCTTATCTTCAAAGAATCCTTCATGGTGCTACAACCAGACTCTGCTTTCTATACGGGGTGGTGCCTTGGATTCTCATGGTGTGACCACCTTGTAGAACCCTAAGACATGTGGGTCTACATGGCCTTAAATCTTCATATGCAGTGGGTTTAGCCTATCGAGTGGCCATCGTGTCCATCCTCTTGTCAGTAGCCCCAGGTCCATCAAGAGCTATTCATAGTTGTCAAGCCCCTCAAATAACTTTGTTATATTTTGGAAAGTGTTGAGGCATCTTCCTCACTGGATTGTAGGTCTTGATGGACTCAAGAAATACTCCAGATCTACAAAAAAAATCTTCGAGATCATGCTAGACCAAGTCAGTGTACATCATGTTTTCCGAGTGAACTATAAACCACTAATAATTTCAAGCAGCCAATCAGACGAATCTTGGACTCATCAAGGCAATTTTTATTGAGTTCATGATTACTCTTCATGATCTCTTATTATGTTGGTCAATCAGATGAATCTTGGAGTCCAAATAAGTCAATCTTATCCTAAGATCACGTTCATATCTTCACGTAAGATCGCATTCACATGTTATGCTCCACAAAAGAGTAGAAAGTGCATACGTTGTGGTAAATAATTTCCATAACTTATTTTGAGTGTTTTAAAGTAAGACCTATCATAAAATAAAGTAAGATTTTTAATCGGGGGCAATTGATTTATTACCTAGGGTTCATCTATAATAGGGCCTTGAAGGTCCTTCCTTTATTATCAATATCAGCCTTTTGTCTTCTAGAATATCTTTGGTGATGCTCTTCTGTTTGTTGTTAGGATTATTCATCTTGCATCCACAAAATGTAAGGTCTTCTGTGGAGAAAATCCAGAAATTCGTGAATTTTTAGGTAGAAAAATTTCTTTCCACCAAAGTAGCTTCTTAAGAGTAATCCCCATGTATTATCTTACCCAATTAATGTTTCTTCTTTGTGAGCAGACCATCTAGGTTCAGTTTTATCCTCACGTGCTGGAGGATTCTCGGCCTCCTGATAGCTCTACTTTCTAAGTCGTGAGATTTAGTAGCTTCAGGAAATTCAACTATGTCCTCCGGTGTTGTGTGTGTCTCAAGAAAAGATAGCCTACCTGACACCTAAGCGTCGTCAACTGATAGGTGAAACTTCAACAAGAAGAGTATCCGCTCGTGGTCCAATTCGAGTGTCTCGCCTTCAGACTCTTGAGTTAAATTAGGGAGACTTCTTAAAGTGACTTCAGTCGCAATCCACCGTTAGGTGTTTATTTGTTGGATTGACTTTGTTATTTTAAATTTATTATCTACTTAAAGATATTTTATTTTACAATACCCAACAATTGGTAGACCCAACTGGTTTGACTTCTCAAGGATCCCATGACTAGATTGTTTCTTCCACAACAATTTCAGTTAGGTACTATCGAGACGAGAATTGTGAATTGTATACCTGCTCATGGTAGCGTTTTTGCTTCTCTAAGGTTGGGAACCCAGAGAAGATCAACCCATCGACCTTGTGGGAACATAGAATTTCGATCACGAACGCTTAGAGTCTGCTTTGGCTATGGTTTAGACCTCTGAGTCGTGATGGTAACTCTATACGACTATGCCACATAACTTTTGCTATCCAAGGTAACCCCGGAGTCTCTAGAAGGCTCACAAAGGTTGTTGGAGACTTAAAATATTTTGATATGTGTCTAGAAAACCGGTAGCCCTCAAGTCTACAATTGAGTCGTGCAACCAGTTCTAGACTCATTAGTCGTAGAAAATCTTTAGGAGATGGTAACCCTCGAGTTTATAATTGACATATGAAGTTGATTGGAGACTCGTAAGTCATAAAAAATCTTCGAAAGCCGGTAGCTCCCGAGTGAATAATTGACTCGTAAAATCAATTAAGACTCGTAAATTGTTGAAAATATTCTCGAGCCGATAGCCCCGAGTGTGCAATTGACTCGTGTAGTTGGTTGGAGACTCGTAAGTTGTTGAAAACTTTTGTGAGCCGGTAGCACTCGAGTCTGCAATTGACTCTTAGAGTTGGTTGTAGACTTGTTTAAGTCATATGTCTTTTCACTACTTAATTCTTTTGGCTGGGTCTCCTTTACATGCTAACTTGGTTGAAGAGTTTAGAGTCAGAAGTTCTCGATTCTAGCTTGATGATCGGAATGATCAACTAGCTGGAAGTCAACTTGAGCATAACTGCAAGGTGATGACATTTATTCCTTATTTTCAATATCACTGCTCCCCTTCATCGATTTCCTGACAGTTCTATTTGTAGCCGAACTGTTTGCTCAACAATAGGCGAAGGAATATTGGATGGCTGAACTTGAATGCCTCACTCAAGAATGCGATGCTCAGACGCGAAAAAGTTTTTAGTAGAGGCTGAGGTTTCAAACAAGATCAGTCATTCTCAACATATACTTCCCCATTGCTGAAACCCAGTAGATGAATGGCCATCAATATCGTAACTAATGTAAATTTGCAAAAAACGGAGAAGAAAGGAAATGTTTTTATGTTAATGTTATGTTATTTTCATTTAAGATGCCTTTCATGATGTTGACGATGAGACGGAAAGCGAGTCGTTGGATTGCTGATGCGCAGCGATCTAGTTGTCACAACCGATCCATTCTAGACAGATATGTCTGAGGTTGTAGTATTGGCTTTTCTACAATACTGATGATGCAGCCGGTAGACCTGACCAAGTGCCTTCGGGCTGTGTTGGCCACCCTGCAGAGTTCTATGAAACCCTCCAAAAATACTTTGTAAGATGTTTATTCACTGTTGGACTTTTCCAAATTTCAATATTTTAGGGCAATGCATTATTTATTTATAAATTTACCTAGATACAAAGCAATAGATTAATTTCTGCCATTCAACAAGCATTTTTGCATTGGGCATATTTTTAGTTGGTACAGAAGGACATGCATGTGCTTGGGACCAAGTTTCCGGTATTTTTAGAGCTGCCATTATTTTCTGGTGAATTTCCAAAGAACTAAGTTGGACAACTAATAAAAAAGGCAAGGCTAATTAGCTTCTCTGCTATCCCTTCACGGCAACAACCATGACACGTATTCCTTATTTTCAATATCTCTGTTAATGTTTGCTTGATTCTCAATCCCTGTTGTATATTTGATTCCTTATATACAGGAAGACAGGAGGAAACAAGTAACGGACCGTAGACAACAAGAAAAGATCAAGCACAAGACCTTTTTTTGACTATTCTTGATGGGCAAGGTCAGACAAACGTGTCAGGATCGTTCGGACCTAAGTAACCAAATGTGCATGTAGTTCATCGGAATTTGCCTTGATCTTGACATACGTAGCAACAAGAAAGATAGAGCACGAAGAGTAACTACTACTTTCTGGCCCTGAGGAAATAGCATAAGTTCAAAATCATTTTACAATCTGAAATTGAGAGTTCTTAACTCCTTTATTTCTAATTTATATTTCCTCACTTTCACAGTTTTTGCACTTTGACGGTTTTTATTTGGTCACATTTCTATCTTTGTCTTCGTTTTGTCACATTTATATTTTTGTGTTCTAACTCGAAGATGTTGAGGATAAGCATATGAGGGATGCATGCTATCCTAGTATAAGATGGTATTAAGAAAAATATAGATAAAAATAACAAAAAATACAAAGGTTGGCATCTGATAAACGCTATTTTTTATCTTCTACAGGGAGCACTAATACACAAGCTTTTCTGTGATAAACCAATTAACAAACATATGGCAATAAACTAATCTTATAGGGATGGCAATGGGTCGGATAGAGTAAAAATTCACTCGAAACAAGAGAGGTTGCGAGTGAAATTTGAGACCCGCACCCGCATTCGCGGGTGAGAATTCACACCCACACCTGCACTCGTCGGGTCATGAGTGGGTTTCAGGTGCCCATCGAGTTTGACTTTTTTTCATAAATATACTACAACGTTTAATAAACAAGTCTAATGAAAATAATTCATATTGATTGCCAAAGTAACAAAAAATTTAAAATTCTTACAGAGATTGTAAATAGGTTCTAATAAGAAAGATAAAAATATAAGTTATTTCGGGTACCCGACGGTACTAGCGAATGGAAAACAAAACCTGAAATTGCCTAGAGTGGGGTGAATAGGCTAAAATTCCTGAAATGACTTAATTAAACGAGATTAGAACACAAGGGCCGGACTAGTCTAACTCAGGAGCGGACTAGTCCGATCAACCTGCTGGAAAAGTCTAAAAGGCCGGACTAGTCTGGCTCAGGGGCGGACTAGTCCGATCAGACTGCTGAAAAGGCTAAACTTGATTTATATTGGTTTTTCTTCAGATTTTAGTTTAACAAAATGCAGATAAACTATCTACCAATCTAATATAACAAATATGATAAATTATTGAGATAGATTGCAAGATTATAACCTGAAATATTATAAGAGCGAAATGATCGAATGAACCCTAAGCAATTCTAATGATCAATGGAATGTAAGTGTAAAATGACACGGAGATTTTTGCCCGAGGTTCGGTTCCACTCAGGAATCTACGTCCCCGTTGAGTAGTCAACAATGGACCGGGTTTAACAACCCTTCCCTCACCAAGTCGCCACTAAGGCCAACCCAGTTCTTCACTATCTCAAGGGTGAACTTACAAAGTGTTAGGGCTGCTCACAATCTTAGGCTCCCACTTGATCACGTCCATAAAACTCCACCAATATTACAAGCCACATGTCATACAAAGTGCACGAGATCATTCCGAGAGCCTTAAACGTGAAGTTATTCCTTCCCCTATCCTCACACACCCAAATTCACTCAAGAATTGGTTCTAGAGGGTGAGTAGGCAAGAGAGAAGGCTTAGGGGAGCTCTAGGATCACTATGGCGGCGCTAGGGTTCCAGGTTTCTCTAAATGAAGTCGGGGCATCTCCTTTTATAGAAGTACCGAAGCCAACCGTTACCACCTACCAAAAGTCCCGACTAGTCCGCCTCACGCCGGACTAGTCCGATCTCACACACGAACTATTTGTCCGGTTGAGAACGGACAAGTCTCGAGGACCCGGACTAGTCCGGCCACTAAGGCGGACAAGTCCTGTCTACCAAGACTTAGCCGTGGGAGCTCTCATCTCACACCCATACGGACTAGTCCGCCTTAGAACGGACTAGCCCAAACTCACACAGGAACTCTTAGTCCATGTGAAAACGGACAAGTCTGGCTAGCCTGGACTAGTCCGGCCACTAAGGCGGATAAGTCCGGTCTACCAGGACTTAGCCGTGGGAGCTCTCATCTCACACCCACACGGACTAGTCCGCCTTAAAACGGACTAGCCCGAACTCACACAGGAACTCTTAGTCCGTGTGAAAACGGACAAGTCTGGCTAGCCCGGACTAGTCCGGCCACTGAGGCAGATGAGTCCGGTCTACCAGGCCTTAGCCTCAAAAACACTCTCACCAAGAGAGAAACAGACTAGTCTGTCCCAAAACGGACAGATCCGATCTCAGTCAGGAACTCGCAGTCCACCCCAAAACGGACTAAGCCGTAGGACTTCCGGACTAGTCCGGCCTCTTCGCCGGACAAGTCCGACCTGCCCAACTTTACCTCTCTACCTCTCTCCACTAAGGATTAGACACTTCTAACGCTTTGAGCTCTCTTCTATGATCTCAATGCACTTGACACACACACACTATTTCTTTTACACGACTAGCCTACTAAAGACTCAAGTGAAACCCTAATTTCTACTTTTCGAGTCTTCGACGATATTCTTCATCTTTTTCCTTTTTTGAGAGTTTATGTGTCCGCCTTGGAAATGTCATGTGCTTATGATCATCTCAGCTCATTAGTCTCTTAATTTGTCATCATCAATCATCCAAAACCCACGGGGGTGCCTAGATGCACTTACAATCTCCCCTTTTTTTGATTGATGACAACACATTAAGTTTCAACATAAGAGGTAAAAAATTTATATTTTATAACAAGTGTATGTATGCAAAACTCCCCCTGAATGTATGCAAGAGTAAAAGAGGGGAGTTGGGATACATTCACATGTTATGCTGGGGTGCCTACGTGTGTGCTAAAAAATGTGATACGACAATAAGCATAAAACAGTCATAAAATCCAACACGTAGTGTTACATAAAAGATAGTCATGCATAAAACATAAAACATAGATAGCCATGTCCAAAGATCTATTAAAAGGAAGTCATGTCCAAAAGATCTATTACAAGACTAGAACATGATAAAAAATAGGACATCCTTTTCATATTTCTCCCCCTTTGGCATCAAGGCACCAAAAAGGAAAAGAGCGAAGAAGATACGCCTAAGTCTACTCGTCATCTTCTTCGTCTTCTTCTCTATCTTCATTTTCATCGCTCTCCGTAGCCTCCGTATCCTCTTCTTCTTCGTCGGCGTGGTGGATGGAGGCACGGCCTTGGAAGAGCTTCCCTCTTCCCTGAACTGGGCGAGCTCATCAGCGGTGAACTCTGGATATGGAGTGAGTTCCACATCACGCTCTTCAGGGGGAGACATAGGTACCTTAAGCTTGTCAAACACAGCCTTGAGGTACTTCTCCTCTGTAAGGATCGAAACGCCCAAGAGGGAGGGTGAATTGGGCTTTCTCAAATTTTTGAGCAATTTAAAACTTAATGGTTGAAGCCCAATTCCCTATGCGAACTAACTACGCAAGCAAGAGTGTTAAGTGCGGAATAGTAAATGCGGAATAGTAAGAGGGTGAGGAGAGAGATGCAAACTCCCGCGGAGACTCGGAGACACGGTGATTTTTCCCGTGGTTCGGTAAGATCACAAAAATCTACCTACGTCCACGTTGTGGCACCCACCAAAGGGTATAGCCACTCCCAAGTCACCAAGACAAGGGAATCCACTATCTTTCTCCGTTCGCCTTCTCCGGCAAGGTGGAGCTCAAGCCTTGTACAATGGTGATCCTCCGGGCTTCCACAAACGTCTTGGTAAGCTCCGGAGCGATCTCTTCTTCCTCCAACTTTTACAAGGTGAGAGAAGTCACCAAGACACTCTCTCTCACTAGCCTAGAGATTCCAATCACCAAGAATGGACGCACACAAGCTTCTCTCTAGCTAGATATAGCCTATAGTTGGAGTACAAGAGGTTTTGAGGTGTGGAAGTGGTAGCTCTTGGTCTTGAATGCTTGAGGATGTGTAGTGAGGCTCTGGTGATCAAGACTTGACGAAATGGCCGGTTGGAGGGGTATTTATAGCCAGCCCACACGAGATAGCCGTTGGAAAAGTAGGCAGACTTTTTCAGTGAACATCGGATCCTCCGATGCACCCCTTTATATGAGCATCGGTCGAATTCCAAATTAGCTGATGTCATGTGTCAGATGTGACCGTTGGATATAACCGTTGGATCTGACTGTTTAATCGACCGATGTTACTTCAATTCATCATCGGATGATCCGGTGGGTTGATCTTCAGAATTGGTTCAGAAATAATGTCTCGGTTGAAATTGACCGATGTACACTTACTTCATCATCGGATGATCCGGTGTGTACTTCTTCAGAATAACTCAGAAATCATCCTTCTGTTGAAATCAACCGATGTGCCACTTCCTTCACATCGGATGATCCGGTGTGTACTGGGCTCTGAGGTCTTCTTCTTCTGCCAACTCAAACTCGACCGATGTAGTCATTTTGCAAGACATCGGATGATCCGGTGAGTGCAACTTGTTTGCTTCGAGTTGTTTTGAGTTGATCTTTTAGAATCTTCTTGAGTGACCTCTTTCACACTTGTTTGAAATGATATTATGATGAAGTGTAAGCTTCTTGTGTTGCCAATTTTGATAGAATAGAGTCGTTGTATGAGTTCTTCATTTAGTCTTCATGAGTATCGAATAACCCCTTAGAATAGATCGTTGAGGGGTCTCCATTTGTATCCAATGAGCAGTAGATGGTGTGAATAGATAGTTCATTAACGTTTGATGTGATATACTTGAAACCTCGCATCCACAAACTCATTAGTAATAACGAACAGTTGTCATTAATCACCGAAACCATACCTCACGGGGGCCTAGATGCTTTCAATCTCCCCCTTTTTGGTGATTGATGACAACACAACGAGTAGAGCATAGAATTAATGGAATTAAAACGCAATGCTCAAAAAGGAAATATAACAAGTACAAATTGCAACACAAGTGGCTTGAAGGCTCAAATAATAAACAATAAAGCGTAAGAGCACAAAGTAGCACCCGGAGTATAATAATAGCAAATAATAATAACAGGCAATCTCAAATAAAGTAGCAAAAGGATAGACACTCCCCCTAAAACCAGGAACTCCCCCTAGAACTGAGCTAACCCTCCCCCTGACTCTAACTCTTCTCCCCCTTTGGCATCAAGACACCAAAAAGGGAAGTCGAGTGCCTACGACTCAGGCGCGCTCCTGGCGATGGTGAAGCGGTCGGCGTCGATGGTGCTGTCGCCGGAGCTGCTGGAGGTGGAGGTCGCTGGTGCTGGAGCTGGAGCGGGGGGAGATGGAGCTGGAGCTGGAGCGGGGGGAGCTGGAGCTGGAGCTGCTGGGGGATCCGCTGAGACTGCTGGCGCCGGTGGAGAAGGTACTGCCGGAAGAGGTGAGGACTGGAACGACGTCGGCGGCAGTACTGTCGAGTGAACGGGCGCTGTCGAGGCGAGCAGAGGTGGTATACTGAAGCTGGGAATCGACGAGGACGGTGCTGTAGCTGGTGCCAGTGAGGGTGCTCCTGGAGCCTGACTGAGTCCCAAGTGCTGAGGTGGAAGGGCGACTCCCGTCTGCTGGTAGAGGTTGGTGACCAACCCCAGGATGCCCAACAACATCTGCTGAGTCTGCTGCTGCTGGTCCAGAGTGTGTCTCGTCATCTGGTCGACAAGGTTGGTGTACCTGTCGGTGTCCTCTCGCCTCTGACGGGCGATCTCCAGCTGCATCTCCTGCTGCTGCCTCTGAAGCTACTCCTGTCGAGCTGCCTGCTGCTCCTGTTGCTGAACCATCCGCTGAAGTAAAGCAGTGAGCTCTGACGGCTGAGTCACCTGAGCCTCTGACACTGGAGGAGGTGTAGGTGGTGGAGCTGTTGAGCCTCCTGCCTCTGCGTCGTGCTGCCTCGGTGAAGGAGGAGCAGGAGGGAAGTACTCCTCGACACTGTCGCTGGTGTCGCTGTCCGACCATATGTGCTGTAGGTCTCCTCCCTGAGCCTCTGCCTGTGCCAGCTCTGCGTCCTCCTGAGTCAGCTCTGCCCAGTCCTCCTCTGACAGTCTGGCTCGAACCTCACGCTCGACGGGACGGCCAAGGCGGCGGTCTCCCGGAGTGGGGACTCGGTAGTGGCTGAACCGGGTCACGTGCATCTCCGTCAGCTGAGAAACTACTGGAGTGTCCTCTGGAACCAACTGGTGGAGAAGGTGATAGATCCAGTGACCGAAGACCAACTGTCGAAGCATCCCAACTCCGTCGGTGATCACGTCCTCCATCTCGCAGATCAGAATATCTACGATGTCGAACTCCATCCTGTTCATCACATAGAACAGGATGGTCTGCCGAAGGCTCGTGAAGCCCTCCAAGTAGCCAGACCTCGGTAGTAGTGTACGCCTGAGGACGTGGTGAACTGTCCGAGCTGCTGGGGTGAGAAGCGCTGGCACCCTCGGCTGGTCAGGAGTGAACGGCTGAGTGAACAGACCTCTGATCTCCTCGAAAGGCGGTGCCACTCCTCCAGTCAGTGGCCTCCTCGGCGGGTCTGCGTCTCCGTAGACTATCTGGTGCAGGCACGTAGTAGAGAGCTCCACACCAAGCAGTCTGCCCAACAAGTCTCGAGACACGTCGTGGATCCGCCCCATGAACATGAAGTGAATCGAGCGACGACCCTCAGAGACGTAGAGTGTCGCGTAGAACACCCTGACCCACTCCTCGACGTAGGCACTCCTCTGGTGCGAGAGCAAGTCCACAAGTCCTCTGTATCTCTCAAAAAGTGGCTTGATCCCGTGTCCTGCTGCCACTGCAAGCTGATCCCAGTCGATGCTGTTATGCTGGAAGAGCTTGTGGCCTCGACGCCTGTAAGTCTCGTACAGGGACGCCTGTGTCAGGGTCCAGAAGCGGGAGTCAACTCGAGCGTCCGTAGGCCGCGGGAACCACTCCTCAAGCAACGCTGACCATCTGAGCTTCTTCAGTTGCCTTGCCTTCATCTTCCTGTAGTCGGTGAGTCTGACATCCTCGGCAACACGGACTGCTGTGTCCATCAGGTGGATGGCCCTTTCGGCCTCTCTGTCCTCGGCGCGGTCAGCCGCAGAGGGGCGCCGACTCGCCGTAGGAGTCTGTCCACCCCTACGAGTCCTCGGGGTGCGCCGGCCGATGAGAGGCGGCACCTCGGTCTCCTCCTCGTCGGAGCCCTCGGGAGGCACCGGCTGGACCGGAGGCTGCTCCTGCCTCTGCCGGGACTCGCGGATCCGTAAGGAACCGCGATGGCCGCGCTCACGCTCCTCGGCGGCGCGAGCGGCCAACTCCGCACGACGAGCGTCCTTGGACATCTTGCGCTTCTTCGCGGCGGGCTCCTCAATAGCCTTGCCCTTTCCTTTGCGATCGCGACCCATCTTGATGCAATTGAGAGCTAGGGTTAGCGACGGTGAAGATGAACGACGAAAAACAACGAAGGACGTCGCGCGACACGGAGCAAACCTTAGCGACGAATGGCGAAGCACGGCGAAACCCTAGCGGAGAGGGTGATGCGAGCCGGCGGCGAGTGGTGGAGGGGAGACGGCGAGGGAGGCGCGGCGGAGGAGGGAGCTGTGGCGGCGCGGTGGAACGACGGCGGCGCGCGCGGGAGAGGCGGCGGCGCCTGGGAGGCAGCGGCGCGCGTGGCTGGGAGGCGGCGCGCGCGGGAGAGGTGGTGGCGGCGGCTGGGAGGCGGCGCGCGCGGGAGAGGTGGTGGCTGCGGCGCCTGGGAGGCGGCGTGCGCGGGAGAGGCGGGGGCGGCGGCGCCTGGGGGGGCGGCGGCGGCGGCGCCTGGGGGGCGTGAGGAAGGCGGCGAGGGCGACGGGCGGCGGCGGAGGTCGGGGAAGAAAGAAAGAAAAAACGAAGGGCGGCCGATCCGCTATTTAAACCGTACGGGCAAACCCTAGCCGCGCATAAAACACCGGATGGACCGATGATCATCGGAGGATGCATCGGTCGAGTTCAACAGAGAGTTGTTCCAAAAACTCTCTTTGAACACCGGATGAGCCGACGTTGAGGTGTCGATCATCGGTCGATTTCTACAGGGCACCAGAAAACTGAACACCGGATGCTCCGATGTCTTCTAAAATGAACTCATCGGTTGATTTGTGACATCTGACTTAATCTGAGCACTGAGCTGAAGCACCAATTGATCCGATGATCTGCTGGCCCTAGCATCGGATAATCCGATGACTACAGAAAACCTAAGACTGCCCATATGTGTCTTTGAACTTACACACACAAAGATAAGGATGGGTCCTAGGACTTTTTGGGCAACTCCTAACCTCTAATAGAAGGCTTCAAATATAGTGCCACATATTGGCTAAGCCCTTAAGCAAAGAGAACACACAAGGTTAGGAGGGCAACCACAAAAGTGTAAGGCCCATGCTTTGTGAGGTAGAGTATGGAAAACTTCTATCTCTTTAAAGCATATACCTTTAGAATTTTGCTCTATCCACATCATATGAGTTGAGATATTGCATTTTGAACAAGTCTCCTTCTCATGATGTGGGTTCCCCTTTGTGACAATCTACCGTATGCAATGCCAAACAAAATAATGCAAGATATTAAATGAGTGCAAGTCTATATGGCAGGAATCATGCAAGGCATAATGTAAATCTATCTTGCCAAGTTTAAACCTTCCAAAGGCTTCCTCACGGAAAACTATTTCTAGCTTGCCCCTATCCTTTGGGAGTTAGGCAAGACCTATTTGATATGCAACCTTACATGAACATGGCAACTTACATGACGTTAGATGCATCTAGCACATTTAATTCACTTCTAAGTCTAGAAAAAGTTTTCTCATCAAGTGGTTTAGTGAAGATATCCGCCAATTGTTCTTCGGACCTAACACCTTGCAAAGAGATGTCTCCTTTAGCCTCATGGTCCCGCAAGAAGTGATGGCGAATATCAATGTGCTTAGTGCGGGAGTGTTGAACGGGGTTTCTAGCTATCTTAACCGCACTTTCATTGTCACAAAGGAGAGGCACACAATCAAATTTAATTCCAAATTCCAAAAGGGTTTGCTTCATATATAGAATTTGGGCACAATATGCACCGACCGCTATATATTCTGCCTCCGCGGTGGACAAAGCCACGGAGTTTTGCTTTTTGCTCGACCAAGATACTAGGGAACGCCCAAGTAAGTGGCACCCACCGGAGGTACTCTTGCGATCCACACGGCATCCGGCAAAGTCCGAATCCGAGTAACCCAAGAGATGGAAACTAGCGTTCTTGGGGTACCACAAACCTACACTTGTGGTATGCTTGAGATATCTAAGTATCCTAAAGACCGCCTTACGATGCGATTCTTTAGGTGCCGCTTGAAAGCGAGCACACAAGCATACACTAAACATGATATCGGGCCTAGATGCGGTAAGATATAACAATGAACCAATCATGGAACGGTAATGAGATTGATCAATAGGTTTACCGTCCATGTCCGCGTCGAGATGACAATTTGTCGCCATTGGAGTACTTCTTGAGCTACAATCTTCCATTTCAAACTTCTTCAAGAGGTCCTTGGTGTACCTCTCTTGGTAGATGAAAGTTCCCTCTTGAAGTTGCTTGATTTGAAATCCTAGGAAGAAATTGAGTTCTCCAATCATTGACATCTCGAACTCCCTAGACATCATGGTGCCAAACTCAAGGCTAAGGGATTTGTTAGTTGAGCCAAAAATAATGTCATCAACGTAAATTTGACAAAGAAATAAATCCCCGTTGATATCCTTGGTGAAAAGTGTGGTATCCACCCTCCCGATCTTGAATCCTTGCATGACTAGGAAATCCCTTAGACGTTCATACCATGCCCTAGGTGCTTGCTTGAGCCCGTAGAGCGCCTTGTGTAACCTATACACATGGTTAGGATTCCTCGGATCTTCAAACCCGGGAGGTTGCTCAACGAAAACAAGTTCGTTAATATAACCATTGAGGAAGGCACTTTTAACATCCATTTGATAAAGCATAATATTGTGATGCGAAGCAAAAGCAAGGAGTATGCGAATAGCTTCTAACCGTGCGACCGGGGCGAATGTCTCTCCAAAATCTAGTCCTTCAACTTGTGAAAAACCCTTGGCCACAAGCCTTGCCTTGTTGCGGACCACCACGCCATTCTCGTCTTGCTTGTTGCGGTACACCCACTTCGTTCCGATGACGTTCTTGTCCTTAGGTCGCTCCTCCAATACCCAAACTTCATTGCGGGTGAAGTTGTTGAGTTCTTCTTGCATAGCCATCACCCAATTGGGATCTTGGAGTGCTTCCTCAATATTTGTGGGTTCTACACACGAAACAAAAGAGTGGTGCTCACAAAATGAAGCAACATGGCGAGAACGAGTACTTACTCCCCGTGACGGACTTCCGATGATTTGATCCATCGGATGTGCCTTGGAGATGCGCCCATGCCTCATAAGAGGTTGTGAGGCACTTGGCGGTGGTGAGGCATCTCGCTCGTCTTGTGGTTGGACTTGACCTTGGACTTCTTCTTTTTCTTGGTGTTGTGTGGCATGTGAATATTGCATTGGCAATGGATCATCTTTCTCTTCTTCTTCATCAATTTGAGGCGCCATGGAGGTGTTGATGTTGGAACTTGAGGCTCCCCCTTGATCATGGCTCTCCTCAACTTCGGGCTTGATGTCTCCTATGGTCATGTTCTTTATAGCTTCTCGTAGAGGCTCATCATCTATATCATCATGACCAAAACTCTCCTCTTGGGAGCCATTAGTCTCATCAAACTCAACATCACAACTTTCTTCAACTAACCCGGAGGTTTGGTTGAATACTCGATATGCTTTTGAGTTTGACGCATAACCAAGAAAGATACCAACATCACACCTTCTTTCAAACTTACCGAGCCTTTTCTTGCGGTAGATGTAGCACTTGCACCCGAAGACTCAGAAGTAGGAGATGTTGGGCTTTCTCCCAATGAGGAGCTCATATGTGGTCTTTTGAAGTAGTCGATGAAGATAGACCCTATTTCCGGCATGGCACGCCCTGGAGATTGCTTCGGCCCAAAACTTCTCCGACGTGCCATAGTCATCAAGCATTGCTCTTGCAAGGGTGATGAGAGTCTTGTTCTTCCTTTCAACGACACCATTTTGTTGAGGGGTGTATGTGGCCGAAAACTCGTGCTTCACGCCTTCACGATCACACCACTCCCCAATGTTGTAGTTCTTGAACTCGGTGCCGTTGTCACTCCGGACCTTGATGATGGGAAGTTGAAATTCCCTTTGAGCTCGTTTAGCGAAGGTCTTGAAGATTTCTGGAGTTTCACCCTTGTCACCTAGAAACAATGTCCAAGCATAGCGAGAGTAGTCATCAACAATAACAAGACAATAGAGGTTACCGCCAAGGCTTTGGTATGTGGACGGTCCGAAGAGGTCCATGTGAAGTAGTTCAAGTGGCTTGGAGGTTGACACCATTGTCTTCATCGGATGGTGTGAGGCAACTTGCTTCCCGGCTTGACACGCGCTACAAAGCTTGTTCTTCTCAAATGTGACATCCTTCACGCCGGTCACCATCCCAAGCTTGAACGACTTCTTGAGCTTGCTCATCCCAATGTGAGCAATGCGCTGATGCCATAGCCATCCCAAACTCGTCTTGGTGAAAAGACAAGTGGTCAAGCTAGCATCCTTGTTGGAGAAGTCCACCAAGTAAAGATGTCCATGCCGAAAACCTTTGAATATTAGTTCTTTGCTTGATTCACTAGTCACCACAACACCATTCTTGTCAAATGTGCACGTTAGTCCAAGATCACATAATTGTGCAATAGAAAGTAAATTGAAACTAAGAGACTTAACGTAAAGCACATTAGAGATAGACAAATCATGAGAAATAGCAATTTTACCCAAACCAATTACCTTCCCCTTTGAGTTATCACCAAAGGTGACTTGTTCATGATTGTCGGGGTTCTCTATGGAGGTGAACATACCATCATTGCCGGTCATATGTTGAGTGCACCCACTATCGAGTACCCAATGCTTTCCTCCGGCTTTGTAGTTCACCTACACACATGAAGTTAGTTTTTGAGTTTAGGAACCCAAGCCAACTTAGGTCCTTGTATGTGTGATACAAGTGATTTTGGGACCCAAAGTTGCTTGGGGAGCTTCCCCTTCATGCCCTTGATGTCTTTGCCGATGAACCTTGCCTTCACCTTTCCACCTACTTTGCTCAATAGATAGTGATAATAATTGAAAGTAGATTTGTAGTTAGGAGGCAATTTGGGAGAAGGACGGTTGGGAAGAGGACACTCCCTCGTGTGATGTCCGGTGACCTCACAATGTTGGCAATAGGAACCAACTTCCTTGATGAAGCTTGTCCTAAGCTCCGGTGAGGGCACCTTTCCATTGTTGGGCACCGGGAAGGAGCCAAGTCCCCTCTTGTGGAAGCCTTTAGCTTGTTGGTAGAGGATTTCCTTGTGCTTGTCCTCCCCCTTAGAAAGTCTTGCCACACTAGTGCGAAGACTTTCAATTTCGTCCATTAGCTCCTTCTCCCTAGGGCTTGCTTTCAAAGGCAAAGACTTATCCAAAATATTAGTGGCATGTGAATTAGATGGTATTTTGCCATCAAGGGTTTCTTTCTTTGTGTTTTTCACTTTAAGTTCAATCGCTTCATAAGCAAGGTTAAGCATTTCATGTTCTTGAACCAACTCGTTGTGCTTTGCCAAGAGTGCTAAGTTAGCTAAGTCAAGCTCATGATACTCAAGCTTGATTTGAGCATTCTCCTCCTCGATTTGCTTGACATTTGATTTGAGCGTATCATGCTCTTTAAGTATGGTTACATACTTGTCATGCAAATCGAGGTTAGCACTTTCAAGCTTAGCACGAGCTAGCTCAAGAGCCTTAACCTTAGCCTTTTCCCTTTTTATAATGGCATGATATTCATTAATCATAGATGCTAATTCATCGGGTGAAAGCTCATCATCATCATCGCTAGAATCTTCACATACCTTTGAGTTACCTTTTGCCATTAGGCACATAGGAGGTGGACGAGGAGGTGAGTCATCCTCGTTGACGATGGCGAGGCCCACCAAGTTTTCTTCATCTTCACTATCTTCGTCGCTTGACTCTTCATCCGTGATCCACTCATTTGCTTCACATATGAAGACCTTTTGAGGCCCTCTTCTCTTCTTTGGAAAGAGCTTGGTTTTCTTGCCTTTGTCAAATTTCTTCTTTCCAAAAGAGCGCTTGGGCTTGACCTCCTCTTCATCATCACTTTCTTCTAGCTTGTGATGCTTGCCATTTTCCTTCCTTTTGTCCGGTCTTGGACAATCATATGATATGTGGCCTAGATCACCACAATTGTAGCACGTCTTGTTTTCATCTTTTCTTGGCAAGAAGGCTTTCTTCTTGGGATCATAAGAGTATCCCTTCTTTGCAATCTTGAAGTTGAGGCGTGAGAATTTCCTCATCATCAAAGCAAGCTCATCATCATCATCTTCGCTTGTTTCTTGCTCTTCTTCACTTGAGCTAGGCTCAACCACTTTCTTCTTCTTGGGAGTTGTCTTCTTGGTTGAAGCCTTGAGAGCAATGGTTTTTGATGATGACTCCTCCATCATTCCAAGTACGCTCATCTCATGAGCATGGATTTCTCCAATGAGCTCCGAAACTTCAATGTTGTATAGTGACTCTTTTTGGAGCATTGAATTGATAATGTTGTACTTGGGCTTGGGTAGAAGCATGAGGATCTTGCGATTGATAAGTCCCTTGCCAAGAGAAGCAATGTCAAGTGTGTTAATTTTCTCAATGAGCACATTTAAACGAGAAAACATTTGGTTAACATTCTCATGAGGAAACATCTTAAATTCATCATATTTTGATTTAAGCATGTGATATTTGAGTTCTTTAACACGAGATGAGCCCTCATGTATTTCAATTAGACATGCCCAAATTTCACATGCTTTTTCCTTACTAGCAATCCTAGCAAAGACATCTTGACTAATGCATTCATATATGGCATTTCTAGCCTTAGCATCCCATTTTAATTGGTCACCAACATAGTCAAGATTTCCAAACCCCGCATGGGTCGCTTCCCACACTTCGGGAGCAATTGCCTCAAGGTAAGTGCGCATGCGTGCTTTCCAATAAGCAAAATTCTTGCCCTCGAAGGTAGGAACCGAACCCCCATTCTTGGCCATTTTCGCTCTCTAGCGGTGAAGCTAGAATGATCCAATGAACAACCTGGCTCTGATACCAATTGTAAGGATCGAAACGCCCAAGAGGGGGGGTGAATTGGGCTTTCTCAAATTTTTGAGCAATTTAAAACTTAATGGTTGAAGCCCAATTCCCTATGCGAACTAACTACGCAAGCAAGAGTGTTAAGTGCGGAATAGTAAATGCGTAATAGTAAGAGGGTGAGGAGAGAGATGCAAACTCCCGCGGAGACTCGGAGACACGGCGATTTTTCCCGTGGTTCGGTAAGATCACAAAAATCTACCTACGTCCACGTTGTGGCACCCACCAAAGGGTATAGCCACTCCCAAGTCACCAAGACAAGGGAATCCACTATCTTTCTCCGTTCGCCTTCTCCGGCAAGGTGGAGCTCAAGCCTTGTACAATGGTGATCCTCCGGGCTTCCACAAACGTCTTGGTAAGCTCCGGAGCGATCTCTTCTTCCTCCAACTTTTACAAGGTGAGAGAAGTCACCAAGACACTCTCTCTCACTAGCCTAGAGATTCCAATCACCAAGAATGGACGCACACAAGCTCCTCTCTAGCTAGATATAGCCTATAGTTGGAGTACAAGAGGTTTTGAGGTGTGGAAGTGGTAGCTCTTGGTCTTGAATGCTTGAGGATGTGTAGTGAGGCTCTGGTGATCAAGACTTGACAAAATGGCCGGTTGGAGGGGTATTTATAGCCAACCCACACGAGATAGCCGTTGGAAAAGTAGGCAGACTTTTTCAGTGAACATCGGATCCTCCGATGCACCCCTTTATATGAGCATCGGTCGAATTCCAAATTAGCTGATGTCATGTGTCAGATGTGACCGTTGGATATAACCGTTGGATCTGACTGTTTAATCGACCGATGTTACTTCAATTCATCATCGGATGATCCGGTGGGTTGATCTTCAGAATTGGTTCAGAAATAATGTCTCGGTTGAAATTGACCGATGTACACTTACTTCATCATCGGATGATCCGGTGTGTACTTCTTCAGAATAACTCAGAAATCATCCTTCTGTTGAAATCAACCGATGTGCCACTTCCTTCACATCGGATGATCCGGTGTGTACTGGGCTCTGAGGTCTTCTTCTTCTGCCAACTCAAACTCGACCGATGTAGTCATTTTGCAAGACATCGGATGATCCGGTGAGTGCAACTTGTTTGCTTCGAGTTGTTTTGAGTTGATCTTTTAGAATCTTCTTGAGTGACCTCTTTGACACTTGTTTGAAATGATATTATGATGAAGTGTAAGCTTCTTGTGTTGCCAATTTTGATAGAATAGAGTCGTTGTATGAGTTCTTCATTTAGTCTTCATGAGTATCGAATAACCCCTTAGAATAGATCGTTGAGGGGTCTCCATTTGTATCCAATGAGCAGTAGATGGTGTGAATAGATAGTTCATTAACGTTTGATGTGATATACGTGAAACCTCGCATCCACAAACTCATTAGTAATAACGAACAGTTGTCATTAATCACCGAAACCATACCTCACGGGGGCCTAGATGCTTTCAATCTCCCCCTTTTTGGTGATTGATGACAACACAACGAGTAGAGCATGGAATTAATGGAATTAAAACGCAATGCTCAAAAAGGAAATATAACAAGTACAAATTGCAACACAAGTGGCTCGAAGGCTCAAACAATAAACAATAAAGCGTAAGAGCACAAAGTAGCACCCGGAGTACAATAATAGCAAATAATAATAACAGGCAATCTCAAATAAAGTAGCAAAAGGATAGACACTCCCCCTAAAACCAGGAACTCCCCCTAGAACTGAGCTAACCCTCCCCCTGACTCTAACTCTTCTCCCCCTTTGGCATCAAGACACCAAAAAGGGAAGTCGAGTGCCTACGACTCAGGCGCGCTCCTGGCGATGGTGAAGCGGTCGGCGTCGATGGTGCTGTCGCCGGAGCTGCTGGAGGTGGAGGTCGCTGGTGGTGGAGCTGGAGCGGGGGGAGCTGGAGCTGGAGCTGGAGCGGTGGGAGCTGGAGCTGGAGCTGCTGGGGGATCCGCTGAGACTGCTGGCGCCGGTGGAGAAGGTACTGCCGGAAGAGGTGAGGACTGGAACGACATCGGCGGCAGTACTGTCGAGTGAACGGGCGCTGTCGAGGCGAGCAGAGGTGGTATACTGAAGCTGGGAATCGACGAGGACGGTGCTGTAGCTGGTGCTAGTGAGGGTGCTCCTGGAGCCTGACTGAGTCCCAAGTGCTGAGGTGGAAGGGCGACTCCCGTCTGCTGGTAGAGGTTGGTGACCAACCCCAGGATGCCCAACAACATCTGCTGAGTCTGCTGCTGCTGGTCCAGAGTGTGTCTCGTCATCTGGTCGACAAGGTTGGTGTACCTGTCGGTGTCCTCTCGCCTCTGACGGGCGATCTCCAGCTGCATCTCCTGCTGCTGCCTTTAAAGCTGCTCCTGTCGAGCTGCCTGCTGCTCCTGCTGCTGAACCATCCGCTGAAGTAAAGCAGTGAGCTCTGACGGCTGAGTCACCTGAGCCTCTGACACTGGAGGAGGTGTAGGTGGTGGAGCTGCTGAGCCTCCTGCCTCTGCGTCGTGCTGCCTCGGTGAAGGAGGAGCAGGAGGAAAGTACCCCTCGACACTGGAAAGGGTTTCCGCACTCCTTAGGTCTCCAATCCGTGGATTGGACGAGATTTTTGGTGGAGGAAAGTGAAAATCACCAATTTGTGGGCGCTTCCGCCTTGAGAGAGGATGTGAGCGGTCTAGTCTGTGAAGAGAGAAGTCTGGCCGCCCCTGGGAGGTTAAGTCCCCAGGGGCCGGACTAGTCCGGCTTGGTGTCCGGTTAGCGGACCAGAGCCGAACTTCTCTGGGGCCAGAATTGTGCGGCCTCCCTAGGTGAACTAGTCCGGTTTGGACTTGTCCGCTGCGAAGTTCGATCCTGCCATGTGGCCACTGCCAGGGTGAGCTCCAAAGGCACCACGTGTTCAGCGGGCCGGGGCCTCTCCTCTCCTCAGAGGCGAGCTCCGGTGGCGACACGTGTCCAGCGGGCCGGGGCCTCTCCTCAAATACGAGCTCCGGTGGTGACACGTGTCCCGCGGGACCGGACCTCATCCCTTCCACAGGGGTGAGCTCCGGTGGCAACACGTGTCCCGCGGGACCGGACCTCATCCTTTCCATAGGGGTGAGCTCCGGTGGCGACATGTGTCCCGCGGGACCGGACCTCATCCCTTCCACAATGGTGAGCTCCGAAGTCGACACGTGTCTGGCGGGGCCGGACCTCATCCCTTCCACAGGGAGAGCTCCGGCGGCGACACGTGTCCCGCGGGACCGCACCTCATCACTTCCACAAGGATGAACTCCGAAGTCGATATGTGTCTGGCGGGGCCGGACTAGTCCGGCTTGTTATTCGGATAAGTCCTGTTGGCGGACCAGAGCCGGACTTCTCTAGGGCCGGACTTGTTCGGCCTCCCAGGTGGACTAGTTCGGTTACAAGTTGAAGTTCATATAGTTTGAGTTTTAGCTCAAGAATATGACCCTTTTGGACAAGTTTTTGCAAATATCTTTTACAAACATGGTCAATAAGCATACATGAAACAAACAGTGACCATATTTGACAAAGAGTCCTTTTGAACATAGTTTTTATAGAGTAAGAGAGATTAGTGTATGACTAAAACCATGTCCTTAAGCTTGTGACTATCAAATGACATAGACTTGGTTGGTTAGAATAAGGCTGATGCTGCATATAATCTCTTGCAAATGTCATAAGATCAAAATTTGTGCTTTAAATGATAAATAAAATGCAGCAACAAGTGTCATGCTTTCAGGTCCTGAAATAGTTAAGTTTGTGAGATCATGACTTGCTTAAATTGAAAATTACACTTGATCTCTAGCATGGCTTACACTACTTTATGTATCTCATTGATGTGATAGTGTATGTTACTTGATAGTATGATTTGGATGAGCTTTGTTTTATATGTATATGTTATAATGTGCTCATAACAAATTATAATGCTGAATACATTGTCAAAGGGGGAGAAATTGATCACACATTGCACACATTCACAAGTGTTTTGGCACGATTCTTCTCAGGGGGAGAATTTTTGGTATTTTTGTTTTTCTTCTCATTTTATTTCTGATTTACAAAGGGGGAGAAATTGTTTTTAAAACTTTTCATGTGAATAAACCAATGTTCAGATTTTAAGTGGTGCTGCCAATGCATTCATCAAGGGGAGATTGTGAGACCTATGTGTGCTGAATACATTGGCTTTGACGATAAAAGTTTTGAATACTACTAAAACAACTTTTTAACAAGGTCCGACTCTAGGTCCGAGCTCCTGCAAGGTCCGACGTAAGGTCTGACTTGCTTTGTCTAGGTCTGACTTATTTTGGCTAGGTCCGACTTGTTTTTGCTAGCTCCAGTGCTAGGTCCGACTAGATTTGGTAAATTCCGTGCTAGATCCGACTAAGCTTTAGTAAGCTCCGACGCTAGATCCGACTAGCTTTGGTAAGCTCCGGTTCAAGCTCCGGTTAGCTTTGGTAAGGTTCGGAGCTTGATTGCAATGGTTCTGCTTTTAACTTGCAATGTTTCGAACTTGCTTTACTCTTATGGAAAGTTTGCTTAGTATTATTTTACTAAGTTTTTGGTGTGTTTTGGTGGTTATGGTTGATATCATTTTGCTATGGTTTACAATATGCTTATATGAGGTGCTCACGTAAGATGTTGTAGTTTCGGAACTAACGAGAGTAAAGTCGAGGACTTATGCTCGGAAGTATTGGTTGTTTATTCATTTGCAGGTGTTGCTTGAGTTCAAGACATGGCTGGTGACGGGATCCATTGAACTAGTCTTAGGGAGAAGATGAGGTTCAACAACCAAGTTCGGGAGGAATTGTGGTTGAGTTGATCGGGAGGTCGCGCATCATGTTTGGATCAAGAACAATGCATATGAAGGTATAGCAAACGTTGTTGGAAGGTGTTTGCACGTGTGCAAGGAGTGCATAGACATGGCAACATGGTTCCAAGCCGTGGTGAAGAGATATGGAAGTGGAGATATGGTTGAAAAGGTTCAACCGGCTGGATTTTGTGCTTAGGCTGCGGCTGAGGCGGTTATAGTTTGTTTATAGAAAGTTTCAAGTTGGTTATAACAAGATTTCATGTTAGGCATGAAGTAGAGTTGTTTTAGTAATGTTTGGGACGTTTCTAAGGTGTTTGAAAGTCTTAATATTGCTTCTATTTACGTATAAAATAGTCTTGAGCAGTATTGGAAAGTTACAGCTTGAATCCAAGTAGGAGTAGGAGTCCTAGTTTGAATTGGATTGGTCATAGAGCTGGTTATATAAGCAAGGGACGCCAAGGCTCATGGAGTGCACAACTTTGGGGTTGTTCCTCTTGTGTTTTGATAAATAAAATTCGTATTCTAAAGGAACTTTTGTGTCTTGTTCGTTCGACTTGTTTCAGACAAGTTTTTCTCGTGGAGTTTCTGTTCAGCACTACCTTGGTTCGGTGGTTTTATCATAACTCGAGTTTTACATATCCAATTGATGTGATTCTTTTTGGGTTGTCTTCACAACTTGATTATCTATCATCTATGAAAATTTCACGGTCATCAAATTTGTGGTTTCTGATCTACACGAGTTTCTTTACAGTATTCCAGAACTGTTTTTTCTCGCGTAGGACAGATTGACCTTTGTTCGATCTTTCGATCGTAACTTGAGTTTCTCTCAACGGATTTTCATGATACTTGTTCTGACATCTTCGTGACTTGATTCTATACAATCTATACTAGTTTTGTCATAGTTGAACACGTTTAGATTAGTCGCACAAACGGTTTCTTTAACAGATTGGTTTTCTACTGAGGGGTGTTTTGTTGCTTCCGCTGAAAAGTTTTTATCTACCATTCACCTCCTCTGGTAGCTTTACACGTGTACTTCAATCCTACAATCCCAACATGGGCTAGCCTTCTATGCCACAGTCATCCCATGTTGGTCTTCGCCATTAAGCACGTGTCAAGTTGAGCTTTTTCCGTGGTGAAATCCACAAGGTAAAGCTTTCCCTAGAGTACGCCCTTAAAGGCGATTGAGTCATTGCTTCTTCTCAAGATAGTCAGACCCTCGTTAGTGAACATACAATTATAACCTTTATCACATAATTGGGATATAGATAGAAGGTTATAATCAAGGTAGTCAACATGTAAACCATTTGAAAGAGTATGATGGGGAGAGATAGCAATTTTACCGATGCCAAGAATTTTCTCTCGGCTATTGTACCCAAAGTATATTCCTTCACTTGGATCTTCGTTTTCCTCATATTCCACAAACATCTTTCTCTCTCCGGTCATATGGTTTGTGCATCCACTATCGAGCACCCATTTTGATCCACCGGAGGAGTATGCCTACAAAATAGAGTTATGCCTTACCTTTTGGTACCCAAGCGGAGTTGGGTCCTTTTATGTTAGTCAAGAGGCACTTGGGCACCCACACACAAGGTTTTGGACTCTTGCGGAGTGGCCCAACATACCTAGCATAGATCTTTACAAATTTGTTTCTCAATAAAACATATGAGGCATCAAAAATCATGGAATAAGGATGAGATTTATTTTTAGGCATGTTAGATGAGTTTGCAATGTTCTTTACATTTTCTTTGTTGGATGAACCTTCCTTGACAAATACAATCAAGTCTTTTCCCTTCTTGGGAGTTTTAGCATGTTGCCTCTACTCCCGAGAATAGCCAAGACCATCTTTAACATGTGAAGGTCTTACATTGGTATATGGACTTCGTGCATATGTCACTTTTTCCTTGTCAAAGATACCACCTTTTGGTGACTGCTTGTTTTGTGCCAACTTAAGTTCATCTTTGAGTTTTAGGATTAAGTTTGAGCACTTGCAAGTTTGAGTTGCTTCGGGAGATTTCTTTGAGGAGGGTGAAATCATAGAGGAAGAAGGTGCATTGATCTTGAGAGGCTCAACTTGTGTTTCAAGGATCTTGTTGAGTTTTGTCAAGTTAACAATTTCATCCTTGAGCATAATAGTTGTGTCTTCAAGATTTAAGTAAGTTTCCTTGCTCAAAGCGAGTTCACGCTCAAGTGCCTTGCTTCTTTCCCTTTCAACCTCAAGAAGCTCTTCAATCTCATGACATCTCTCCTTTTCAAGGATGAGCATGTCTTCTTAACGGTTGATGAGTTCATCCTTCTCAAAGATTTCTTCCGACAATAATCTCATCTTTTTCAAGGTGCTCCTACTTAGATCCTTAAGCATGGATTCATTATCACTACTACTATCAAAGCTATCAAGTGAAGAGGTAGAGGGGGATGGTTTAGATTTAACCTTTCTTCTTCCCTCCTTAACCATGAGACATGTAGACTTGAAGTCTTCAACGTTTGGGAAGAGCTTGCTCCTTCCAATGGCAAGTGTTGCCACTTTCTCTTCATCCTCAAAGGATGAGTCTTCGTTTGAGTCCCATTCCTTCCCAAGGTGAGCATGTCCTGATGGTTTCTTCTTCTTGAAGAATTTCTTCTCTTGAGACTTGTCATATTTCTTCTTCTTACTCTCTTCATATGGACAATCCACAATGAAGTGTCCATATTCACCATAGTTGTAGCATGCTCTTTTCGTCTTGGGCTTGGACCTTTACTTGTTCTTGTTCTCATAATGGTTGCCCCCTTCCTTCTTCTCATCATCCTCTTGAACTTTTTGATGAAGAGTGTCTCTTCTTCATCGGTGTCGAGGCCCTCATCATCACTTGCTTCGAAGTCTTGTAATGAGGATGTTGCTTTGAAAGCAATATCTTTCTTCTTTGAGGATGCAAGCCTTTGGAGGTCGCTGTAGAACATGGCTTCCTTCTCCATCATCTCGTTATTGATGATTCTTCCAAGCACTTACTCCGAGGTCATTTGAGCATATCCCGGGCTCTCACGGATCAAGGAGCAAAGAGCTTCGAGCCATAATGCCCGAAGCATCCTCTTCACCACCTCATGATCCGTCCATCGGGTTCATCCATAAGATCGGATCTTGTTGACGAGGACCTTGAGACGGTTGTACATGTCTTGAGGGGACTCACCATCCATGATGGTGAACCTCCCAAGCTCTCCTTCAATCATCTCGATATTGGCTTCCCTAATGACTCGGTTTCCTTTATACGCTGTCTTGAGTGTGTCCCATATGTCTTTAGCCACCTCCAATCCATCGACTCGGTTGAACTCTTCTCGAGTCAAGGATGAGGTGATCACCCCAACTGCTTGAGCATTGCGATGAAGTAGAATGAACGTCTTCTTCATTTCTTGGAAGATGGACACCTGTTAAGACAATTTGCCACAAGCTAGTGTTTAAGGATATTAGATGCATCTTCATATTATGCTTCCACATTGAGTAATCATTTTCAT
This sequence comes from Neostapfia colusana, assembly GCA_030760725.1. Classification (NCBI taxonomy): domain Eukaryota; kingdom Viridiplantae; phylum Streptophyta; class Magnoliopsida; order Poales; family Poaceae; genus Neostapfia; species Neostapfia colusana. The sequence goes on from JASWHV010000018.1 coordinate 9,497,565, forward strand.
CGAATTGAGGAGGTTTGCCAAGAGGAATAGATAAGTAGTGATTGTTGGAAGTTAATCGTTCATAGTTGAAAGGATATTGGGAGTAGTCCAGTTGACCACTCCTTTCTTGATCCTTCGGCTTCTTCTTCTCTTTACTTGAGTGACCTAGCTTCTCACGAAGTCGTGCCTTGAGCCGGCGAACTTCTTCATCGTCACTCGAGTGGTCTTGCAGCACATCCGTATTTTTTTCCTTATCATATGTGTTGTCACCTTGTGACGTCGATGGAATCTCGTATCCCTCCACTCCAGCCATCTTCTCTCCGAGTGGTTAGACTCTTGATGGAGAGACCTGCTCTGATACCAATTGAGATTCACTAGAGGGGGGTGAATAGGCTCAAATTCATGAAATGAATTAATTAAACGAGATTAGAACACAGGGCCCGGAGTAGTCTGGCTCAGGTGCGGACTAGTCCGATCAGTCTGCTGGAAAAGCCTAAAATGCTGGACTAGTCTGGCTCAGGGGCGGACTAGTCCGGTTAAACTGCTGAAAAGGCTAAACTTGATTTTTATGCGTTTTTCTTCAGATTTTAGTTTAACGAAATGCATATAAACTATCTAGCAATCTAATATAACAAATATGACAAAGTATTGAGGTGGATTGCAAGATTGTAACCTGAAATATTATAAGAGCGAAATGATCGAACGAACCCTAAGCAATTCTAATGATCAATGAAATGTAAGTGAAAAATGACACGAAGATTTTTGTCCGAGGTTCGATTCCACTCAGGAATCTACGTCCCCGTTGAGGAGTCCACAAAAGACTGGGTTTAATAACCCTTCCCTCACCAAGTCACCACTAAGGCCAACCCGGTTCTTCACTATCTCAAGGGTGGACTTAGAAAGTGTTGGAGCTGCTCACAATCTGAGGCTCCCACTTGATCACGTCCACAAAACTCCACCAATCTTACAAGCCACAGGTCACACCAAGTGCACGAGATCACTCCGAGAGCCTTAAACGCGAAGTTCTTCCTTGTCCTCTCCTCACACACCCAAATCCACTCAAGAATTGGTTCTAGAGGGTGAGTAGGCAAGAGAGAATGCTTAGGGGGGCTCTAGGATCGCTGTGGCGGCGCTAGGGTTTCATGTTTCTCTAAATGAAGTCGGGGCATCTCCTTTCATAGAAGTCCCGAAGCCAACCGTTGCCACCTACCAAAAGTCTGTACTAGTCCGCCTCACACCGGACTAGTCCGATCTCACACAGGAACTATTTGTCCGGGTGAGAACAGACAAGTTTGGAGGACCCGTACTAGTCCGACCACTAAGGCGGACAAGTTCGGTCTACCAAGACTTAGCCGTGAGAGCTCTCATTTCACACCCATACAGACTAGTCCGCCTTAGAACGGACTACCCCGAACTCACACAGGAACTCTTAGTCCGTGTGAAAATGGACAAGTGTGGCTAGCCCGGACTAGTCCGGCCACTGAGGCGGATAAGTCTGGTCTACGAGGACTTAGCCGTGGGAGCTCTCATCTCACACCCATACGGACTAGTCCGCCTTACAACGGATTAGCCCGAACTCACACAGGAACTCTTAGTCCGTGTGAAAACGGACAAGTCTGGCTAGCCCGGACTAGTCCGGCCAGTGAGGCGGATAAGTCCGGTCTACGAGGACTTAGCCCCAAAAACACTCCCACCAAGAGAGAAACGGACTAGTCTGTCCTAAAACAGACATGTCTGATCTCAGTGAGGAACTCTCAGTCCGCCCCAAAACGGACTAACCCGTAGGACTTCCGGACTAGTTCGGCCTCTTCGCCGGGCAAGTCCGGCCTGCCCAACTTTACCTCTCTACTTCTCTCCACTAAGGATTTGACACTTCTAACGCTTTGAGCTCTCTTCTATAATCTCAATGCACTTGACACACACACTCTTTGTTTTACACGGCTAGCCTACTAAAGACTCAAGTGAAACCCTAATTTCTACTTTTCGAGTCTTTGAAACCGTTCTTCATCTTTTTCCTTTTTTGAGAGTTTAGGTGTCCGCCTTGGAAATATCCTGTGTTTATGATCATCTCAGCTCATTAGTCTCTTAATTTATCGTCATCAATCATCCAAAACCCACGGGGGTGCCTATGCACACATCCGCGACAAGTAGGGTCGGGTGCAGGTAAAACCCGAGGGTGAAACTTTCATCCCTACAATCATACAATGTTTTATTTCCATCAGTATTGATTCTTTCTCACATTTTTGTTCGACGACATTGCCAACTTTGATCTCTAAAATTTAGATTTGCCTCTTTTGCCACCTTTGATGCCTCTCGTGAAGTCGTGAGCTCAATTTTCAACTATGTGATGTTCCGTCATCTATTTTTATCCGAGATTACAACATAATAAAATATATTCACTGTGGCATTCTTTATCATCCCCAATGTTACTAACATTAGAGTAGCTGGCCTTGCCTATCTACCTTATTCTTCACCTACCACTCTTTCATACGTCCACTTTGTTTTTTTCTTCAATTGTCGCACATATAAGCCTGGTAAAGGGCCCTGGCCCACGAACGGTTTCATAATTTATTTCGGCCGTTAAGTAAAACGTGAATATAAAATTTATCTGATCTTAATGAGAACATCTAGAATGCAAACAGGCATTTGGTGCAATCGTGCAAAAATTCCTTCTAAACCACACGATGTACATCCTGCGGTGAGTGTATTTTTACACTTAAACCCTCCCACCTGCACACTTCAATTCTTTCAAATTATATTGCCAGGTGGGAGGGTTTAAGTGTAAAAATACACTCATCGCAGGATGTAGATCATGTGGTTTAGAAGGGATTTTTGCACGATTGCATCAAATAACTGTTTGCATTCTAGTCGTTCTTAATTAAACCTGACCATCCTCCTCATCAGTTTTTTTACACGTTATCAACACTACACACATATGAGTCTTAATTAACTATTTTTTGCCTAATGCATCCTTCCAAGTTTGCCGGACTGCAATTACATAAGCATCTTTATTTTTCTTTAAATCCACATATTTTTGCTATGATATTAACTGTATATATATATATTTCCTACCTGTCATCTGCAGCATCGTCTCCTCCTTCCCTTGCTTCGAATCCTCCGCCCATCTCCGACCAAAACCCACACCCTCCTGAAGCCTCGCCGCCTGTTATACAGCCTCTGCCACCGCCGCACTTTGCCCTAGCTCCCCACTTCCACGCGCTTCCGCCATGTACTCCACGGCCCTGTCCCTCTCCGTAGGGCCGGCGGCTGTCACCTCATCCAGGCCTGACGTGATCCAGCCAGCCGGGCTTCGCTTCTGCGGCCTCCGGCGCGAGGCCCTCGGACTCCGCTCGCTACGAGCCTCACCGCAGGCGGTGGCTTCCAGGCGGAGAGTCAAGGCTGCTTCTGCCGCGGCAGAGAATGGGACGGCCGGGAGTGGCGGCTTCGACTACGACCTCGTGATCATCGGCGCCGGCGTCGGCGGCCACGGCGCCGCTCTCCACGCCGTCGAGAATGTTAGTTTCTCTTCAGAAGCGATGTTAGCTCTTCTCTGGAGTGTGTATGCTTGGTGGGCGCTCTGCTGCCGCTGCCATCGTGATCTGATCGAATGTAGATCGAGAGATGTTGGGGGCGGAGTTCGTAGATTGCGTGGATTAGCCAAGTGTGGATAAAGAACGGCAAATTTGTAGGATTTGGTTGCCCTGCTGTGGCTAAATCTGTTAAGTAATATTAAGGATGGTAGCAGCTACAGGTCTGGTAAACCACGGTTCCAATGGACTTGGTGCCAGAGCTCAGTAGCTTGGACTTACGTTTTGAATTGCTTTCTTTACTGGACAAGACTTTCGTTGGCTTGAAGTTTAGGCTCCTGGTAAAATAAATCATAGGTGTAACATCAGGTGCTGTGCTGACACTAAATCTAGAAATTCGTTAAGCAGTTCGGAGTCACAGCTTGAAATTAGTATATTTGAATCACTATTTTGGAAAATCCTATAGTTGGGTTATTTAAAAAGTTCTTTTGCTTCTTTAAACAACAATGATTGATTGATTGTAGTGATTACTAATAAGAATTGTTGCATGGGAGAATATTCTGAAGAAAACAATGCATAATTAGGTATTTGAAGGATACCCTTGTTAGATATAATCCTGTTTTTCTAGAATAATTAGTGTAAGAGATAGAGTCCAAGTCAAATAAGAGTAGGAGTCTAGGTAGTATTAGATTAGGAGTCTGTAATTTGGGGCTATATATACAACCTCCCATTGAGAATAAACCAAGAGAAGATTAGAGAGAAAATAACCCCGGATTTCTAACATTTGGCATCAGAGATAGGGTTTTAGATCTGCCCCCGGGAGGACGTGCTCTCGGGGGTGGCCAACGGCACGAGCAGAGGCCGCGTTCGTAGGCGACCGGGAGGCCCACAACTTCAAGAGGACAGGGGGCCGCGGGCGTTCGTAGGCGCACGAACGAAGGGCGGTGCAGGGGCAGCGGGCTGCAGGTAGCGCGGCGCACGGGCAAAGGGCGGCTTTTGCGCTCGGGCGGCGGGCGCGCGTTTTGCGGGAGGCGTCCTCGGCGGCGGCTGTGTGACTGGCGAAGGCAGTGCTGGCGCGGAGCCGCTAACGCTCGGCAGCAGCGCGGAGGGAGGAGGTGCGGCGCCTCGTGCGGATGGCCGCGGAGGACTCTGAGCTGGCGGAGCGAGAGTCGGATCTCGCCTACTACTCCGGCCAGAGCAAACTGGAGGAGCGGGACAGGGAGGCCGGCGGAAGCTCCAGGAGGCGGTGCTCTATCCAGAAGGAGGGTGAGGTGGCGCGAGCGTGGAAGCTCGTTGGGCGCGAGGAGGAGGCTGGTGTCGGCGGCTGCTGCCAGAGAGAGGAGGAAGAAGTGGCGGCTGTGGAGAGAAAGGCTGAAGGGTTAGGGTTTCTAAGTGGGCCAGTTGTCACTGGGCCTGTTTCGTTGATAACAGTAAAGGAACACGCCACAGGCCATGATGGGTTGGGCCCTTCTACACACATGATGGAGAGGAACGGACCAACGGAAGTTGAGCTGATCCTTCACTTTCTCCGACCACAGCTGCGCGGTTTTTCACCACGCAAGGCAGGTATTGTGATAGAAGCAGACTTCTATAATGTGACGTCGTGGGACCTCTTGGCGAACTACGGTCTGCGCAAAATGGGACACTTCTTCACGTTACACAGGCGGAGCAAGCCTCGAGTACAGCGGTCCGGCGGCGGCATCTGAAAGCATAGCGCGACCAAGTGCGCACAGTCAATTTCCAACATGGGAGTTGTGGTGCAGTGGCGCATGGTCAAGTTTTGCTTCTACATGTGTGGAGAACTCGGGAAGCGTCGTAGCACCGGATGGATCTTGGAGGAGTACAAGATCACTGACCCAAGGTGCTATCGCCACGATGATGAAGGTGAAGAAGAAGAATATTGGGTGCTCTATCGCGTGAGGAAGAGCAGACCAATGATGTGGTCGGAATGAAGATGCGTCCATTCCGAGATCAAGTGCAGGATGAAGATGAGTCCATTCTGGGGTTGAAGATGTGACCAACCCGAATTTGTGTACAGGATGAAGATGCGACCATGCTGGTGATGAAGACGTGCCCATCCCAAAATTGAGTGTTCGAGGTGTAGTGCCCACCTCACGAGTGTAGTGCCCACTCCAGGGTTGTAGTGCCCAACCCAAATTTGTGTCTAGGATGTAATGCCCATCTCGGAGGGGATGTAGTGCCCATCCTCTAGTATGTGTAGGGTGAAGTGACCATCCTAGGGGTGTAGTGTCCACCCCAAATGCGTGTATAGGGTGGAAGTCTGTTTCCATCCTAATTAGTGTGAGTGTGATCTAGAAAAACGAGATTAGAGGATGATTGTTATATATAATCCCATTTTTCTAGAATAATTAGTGCTAGAGATAGAGTCCAAGTCAAATAAGAGTAGGAGTCTAGGTAGTATTAGATTAGGACTCTGTAGTTTGGGGCTATATATACAGCCCCCCATTGAGAATAAATCAAGAGAAGATTAGAGAGAAAATAACCCCGGATTTCCAACAACCCTAAACCCTGGGCATCTCTTGCTTCGTTGTTACTCGAGCTTGGAATTTTCCTCAATCAAGTAGTAAATCGTGATGAACTTGATTTGTTGGGATGTTTAAAACTGGACCAACCCAGGAGGAACAAGGTGACTTTTAATTAAGAAGATATAGGCATCCAAGTTTCATCAAAGAGGACTTGAATCTGAGTGGTCTGGGTGTATACTCACACCCTTCATCAACTGAGCTAGGCTCACTTTTATTTCACCAGAAATCATTTGAGGTTTTCTCCTGGTAGTTTTGTACTTAAATGAGGCTGGTGGACTAGCGAACTGTGTGGTATTGCGTCTTCTTTTCCTTCAAAACAATTAGGATATAGGATACCTTTGTGTGTCATTTGTTACGTTGCTTTGTATTACTTCAGGCAACCAGTCAACATACGCTGTAATGACAGAGTATCTTCTTTGGCTCCTATTTAATTTGGTTCGTTTTAAATGTTTCCTGATGATCTTGCACATGATTTGGCAAAGGTTAATTATTTTCAATGGAAATTATATTGCCATCAGAGTGTTGAGTTTGGTTTGATACGTTAGAAACGGTACTATATTGTTTTGTTTGTGTAAATATTGTTTCTTTGCTTGTTGTGATGTCCGCGGCAAGGAGTTTGACCTTATATATTTTCCCAGTCAAATGTTTCAATTGTCTGGATGACACTGGACAAATATGGATTTCAGTTATGGTTAGAATTTTAGGAGTTATTCTGTACACGAATTGATTTAGTTCCATGACTGGTATAAAATTCCAACTTTCGTGGAGCTTTATCTATGCTGCCACCAGTTTGAACTTTGTGTATCCCAAGTAGTGCTCCTTATGATTTATGGAAATTGACTATTGCAGGGTTTGAGAACGGCCATAATTGAGGGAGATGTTGTGGGTGGGACTTGTGTGAACAGAGGTTGTGTTCCATCCAAAGCTCTTCTTGCTGTAAGTGGTAAGATGCGTGAACTTCAAGACGAACACCACATGAAGTCATTGGGCCTACAGGTGATATTTTTGTTCTGTACATCTGATTGTTGCACATGGTTCCAATAGACTATGTTCTAGTCTTGTAGTTTTGATAGACTCCGTTCTAGTCTTGTAGTTTATGAAGAGAATAAATAGTAAAGTTTGCTAGTATTTTGGTAACTATTGTCTCAAAATTATCGATGTTAAGATCTGCTAACACTTATGGCTTTATTTTTTATCTCTGTTTTCCAAAAAAAAGATATGGACTATTGGCATTTGTTACTGTATTTGATGTTGAGTTATTTCCCCTGACTGTGTTACTCTTCTGTCATGTTCGTTACAGGTTCCATATGCTGGATATGACAGACAGGCAGTTGCTGATCATGCAAATAATCTTGCCTCTAAAATTCGCAGCAACTTGACCAATTCAATGAAAGCTCTTGGTGTGGATATACTAAATGGTATCGGCACAATTGTGGTAGGTCATCTATGCCTTTTCCTTTATTTATCTTAAAAGCTGTGTTCATGCCTCTTAATCACTGTATGAACCCCACTTTTAACTTTCTACTCTTAGAATTTTACTCAAAAAACACCCCTGTTCCAAAATTGTTAAAAGACTTGTGTATGATTAAAATTGATCAAAATTGATTACCCCTAAAAATCCATTGGAATGTGAGAATTACATCCATTTTTTATAAATACTTTGAAAGCTAGAACTACAACCTTATGAAACAGAGGGAGTAGATATTATATTAAAAAGTGTGGTTCAGGAGTTCAGTTACATTTCCCTCATTACGGACTTGATTACTTGATTTAAACAACCTCCTTATTGTTTGCTGTAAAGCTAAAATATTTACATTCTGCTACGTCAGAACGGCAGTTATATTCATCAAAATGACCCGTGCGTAGTGTATAATGTGTTGACATCCTGCTGACTGCCACTTGTATATTTGCAGCAATAAAACTAATTTTGTTTCTGACGCTTGTAGGGAAAGCAAAAAGTGAGATATGGAAAAGTTGGTTTTCCAGACAATGAAATTACTGCCGGAAACATAATAATTGCGACCGGGTCTGTTCCTTTCGTTCCCAAGGGCATTGAGATAGATGGTAACTACTATTTGTTTTGGGCCTTTAGTTTACCAATATAATTGGCCTAGTGGAATAAAAAACACGTAGCTTTACAAATGCAGATGCTTGAGATCATTTGCCTCATGCAATATGTTTAACTTATAGCATACATTCATGTTGAACTGCATGCTGAAAAATTAGACAAAATAGGCCAATCTTAAGCTTCAAAAGAGTGGTGTCATCCTTTTGGTTTCATGTTACTGGTTTGCTGCAATGATTGTTGAGCACAACGAAAAAAGCATCTCCATTGTCTGATATTTTTGCTGTATCTTGTTTGATTTTAATATTTACTTAAGATTACACGACACTCTAGTTGCCGACTTTCATTAGCGGATAGCATGCATTAAACTAGATTTAGAAATGTGGAGGTCACTTGCTAGGCGTCTCCTGTGATGTTGTAATCATTAGTGACCAAAAAATGAAAACGCAAACTAGTGGTTGCTTTTTTTAATGATTGTGTTAGTATCTGAAGTATTACTCTCATGGAGAGGATGACACTAGGAGTTGGGAAATTTTTCTTGTTTCATTCCACACAATGCCATGCCCAACTTAGGGGTTGGGGTTACATATTTATAGCTGAGGCAGCCAGATGCCAAGATGTTGTCCTACCAAATGACTAATATGCTGTCCTAACAAGGACTAAGATGCTGTCCTACCAAAGGACCACAAAGACCAAGAGTACAAGACTTATTCCATCACCCCCCTAAGTCTTGTGCGTTGTCTTGTGGGAGAGTTGGACCATCCGGATCCTCGAGCAAAGCTCAAGGAACTTGATCCTCCCAAGGGGCTTGGTGAGCAGGTCTGCAAGTTGGTCCTTGGTGTTGATGTAGCATGCCTTGATGCTCCCTTCCTCCAAGCAGCCTCGGAGAAAGTGGTACCTCACCCGGATGTGCTTGCTCCGTTCATAAAAGACGGGGTTCTTTGCTAGAGCCAGAGTGGACTTGTTGTCCACCCTGAGTTCCACCGCTCCGGTGTCTTTGCCGAGGAGATCACCAAACAGTCGAACTAGCCAGAGCGCCTGAGTCGAATCGGTAGAGGCCGCTATGTACTCGGCCTCGCAGCTAGACAAGGCCACCACCTGCTGCTTGACCGACTGCCAGCTAACGAGGCACTTGCCGAGCAAGAAGAGAATCTCACTCGTGCTCTTGCTAGTGTCGATGTCGCCGGCGTGGTCGCTGTTGCTGTACCCGACAAGGTGTGCCTCCCCAGGGTACCTCGGGTAGTAGAGGCCGTGGTCGAGAGTCCCCGCAACGTAGCGGATGATCCTCTTCACAACTTGCTGGTGCTCAGCCGTCGGTCGCTGCATGAATCGACTGACGTAGCCGACAGAGAATGCCAAGTCCGGCCGTGTGTGGGCGAGGTAGCGAAGGCTCTCCACAAGACGTCGATACTGCGTAGCCTCCACCTCCTCCGTTGTGCTGTCGCGGCTCAGCTTCAGTCTCCTCCATGGGAGTGAGAGTTGGGTTGCAGTCTGTGAGCCCAGCCATCTCAACAATGCGCTTGGCGTAGACAGTCTGTCGAAGCATGATCCCGGAGTCGGCCTGGTGCACCTCGATCCCCAGGTAGGAGAGAGATTCCAGGTCACTCATCTGGAAGGTGGCTTTCATCGCTTCCTTGAACGCTGCCACCTCCGCATCCTTGGTGCCGGTGATCACCAAGTCGTCGACGTAGACACCCATCAGTAGGGCATTTCCTCCATTGCCCCGCCTGTAGATGACCGCCTCGTGCGGGCTTTGCTCGAAGCCCATCCCCTTGAGCGTGGAGTCCAACTTGGCATTCCACGCCCTTGGTGTCTGCCGCAGGCCATAGAGGGCCTTGCGCAGGCGCAACACCTCTCCTTGGCAGGAATCGTAAATCCCGGTGGCTGGTGCACATAGACCTCCTCCTTTAAATCGTCGTTAAGAAACACCGACTTGACATCCATGTGCTATACCCGCCAGCCTCCCTGAGCAGCCAGCGCAAGGAGTCGCACAGATTCCATCCGCGCCACGGGTGCGAAGGCATCGTCGAAGTCGATCCCTTCCTGTTGCACGAAACCGCGTGCCACCAAGCAAGCCTTGTGCTTGACGATGGCGCCGGCTTCATCCCTCTTCAGCTTGAACACCCACTTAAGGGTGATCGCGCGGTGACCATGAGGGAGGTCAGCAAGCTCCCAGGTGCGGTTGTTCTTGACTGCGTCTATCTCCGAATGCATCGCGGCACGCCATGCCGCGTGTCTCTCAGCCTCCGCGAAAAACCGAGGCTCGCTGTCGTCGCATGCAAGATGCAATTGCACCTCCAGATCGCGAGGGACCAGTCCCGGCACCGGCTGGTCGCCGAGAAGATTCTCCATCGTACGATACCGCAACGGTTCGCCGTTGTGGTACGCGTCGATGCGCTCCTCGTCGTGGGAGAGCGGAGTAACGAACTCCACCGGGTTGTGCTCGACACGAGCTGGTGTCGGAGTGGACGTACCCGGAGGGATGGCAATCGGTGCTGGAGTGCGTGGGGTCGCCGGCTGTGGTGGTGGTGGTGGAGAGGTCGTCGCAGCCAAGGTCGTGACTGGGGAATGTGGCGCTGAAGTCGGTGGAGAAGAGCTGCCTACTCCCCCAATTCCCTTGAAGTGGACGTACTCGACGATGAAGTTGTCGTATGTCGGAGTCGAGCCGTCGTCTACCGCCTTGTCCCATGCCCATCCTCGCCCTTCGTTGAACACTACATCACGTGCTGTGCGCACGCGCTGTGTTCCTGGGTCGAGGATGCGGTAGGCCTTCGAGCCCTCCGCGTAGCCAATGAACACCCCTGGAATGCTCCTGTCGTCGAGCTTGCTGATGTGGCCAAGCTCCTTGGCGAACGCGAGGCAGCCAAAGACCGTAGGTGAGAGACTGTCGGCTTGCGCCCATGCCAAGCCTCGTATGGCATCCTGCCGTTGAGAGCCTTGGTGGGCGAGCGGTTGAGGATGTAGACCGCCGTCACCACCGCCTCTCCCCAGAAGATAGCCGACATTCCCCTCTGCTTGAGGAGGGCCCGAGCCATCCCCACAACCGTCTGGTTGCGTCGCTCGACGACGCCGTTCTGCTGCGGGTTGTGCGGCGCGGAGTAGTGGCGCTGAACACCCTCATCCGCGCAGTATGACGTGAATTCAGCCGCCGTGAATTCGCCGCCGTTGTTGGTGCGCAGCACGCACAGCTTGCGACCGCACTCCGCCTCCGCAATGGCTTGCGCGCGTCTGATGGCGTTCGCAACCTCTCCCTTGCTGCCGAGGACCATCACCCACATGTAGCGGGAGAGGTCATCGATAAGCAGCAGGAAGTAACGTCGTCCTCCCGGTGTAGCCGGTGTCACCGGGCCACACAAACCGTGCACAAGGTCGAGCCGCTCCTTGGCTCGGAAGCTCGAGTGCTGGGGAAAGGGGAGGCGCCTATGCTTTGTCACTACGCAGACATCGCAGAACTGCTCCACATGGTCAAGGCACGGCAGGCCCCGTACCATCTCCTTGGCACTGAGCCGCTTCAGGGCCTTGAAATGAAGGTGCCCAAAGCGCTCATGCCACTGCCACGCCTCGTCATCCCGGCGAGTAGCAAGGATGAGAGGTTGTGCTACCTGCACGTTAAGGACGTAGAGTCGATTGGTGCCTCTGGTTACCTTGGCAAGAAGGCGACGATGGCGATCCCAAATCCTCATGACTCCGTCCTTGATCTCCACGCGCGAACCGTTCTCATCCAGCTGACCTAGGCTGATGATAGAGTTCCTCAACGCGGGGATGTAGTAGACTCCGACGAGCAGCCTGTGCTCACCAGAATCGACGGTGAGGATGATGGAGCCGACGCCCTTGATCTCCACACCAGAGGCGTCCCCAAACTTGACGGAGCCTCGGACATTGGGGTCGAACTCAGTGAAGAACTCCCGTCGTCCAGTCATGTGATGGGTGGCGCCGGTGTCGAGGCACCATCCGCCAGTCTTGTCGTTGCTGGAGCCGTCACCGAGGAAGGCGTGTGCTCTCGGCTCATCGATGTGGAGGAGAGCCGCTGCAGCCGATGCCACTGGAGGTGTCTCGATGCTTGCGTGCACCAGGAGCAGAGCCGACTCCTCCTCTTCCACCTGTGCGACGTGGGCCTGGTCACGTCGTTGCTGCCGACACTCTCTGGCCCAATGACCAAGCTTGCCACAGTTGTGGCAGGTGTCGTCTCGTGCTGGCTTCCGGTTGCCGGCGGCGCCGCACTGGGCGCCACCCTCGGCACGTCTCTGCGCCTCGGCTTGGGCACCTCCGCGCCCCTTGCTTGGCTTGTCGCGCTTGCGGCGGCCTTTCGAGGAGGAGGGCTCCCCCTTCTTCCCGTCACCTTGGAAGGCCTCCCACTGCTCCCGAGTGAGATGTAGCTTCCCGTCGATGGTGATAGGCCCCGGGAGAGGCTGAGATTTGTCACCATCGACGACCTTGAGGCGGCCTATCGCCTCTTCAATCAAAACATCGTGGAGAGGTCCAGCAGAGACGCGATCGAGTGAGCGATCTGCTTGTACTTCTCAGGGATGCAACGGAAGGGCTTCTCGACGACTCTCTCCTCGTCGTAGCTGTCGTCGCTGAACTGCACCATCTTCTGCAGTAGTGTGTTAAGACGGAGAGCAAAGTCATCAACATCCTCACCTGGCTTGAAGGTCAGGTTCTCCCACTCCTTGCGGAGTGCCTGCAGTGTGGTCTTGCGGGGGCGGTAGCTGCCGATGTGTGCCGCAGCGATGGCGTTCCAGGCCTCCTTGGCAGTCCGCTTATTGGAAAGTGAGAACTGCATCTCGGGCAGTACTGCAGTAATGAGAGCATCTAGCGTCTGTCGATCCTTGTAGTAGTCGACGTCGCCGTACCAGACTGCTTCCCACATGTGCCGCACTTAGGAGCCGTATCCTCGTCACCGCTGCCCACTCGACGTAGTTGGTCTTGGTGAGGGTAGGCCACCCACCGCCGAGACCAATGTCCCTGACAGTGGTCTGAATTCCGTGGTGACCATGGTACCTGTTCGGGGAGGGGGAGTCGCGCCGCTTGTAAATGTCTCGATCTCCGTCGACCCAACCACCCCTGTCGGGAGCGTCGCCGGCGCGTCCGCGCCCGTCTGGGCTGCAGCCGCCGCGCTCATGGGGGTGCGCGGTTGCCCATTGTGGCGTCTGTGGTCGTGCTACCTCCCTCGCCAGCCTGAGGTCTTCGTTGGTGCCGCCGTCGGTAGAATTAGAGCCTCTGTCGCTACCGCCACGCAGAGCCTCATGCTCTGCTGCAGCCGCACGCGCTGCATCTGCAGCCGCTGCTACGTCTACTTCCGCCCTCGCCGCTGCCAGCCTCGCCGCCCTTGCTGCTCGCTCGCGTTCTTCTGCCGCAGCGACCTCGGCCTCTTGTCGATGCCGCGCGCTCGAAGCAACCGAGTGCTGAGACTATCCTTCGAACATGGCGCGCTAGTGGGGGAGTGCTGTGTGGGAAGAGACTGTCTCAGACAAGCTGTTGCTCGTTTGTGCAGAAGAGGAGGAATGAGTTGAAACAACCAGTGTTATTGCTGCCGGTTGAAGACGAAGAGAGGCGTGGGAAGGAGATGAGCAGGAGATGTCTAGGCTACAGGATAGAACGGCTCTGATACCACTTGTTAGTATCTGAAGTATTACTCTAATGGAGAGGATGACGCTAGGAGTTGGAGAATTTTTCTTGTTACATTTTTATAGCTGAGGTAGCCAGATGCCAAGATGTTGTCCTACTAAAGGACTAATATGCTGTACTAACAAAGACTAAGATGTTGTCCTACCAAAGGACCACAAAGACCAAGAGTACAAGACTTATTCCATCAGATTGTGTGATTATCATTTTTTCTACATCCTGCTGGGTTCGAATCAGCCTCCTTGCAAAATAAGCAAGGGGAAGGCTGGCTAAAAATTCCCTTCCCCAGACCCCACAACGTGTGGGAGCTTTCAGCACTGGGTATGCCTTGTAAATTTTATTAATGAACGAAGGGATTTGGGAAGAACTACAGGAGATAAAGGAGCCCTGCTGTTGTTGCTATATCTTAACATTGCAACATTTACAATGCAAATGCTCCAAGATTTAACGCTCAATCATGTGTCTTGCATCTGCAGCGTATTATTGGCTTTCCCTCTTTTTTTCCTACCTTGTACCATTCTGGTAAAAGCCCGCTGGATGTTTTTTATACTCTTAATGCAGGTAAAACTGTGTTCACTAGTGATCATGCACTAAAACTCGAGTCAGTTCCTGACTGGATAGCTATTGTTGGAAGCGGTTACATTGGACTTGAATTCAGTGATGTATACACAGCTCTGGGAAGTGAGGTACATAATGGTCATTGTAATGCATGGTTACCTTATATACATGCTTAGGAAAAGCTTGCATTGGATGCTATAGTTTAACCCGTGTTCCTTTATAGTGCACAATGGGCACATGGTTCCACTCTGTTTTGAAAGATATGCACTTGATATCCAAATAGCACCAATAAGAGATCTATTGTTATGTGGATGATAGTCAATATGTATTTATTCTTTATTCATGTACAACTAGGCATTTGTAAATTCTTTGATAGACTGATAAGGTTATCCGAAGGACCAATAGCGTTTTAAAGTTTATTCCATAAAATTGTAGTGGGTGGCGCTACTACCATACATTACTGCCACTGCTATCTGTAGGTCATTAAACAAGGGCATACCCAGTGCTGAAAGCTCCCACACGTTGTGGGGTCTGGGGAAGGAAATTTCTAGGCAGCCTTCCCCTTGCTTATTGTGCAAGGAGACTGATTCAAACACAGGACCTCCAGGACACAAGTGGAGAGACTCTACCACTGCGCCAGGCCTGCCCTTCTAGGTCATTAAACAAGATGATACCAAATCAAAATTTCCATTTTCACTTTTGTGCTAGAACAAAAAACGTATTACTAATGTAGTGCATACTTAGTACACAAATTACAGAGATATTGTGCTAATGAATTTTATTTAAATTTCAAATAAGCTATTGTCAAACAGCAACATAATTGGGAAGCATAGTGACTATATTCATGTCCACCAGATGTCCCCTGACTACAATATTTGTGATGGTTTACGCACCCTAACCCTTAAGCGATTGACTAATCAGCCTTAGCAGCTGTTTTCTACCAGCTTGTCTGTCCAAGGCGTGTGATGAGAATGGCTGTAAGACAGTCTCATATACCGTATCACTATATCAGAGGGCAGTTGGTGTCATTATTGGACTATTATTCGGTCAACCCTTTCCTATTCAGACATCGCAACAGTTTATTTTATTCATCAATTAGGATTCATTAGTTCAGAACATCAGTGTGATGGGGGTAAATCCATGCATGGTAGAAGTATCATTTACCATAGCTTTCTTTGCTGGTGCTATGTTCCATCCATGGTGAACGATTTGACACTATTGCAGAATAAGAATTTGATGAACAATGCTTCATTATCCATTATACTACATTCAAACATTTCTCACCAGATTAAGCTTCATCTTTACTCATACTAATTTTTATTAACAGGTTACTTTCGTTGAAGCTCTTGATCAATTAATGCCTGGTTTTGATCCGGAGATTGCAAAATTGGCCCAGAGGATTCTTATCAATCCTCGAAAAATTGACTATCACACTGGTGTCTTTGCAAGCAAGGTTTACTTCTTCGTTTCAAGCTGTTTTAATTACACGGAATCTATGGGCACTGTTTTATTATTTATACCTCGAAGTATTCATGTTTCTAGATTACCCCAGCTAAGGATGGTAAACCTGTTTTGATCGAGTTGATTGACGCCAAGACGAAAGAACATAAGGAAATGTTTGAGGTAGGACGGTAGATTTTTTTGTTTTCTCCCTTCAGTTACTATTATAGATGGTTTCAGCATATTCGCTGGCTAATTGCATCACTGACCTGTCTGGCAAATACATGTTGTCAGCCTGTATAAGACATAATTATAAATTATCCAAGCTGTTAGGTCAAAAGACATGTCAGCATAATATGACCCTAATTTATTAGTTTGATATTTTGGCAATCCAGTTCTAATTCACTAACTCTGACACCGGAGAAATCGCACATGGCCATAATATACTTCAGTTGACTTTTTATGCTAGAACCATGTTTAGCGCGTGGATTTTATTGATAGTATAATATAAAGTGTTCCTGATGCTATCATACAATGCCTTTTTATTCCAAAATGAAATTATGCATCAACAGGTGGATGCCGCACTTATAGCTACTGGAAGGGCACCATTCACTAAAGGACTTGGCTTGGAAAATGTAAGTACATGAAAATGATCACTATCAGAGTTCTCAAACTTGAATGTGGTCGTGCATAAATGATACACTTTTTCTTCAGATCAATGTTGTCACACAACGTGGTTTTGTCCCTGTGGATGGGAGGATGCAAGTTATGGATGCGGATGGCAATGCAGTACGCTAGATATAACACATATCACTGTTACAATTTTATTTCTTTCTGCAAGAATATCTCATGCACGTGTCTCACGACACAAACATCAATTTGTAGGTTCCAAATTTGTACTGTATTGGAGATGCCAATGGTAAGCTCATGCTTGCCCATGCAGCCAGCGCACAAGGAATCTCAGGTAGATAATTTGGTCGCTTTTATGCATTCTGCTGCTGGTTACTGTAGCTTTTTACAAAGCAATTGCTCATCTGAATATAGTTGTGGAGCAAATCTGCGGGAAGGACAACATCCTAAACCATCTAAGCATCCCGGCTGCTTGTTTCACTCATCCTGAGATCAGTATGGTTGGGCTGACAGAGGTAGGTTGAATTCATTTCTCCAAAGCTTCTTATTAATTTCCCTTTAGGAAAAGTAGACTACTCCCGCTGTTCTTAAATTGGCGTCGTTAGGACAATAAATCTATTTCAAAATTGAACTAAGACTGTTGTTTTAACGACAACAATTTAAGAACAGAGGGAGTGAATTTCATGTTTTAGTTTCATTAGAAACACCAACTAAAAGCAAAACTATGGATCCATTCAGTGCTTTTGGCATAGCAAATTAGAGCTTACAATTCCCTACTGAAATCTCTATTTACTTTTGCAGCCACAAGCTAGAGAAAAGGCTGATAAGGAAGGATTTGAAGTAAGCATTGTTAAGACCAGCTTCAAAGCTAACACAAAGGCTCTGGCAGAGAATGAAGGCGATGGGCTTGCTAAGGTTAGTCCAATCCTGCATCCAAAAACCCTGTTGCATACCGAATTTAAGTTGTCTCACAATAGATGCTATGGTGTTAGAACTGGTTGTGTAACCTTTATTTCTATAACATGACAAGATATGTACTCATTCTTTTTTTTTGCTACAGATGATTTACCGGCCTGACACTGGAGAAATTCTTGGGGTACACATTTTGGGTTTGCATGCTGCTGACCTTATCCACGAGGCATCGAATGCCATTGCCCTAGGAACTCGGGTGCAAGTAAGTGTGAATAGCATTCTTCTTTTCTCTGTGATATTTATATTAAAGCTTGAATTTGCACATATCCATTTGCACTATCCAGGACATCAAGTTTGCTGTTCATGCACATCCAACCTTGTCTGAGGTTTTGGACGAACTTTTCAAGGCTGCCAAGGTATTAGACCTATTGCTCTTGTTACTGGTTTGCATAGAACCATTTTGTGTTAAAATGTGAACCGTGTGACATGTTTCTTTTTCCTCGGCAGATCAATTCTGGTGTTTCGAGTTCAGTAATAAGCGAGCCAGTTGCAGCGTAGGGGAGGTGCACTGGTGGTAGCCACATCACCTGCTAGTTGTCCTTAGTAGTTCACGAGCCTGCTATTTTCAGAAAGTGATTTGTCGCTATTACCTGCCGTGATGAGCTCCACGGGCGTGCACTAAACTTGTGCTATTTATTGAATGGGAGTGAGATCTACATGTCCCTACTATGTACCTGTATTAACGACTAAAATTTTGTAGCCCCTATAGAGTTTATCAGAAGTGACATTACATAGAACTCTGATGTGTGGTTCCTTGATCAGTATTGTCTCCCCCTTTTATTTTTCAAGATCATTATCAGTTTGTTCATCTCTCAGAATGAAGTAATGAACAGTTAGCTTCCCAATCCTGGTTATCGCGTGAGGTGGCTGAGGTGGTGGGTTAAATCATCTGGGCTTCGCGCACCTTCCTGTGCTACGCAAAGAATAGCGAATGCATGTGAGAGGAGACTAAGGCTATCGGAAGCAACGAGGCCAAAAAAGAGGTCTTCACAGTTGGAAGCGAAGCACCTGGTCTGGTGGTCTATCCGAAGTCTGTAGACATGCTTATTCTGAAGGTTTAAGGTTAGTCTCGATGCGGAGTTTCACTTTGTTTCTAAGACTGTCACGTAAGTAACAACTTATTTGTTTCATAAATAAAATACCTCCTACCATACTGTACTTAGTGTCCAAGACATTATGAAGTCTGAGAAAGATGAGAAAGAGTTATTTTCTATAGACTTATTACGTCTGCTTCTGTAAAGAATTTGGTTCGAACAAAATACCTCATAAAATATGTAGCTTTATTTTATTATTTCCTAGTAAGAATGCAAGACGCAAACTGCATTAGAAACAATGTATACATGGTTTCATATTGATGAAATCACTTTCACCTCTTTATAATTAGTTTTTTACCATACATAAAAAATGACGACATGGTAAATAGAACTCTCATTGGGAGTAGCCTAATTGTAATCATACATGTGCTCCAACATCCGGACTTTCCTATAAATAGAGGCACTAAGCAGAGGGATCTTTGGAAACATAATATATTGTCGTTGTTCCACATCCGTTGTTTCTATTTGAGAGCATCTGCTAGGATCAATATTTATCTAACTAATATATTCCGTAGAATAACACAACATATCTCAACAATCGCAAACAGAAGATAAATGCACCAAATATAAGCTCATTCAGACTCCAATTCACCATTAAGACTATTTTTTTGTTGCACATTTACATGTAAGATAGTCAAAGCATACGAAAAAAGTTTCATGACCAAAATATTTGTTCGATACCCAAGTTTTATATAAAGGATACAATATATTTATATCCTTTGTTTCCCCTTCAGAATTCTTTGTTTTTATTAGCTGGTCGGGGCCCACGAGCAGTGGCACGCCAGTCCTCTGCCCCTGCGTCTTTCCTCACGCCGCAGCCCCACCAGTTAATTGTCTTGATGACCCTTCCCAATCCCAACCAAACACGGGCACCACAAAACGCAGAGCGAGAGAGAGAGAGAGACCTGCCTGCCTCTGCCTTGGTTTCCTCTCCCACCACTCACCCACCCACCAAGCCCCGTCGGTCTCGGCGGCCGTGCCCGTGGGAGGTCCGAAGAGCGGTAGCAGGAGGAGGAGCACAGGGTGAGAGCGCGAGGAGGCGGGCGACAAGATGTTCCTGTGGGACTGGATCTACGGGGTGCTGGCCTCGCTCGGTCTGTGGCAGAAGGAGGCCAAGATCCTCTTCCTCGGCCTCGACAACGCCGGCAAGACCACGCTGCTCCACATGCTCAAGGACGAGGTACCGCGCCGCCGGATCCCCAGATCGACGCCCTCGGATCGGGTCCTGCTCATTTCTTCGCGGCCTTCCCTCCCTTCTATCTTTCTGACCCGCGCGTGTGCCTCTCTTCCCCCCTCTTTTCCCTCGCAGCGATTGGTGCAGCACCAGCCGACGCAGCACCCGACGTCTGAGGAGCTCAGCATCGGCAAGATCAAGTTCAAGGCCTTCGACCTCGGCGGCCACCAGATCGCGCGCCGCGTCTGGAAGGATTACTACGCCAAGGTACTTATCGATTCCATTACTACTTATTTTCTTTTTGCGTGCTACGCCGCCAGATCTGTTCGAGTGATGGTAGGCTAGAAAGGTTGTCCTTTTATTTTTTTTTGGTGGTGTAGGAAAGAACTTCGGGATTTGGTGAATTGCCATAACGGGTTTTTGTTTAGAAATCTTGCATGTAATAGCTTGGGGAATTTCGAGGAGATAATGATACCACTGATATATAAGCTCCGTCTTGTGGCAGCGATTGTGATCGGTTGCTTAGGGCCAGGGGCTCTAATAAGGAGTGGTGTCAATTGATCATAGGGACTTGATTATCTGGTGTGTGAGCTTGGTTGCATATAGAGAGAAATGTCGGGTCCTAAGGAAGAGCTAATGTCTAGAAGATTTTCTCTCATGCTGCATGTTTCTTCTGCTGGTGCTTGCTGCACTAAATTTTTGGCATGTGACAGTAAATCTATCAGTCCATGTATAGCAAACCTGCACCTAAATAGATTTACCTTAAAAACTTCCTCAATCATTTCTTCCTCTTGCTTATTATCATATTACTGTAAGCGATTTGCAACCTTGGAGCGTTTTTTACTTTGTGTTGTAGTTAACACATTCATATTTTACTTTAAATCTTTAGCCGTGTGAGAATGACTTTCGGACACTGATCTATTTTCAGCGCATTAGTGCCCTTTTGCTATATCATACTTCTTTGTATCCCAAATACACGTGCCTCCTTATAGTGAATTTGAGAAGGCCAAAACTTCTAAAAGGAGGCACCTACATTTTGTTCTCATGGTCCATTTTTTGAACATAACCAAACCTAGGATAAACCAATATGCTATTTTTTGCACAGGGCATTTTTTTGCTCATGCCATGTGTATATTTTTCCTAAGTTCTGTCATTTATGCCTTGAATTGTTTGAAACATTGGAAGATCTGCTTTGGCTGCCAACAATTGCTGTATATTGCTGAAAACAAATTCGTTTACCTTTGCATTGGCATTTGATTTCATCAGTATTTCGGTGTTATTTGCATTAGCTTTTCACTTGTTTACCTGATGAATTTGCTTATCATAACAGGTTGATGCTGTAGTATACCTAGTAGATGCATACGACAAGGAACGCTTTGCTGAATCAAAAAAGGAGCTTGATGCTCTCCTTTCTGATGATTCCCTGGCAAATGTTCCATTTCTTATCCTTGGCAACAAGATCGACATTCCATATGCTGCTTCAGAAGAGGAGCTGCGGTACCATCTAGGCCTTAGCAACTTCACAACTGGGAAGGGCAAGGTCAACCTGGTGGACTCCAACGTCCGGCCTCTGGAGGTTTTCATGTGCAGTGTTGTTCGCAAGATGGGCTATGGCGACGGGTTCAAGTGGGTCTCCCAGTACATCAAGTAGGGCCCTTGCTGAGACGCGTGCTCAGCCCAGCGACTTTTTGCCTTGTTATTGATTCTGGTTGGTTTGTTGTCCGACGGTGATAATCATCATGACGGTATCAGGGGTATGAAGAGAAAAACAGTGCTTAACATTTGGGAACATGTGGAATCCAAACGATTTGTTATGTCAAACTCCTAAAATTATTTTGCTTTTCCATAGGATGTTTACCAAGGGCTTCAAGGCGATGGATTATATGATTATTGGTCTCTTAAATTATGTCTTTATGTTCATTGGTCTTTGCTATTTAGTTTATTGCATTCAATGTATGTGTTTATATTCTCCTTGATGTTCTCCAATAGATGACTTTATTATTTTAATGGGCTATTCAATGATGGGAATGAGATCACTATGGTTGAGTTGGATGACTCTTAGGTCTTAAAAAGGATGAAAGTTAAAAAGATGAAAGGGGAAAAATCGCTCGGCTCTGACGATGTCCCTATTAAGGTGTGGAGATGCCTTGGGGACGTAGCAGTAGTATGGCTCACAAAGCTATTCAACCATATTTTTTAGTCAAACAAGATGTCTAAAGAATGAAAGAAAAGTATATATTAGTACACATCTTCAAAAATAAAGGAGATATTCAAAATTGTACTAATTATCGAGGTATTAAGTTTATGAGTGATTGAACACCGCATGAGAAAAGTGACTAATGTCACTAAAAATCAGTTTGGTTTTATGTCTGGGAGGTCTACAATGGAGGTGATTTTTTTGTTTTGTCTGCTTATGGAGAGATATAGGAAGCAGAAAAGGGACTTGCATATGGTGTTCATCGACTTGGAGAAGGATATCAAGGTCAGTCATGTGGTGGGCACTAGAGAAACATAAAGTGCCAACAAAGTACATTACCCTTATCAAGTATATGTACAATAATGTTAGGACAAGTGTGCGCGTAAGTGATAGTGAGACTGATGCATTTCCTATCACGGTAGGACTACATCAAGGATCAGATTTGAGCCCATACATCTTTTCCTTGGTGATGGATGAGGTGTCGAAGGATATACAAGGGGATATCCCTTGGTGCATGCTCTTTGCTGATGATGTAGTGTTGGTAGATAAAACTAGAGATGGTGTTGATAAGAAATTAGAGTTACGGAGACACACCTTAGAGTCCAAGGGGTTTAGACTTAGTAGGACCAAAACCGAGTATATGAGGTGTGACTTTAGTGGTGTTGGTCGTGAAGAGGGAAATGTTAGTCTACAAAGACAAATAGTACCTAGAAGGGACTCTTTCCGATACTTAGAATCAATGTTACAAATCAATGGCGATATTGATGAAGATGTTTACCACAGGATCAAGGTAGGGTGGATGAAATGGCGACAAGACTCTGGAATCCTATGTGATAAGAAAGTCCCACAAAAGTTAAAAGGGAAGTTCTATAGGACGGTGATCACACCTGCGATGCTCTATGAGGCGAAATGTTGGCCAACTAAACGGCAACATGTACAACAAATGAGTGTCGCAGAGATGAGCATGCTACGGTGGATGTGTGGGCACACGAGAAGAGACCGAATAAGGAATGAGGCGATTCGTGGTAGGGTAGGGGTGACGCCGATTGAAGAGATGTTAGTCCAACATCGACTTAGGTGGTTTGGACATATCCAACGGAGACCTCCAAAAGCACCGGTTAACAGTGGGATTTTAAGAGGTAGAGAAAATATTAGGAGGGGTAGAGGACGACCAAGGTAGACGTGGGAGGAGGCAGTAAAACGAGATTTGAGTGGAATGTATCCAGAGACTTAGCTCACGATAGGACCGCATGGAAAGTATCAATTCATGTGTGAGGATTGTAGTCTTGTTTTTTTTCCTTTTTTTCCTTTTTTTCTTTTTTCTTTTTTTTTTCTTTTTTCTTTTTTCTTTTTTTTCTTTTTTCTTTTTTTCTTGTTCTTATATCTCTTCCTCTCTTTTTACTTCATTGATATTGGGTTTCATGTCTAGCCGACCCCAACATGGTTGGGATAAAAGCTTGGTTGTTATTGTTGATGTTCTCCATGTTCTTTTTACCTAACGCTGACTTCAATGGCATACGCATTTGGAGACCCAAACTTAAAATGGGTAGCCTAATGACATTGTAGGGTCTCATATCTAAACATAAAACCCATTTTAGATTTTTCTTGTAACAGAATCCAAAATAAGTGTTCTTCTCATGTGACCTAAATATTCACACTTTTTAAACCCAAATATAAGTTTTCTTCTCATGTGACCTAAATATCTATCACCCTTTTTAGATTACGCATTAGAGATGTATGTTTGAGTCTCCAAGACTGTATTGAGCAATATGTAAAACATAGAAATAGCTCTCTAATTATGAGTCAGCCAGACGCTGGCAAGACAAAGCTACATCAGTACATTGCTCTGCAATACAATGGAAGGATGACGCGGCCCGACCAACTGAGACAGGCCACTCTCCCGGGAATCGCATTGGGTGGTGCCGTGTTGTGCGGCACCCAACAGCACACATACAAGGAACAATGTATTACATAAAACAATAGCGGAAGCTTACAAATTTTTCTTTATAAATAATTTACATCAAATAGCTACAGAGGAAGTCTATAACAACTTAAGTCGGATAACTAAGAGCACTCGAGGTGAAGTCCAGCCCGCGGACCCCTCTCGCTAGCAACACGAAGACAAGCAGCAACGGCTGGGTTCTCCATGTGTTACCTGACTCGGAAGTCTCCAAGTCTCACCGTACAACCTCCATCTTAGCATCGGTGTTAACCTGCAAAACCACTTATATAGCAAGCGTGAGCACCTAGGCTCAGCAAGACTGATCCGTCTCTCCTAAACAAGAAACTCTACATGCACGACGGTTGCAATTGGGTTAGCTAGATTTGCATAAAGGACTCGCCTAAAGTTGATCCTTAACTTTTAGATTTTCAGCCTCATTGTGCAAACCTTAAGCCGAAAAGCATCGTAACTCCACAATCAAACAAGAAACGCTTTGTTGCGATGCTCCTTGCACAAAGTGAAAGTAAAATTTAATGTGCCTATCTCTAATCCAATCATGGTTGCAATACAAATTACAACACAACCTTAACAAGTTCAAAAGATAACCAGTTCCAGTTGTTACTACGTCAAGACGTAGTGGGCAAGTATGCTCATATAACCGCGAGCGACGGTGATTCGAATCAGTACACGCCCGAACTACACGACACGTACACCCGTACTCCGAGTTGCCGGCAGCAACCTCGACTGACGTTGTACGCGGCCACCTTTCCCAAGATCTTCCACATTGGACGCAGTCCAACTGACCCGAGTACACAAGCTCCCTTAAGGTACATACCCGCAGTGGTATGTTCTTAAGCGAGTTACCTTCTGCTACCCTGACGCCGAAAGCCTAAGGCAGTTGGAAAAGTTCCACTATGGATCTCCCAAGGTACATCAGTTTCCTGGGTCCCATATAGCCAGTATGCGCCCGGTACACAACTCAAACTTATCCAACAGGGCCAAGCACGGACGGGCCTTAACCGACACAGGCATGGCTATGCACGCACGGCCTGCAACCTGCTGCATCTAAACCTCCCTGCCCGGTCTCCATTTCTTATATGTGAACTTTCCTCATCTTTTCTAATTCGGACCCGTTACGAGTAAACCAGCCCTAAACTCGCGAGTAGCTTCCAACTACTCGACTTCTACCGGACCTTTCCTACTAACATTTAGCGTAGCCAAATCCACTCAAGGAGGTACTATTCTATCCTTTCTCTCTTAGGTATTTCTGGTCATGCAAGTGGGGTTTTCAATATCATCTAGACTTAATGCAATCAACGATGCAAAGCTATAATCTCTACAAATAAAAATGCTTTATAAAACTGTTCAAATTCAAACAGGGGCTTGCCTGTTTTGCAGGTGACTAAGGTTACAATCGGTTAGTGATGATCACTTGGAGCTTGATCACTTGCCTTCCCTTTCTTCTTGGTCTTCACTTTAAGTCCTTCTCCCTTCTTCACGTATATGCTACATGATATGATCATGTATATGTATTTAATTGAAAAGCTTTTGCTAATAAGATCTAATGACAGTTTTAAAACTGGAACTCTGTTCAAGAATTTAAAAGGACACTGGTGCTAGCGGTTTGGGTTAGGTTTAAACACTATGATCAAATGTTGAGTGGTTTTCCCACTTAAGTGTTGATCACCTTAAGAGATTACATATGATAGTGGTGATCCAGAGCTCCAATGGAGCTGGCAATTTTCATGTAAGTTCCTTGTCACAAGAAAGTCCTCTGGACCAAAATTTAGCACTTTTCATGGAGTGGTTTATACAGAATAATTCTCTAAGTGTTTAGTCAAAGATGAATTAATGCTGAGGTAACACCCCTGTTCATGTCAAACTCAGTGAACCAAATTTCAATTATAGTTCATAGAGTCTACATGAATTTTTCTAGGATTTTTGGAGCTAAGAATTGCCCAGAACTGAATTTACAAGTTTTGGAATTCTTTGAAAATGTTTCTATATTCATTTGAACGCAATAACTTACAATCTGAATTCTCCTGACCAAAACAACTACAAATGAGCTGAAACTTTTACAGGAGTCTAAGAACACCCTAAAGAATGTTCTGGCAAAATTTGAAGATTTTTGGATAAACCAAACTCGCTCTAAAATTCTTTTGCTGAAAAGCTTTAAAGAATTTTCTAGAATTAAATAAAGACTTTCATACAAATTGGGTTGCATATTTGGATAGAGTTTGTCAATCTGAATCTAACCCAATTTGAATCACTAAATTTGGAGATTCCTAAGTTATGCTCTTCTAAAGTTTGGGGAAAAACCTGGAATTTGAATAAATCTAAGAAATGTTTAAACCTGACTGTGGGACCACGGGTACACGTGTCTGCTGCTGGGAGCGCGCCACACGGGGTCACAGGGTTATTTCCCGCGCTGTTACAATCGACCCCACGCCACAGAATATCTGGCCCCCTCCCCCGAGTCGCTGACAGGCGGGACCGGCGAGGTCGTCTTCAACCTCCCGCTCCCGCGCGGCACCGCCGCCGGGCTCGCCGGAGTAGCTTCGAAACCGGTCGTTCGGCCATCTTAACTACTCAAACTCGCCGCTAGCCCCTAATTCAACGTGAGGAACACGCTGGTGGGGTTTTCTCGGGCTGGCAGGTCCCCCAAACTAGCCCGCGACGGCGCACCGGCTCGGATGAAGTCCGGCGACGTCGACCCGACGCTCTAGCCCGCCAAAAGATTCCTAGACAGGCTCTACAGCACCAGTGGAGGTTGGAAAAGCTCGGTATGGCCGCACATGGGCTCGGGAGTGGCTCCAACCTAGGGTTCATCGGATGCCCGACGTGTTCTACCGAAGCCGCCGTTGGAAAGATTGAAATTACGTCGTGCAGATCGGGTTTCTAGCTAGGTTCCAAAAGGAAAGTTGTTGCTAAGCAAGGCTACTTCATGTGAGTGGAATTTGCAGTGCTCTAAACCATCCTAGCACGAGAATTTAACAGATCCTTACCCGCACCTCGGTGTGAACCGGCTGGAGAAGATTTCCGAAATTCGCCGTCGAGAGGCAGAGACAGGCTTTGTGCTTCGGGTGGAAGCTACAGGGAGCTCCTGCGCGTCCCAAGGTGGCCTTGCTTGGTCGTGACAAGCTCTGAGGAGGCTGTCCACGGGAGCGCCTCGTCGCTGTTGTGTGACGGTCGCCGCCGAAGCCGGGTTATCTCGGTGTGGAGAGCACGAACGCCCTCGGTGAGTGCACGAGGGGGTCGTGGGAGGTTCTGCGGTGTGGTTTTGCTGATCAGCCGGGGCTCGCACGCGAGCTAGGCGGTGGGCGATCGGTTTAGAGCTCAGCGGCGGGCTCTGCTCGTTTCACGCGTGGAGAGAGAAGGAACAACGGTGTCTCTGTGATAAGAGCGAACAGGAGGTTGGGAGAGGGTATAGACGCTGGCGCAGCCCTCCAGCGCGATGAAAATCCAGCAGGAGCTGGCTGCCGACTGGCCCTCGGTGTCGAGCGTAGGAAGGTCGGTTCGGCCGTTGCTTCGCGTGGGAGAAAAAAATGGAGACTGTGTACTGAAGATCTTTTGCAATATTCAGTCCCCTTAATGACATGTGGGTCCCACATGTCAGTTCCTCCTTATCTCTTCTAAAATATCTCCCAAGTTTGAATATTGATGGAATTCAATTGTGGGAATTCAAATCTGATATGCATTTGGATAATTGGGCAAGTTTCATCCAAATTCAAATGGGTGTTTGAATTCTTTGTCATTTAAAGTCCATTTTGAAAAATGGGTTGCAAATCATCTTCATAAATCATGAAACTTTGCACACCCCCTAATTTGGACCCAAGGAACTCAAATATGAAATCTGATTTTAAAGTTGACTGCTGCAAATGAGATTTTCTGCACAACAGTTTTGAACTCCATTGTGTTGCTCTCATTTGAATGTTGAGTTTGATCAAGTTTGTTCCAAATCTGACTTCAGTTTTCTCACACACATGGGAACTTCCCATCTTAGTTTTTGACCCTTCTTGGGTTCCAAGTTTCCAAACAAACATTCGAACTTGTGTGAAGAAAACCCTCATGTGTGTTATCACATGTGGAAAAGTTTTAACAAGTCCCAAATTTCATACATAGGAACCCAACTTTTGCAAACAAGTGTTTCTTTTTATTCATAATTTTGGGACCTTTACATTCCTCCCCCCTTAAAAGGAATCTCGTCCCGAGATTCAAAAGAAGAACGAGACGGGAGGTAATTACAAAGTTTATGACAAAAGCTCCGGATAGTTCTTGTGGATGTAATCTTCGGTTTCCCACGTCGCCTCTTCCGGGGTATGATTACTCCACAAGACTTTGTAAAATTTCAAAGTCCGGTTCTTGGTGGTCCGGGTCTTTTCGTCAATAATCTGTACAGGTTGCTCGACATAGGTGAGATCCGGCTTCAACTCGTCGATGTCTTCGGTGCGAATGGCAGCGGTAAACTTGAGACACTTCCGCAGCTGGGACACGTGAAATATGTCGTGAATACCGGTAAGGCTTGCCGGTAGTTCTAGCCGGTAGGCTACGTTTCCGCACTTCTCCATTATAGTAAACAGACCGATGAATCGGGGAGCAAGTTTCCCCTTGACACCGAACCGATGAATCCCCTTCATCGTAGACACACGAAGATACACGTGCTCTCCGACTTCGAAATGCAGCGGTCGACGTCTCTGGTCCGCGTAGCTCTTTTGACGAGATTGGGCAGCTTTGAGGTTCTCTTGTATTATCCGAACTCTCTCTTCGGCTTCATTGACAAGATCAACCCCAACGTTACTCGTTCACCGGATTCACACCAATTCAATGGTGTACGACACTTCCGGCCGTATAGAGCTTCATATGGTGCCATTTTAATGCTCGTCTGATATCCGTTGTTGTACGAGAATTCCGCCAGCGGTAAGTGATCATCCCATCTCTTACCGTGGTGGATGGCACATGCTCTTAGCATATCTTCCAGTATTTGATTCACCCTCTGAGTTTGCCCATCGGTTTGAGGGTGATACGCAGAGCTTCTAATTAGTTTGGTCCCCAAGGATGCCTGTAGCTGCTCCTAGAAACAGGCTACGAACACCGATCCTCTATCTAACACAATGGTACGGGGAACTCCATGTAAGCACAAGATCCGTGCTGTGTACAGCTCTGCATACTACCTTGCGTAACATCTTGTATGCACAGGGATGAAATGTGCTGATTTGGTTAACCGGTCCACGATTACCCAAATCGAATCATGGTTGTGGGAGGCCATCGACAACCCGACGATGAAGTCCATACTCAAGTCTTCCCACTTCCATGCCGGTACTTGCAATGGCTGCAACAGGCCTGACTTCTTCATATGGTCGGCCTTGACTCGTCGACACGTATCACACTCTGAAACGTGTTTTGCAACTTCACGTTTCATACGTGTCCACCAAAACTTGTTTCGGAGATCTTGGTACATTTTATTACTGCCCGGATGAATGGAAAACTTGGACAAATGAGCTTCATCCAAAATTTTCTTCCGTAGTCCCATATCCCAGGGTACTACAATCCGGTCGTTGAACCACAAAGTACCTTCATCGTCCTTCCGGAAGCACTTAATTTCTCCGTTATCTATCCTTCGCCGTATGTGAAACATGCCCTAGTCTTTTCGTTGAGCTTCAATGATCTCCTCTCGGATGGTAGGAATGAGAGCGAGATTATAGAGAGCTCCATACGGGATGACACGGAGGCTTGGTTCGTTATCATCCATTTCAGCGATACTTAGGTGATGGATATGCGCCTTACAACTGAGCGCATCGGCGACCACATTCGCCTTTTCTGGATGATAATGAATCTCTAGTTCATAGTCCTTAATGAGCTCTAGCCATCTTCGTTGCCTCATGTTCAATTCTTTCTGAGTGAAGATGTACTTCAAGCTCTTGTGGTCGATGTAGAGGTGTACAAGATTTCCGAACAAGTAATGCCTCCACATCTTCAAAGCAAGGACCACGGCAGCTAACTCAAGATCATGAGTTGGATAATGTTGCTCGTGATTTCTGAGTTGACGAGATCCATAAGCGACCACTCGTCTTTCTTGCATCAATACGCAACCAAGACCGATGCCAAATGCATCACAATAAACGTCGAATGGCTTCGTCGTATCCGGCTGAGCAAGAACTGGGGTTGTTGTGAGATGCTTCACTAAAGTCTTGAAAGCTTGTTCACACGTAGCACCCCACATAAATCTGGTATTCTTCTTTAATAATTCCGTCATCGGTTTAGCAATCTTGGAGAAACCCGGAATGAACCTCCGGTAATAACCCGCTAAACCGAGGAAGCTACGGATTTCATGTACTGACTTTGGTGACTCTCATTTCTGTACTTGGATAATCTTACTCGGATCTACAGCGATGCCCTCCGCTGAAATGATGTGTCCGAGAAAAGATACTTGATTAATCCAGAATTTTACACTTGCTGAATTTTGCATAGAGCTGATGATCTCGCAATTTTTGTAGCACAATATGCAGATGTTCAGCATGTTCTTCCTCTGACTTGGAGTACACCAAGATATCGTCGATGAAGATGACGACGAATTTATCCAACTCCGACATGAACACTGAATTCATCAGGTACATAAAGTGTGCCGGGCCTTGGTCAAACCAAAAGACATAACGAGATACTCATACAACCCGTATCTCGTTGAGAATGCCGTTTTCGGAATATCTTTTGCCCGGATTTTAATCTGGTGATATCCGGACCGAAGATCCATCTTCGAAAATACCTTCGCACCCACTAATTGATCGAAGAGCATATCAATGCGAGGTAGTGGATACTTGTTCTTGATGGTAACGGCGTTCAAAGGACGATAATCAATACAAAGCCGTAGTGTTTCGTCCTTATTTTTGACAAACAACGCTGAACAACCCCAAGGTGACGAACTCGGTTGTATAAAGCCCTTGCTCATTAGGTCATTCAGCTGTGTCTTCAATTCTGCCAGTTCATTGGGTGTCATCTTGTACGGCCTTCGTGATATCGGTGTTGTTCCGGGTATAAGTTCAATCTTGAACTCAACGTCTCGCTCGGGCGGCATGCCCGGTAAATCATCGGGAAATACATCCGGATACTCACGTACCACTAGAATGTCCTCTATCTTAACAGCTTCCGTGTGGTTCACTGTTGCAATCTGTTACCGTCTGGCGCCCAGAATTAATATATGAAGACTGTGCTGTGGGGAGTTGAGCCCAACGGTCCTAGAGCTGATGTTAAGAACCGTCTGGTGGTAATTCAACCACGACATCCCTAAAATGATGTCGATCTTCAGACCTTCAAGAATAATGAGGGTCGTAGGGTATATTTTACCCCCCAAACAAAGAGGTGCTCGGGAGACAACCTCGCTTGCGGTACTGCTGCCCCCGGGCGAAGATATGAGGTATTGCCTCTTTGTATAAACTGTTTGGAGCTGATGTTGAGCCACAAAAGATTGGCTAATGAAGTTGTGTGTGGCACCGGAATCAAAGAGAACTAAAACCGGTAGCTGATTCAGAGAAAACATCCCTGCTAAAGCGGCTTCTCCTTCCGGAACATCATCAATCACAGTATAGTGAATTTTGCCCCTTATCTGCCCTCCTATCTGCAGATTAAGGCACGGGTCGTATTGTTGTAAATATGATGACCCGCATTCTTGAATTCCCTCCGGACATTGCCTAGCATAATGGCCTATGCGCCCACAAGTAAAACACGGATGTCTCTCCGGTTCTTCGTTGACTTGCGGTGGACTGCTAGGTACAAATGGCTGCAGCGATGGAGCACAAACCACCGTCTGATGCTGCGGCTGTGGAGGTGGTGCAAGTTGTAGAACTTGAGCAGCAATTAATCTCTGAGGAGTTGATCGTACAGGTGGCCTCCATCTTTTACCGGGTGGCGTTTGATACACCAAACGGTACTTCTGAGGCACATAACTTGTGCTGGCCTACTCGATTTCACTCATCTTTCTCTTCTCAGCTTGCCACTCAAGTGTCGACTTCTCCTGAATGAAAGCCGCATTGACCATGTCGGTGTAACTGCCGTTATTGTGTACGACCAGCTTTTCCCTTAATATGGCACTCATGCCATGGAAGAATAGGTCACACCGTGCCTCTTCTTTCGCCACATATTCGGGAGCATATTGGGCCAAAAGGTTAAACCTTCTGACATACTCGAGGACACTCATGTCCCCTTGCTTCAAGCCCAAAAATTCCTCCCGCTTTGCCTTGACAATACCTAGTGGTATGTAACGAGTACGAAAGGCTTCACAAAACTCCCTCCATGTCACTTGATGGTCCTCCAGAATGGTGGCAAGATGATCCACCCACCAGTTTCCGGCGGCTCCATGGAGTTGTTGAGCGGCAAACTTTGTCTTCTGGTATTCATCACACTTGAATACTCCAAATTTTGACTCCATGAGACGAAGCCATTGATATGCTTCCACAGGTTCGGTGGCTTCAGTGAAAACTGGCGGTTGAGTCGCCAAGAATTCCAGATAAGCGTCCCGAGGTGGAATAACTTGTTGCGTGTTCTGGAGTACGCCTTGTTGTACCAAAGCTTGGAGTAAGCGTGTGTGTTCTTGCGTTTCTTCTTGGAGTAGCCTAGCATTCTCTTGATTAGACTCGACAACTCGAGTCATAAGACCCATCCATCCTGTGGATGGTGGTTCCGACGGTGGAATGAAAGCATCACCGCCTCGACGAGGACCTCCGGCCCTACTCCTAGAGCGAGTACGAACCATACTGCAAAATATAGTTGAGAAGAGTTGAACAAGAACTCAGCAGTATGTCAGACTAATGGAAACATGAATATGTCAAAACTTTATGAAAGCAGTAACAAAATCCATGTTTACACAACTCCTTAGTAGGCATAGCTATACAACCTATCTGTATAGAACAGACCTTATGCACAATCTCCAGATTTTGATCTCATTAAGAGCATGTTCATAACTCAAGTTGAATACCAAAGTTAAAGTTAACTTTAGTATCTTTCCAACGAGTACTCATATGCATGCAGATCATCTCTGGATTAAGAGTTATGATTTTCCAAAGTTGACAGGATTCCTGGATAAAATTTGCCAGCACCTCCTTTGTACGTGGCTGATTTTATCACAGTTGTATACGTAAATAAAATAAGAATATGAACAAACTTTGAACTACAAAATTGTGGAACAATTCATTACCTTTCCATCGGTGTATCATAGGCTTCTTAAGGGTTTATCTACAGAAAGTTATGGCATAAAAACAGAAGGGTCCAGAGAGGTTTTTGCTGCTGTCCTGGTTCTGAACAGTTTACCTTCCTCTGAACTTTCTACCCATTTAGCTTGTGATTTTGCTCTGGAGTCCTACAAATAAGTTGTAGATATCTTGAAAATCTTTCCAAAAATGTATCATACACCTTGATTGAGTGAAGCTACTCAGAGTTATGCTCCGATAAAGTCCAGCAAGAATTTCTGCCGAGAACAGAGCTCTCTGTTTTTGAAATCTTGGAAGCCTAGTCCTGCTCTCATTTGAATCTTATCTCAAAATAAGAGTTCAGTAACTAATATTTGTTTCAAACTTCCATTTTTAGTCAAAAGTTAGTTCATGAGTCATTTCTTCAAAGAAAGTAGTTATAAAGTTTAGTACGACGTCGATGCACCGTAAGAAGCATGTCGGTACTACGTAGCCTCACCAAAAGAAAATTCTAACCGGATTATACCGGCATAGACGTATCTTAGGTGGCACTAAAACGGTCGCTCGCAAACGTGTACTATTCGTACTACGGTTACATGGTTAATCCTGCATAAGTCACACTCAATCGTCAGGTCCGGCTGCACACCGAACCCGGTATCCATACAGTTCTTACACCCGTCCGTCATCACTCGCACAGGTGTTCTCAAGCCAAACACGCCTTGAGCTACATGTTCACGTTATTAACCACGTGATGGAGTTTCCCAAACTTGCCCGCAGCACGCCAAGGAAGGGTGTTGCTCGAGTACCCCAAACGACATGAAGAGTCGTAGAGGATACTAAAGCGGGTCGGGTTACCTGCCACCCGT
This sequence comes from Neostapfia colusana, assembly GCA_030760725.1. Taxonomy (NCBI): domain Eukaryota; kingdom Viridiplantae; phylum Streptophyta; class Magnoliopsida; order Poales; family Poaceae; genus Neostapfia; species Neostapfia colusana. The sequence goes on from JASWHV010000018.1 coordinate 9,531,356, forward strand.
GGGACTCCACCCTTCAGCTTGTGCGCACTGGTGGACAGCGCTTACGTGCACCCCCCAAGACATAAAGCATCCCGAGATGCACGATTTTCCGATATAACAAATAAGTTAGGTTGCCACCTTCATATTATGCTAATAGTAATCCTTGTGTGGGCCTAGTGCGGTATCCTCACCGTAACCTAAATTTTTGTGGTAATACCATCCTTAACCCGTGCGCTATTACCAATGCGGCTCTGATACCAGCTGTAACAGCTCTGATACCACGCTGACGCGGCCCGACCAACTGAGACAGGCCACTCGCTCGGGAATCGCATTGGGTGGTGCCGTGTTGTGCGGCACCCAACAGCACACATACAAGGAACAATGTATTACATAAAATAATAACGGAAGCTTACAAATTTTTCTTTATAAATAATTTACATCAAATAGCTACAGCTGAATTCTATAACAACTCAAGTCGGATAACTAAGAGCACTCGAGGTGAAATCCAGCCCGCGGACCCCTCTCTCTAGCAACACGAAGACAAGCAGCAACGGCTGGGTTCTCCATGTGTTACCTGACTCGGAAGTCTCCGAGTCTCACCAGACAACCTCCATCTTAGCATCGGTGTTAACTTGCAAAACCGCTTATATAGCAAGCGTCAGCATCTAAGCTCAGCAAGACTGATCCGTCTCTCCTAAACAAGAAACTCTACATGCACGACGGTTGCAATTGGGTCAGCTAGATTTGCATAAAGGACTCGCCTAAAGTTGATCCTTAACTTTTAGATTTTCAGCCTCATTGTGCAAACCTTGAACCGAAAAGCATCGCAACTCCACAATCAAACAAGAAACGCTTTGTTGCGATGCTCCTTGCACAAAGTGAAAGTAAAGTTTAATGTGCCTATCTCTAATCCAATCATGGTTGCAATACAAATTACAACACAACCTTAACAAGTTCAAAAGATAACCAGTTCCAGTTGTTACTACGTCAAGACGTAGTGGGCAAGTATGCTCATATAACCGCGAGCGACGGTGATTCGAATCAGTACACACCCGGACTACACGACACGTACACCAGTACTCCGAGTTGCCGGAAGCAACCTCGACTGACGTTGTATGCGACCACCTTTCCCAAGATCTTCCATATTGGACGCAGTCCAACTGCCCCGAGTACGCAAGCTCCCTCAAGGTACATACCCGCAGTGGTATGTTCTTAAGCGAGTACCTCCTCCCACCCTGACGCAGAAAGCCTAAGGCAGTTGGAAAAGTTCCACTATGGATCTCCCAAGGTACATCGGTTTCCTGGGTCCCATATAGCCAGTATGCGCCCGGTACACAACTTAAACTTGTCCAACAGGGCCAAGCACAGACGGGCCTTAACCGACACAGGCAGGGCTATGCACGGCCTGCAACCTGCTGCATCTAAACCTCCCTGCCCGGTCTCCATTTCTTATATGTGAACTTTCCTCATATTTTCTATTTCGGACCCGTTCCGAGTAAACCAGTCCTAAACTCACGAGTAGCTTCCAACTACTCGACTTCTACCGGACCTTTCCTACAAACATTTAGCGTAGCCAAATCCACTCAAGGGGGTACAATTCTACCCTTTCTCTCTTAGTTATTTCTAGTCATGCAAGTGGGGTTTTCAATATCATCTAGACTTAATGCAATCAACAATGCAAAGCTATGATCTCTACAAATGAAAATGCTTTATAAAACTGTTCAAATGCAAACTGGGGCTTGCCTGTTTTGCAGGTGACTAAGGTTACAATCAGTTAGTGATGATCACTTGGAGCTTGATCACTTGCCTTCCCTTCCTTCTTGATCTTCACTTTAAGTCCTTCTCCCTTCTTCACGTATATGCTACACGATATGATCATGCATATGTATTTAATTGAAAAGCTTTTGCTAATAATATCTAATGATAGTTTTAAAACTGGAACTCTGTTCAAGAATTTAAAAGGGCACTGGTGCTAGTGGTTTGGCTTGGGTTTAAACACTATGATCAAATGTTGAGTGGTTTTCCCACTTAAGTGTTGATCACTTTAAGAGATTACACATGACAGTGGTGATCCAGAGCTCCATTGGAGCTGGGAATTTTCATGTGAGTTCCTTGTCACAAGAAAGTCCTCTGGACCAAAATTTAGCATTTTTCATGGAGTGGTTTATTCAGAATAATTCTCTAAGTGTTTAGTCAAAGATGAATTAATTCTGGGGTAACACTCCTGTTCATGTCAAACTCAGTGAACCACAATTTCAATTATAGTTCATAGAGTCTACATGAATTTTCCTAGGATTTTTGGAGCTAAGAATTGCCCAGAACTGAATTTACAAGTTTTGGAAATTCTCTAAAAATGTTTTTGTATTCATTTGAACACAGTAACTTACAATCTGAATTCTCCTGACCAAAACAACTCCAAATGAGATGAAACTTTTACAGGAGTCTAAGAACACCCTAAAAATGTTCTGGCAAAATTTGGGGATTTTTTGGATAAACCAAACACCCTCTAAAATTCTTTTGCTGAAAAGCTTTAAAGAATTTTTTATAATTAAATAAAGACTTTCATACAAATTGGGTTGCATATTTGGATAGAGTTTGTCAATCCGAATCTAACCTAATTTGAACACTAAATTTGGAGGTTCCTAGTAAAATTTATGCTCTTCTAAAGTTTGGGGAAAAACCTGGAATTTGAATAAATCCGAGAAATGTTTAAACCTGACTGTGGGACCACGGGTACACGTGTCTGCTGCTGCGAGCGCGCCACACGGGGTCACAGGGTTATTTCCCGCGCTGTTACAATCGATCCCACGCCAAAGAATATCCGACCCCCTCCTCCGAGTCGCTGACAGGCGGAACCGGTGAGGTCGTCTTGAACCTCCCGCTTCCGCGCGACACCGCCGCAGGGCTCGTCGGAGTAGCTTCAGAACCGGTCGTCCGGCCATCTTAACTGCTCAAACTCGCCGCTAGCCCCTAATTCAACGTGAGGAACACGCTGGTGGGGTTTTCTCGAGCTGGCAGGTCCCCCCAAACTAGCCCACGACGGCGCACCGGCTCGGATGAAGTCCGGCGACGTCGACCCGACGCTCTAGCCCGCCAAAAGCTTCCTGGACAGGCTCTACAACACCAGTGGAGGTTGGCAAAGCTCGGTATGGCCGCACATGGGCTCGGGAGTGGCTCCAACCTAGGGTTCATCGGATGCCCGACGTGTTCTACCGAAGCCGCCGTTGGAAAGATCGAAATTACGTCGTGCAGAGCGGGTTTCTAGCTAGGTTCCAAAATAAAAGTTGTTGCTAAGCAAGGCTACTTCATGTGAGTGGAATTTGCAGTGCTCTAAACCATCCTAGCACGAGAATTTAACAGATCCTTACCCGCATCTCGGTGTGAACCGGCCGGAGAAGATTTCCGAAATTCGCCGTCGAGAGGCACAGACAGGCTTTGTGCTTCGGGTGGAAGCTGCAGGGAGCTCCTGCGCGTCCCAGGGTGGCCTTGCTTGGTCGTGACAAGCTCTGGAGGAGGCTGTCCACGGGAGCGCCTCGTCGCTGTTGTGTGACGGCCGCCGCCGAAGCCAGGTTATCTCGGTGTGGGGAGCACGAACACCCTCGGTGAGTGCACGAGGGGGTCGTGGGAGGTTCTGCGGTGTGGTTTTGCTGATCAGCCGGGGCTCGCACGCGAGCTAGGCGGTGGGCGATCGGTTTAGAGCTCAGCGGCGGGCTCTGCTCGTTTCACGCGTGGGGAGAGAAGGAACAACGGTGTCTCTGTGATAAGAGCGAACGGGAGGTCGGGAGAGGGTATCAACGCCGGCGCAACCCTCCAGCGCGATGAAAATCCAGCAGGAGCTGGCTGCCGGCTGGCCCTCGGTGTCGAGCGGAGGAAGGTCGGTTCGGCCGTTGCTTCGCGTGGGAGGAAAACAAATGGAGACTGTGTACTGAAGATCTTTTGCAATATTCAGTCCCCTTAATGACATGTGGGTCCCACATGTCAGTTCCTCCTTATCTCTTCTAAAATATCTCGCAAGTTTGAATATTGATGGAATTTAATTGTGGGAATTCAAATCTGATATGCATTTGGATAATTGGGCAAGTTTCATCCAAATTCAAATGGGTGTTTGAATTCTTTGTCATTTAAAGTCCATTTTAAAAAATGGGTTGCAAATCATCTTCATAAATCATGAAACTTTGCACACCCCCTAATTTGGACCCAAGGAACTTAAATATGAAATCTGATTTTAAAGTTGACCGTTGCAAATGAGATTTTCAGCACAACAGTTTTGAACTCCATTGTGTTGCTCTCATTTGAATGTTGAGTTTGATCAAGTTTGTTCCAAATCTGACTTCAGTTTTCTCACACACATGAGAACTTCTCATCTTAGTTTTTGACCCTTCTTGGGTTTCAAGTTTCCAAACAAACATTTGAACGTGTGTGAAGAAAACCCTCATGTGTGTTATCACATGTGGAAAAGTTTTAACAAGTCCCAAATTTCATATATAGGAATTCAACTTTTGCAAACAAGTGTTTCTTTGTATTTATAATTTTGGGACCTTTACAAAGGATTATGAGATAAAATATTAATTTAATTGTGTATGTGCTGATGCTCAATTCTTCTGAGCCGAATTATTGATCAACACAAAGGAATAACATATCCTCGCATTGAATCTTTTTTCCTGGTTGCATCTACTGGGGTTGTTAAACCTGTACAATGATCGCACTCGATGCTGCCTTCTTCGGATCCCGAAAGAATAATTAACGAGGGCAAGGTCGCCCGCCGCGCCGCCGGCTTCTGTGGCCACGCCCCCGTGACCCTTCCCTGCTGCTTTGCAGAAATCAGTTGCCCTTGCCCCCCAGCCCGTGCGCGGAGGCGGCCGCCGTCCACACCGTGCTTCTCCCTGCTCTCCTCACCTCCCGCCGTCCCCCACGGCCGCCTTAGATGCAGAACCCTAGCGGTCACCACCCCTCCACGCCCGCCGCCTCGGCGGTGCCGTCGAAGTCCAAGTCTTCAGCGCAGAACCCTAGCGCGGCCCCAGCCCTGGCGGCGACGCCGTCCAAGGCTAAGTCGTCGGCGGCTGGGCAGGCGCCCTCGTCCTCTCACCACCACCACCACCACCACTCGGGCGGCGGCGGCGGCGGAGCCGACCCATCAGCCACCTCACTCAAGCGCAAGCGCGGCATTTTCCAGAAAGACCGTAATCGCACTCTTTCCTTGCTTCTGTTTGGCCATTTTCAGTATCTTCTATGCTTTTCGTTTCTCCTTCGATTGGATTCAATTATTTCTCCACCTCATCTAGTTTATTTCCGTCATGTGTTGTGATTTTGATTCATTTGCCTTTCGTGCAGTGCAGCACATGATGTATGGATTCGGGGACGACCCAAATGTAAGTTTACCCTTCAACAGGTATCTGTTTGATTTTTTAATATTTTTACGGATGCTTGGCATTCTGTGAAGTAGAACACGCACACGCGCATACACACGCATATTTTTTTTAGGGACAAACACAGCATAGTTGAGAGTAAATCATAGTGCTAAAAGCTGTCAATCTGCCTCAACGCATGATTTCCAATGCTATTGTAAATTAATCAACTAGCTTTCATCTGAAGAAAAGTCAACGCAAATGATGTTTTCTTGTTGATTTTGCAGCCACTTCCAGAAACCATTGCTCTGGTAGAGGACATTGTTGTAGAATACGTCACTGACTTGGTAGGTTTTTATTGCGGAGCTTATTTACTTACCCGCAGTGAAGTTATGAAAGCTCTATGCCTCTGTTTTTAGTGGTTCTGAATTTGAAGTAGTGTTTATGTTTCTGCATTCTTGCTTATGACCATCTTGAACTCCAGGGTCCAGTGCCCTAGAAAGAAAGACTATGGTGGGGACCACTATCTAATATTTCTGGAGTTTTTGGTTGTATGTAGTATCTCCGTTATTATGCTAAAAAAAGATACCAACTTTGTTTACTAATGTATAAACTGACTTTTTTGTTCCTTTAATGTGCGTGGCTGGGGATCGACTGATCTATGCCCACTGTTAATTTTCATTACAGAAATTTGGTATTTTCTATTGGTTTTGCTTTGCTTAACTGGAACTTGTAGTAGTATTGGTGTCAGGTTACTTCATTACCTTGTGCTGTATGTGAGTTTATTTGGTAGATTGCTATCAGGAGTTCTTTAGTTAATGGAATTGTGCTTCTATCACGTGGGATGCTTATTTGGTCATCTGGTTGCAGAGTTATCTCTAAACGTATTATGTTTACTAATGATTTGCAAATGAATTCCAAATATACACTTCAAGTTTGTAAGGAATCATCTTTAGTGTGCACAATGAAATAGCACCTCAGATAATTACTGGGTGGTGGAAGTGCTCCTGCATCTCGATACAACAACAACAACAACAACCAAGCCTTTATCCCAAGCCTGTTGGGGTCGGCTAGACATGAAACCCAATATCAATGAAGTAAAACAGAGGAAGAGATATGAGAACAAGGGGAAAAAAGGAAAAAAAGAAAAAAAAAGGAAAAAAGAAAAGGAAAAAGAGAAAAGAGAAAAGAAATAAGAAAAAAGGAAAAGAAAAAGAGAAAAGAAAAAAAGAAAAAAAAACAAGACTACGATTCTGGCACATGAATTGCTACTTTCCATGCGGTCCTATCATGAGCTAAGTCTCTGGATACATTCCAATCTCTCAAATCTCGTTTTACCGCCTCCTCCCAGGTCAACCTTGGTCGTCCTCTACCCCTCCTAATATTTTCTCTACCTCTTAAAATCCCACTGTTAACCGGTGCTTCTGGAGGTCTCCGTTGGATATGTCCAAACCACCTAAGCCGATGTTGGACTAACTTCTCTTCAATCGGCGCCACCCCTACCTTATCACGAATCGTCTCATTCCTTATTCGGTCTCTTCTCGTGTGCCCACACATCCACCGTAGCATGCGCATCTCTGCGACACTCATTTGTTGGACATGTTGCCGTTTAGTTGGCCAACATTCCGCCCCATAGAGCATCGCGGGTCTGATCACCGTCCTATAGAACTTCCCTTTTAGCTTTTGTGGGACTTTCCTATCACATAGGATTCCAGAGGCTTGTCGCCATTTCATCCACCCTACCTTGATCCTGTGGCAAACATCCTCATCAATATCGCCATTGCTTTGTAACATTGATCCTAAGTATCGGAAAGAGTCCCTTCTAGGTACTATTTGTCCTTGTAGACTAACATTTCCCTCTTCACGACCAACACCACTAAAGTCGCACCTCATATACTCGGTTTTGGTCCTACTAAGTCTAAACCCCTTGGACTCTAAGGTTTGTCTCCATAACTCTAATTTCTTATCAACACCATCTCTAGTTTCATCTACCAGCACTACATCATCAGCAAAGAGCATGCACCAAGGGATATCCCCTTGTATATCCTTCGACACCTCATCCATGACCAAGGAAAAGATGTATGGGCTCAAAGCTGATCCTTGATGTAATCCTACCGTGATAGGAAATGCATCAGTCTCACTATCACTTACGCGCACACTTGTCCTAACATTATTGTACATATCCTTGATAAGGGTAATGTACTTTGTTGGCACTTTATGTTTCTCTAGTGCCCACCACATGACTGACCTTGGTATCTTGTCGTACGCCTTCTCCAAGTCGATGAACACCATATGCAAGTCCTTCTTCTGCTCCCTATATCTCTCCATAAGCTGACGAAGCAAGAAAATCGCCTCCATTGTAGACCTCCCAGGCATAAAACCAAACTGGTTTTTAGTGACATTGGTCACTTTCCTCAGGCGGTGTTCAATCACTCTCTCCCAAAGCTTCATAGTATGACTCATAAGCTTAATACCTCGATAATTAGTACAACTTTGAATATCTCCTTTATTTTTGAAGATAGGTACTAATATACTTTTCCTCCATTCTTCAGGCATCTTGTTTGACCGAAAAATGTGGTTGAATAGCTTTGTGAGCCATACTATTGCGACGTCCCCAAGACATCTCCACACCTCAATAGGGACATCGTCAGGGCCGAGGGCCTTTCCTCCTTTCATCCTTTTTAAGGCCTCCTTAACCTCAAACTCTTGTATCCTCCGCACGAACCGCCTGTTGGAGTCATCAAAGGAGTCATCCAACTCAACCATAGTGCTCTCATTCCCATCATTGAATAGCCCATTAAAGTAATCACGCCATCTATTCTTAATCTCTTCATCCTTCACTAGAATGCGGTCAGTCTCATCTTTGATGCATTTAACTTGATTGAGATCCCTCATCTTTCTCTCGCGGATTTTTGCTATCTTATATATGTCTTTTTCACCTTCTTTTGTCCCTAGTCTCTCATATAACTTATCATAGGTTTGTCCTCTTGCCTTACTCACAAGCCGCCTTGCATTCTTCTTAGCCTCTTTGTACTTAAGCATGTTGCTTGTGTTTCTATCATTATGCCAACTCTTGTAACACTCCTTCTTCTCCTTAATGGCCTTTTGTACATCCTCATTCCACCACCAAGTGTCTTTATCTATAAGTTTCTTTCCCTTTGTCACACCAAACACCTCACTAGCTACCTTCCTAATGCAAGTTGCCATCTTCATCCACATACTATCTGCATCTCCATTTTCTGCCCAGGGTCCTTCTGTGATCACCCTATTTTTAAAGGATTCTTGTGATTCTCCCTTCAACTTCCACCACTTTGTTCTTGTGATTTTGACACCTTTGTCCCGCAAAGAACATGTATGGAAGCGAAAGTCAGCTACCACAAGCTTATGTTGTGTCACAACACACTCCCCCGGGATCACCTTACAATCTAGACACTCCCGTCTATCCTTTCTCCTAGTGAGGACAAAGTCAATCTGGCTAGAGTGTTGGGCACTACTAAAGGTCACTAGGTGAGATTGCCTCTTCCTAAAGAGGGTGTTAGCTATCAACAGATCATAGGCTACGGCAAAGTCTAGGATGTCCTTACCCTCTTGATTTCTATCGCCGCATCCAAAACCTCCATGTACTCCTTCAAATACTAGGTTAGTTGCACCCACATGACCATTGAGATCTCCCCCTATGAGGAGTTTCTCGGTTATCGGTACACTACTAACCATATCCTCCAAGTCCTCCCAAAATTGCCTCTTAGCACTCATGTTGAGCCCAACTTGTGGGGCATAAGCACTAATGACGTTCAAGACAATGTCCCCAATTACTATCTTGATTAAGATGATCCTATCCCCTCGTCTTCGAACATCCACTACTCCATCCTTAAGACTCTTATCTATTAGAACACCTACGCCATTCCTAGTCCCAGCCGAACCAGAATACCAAAGCTTGAAACCGGTATTCTCGACTTCTCTCGCCTTTTGACCCGCCCATCTAGTCTCTTGTACACAAAGGATATTTACTCGTCTCCTAATGGCAACATCTACTAACTCACGTAGCTTCCCCGTCAAGGATCCTACATTCCAACTACCCACCCGAAATCTATGTTCCTCGGCTAGCTTCCTTACGCTTTGCACCCGTCGAGTAAGATGCAAAGACCCTTGCTCACTTATCACTACATCCGGGCGATGATGTAGCGCGCCACTAAGGTGATGGCGATCCGGCCCTTGCTCATTTAACACCATATCCGGGTTCCGATATGGCGCGCCACTAAGGCGGTGGCGACCCGGCCCTTGCCCACTTAACACCATACCCGGGTTCCGATATGGCGCGTCGCTAAGAGGGTTACGCCCTAACGAATTTCTATTGGGTTTCATTTCCATGAGAGTGGCTAAGTGTAGTTGTTGGCTCGCCAAGCCTATCACAACCCCCTCCTCCTTTATCCGGGCTTGGGACCGGCTATGTCATTACAACATAGGCGGAGTTGCTCCTGCATCTCGATATCTGTATAAAATCACAGGAATGGTTGGCATATACACTTTACTACTATTTTCCATTTCATCATTGCGTGACTGCAAAATGTGTCTTTTCTTCTCAGGTGCACAAGGCGCAGAATGTTGCATCAAAGAGGGGGAAGCTGCTGACAGAAGATTTTCTGTACCTTATTCGTAAGGTATCTTTCCTGTATCACTTGTGTATTTTGTTTCTTTGTGAGACAGCTCACAAAATCCATACTTATTTCTAGGATATGCGAAAACTGCACCGTGCTACTGAACTACTCTCCATGAATGAAGAGCTCAAGCAAGCTAGGAAAGCTTTTGACGTAGATGAAGAAACACTGGCAACAAATAACTCATGACTGTCTTTGCAGAAGCCATAAACCATCATGCAATCTGCACATTACAGTAACTGGTTGTACAACGCCTTGTCGGAATTAGTTAGTGTTCATTTGTATTTGTCCTGGTGCAAATTTAGTAACATGGTTTCCTGGCACCTGTTGCTTGCTTAATGGTTGTATGCTTTGCTCAGTATTGGTCCGTATCTCCCAATCTGTATTACCATCAAGAGGAAAGGTTGTACTTCAAACATATTCTCTGTGGAAAAATACAGACGTAAGCGTTGAATCAGATTATATGAAGCTCACTTTATTTACGTTCAGAAAAAGAACAGTTAATTGCCAGTCCATTTACGTACGTAATAAAGAATTGAGTTGTACGTCATCTGGTCAGTACGTTTCCCAACAGTATACGGTTAGGTCTACTGGAACATCACGTTTCTAGGACATCTTCCTTCCTGTGATGCCTTTGAGGAACTGTTCTAAATAAAGGGCCAGACTGTTACTAGCCGCAGCTTCAGAAAAACCTCAAATTGGCAGGATTCAGCAAAACATGTGTAATGTGGACATGCTTCCTGGGCTTCTGGTTATCACACTGATCTGATCTTTGGGAAGACTAGTTTCGAAGGTAATGTACCCTTTTTGCGGTGATATAGCAGCATGCAGAAAACAGTCGAATGACACCCAGTCACATGTGTTTCAAGCATATAGACCCTATAAACACGGCCACAGAACCATAGCTTCCCAGCCTCTTTCAATTTTGTGCCCTACAGTTTTTAGACAATGCAAAGTTGGTTTGTCTTTTACGCTTGCGATCATAAAATACTCTTATATATGTTTATAAGTGCGCTGCATTCCTGTAGTATATGTTCGCAGAGAAGCATTTACGATCCGACTCAATTGGTATGTCGGACACAAGTCGCACGTTGAGGGTCGTACGCATAGCCTTTTCCGTGTTTGTAGTTGCACCGTACGAAAAAACCTCAAAAATCCTGCCTGCTTGCCTCGTTCCCGATCCGCACCAGATGGTGCTTCAACTTCTTCCGCAAACTTACGAGGGCTTCGAGCTTCAAGAAAGAGCTCCATGGTGCACAACAGAACAAACGTAAGAGACCCAGAAAAAGTTTGGAAGAGTCAGTGCCGATGTTGCTTTGGGCTTCAGTGAGGATGTGAGATTATGAGCTAGTTGTGCTTTAGAACATTAACACTGTTGCTTAGCTGAATTTCTTGATTCAGAAATTGAAGTTGAACAAGGAAATAACATCAAGGTTGTAGTTGAACTTATGCACTACTGTAACTCTTTTCCACTCCATTTCACTCTAATACATATGTATTCACTTTGTCCAGACAAGCCCTGAAGCATTTAGTTTGGTTAGATGGTTAGATCGAATCAAAGATGCCTAACTGCTGTTCTAAAGTGGGAACCTGGAGGTCCAGCCACGTGGCTCGAGCTAGAAAGTTGCATTAGGCCAACTGCTGCATGAAAATCATTGGCCGCTGCAACGTACATGTCATCTTGGATGCCGCCTCCATTCTCAATGTCAACATTGAGGTAGTCAAATTATCTCAAGTACTTCACATTTGGGAACTTCTTATAAACTTGGACAAAAAGAAAATGCATACTCATGTTATTGCAGAGTTACAGAAAAAGAAGTGAAATATCCGTATACTTCATCATGAACAAAAATAATATATTAGTATATAAATTGAAGAGGCTAAATCATCAAATATATAATAACATTTCAAAAATATAATTTACTTGAGGTGAAACCTATCCACTCGGTTTCAAGGAGGCAATATCTTGATAGCAAAGTGCTTATGATGAATTAATAAACCTCAAGATCGACCACTCCAGTATACTGTGTATGTGAGTATATTCATATAATTTTTTGCAAGTAGTGTATGCATAGATGTTAGTACTCATATGTATATCATGTTTTATATATAAAAGGAAAATGACGTTGGGGGGTTTGATAAAAGAAGTGATAGAAAGATTTTTAAGACTGAAATTTAAGAAAGAAGTATATCAAAAACTTTTTGACATGCATAGCAAAAGGTAGACATTTTTAAACCTAGGGATGACTATAATGTAAATAACTCCTACTACAATCATATAAATAACTTTTCTAAGATCACATCTAGCAATGTAAATTAAAAAATAGATAGGGAACAACTAGACTGCAAATAACCCTCTGGTGCAATTGTGCCCCCCCTATACTACATGATCTTCATCTTATAGTAAAGCATTTTTATATTTAAACACTTCCACCTTTATATTTTACATTATTTTAACTTACATTACCAGGTGGAAGGGTTTAAATATAAAAATGCAATCACCGAAGGATGTACATCATGTGGTCTAAAAGAAATTTTTGCACAAGTTCACCAGAGTGTTATTTGTATTTTAGTTGTTCCTAGAAATATTGAAGTAAAAAAATACCTGGAGAGGGCAACTAACTTCCTGTCCTTCAATGATTCTTGGAGCTCTGGGGAACAATGATTTCTCCGACCGTGGCTCCTCCAGTGAATGCGTGGCTATGACGGGTCGTCTCCCGTTGTGATCCTCACAGAATTGCATCTGGCAATTGCTACAACTGCTATCATCTTCTTCACAGGAAGTTTGTAAGTGGCCGTTTCTGAATTCTCAGTTTCTAGGTGCTTCCGTGATCGTTTATCGATAAGATTGACGATATGTGGTTTTCGAATTGGGATTTCTCATCTGAAGTTGAAGTCTTAAACAATTGTTGAGATTTCGTCCAAATTGGTGACTGGGAACTGCTGTGATCTTCTTTATCACTAAAATTGGCAATTTTCCTCCATCTTTTGAGGATTTTTGAATTATTTGTGATACACAGTATGGGCGCCCGTGTAGCAGTTATTTTTTTAGGCGCACTGCAACATTGCTCATCATTCTCCTTCTTTCTGTCAGTTAAAGCATCTGATGATGGAGGGAAGGAGAAAAGGGATAGAAAGATTTTTAAGACTATAAAAATTTAAGATAGAAGTATACCAAAAGCATTTTGAGATGCATAGCAAAAGGGTAGACACTTCTAAATCTGAGATGACTAATGTAAACAAACCTTTAGTGCAATCATATAAATAACTTTTTTACATCACATGATCTTCATACTACAACCATTATATTTTTTCACTTAATTTCCTTCATTTGGCAATGTAAATTAAAAAAAGTGGAACAACTATAATGCAAATAGTCCCAACGATGATTGCATTTTTACACATAAACTCTTACACCTTCACATGTAGTCATGTAGATGTAAATCATGTAGTTTAGAAGATATTTTTATACGAGAGATCTGTTTCTATTATAGTTGTTACCAGAAGTACTTAAGTAAAAAATACCCATACCTAACCATAAAATAAATATTTGTGGATTATCTGTTTGAACGATTCACGTCAGTAGCCGCTTTAAACCCGTCACACGTCAATTTCCACGCCACCAAAGGTACCATCATAAAAAACCGGGTAGTCTGGACTGTGGAGTCGAAGTCCAATGTGAACAATTCTGCAATTCCTTCGCCGCTACCGAAGTCTACTGCTCTTCCTAACCCCGCGTCGCCACGAGCTCGCCGGGACTAAGGATATGGGTCCGCCGCAGCCGGCCAGGGGCACCATCAACATCGAGGCCTGCGCGCGGCCGATCGTCGTCGACCACCGCATCCGCCTCCCCTACTACTTCCGCATCGCGGGCAGCCTCCTTCGACAGGTCAAACCCTAGCCGCGCCCGGAAATCCCACGCTGGGCATCGCTCCCGCTCCCTCTAGATCTCGCCTTCTTTCGCTTCAACTGTTAGCTTGTGATTGTTCTGTTTAGAGTTTGGCCGTACTTCTCTTAGTCTGGCTTGGGCGATGCGGTTCGGCGTATTGGGGATTATTATTATTATATGCGAGTGTTATCGAGTTTGGTATCAGATTTTGCTAATTTTTTGTTCTCTTATGTTGTTGGCGGCAGGCTAATATATATCGTAACGAGAAGAACCTCCTAGACCTGTATGTCATCCTGCTGAGATACTCGAGGTGTGCTGGCCGTTGGATCTCATCTTGATATTTGTTCTTGGTACTGTTTTTGGGTTTTAAAGCTGATATATCTGTTGGCTGCAGCTTGCTGTGTGAGACGATTCCGAAGCATCGTGATTACAATGCATTTAGGCTGAAAGAAAAGGAGTTTTTCACTGTAATTCCTCTGAGCTACTGTATTTATTGATCCACCTTGGTAGAATATATGATTTTTATTGCGATTATATATCACGTATCCAGATTTTTGTCTACTTGTGATAGAAAAAATAGCCTCTTGGGATCCCAACTGGACATGCTGAACTGTTTGCTCAGGGGTGGGCATAAAAACCGGGACTGAAAATTCAAACCGAAAAAACTGAGACCGAAACCGAATAGACTGAAATATTGGATAGTTCGGGTAACGATTCTTAATAACCGATGTACAAATTTCAGGTTCATATACCACCCCCGGGTACCCAAATACATGAACAACCGGCTTATGAAATCCCAAGTTAAATTATGATCTATGAACTATAAAAATTCAAATTTTAATACTTCATTTATGAGTTGTAATATGTGAAGTCATTACAACAACAACAAAGCCTTTGTCCCAAGCACGTTGGGGTAGGCTAATGAAGTCATTAGATTAAATCATTTATTTATGTTCTGTCATTAGTAAACTTATAATTTATTGGCCCGTGAGATTAAATTTAGGAATAACATTGAACTTGTGTTGACTTTTGAGAACATAAGATAAGTATAATGTACAACTCAGGTATTTGAGGTAAGACCGAAGACCAAACCGAATTTTAGATACCCAAAATGTTCGGGTATATAATATTTTTACTACGTTTTGGGTAGTGATTTTAAAAACCAAAATTAAAAAAAGAGCCACATACCCAAACCGAAATACCGGGTAGACCGACCGCCCACCCCTTTGCTGTGCATGTTTTTTTCCGTGATCTAAATTCCTTGCTAAGCTTTTTCTTGTGGCTGGTTTTGTTTTTGTGTTTTCTCCCCAGTGGTTTCTCTAAATGACTGTTTTTGTTGTAGAAACTTATTGATGTTCTCAATGAGCTTGAAACACTGAAGCCAGTTGTGCAGCAGCAGATTGCCGAGTATAACAGAGGAGGTACTTTGGTCACTAATATTTTCAATGGAACTTGTGCTACAACTTGTAAAGTAGAGCGGCATACCCCGAGCGTATATGCTACACAGGTACGCGTAGCATTGTACTGCATTTCCTTGCCTGTAATTTTGCACAATTCTGGGATGATTGTGTGGGGCTTGTCCATGTTTTCATGATAGAATATATGAGGAAACACAGTTCACAACTGTCTACAACCATAAGAACAACCACCATGACCTTCTAAGGTTTCTATTTGTGTTTTACTTTTCCATTCCTTTTTCTTCTTCAGACACATGCAGGCAGCGCTAATGGATCATCGCAAAATTCCCTTCTTGTTGGGAGACATCAAGTGTCACCGTTACCAAATGTGCAACCGGACAGGCAGTTCCGCAATCAGTATGTGCACCCTTTTGTCATATTTATAACTTTGATATGTTGTGTTTCACTTGGCTTAAATAAAGTGTAGATATGTAGTTGTTTCAAATGGACGACTGTCTTTGTTTTCGAATGAACCGCTGCTACTAGTTATGGAAAAGAAGATTAAACTGACATGTTTATTTGCAACCAAAAACATGATCACTACTGACAATTTCTAATGAAAATGCCCTAGTAACTTGAACTTCCAATTTCAAGAGATCGGATTCAGACGAATTTTGCAGAAAACAGAGCATTTCGTTCAAATTCTTTTGATTCTCATTCATCAAATGCAAACATGGCAGTAGTTTCTTTATGTGCAACCGTTCAAAATTTGAAACTGCCACTGGATGGCTTGGATAAGCAGTTCTCAAACAGTTGGTTTATCATTGAGTTCAAGGTTTGGCTACAACTGTAAATGAACTGACCTATTGGACTAACACTATAACCATGTTTTCCTAGGGTAAAGGATAGACACTTTTAAGCCCCTCACACTTTACAAGAGGGCAAGTTAGAGGAGACTTAAATCAGTGTTATTACAAGAAGTCAACATATTATGTGCTTTTGCAGAAATATAGCAGATTAGCAGCCTTTTGTCTTATCTCTATGCTTCTGATTCATAGTTTCTTTTTTTTTCTTTTGTTTCTATTTATTTCAGTCATCCAGGGTGCTCTTTTCAATTTGGAAAAAACCTGCTATCTCGTCCATGATGTTAAATGAGCCATATGTGTTTCAAACGTGCAACATTGTTTTTGTTGTGTTAGTGAACCTTTTCCCTTGTATAAACTATGCAGACTTATGAACTTGCCATATCCAAAAGAAGAAACACTGGCTAGACACTCCATATTAGGACCTAATGGGCTTCATGGACAATGGACTAGTCCTGTTGCTGGAATTAAGGTATGATTACTTCATTCTCATTTTCTTCATGTGTTTGGCAGGGAACAATACCATGTGCAATGGCAATGAATAAAATTCGGTTTTGAAAAATTACCGGCACGGACCGGTAAAACCGATAAGGCCGAAGATCTCCAAAATTCGGACGGTTTCAGACCGGAATTATCTGAAATTTTTGGATAAATATTAAGTAAAATAATAAATTATTAACAAAAATTGATCAAAACCACCCGGTATTGACCGGTATCACCAAATACTGGTGGTGACCGGTAAAACTGAAAATTGTCGACATTCACTGAATTTATGCCGAATATTTTTCACTGTACAACAATTATCTTTTAATTTCTCTATCTCTTGTTACAGGTTCAGTATCCAAGCAATGTGGAATTAAAACAGAGTGTTTCAACAAGGTGATAGTTTGGGTAGCTTTTATCCTAATATTTGTAGAAGTATTCATTCACCATTTTCTTTTTCTATACCAACTTTGTCTATAATTTCTCAGTTTGAATTGTTGTTTTAATTAGCATGTGCGTGTTCACTCAATTATGATCATGTTTTAAACATAAAAGTTTCGCGTATTCCATGAGGACCTGCAATGTTTCTTGTAAACTTGCTGCATCCCGAAGATACTCATTGTTAAGGACCCATAAAACAATATTGGGATATTTGAACAAATGAAATGTTTTCAAAATTGTTGACAACACTTTACAATTGATAATTTGATATTCATCTATATTGAGAAATTTAAAATATTTATATGTGTTCTCAACTATATTAGAGCTATGGAGTCAGACCTTAGAGTACAAGGGGTTTATGGGGTTTATGCTTAGTAGGACCAAGACTAGGGATGGCAACGGGTGCCCATTACCCGTTTACCCGCGGATATCCGACCCGATGGGTACGGATTCGGGTATAAGTTCAGATCCACGGGTACGGGTTCGGGTAACAGGTTGAATCCAACGGATATTTCTTATCGGGTAAAAAAAATCCATACCCATATCCGTATACCCGAACCCGTTCTGACATGTGGGCCAATACACCATTATATAATAGTTCTAGCTTCTAGGGTTTGGTTTTCTTTTCTTTCCAACTCCCTTGCTCGGCTGCTCGGTGTTAAACTGTTCCATAAATCTATATGCAATGTATTTTTTTTATTAAAGGTTTTCGGATAACGGATATACCCGCGGATAAAAAATATCCGCGGGTAACAGATACGGATAATGTTTTATACCCGTTGCGGGTAACGGGTACGGGTTCGGGTACGGATTTTATCCAGCGGGTACGGGTAACCCAAAGTGATATCTGCGGGTTTTTTACCCGTTGCCATCCCTAACCAAGACTGAGTATATGAGGTGTAACTTTAGTGGGTGTTGGATGCGAAGAGGGAAATGTTAATCTACAAGGATAAATAGTACCCAGGAGGGACTCTCTTTGATATTTAGGATAAATGTTACAAAGCAATGGTGATATTTACAGGGATGTTTGCCACAAGATCAAGGTAGGGTGGATGAAGTAGCGACAAGCCTCTAGAATCCTATGTAATAAGAAGGTCACACAAAAGCTAAAAAAAAGTTCCATAGGACAGTGATCGAACTTGCGATATATGGGCAGAATGTTGGCCAACTAAAAGTCAACACGTCTAACAAATGAGTGTTGTAGAGATGTGCATTATAGAGTGGATGTGCGGTCATACAAGAAAATATCGAATCAGAAACAAGCTGGTTTATGATAGGATTGGGGTGGCACCGATTGAAGAGAAATTAGTCTAACATCGACTAAGTGGTTTAGACATATCTAGCGAATACCTCCAGAAGCACCGGTTAACAGTGGGATTCTAAAGATTAGAGAAAATATTAGGAGGGGTAGAGGATGACTAACGTTGATTTGGGAGAAGGCGGTAAAACGTGACTTGAGGAATTAGAATGTATCTAGGGAGCGGAGACTTCTAGAAGCACCGGTTAACAATGGAATTCTAAAGGGTAGAGGACGACCAAGGTTGACTTGGGAGGAGGAACGTGACTTGAGGGATTGAAATGTATTTACGGACTTAGCTAGTTAGCTTATGATATGACTACATGGAAAGTAGCAATTCATGTGCCAGAATCATAGTTTTCTTATATTTTGTTACTCTTTTCTCTCTTTTTTTTTGAAAAATAAATTATTGAGTTTAATGTCTAGCCTACCCAAGGTGCTAGGGACAAAGGCTTTGTTGTTGTTGTTGTTTGTTCTCAACTCTGCTATTATGCAATGTACCTACCAGCAAATACAACAACAACAACAACAACCAAGCCTTTATCCCAAGCCTGTTAGGGTCGGCTAGACATGAAACCCAATATCAATGAAGTAAAAGAGAGGAAGAGATATAAGAACAAGGAAAAAAGAAAAAAAAAAGAAAAAGAAAAAGAAAAAAGAAAAAAGAAAAAGAGAAAAGAGAAAGAAAAAAAGAAAAAGAGAAAAGAAAAAAAGAGAAAAACAAGACTACGATTCTGGCACATGAATTGCTACTTTCCATGCGGTCCTATCATGAGCTAAGTCTCTAGATACATTCCAATCTCTCAAATCTCGTTTTACCGCCTCCTCCCAGGTCAACCTTGGTCGTCCTCTACCCCTCCTAATATTTTCTCTACCTCTTAAAATCCCACTGTTAACCGGTGCTTCTGGAGGTCTCCGTTGGATATGTCCGAACCACCTAAGTCGATGTTGGACTAACTTCTCTTCAATCGGCGCCACCCCTACCTTATCACGAATCGTCTCATTCCTTATTCGGTCTCTTCTCGTGTGCCCGCACATCCACCGTAGCATGCGCATCTCTGCGACACTCATTTGTTGGACATGTTGCCGTTTAGTTGGCCAACATTCCGCCCCATAGAGCATCGCGGGTCTGATCACCGTCCTATAGAACTTCCCTTTTAGCTTTTGTGGGACTTTCCTATCACATAGGATTCCAGAGGCTTGTCGCCATTTCATCCACCCTACCTTGATCCTGTGGCAAACATCCTCATCAATATCGCCATTGCTTTGTAACATTGATCCTAAGTATCGGAAAGAGTCCCTTCTAGTTACTATTTGTCCTTGTAGACTAACATTTCCCTCTTCACGACCAACACCACTAAAGTCACACCTCATATACTCGGTTTTGGTCCTACTAAGTCTAAACCCCTTGGACTCTAAGGTTTGTCTCCATAACTCTAATTTCTTATCAACACCATCTCTAGTTTCATCTACCAGCACTACATCATCAGCAAAGAGCATGCACCAAGGGATATCCCCTTGTATATCCTTCGACACCTCATCCATCACCAAGGAAAAGATGTATGGGCTCAAAGCTGATCCTTGATGTAGTCCTACCGTGATAGGAAATGCATCAGTCTCACTATCACTTACGCGCACACTTGTCCTAACATTATTGTACATATCCTTGATAAGGGTAATGTACTTTGTTGGCACTTTATGTTTCTCTAGTGCCCACCACATGACTGACCTTGGTATCTTGTCATACGCCTTCTCCAAGTCGATGAACACCATATGCAAGTCCTTCTTCTGCTCCCTATATCTCTCCATAAGCTGACGAAGCAAGAAATTCGCCTCCATTGTAGACCTCCCAGGCATAAAACCAAACTGGTTTTTAGTGACATTGGTCACTTTCCTCAGGCGGTGTTCAATCACTCTCTCCCAAAGCTTCATAGTATGACTCATAAGCTTAATACCTCGATAATTAGTACAATTTTGAATATCTCCTTTATTTTTGAAGATAGGTACTAATATACTTTTCCTCCATTCTTCAGGTATCTTGTTTGACCGAAAAATGTGGTTGAATAGCTTTGTGAGCCATACTATTGCCACGTCCCCAAGACATCTCCATACCTCAATAGGGACATCGTCAGGGCCGAGGGCCTTTCCTCCTTTCATCCTTTTTAAGGCCTCCTTAACCTCAAACTCTTGTATCCTCCGCATGAACCGCCTGTTGGAGTCATCAAAGGAGTCATCCAACTCAACCATAGCGCTCCCATTCCCATCATTGAATAACCCATTAAAGTAATCACGCCATCTATTCTTAATCTCTTCATCCTTCACTAGAATGCGGTCAGTCTCATCTTTGATGCATTTAACTTGATTGAGATCCCTCATCTTTCTCTCGCGGATTTTTGCTACCTTGTATATGTCCTTTTCACCTTCTTTTGTCTCTAGTCTCTCATGTAACTTATCATAGGCCTGTCCTCTTGCCTTACTCACAACCCGCTTTGCATTCTTCTTAGCCTCTTTGTACTTAAGCATGTTGCTTGCGCTTCTATCATTATGCCAACTCTTGTAACACTCCTTCTTCTCCTTAATGGCTTTTTGTACATCCTCATTCCACCACCAAGTGTCTTTATCTATAAGTTTCTTTCCCTTTGTCACACCGAACACCTCACTAGCTACCTTCCTAATGCAAGTTGCCATCTTCATCCACATACTATCTGCATCTCCATTTTCTGCCCAGGGTCCTTCTGTGATCACTCTATTTTTAAAGGATTCTTGTGATTCTCCCTTCAACTTCCACCACTTTGTTCTTGTGATTTTGACACCTTTGTCCCGCAAAGAACATGTATGGAAGCGAAAGTCAGCTACCACCAGATTATGTTGTGTCACAACACACTCCCCCGGGATCACCTTACAATCTAGACACTCCCGTCTATCCTTTCTCCTAGTGAGGATAAAGTCAATCTGGCTAGAGTGTTGGGCACTACTAAAGGTCACTAGGTGAGATTGCCTCTTCCTAAAGAGGGTGTTAGCTATCAACAGATCATAGGCTACGGCAAAGTCTAGGATGTCCTTACACTCTTGATTTCTATCGCCGCATCCAAAACCTCCATGTACCCCCTCAAATCCTAGGTTAGTTGCACCCACATGACCATTGAGATCTCCCCCTATGAGGAGTTTCTCGGTTATCGGTACACTACTAACCATATCCTCCAAGTCCTCCCAAAATTGCCTCTTAGCACTCATGTTGAGCCCAACTTGTGGGGCATAAGCACTAATGACGTTCAAGACAATGTCCCCAATTACTATCTTGATTAAGATGATCCTATCCCCTCGTCTTCGAGCATCCACTACTCCATCCTTAAGACTCTTATCTGTTAGAACACCTACGCCATTCCTAGTCCCAGCTGAACCAGAATACCAAAGCTTGAAACCGGTATTCTCGACTTCTCTCGCCTTTTGACCCGCCCATCTAGTCTCTTGTACACAAAGGATATTTACTCGTCTCCTAATGGCAACATCTACTAACTCACGTAGCTTCTCCGTTAAGGATCCTACATTCCAACTACCCACCCGAAATCTATGTTCCTCGGCTAGCTTCCTTACGCTTTGCACCCGTCGAGTAAGATGCAAAGACCTTTGCTCACTTATCACTACATCCGGGCGATGATGTAGCGCGCCACTAAGGTGGTGGCGATCCGGCCCTTGCTCATTTAACACCATATCCGGGTTCCGATATGGCGCGCCACTAAGGCGGTGGCGACCCGGCCCTTGCCCACTTAACACCATACCCGGGTTCCGATATGGCGCGTCGCTAAGAGGGTTACGCCCCAACGAATTTCTATTGTGTTTCATTTCCATGAGAATGGCTAAATGTAGTTGTTGGCTCGCCAAGCCTATCACAACCCCCTCCTCCTTTACCCGGGCTTGGGACCGGCTATGTCATTACAACATAGGCGGAGTTGTACCTACCAGCAAATAATGTTAAAAAAGGAATAATCAGACCTGATGCTTACAAATTCATGGAAATCAATTAATATATTGAAGACAATATTGAAATGGTAAATGAGCATCTCGAGAGAATCAATTAGTACAAAGTACAAAAGAAATGAATTTCTAATTTGTGCAAACTCTCATATCTTCAATAAAAGAACTTTACTTGGTGTACCTAGGTAGAAGAAAGAAACATTACTGATCAAATATACTAAACTAGATAAAGAATGGTTACTCAGTTACTGAACTGTAAACTACATTTATGCCATATACAGATTGGACTACTTGAGTAGACACACGTGAATAAGATTGTAGTAGATGGACTACAAGAAGCAATTCATCATATCTAGAGTAGAAGCAAACTAGTCAATACTTGTTTTGCTGCCAAAACAAATCCATGATATTTCTTATTACTTGACACCTATCACACCCTTTGCTCCTACAGTTTAATGCCAGCCTTGTCAAATCAAAATGATTCGAATGGTTCCAGTGCAACTCCCGATAGCTCAGCAAATGACAATGATGATATGAAAGCTGTTCTCTCTCTTGATGATGGTCGATGGTCTGTACAAACAGAAGAACGCATCCCCTTTCATTCTGTTAGTTTGGAAGAAGAATTGTCCCAGTTGAATGTCAAACAACCTTCTCCACCTCCAGTCCTGGCAGAGGTACAGAGACCAATATCTCCATCAAGAGTTGCTGATCCAACACCAGAAATTCCCTCATCAGAAATTGGCCGTTTTCAGAACTTGCATGTTGTAAGTTTAAATGCACATTTTATTTTTCTAGAGCATGGTATCATTCTGAATTTAATATCAACCATTTCAATTACATCTGCATTGCATATCTAACTCATGTACCTATATTTTTGATTGATTATATTATTCCAATTTATACTTTCTTGTTAGCCGGTGAAGTTGATGGAGTGCTTTCTAAGGGTTGCTGAGGCAAATACCAAAAGAAGTTTAGAAACATGTGGGGTTCTTGCTGGTAGCCTGGTACGTACTTTCCCCATGGAAATGAGAACATTGATGCCTAAATTTCTGATATTCATTTATTTTCATGTAGAAAAAGAGAACCTTTTATGTGACAACCCTTATAATTCCAAAGCAGAAATCAACATCAAACACGGTAATTTTTTATTTTTCTCTTTATTTTTTCTTGGTTGTTTTTGTTGTGAACTATATTAATAACAATTCTGATGGAGTACCTAAAAATACTTGCACTGTTGTTTGGCATTGCTTTTGTTTTCAGTGTGAAGCGACAAATGAAGAAGAACTATTCGAGGTTCAGGACATGGGCTCACTTTTCACTCTTGGTTGGATTCATGTAAGTTAAAATTCATTTTCCACATCCCCTTTTCTCCAATCGAGCAACCCATGTGGATTGATTTTATCCAAACAAGCCCTGGAGTAGAAAGAAATTACTACATATTCTATAAGTGTTGTCTGTTGTGTAAGAATATACTGTTGAGGATCCCTACTAGTTCTTCACACGTGTAACTGCGTAATCTTAATGAAAGAACTTATAAAGAGAAGATGCTTTTCTGCCTTTGCTGATTGCTGAAGCTATGTTATGCTCTGGAAATGCTTTACAAATGTGAATGCTATAATATCATGCAATGACCTGTCAGTTTAATTTTCGAAGCCTGAATGCCTGAGGGAAACAATATCTGTACCAGTTTCCATTACTGCTTTGTGTTATTTTGGTGCCCTATAGCACAGGACAATATGTTCTTGGATGTTGGCATGTGTCAATAAAACTTTATGTAGCATGCTGTCTACAATCATTCAGTTGCATGCCATGCGGTATTTGATGTTCCCTCTCCATCTACCCTTGGAATTGTTGAGGAGTATAGTATTTTTGATCAACCGATTGCTTTCCTCAAGTGTTAGGAAAGAAAGAATATCTTTCTCATCAATTTCCTTTTATTTTTCCAGACACATCCAACACAATCCTGCTTCCTGTCTTCAATTGATCTCCATAATCATTATTCATATCAGGTAATGCTGGTAGACTGAATCGCACAATACATTAGTTCTTTTTTTTGGTGGCACTCTACACTAGTTGCAAGTAATTGGTTTTTGTTTTCTCCTTATTACTGGGTGATCTCATTTGACTGATAACTATTCTTGTATTGACAACATGAGAAAACTTCCTAATTCCTATTATCCTTACATTTCTTGAAAACGTACTCCAATACTGAAATTGGTCATAGGCCCACATCAAATGATTAATAGCTCAATGAGATCCAGTCCATAAGTTCACCAAGCTTGAGATGAACATATGGACATTTTATCACCGATCATGACAATTTTTTGTTGTTCTGTTCTATCTGGAGAAGTAATCCATACCCAAAAATTATAGGGCATGTTTGCTTTGAAGTCACACCTTGCTACATTTTGCCGCGCCTAAGCTTAATCATGTGTTTGGTTCATAGCCACAATTGTGACAGTTTCTTTCCATCTAACTAGTTCCCACATGTCAACGACTAAAAAAAGTCTGGCAAGATTACTTTAGGCTTGCCAAGTTTGGCTAAAAATTTGAGCACCTAACCTTAGTCAAGTTTGGCAAAATTTTATTACAAATGGTGGCAATCTTAATATATCAACCAAACATACCCATACTTGCCAATGTGTTATTCTGGTGATTTACTTATGGTATCTACAATCTACTCTTGTATATTTACTAGTTAGTGTGTCCTCCAAAAAATAAGTACAATAGTGCATTCTGTTAAAGTGTCTATTATTTCCTAGTCGATCAAATTGGAGTTTTTTTGAAGTTTTAATTTTGGTCACGTGTTATCATCTTCAATTTTTGTGTCAACAGGTCATGTTACCTGAAGCAATTGCAATAGTTATGGCACCTACCGACGCAAGAAGGTATATTACCATCTGTGTTGTAAACATCCGTTTGTGCATTCAATCTTCATTTTTAATACTTTGTTGATTATATAATAATATAATTTTTAGGGAGTAAAACTATGCAATCCTCAATAGCTATTTGCCAATTTTTACAAATAACTTGGTTAATAAGGAATCTATTATCAATATTTGCTTCATAGCATCTTTGTCTCCATGATCTTTTGAAGTGTAATAATTTTATGTGAATGTTTAGAAAATCTGCTTGAGCCTGTTAAATTGACATCTGTGTCGCTCTCTAGTTTGTGGAACCTTATCTGTACCCCTTTGTTTGCATTCGATATAATCATTGTTATATTCTTGTTTGACTAGAAAACATGGTATATTTCATCTCACGGATCCAGGCGGTATGGGTGTGATCCATGATTGCCAAGAAAGAGGGTTTCATCCTCATAAGGACCCTTCAGATGGCTCACCAGTCTATGAGCATTGCTCCCATGTGTATCTGGACGCTGATATAAAGTTTGACACGATTGATCTCCGGGAGCGATGAAAATGCTCAACACTACATGGTATAGTTTGGAGGCTATACTTCTGGCAGTTCAAGTCTGCTGTCCTAATTCTTTTAGCTCGGGCTGATGTAAGTGATTGTACATAGCAATTTAATTGTATAGAGGACAGGTGGAGCAATGACTTATTGAGTTTCTTTTGGGGTCATAGAAGCTTTATTGTAATTGATCCTTTTTTTAACCTTGAAAGGCACACTAGTATGGCAGGATGAGAAAGGGCTGCATTTCATTTTTTATGCCAACTATAGCATTGTTGATTTTTCTATTTAACTATTATCATGAAATAATATTGATTGTGACATAAGTTTTTTTTGTAGCAGAAGAGTTGTATTTAAGAACTTATTATAATAATTCATTTTTGAGCCACGAGACTTCAGGTTTCCTTTAAGGCAAATATTTTTGTTTTTGCTATTGAAAGTTGAGCATTCCAGGCTCAGGCTTGCTGTCAAGTAAACTGTTTTTTTATGTATTTATCTTATTACGCGTCCAGAGATACGTCGGGCAAACATATTTGGGTCAGCTTGTTCAATCCCATAAGGGTGGCCATAAAAATCGAGACTGAAACCGAAAGGATCAAAATATCAGGTATTGTGTATTTGTTTAGGTAACAAATATAAATAACTGGTATATAAATTTCATGTGTCTACGAACAATGAGCAATCTAAATTTTAACGTAATACGTGAGTTGTTAGATTAAATTATTTATTTATTATATGTCATTAGTGAACTTATAATTTGTGTTGACCATTGGGAATATGAGATAGTATAATATACAACTCAACTGAAGACCAAACTAAAATTTAGATACCAAAAATGTTCGAATATCTAATATTTTTACATAATTTTGGGTAATGATTTTAAAAAATCAAAATTTTAAAAATATTATAATACCGGAACCGAAATATCGAGTAGAGAACCATGAGCAGCTTTATGATCTAGACCTAATGCATATTTGGTTTTGCAGTAATGTTGTTTCACATCCATGGTTTCTTTAAATTTGTTTTTCCTAGGGATTCTTCATAAATTTTTTATGAGAGTAGTATTCTACAGATCAAAAGTTCAAAAATCCTTTTTTTGCATGTTATCTGAATATATTCAGTTTATAAGATAATTTGTTCATCACATACTGAATATCACATTGTAACTTCCTAAGATTTTTGATATACTCTTGAGATAACTTTTGTAAGTTCAAGTGGAGTACAATTTATTTTGTGCATATGCATTCAGACAACTTTGCTGTCTGTAAATCTCATGGTAATATATCTCTTGTTCGCTGTTATCCATCTGTGTTGCTACCTTCTTTAGCAACTGCCATCATAGTATCACCGGCTAAAATGGTAGCAGGAATTACAGGATCAATATACATGCATTCGGGCAGAAGGGAGTGATTTTACAGTGTTGGATCTGAGATTGATGAAATATGCAACGACTTATAAAAAATTGCCCCATAAGGGATTGTTTGGGTAACAATAAATGAAGTGGATTAGAGTGAAATTAAGTGAAAAATAAACTAATTTGTACTTCAATCGTCTCCAATCCACTTCAAATGGAGAGTATTCAAGTGTATCCAAACATACTCTAACTAAAAATTATGATTTTTCATGACGAATAAGGAATTTGCTCTTCCAACAATCGAGCCAAGAACTTCAGAAAAAATAAAACAATTAAAATGTATACGGCAAAGACCACGCCTTTGAATTTTGTAGGCATAATTTAGATTCAAAAATACGCTCTACCCAAGGTGGAGCTGTAGTTGGTTGCACGTGGCTGCACTTCTCTTACACGGTACTCTACACCCTCGAAAATTAGTTTACCGTCAAATAAATCAGAATTTGTTTTTCCGATTTATAAACGACGAGTGGGGGCAGATGTAGGAGACTTTTCGCCTCGCCTAAACCTCGGGAGCTTCCCGGACGCGACTGCGGCGGCCATGGCGATCTCCCGCGGAACCCTGGCCCTCCTCGCCCTCCTCGCCGCGGCGGCCGTGACGGTTTTCGCGAACGGCGATGACGTGGTGGCCCTCACGGAGTCCACCTTCGAGAAGGAGGTCGGCCAGGACCGCGGCGCCCTCGTTGAGTTCTACGCCCCCTGGTTTGCCTTCGTTCCCTTCCTTTCTCGCTGGATCGGTGCATAGTTTCGTGGTTCGGGATCGGATCGGATCGGGTCAAGTTGTAGTTGGGGAGGGCAGTGGATCGCGGAGTTTGGATATTTGCACGCCCGAGTGATTGAACCAGGTTTAGCTGCTGCTGGGATTTCCGCTGTTGTCACTCAGCCTAGATCCCCGCTATGGATTGAACCGATTAAGGTTAACTTTCTGCGTAATTGGGGACCATGTCGAGTACGTGAGGAGGTGGATCCGCTTCATTTGTGTTATCAATTTATTTCTCATTTGAGATATCTAGATCAGATCACGACCATCACTTCACTGTGGTA
This sequence comes from Neostapfia colusana, assembly GCA_030760725.1. Taxonomy (NCBI): domain Eukaryota; kingdom Viridiplantae; phylum Streptophyta; class Magnoliopsida; order Poales; family Poaceae; genus Neostapfia; species Neostapfia colusana. Next base: position 9,559,549 of record JASWHV010000018.1, read on the forward strand.
TTGGTTACTGAGAAAGTGAGAATAAGTAGGATCTTCGATTCTCCCTATGCGGCATGCATTTGTAGGTTTTTGGTGTAAGCTCTATCTGCAATTTGTACTCTTAATACCTAGGAGAGGGTGCTGCAACACCGATTTTTCTCATGGTTCAGTCAAATCTTCCGCGATCTAGTAACATGACTATATAAGTAGTTATGAACTTATGATTTGAAATCATATCAGACTTTAATCACCTTCCTTCTTTATTTGTTCAGGTGTGGTCACTGTAAAAAGCTTGCCCCTGAATATGAAAGGCTCGGTGCAAGTTTCAAGAAAGCTAAATCTGTCTTGATCGCGAAGGTTTGCAATCTTATACCTTTAAATTTAGTGAAAATGATGAATACCCACCTGCATCTTTAGGGGATCTACCCACATGCAAGTTTAACTTAGCGGTCATATACCCCCTTAACAGCTTTGACTGGCTGATATAGTGATATGGTTCTTGTCCGACGACTAACATTGCATGGGGGCTTCACCTTAGCATAAGTATCATTTAGTCAGATGTCGCATCACCTAATGTTCCCTATCAATGGCATGAGAATATAGCCATATCACTATAAGCAAAGTGGAGGGAAAAAAACTTAGGGATTGTGATATATTAAAAGATACCCAGTTATGGTGGACCATTTAGAGCTGCATTGGAGGCTGTCCAAGAGTCATGTTGGCCAGTCAAAGCAGGGTGGAATAAAAAAACTAAATAAAACCTGCAGGTGTTAGACTGCAATGAAAGTTTCTGCCGGTGGTGAGATGAACCCCCCCATAGGATATAGGTGGTTATTTGCAATATTCCCTTGAATATAATTATTGTTTTTGTTGAATATCTTAGATGATCTTCTATATCACTTGCATGCCCCGAGGATTAGCTAGGAATTGGTACATGGATTTTCATAATAATTTCTTGTTCCTCTATTTAATGCTCATCTTCAACTACATTTTCTCATTGTAGGTTGATTGTGATGAGCACAAGAGTGTGTGCAGCAAGTACGGAGTATCTGGCTATCCGACGATCCAGTGGTTCCCCAAAGGATCCTTGGAGCCCAAAAAGTGAGGCAACATGACTTCACATTTTCAAGTTACCTTCTCTGTTTCTCATATTTCAAAAATCATGCTAAAATTTATACAACCGTGTAGGTATGAAGGACAACGCACTGCAGAAGCCCTTGCTGAATTTGTTAATACTGAAGGAGGTAGGGCATTTATCTTGTCTTTCGGCCAAGAAATTTCTTTTTCTGATATATATGGCCACTCACCATATAGATAAGTGTTCTGGAGTTTCCAGATTTAGCAAATTAAACAGTGTCTAAAATCATGTGGGTTCTGGCTTTCAGGCACCAATGTGAAGCTAGCGACTGTTCCTTCAAGTGTTGTTGTACTCACTCCTGAGATTTTTGACTCGGTTGTCCTTGATGAATCAAAAGATGTCCTTGTTGAGTTCTATGCCCCGTGGTAAATTCCCAGGTTTTGTTTATTTTTTGTCTCGGTATCTTTGTATTATGCAACAGTAATCTTTGTGCGGACTGCAGAGAATCTCATTGATTTAATGCTAAATTTGTACAGGTGTGGCCATTGCAAGAGTCTTGCTCCTGTCAGTAGATGGCTCTTCGCTTTAATTAATCCTACATATATGTTTTAAACTTTTAACTTTTAATCTTCTTATATTTGTTTCAGACTTATGAGAAGGTGGCTTCTGTTTTTAAGTTGGATGAGGGAGTTGTGATTGCTAACCTTGATGCTGACAAGTACAGAGACTTAGCTGAGAAGTATGTCTCTAACTTACCCTCTGATATGTCTCTTCCGCATCCTGTTTTTCCTCTTTATATTACTTTTGCCCAGCCATGCTTGTGTTTTCCTATGATATAGTCAACTCTTGTTTATACGCCAGACATAACATAATAACATTGCCCTGTCTCAGTTATTTTTTTTCTGACATATGTCTCTACTTTTAGGTATGGAGTCACTGGCTTTCCTACATTGAAGTTCTTTCCCAAGGGAAACAAAGCTGGTGAAGAGTACGATGGTGGCATGAACTTGGATGACTTTGTCAAGTTCATTAATGAGAATTGTGGCACCAGCCGTGATACAAAGGGTCAACTCACTTCTGAGGTTGGTTGTATGCATACGATACAGCACTACTGCACATGTGAATCTGGCATAGTACTATTTCTAAGTGTGTTCTGTTTGTCACCCCTCCCCCCCCCAGGCTGGCCGTGTTGCAAGCCTGGATGCCCTAGCAAAGGAGTTCCTTGGTGCTGCCAGTGACAAGCAGAAGAAGGAAGTCCTCTCCAAGATAGAAGAGGAGGTAGCAAAGCTCAGTGGTGCAGCTGCAAAGTAAACTCTTGGCTCAACTATTCACTTATATGTAGCTATTTAGATTACTTCAGTTTTGGCACATTGTTAATTCAGTTCTATTCTCTGAGTTTAATGCCTTCCTACTTTAATCAGGCATGGAAAGTTCTATGTAACCATCGCAAAGAAAGTCCTGGAGAAAGGCAGTGACTATACTAAGAAGGAAACCGAGAGACTTCAACGCATGTTGGAGAAGGTGGGAAAACAACTATGTTGAGCTTCCGTTAATATTTTCCTCATTCTGCGCATACAGCCACTCATGTTTATGTTATTTTCCTTGTTGCAGTCCATTAGCCCATCGAAGGCTGATGAATTTATCATCAAGAAGAATGTTCTTTCAACATTCTCTTCTTAAGACAATGATGGGCTCCATAATTACCTTTCTGATATAGGAGACATCAGAGGATTAGGAATGTGATGATGAGAGTTTATTGTTAGACGTGATACGTGCGCCCTCTTACATGGTTTTAGCCCGTACCAAAATAGTTTATTTTTGGACAAGAGGTATATGAATAGTTTTGTGATTGTTGCATTTACTTTCAGTGAAATAATTTGGCTTATGGGATGCTATGTAATGTTTTGATTCGAGTTTGGGGCAGTTGTTTCGAGTACTATGACGTTCATTTGTTATTTCAGTTGCTAAGTTGAGATTAAATTATTCATGGCGACACTCCTGTCTCCGTGATTTTAGGTTTAGTGTGATTGGTTTGTTGTTGATACGTAGAGGTTGCATCTCTTGGCTTCAAATAATGGGGAAAGAACAAACCTTGGCAATTTAAAATTAGAAAAATAGAAAAGCTTTTGAACCGGGTTAAGTTTTCAAGTGACATTGAAAAACATACAAAAGACTAATTTAGAAGCTTTCGAACCAGTTCAAGAACACTCAAAAATTAAGAATTCAAAAACATAGAATAAGACATTGCTTTGTCGTTGGTGATGACCGATGAGTCAGAGTTGGTACAGGGGAGTTGACATTGCTTTGTCGTTGGTGATGACCGATGAGTCAGAGTTGGTACAGGGGAGTTGTTTCGCCGGTTGCTTCGTAGTCATTAATTGATCATACATTCAATTTGGAACACAGTTAGGTCAAAATCGTTGGGGTCCAACATGGCATTCTGAACTTTCTTGGGATGCGATCCTACAGGCTACAGCAAACATGCGGTCTTTGCCCTTGCTCTGACAAGCACGAGAAGCAGAGGAAAACATCAAATGGAAAGCATGTAGAAGGGAGAACCCTGTGTACGTGTTAGACTGTGTGTATTGTGTGTATCAAGTGTAATTTGGTCATTAGTTAGAGGATTTCTAAACCCTAGCATGTACTCTATATATGTAACCCATTAACATTATCAATGAATGGTGTGAGACTTCAATTTCCTCCAATAGTATGAATTAGTTCTCAGCGGGTTTCAAGATCTCAACAAGGTTCAGATCGATGCAATCTGTTCCTCATGGTTCTCCCTGCACCAGCATTGCCATTTCTCAACGTCACAGCCAACTCGCTATAATCAATTTGTCCATCATGAGAAATGACATATAAATTGACTAACATCAAGCAAAGATCTGACAGCAGACAAATACGGAGATGGGAAAAGGAAAAGAAGGATTAAAAGGACCCGCATTATTTTGATCCACATCTTTGATCATATCTTCGAGATGAACATCAGAAAGACCAAACTGTCTGCATGCTTGTCAGAGTTCATCAATTGTTGTGAAGCCACTTCTATCCTTACCGAAAAATGAAAATGCAGATACCAAGCTTTCCTCCCTCTATGAAATATGAGATCCTGCTGCTCTGAACCATACGCAACAAAACCCCAAGCTGATCAAGCTGGATCCTGGGACTTACGTACCCATCCATTTGATGCAGCTGCGTACGGAGGAATCAGAGACAAGCAGCTTGTAAGAACCCAAAAATAATGTAATATTTCGGCTCGGGCAGCTACTAGCTAGGAACCATGGAACTGTAAGAAGCGAGTGGAGGGGATTCAAAAACTTCTACTCAAGCCGCGGTACTCTTCGACCGCTACAAGAACGACCTGCGCGCTACCTCAAAGTGTGGATGGAATACGTGAGTCCCAGGGTTCAGCTAGCATCTGCACGAGCAAAGAGAAGCCTCCGCAAGCCATGATTGAGCAGGGGAGCGGAGGCAGCGGGGTTGACGGAGAGTTAATTGCTATTATAGCATTTGTTTCGAGCGGATTCGACAAAATATTACCCATGTCGTGGTCTTCGTTAAAATAACACTTTTATCGTTGACGCACCGTTAAAATAGAATTTTAGTCTAATCTACCTCTTTTTAATATTTTTCTTTTTTTTTCTCTAATTATTATAAACTCTGGAATGACCATTGTGCCCTGATTTCATTTTTGGCCGGAGCGTGCGCGCCGCGCGGAGGCCGTCGAGCACGTCGGCCACGGGGACGCCGCACCAGCTCAGCAGCGTGGTGCCGACGAGGGGGCAGCTGACATCCGAGAGAACCGAGACGTGGACGTCAGCCCGACCCTCGAGGAACTCCGCGTCCACGAGGACCACCACGGTGTCGCCCCACGAGTGCTCGCTGTCGGCACCGGAGGACGACGCCACCACCATGCTATAGCAGCAGTCCGAGGCGGACGCGTCTGACGAGACGGTGACGTACGGACGCAGCCGACGCGGCAGCGCGAGTACAACCAAAATATTAAGTGAGAGACCAATACGGTAGAGCTAAAAGATTAAGGGTACAACAAAAAATGAAAGAAGGGCACAATGATCGTTTCAGAGTTTATAATAATTAGAAAAGAAAAATATAAAAAAGAGGTAGATTAGACTAAAATTTTATTTTAACGATGCATCAATGATAGAAGTGTTATTTTAATGAAGCCTATGACATGAGTGTTATTTTGTCGAATTCCCTCGAAACTAGTGGCTTAATAGCAATTGACTGGTTGAAGGAGGACAGGCGATCAGAGTCGGAGACAACGGGCGGCGGCAGCAGAAGCGGGAGGGTCGAAGGAAGCAGATGCGTATTTGGGGGTCCGGATCGGACCCGGATCAGGAGATCGGAGCTCACACGGACGCAATCCATGGAGCAGATCGCTATGCCTCCTTGCTCGAACGAACCCGCTCCTTCCCCGCGAAGGATCCTGATCAGGAGATTCAGTTGAAACCGTCGTCTATTCCCACGAACGAACTGACTCCTGCTGTGAGATTGATGCAACCATGAGCCTCATGGGCCGTTAGTTTGGCCCACTTGCAGCTGGCTCAATCCGAACCCAAAACAACAACAACAGTAATAATAATAATAATAATAATAATATAAAACCACGCTTCAATGCCTCGAAAACCCTAGCCGCCTCTCTCTCTCGCTCGTTCCCCGCTCTCGCCACCACCGACTGCTCCTCCTGCGTCGTCGGCGCGGGGGTCGAGCTTGAGGCCCGTATCACCATGGCGGGCGGAAAGATACAGAAGAAGCGCCATGGCGCGGGAGCTAGCGGCGGCGCGCGGCTTCAGGGCGGGATCCCGTTCGAGAAGTCCAAGGGGCAGCACATCCTGCGGAACCCGGCGCTGGTGGACTCCATCGTTGCCAAGGCCGGTCTCAAGCCCACCGACACCGTCCTGGAGATCGGGCCCGGCACGGGCAACCTCACCAAGCGCCTCCTCGAGGCCGGAGTGAAGGCCGTCGTCGCCGTCGAGCTCGACCCGCGCATGGTGCTCGAGCTCAACCGAAGGTTCCAGGGCCACCCATTGTCGTCACGCCTCAAGGTAGCTGCCCCGTGATGGTTGTCTCTAGTATTCTAAAGGTTCTGATTTTGGGTAATCTGGGTGCTTAGTTGCCCACAATTGAGATGATCTGTGGTGCGTTTTAATCTACTTGTATTGCTGATAACCGTAGTTGACTGTCGTTTCTGCGTATCATCACTGTACATGACAACGTACAGGGCTGCTGTGGCGGCGCCCTGGACCAGGCTAGTTGACGCCTAGGCGTTCAGGCTGGGCGACTAGGCGTCGTCTAGGCGGCACCTTTTAATCGCTGCATGACGTATAATCAAAATAGATGTAATTACTAATTAGGGTGTATTCCATGTTAGTTTCACAAATGTTCAGGTACTGGATTTAAGGAAATTATAGTTCCACGAAAATTAATTTATACTTGATGCAATATAGGTTATGATATTACTTGGCCAACTGGACTGGGATTAGGTTCCAGGGGCACCCCCTCTCTTCACATCTCTAGTTATCTGCTCTTCTCTGTGATGGTAATCATGGTTTTTTCTGGGCCACAATTGATGTAATCTGCACTGCGCTGTACTCTAGCTGTTACTGATTGTGCTAGTTAATTAGCCTTGCAGCATATCATCATGATACATGACATAGTGAGATCAATGTAGTAAGGGGGCGTCATATGTTCATTCGTCAATGATCAGTTGCAGCCAGGATATAAGGAAATTCTAGTGCCATGAAAATTCATTTACAGAGTATAGAAGTTTTGTGTTAAAATATGTGGATAATGGGTAGCAGTGTGATTAATCGAACAGCGTCAACTGGATTGGAAGGGAAAACCAATCAGTAATTAGTAAGGCTTATGCGAACTCCACTAGACTATTTCTCATCTATTTCACTAACCCTTATACAGTAGTATCAATGTTAATGATGATTCCTGATACAACGTGTGAATCATTATGCAGGTTATACAAGGCGATGTCCTGAAATGTGATCTTCCATACTTTGATATATGTGTGGCAAACATCCCCTATCAAATTTCGTCGCCGCTTACTTTCAAGCTTCTGTCACACCGTCCAATCTTCAGGTGTGCTGTGATCATGTTCCAACGCGAATTTGCCATGAGACTTGTAGCACAGCCTGGAGACAGCCTCTACTGCCGTCTCTCTGTGAACGTGCAGCTCCTGTCAAGAGTATCACATCTCCTAAAGGTTGGGAGGAACAACTTTAGGCCTCCACCCAAGGTTGATTCATCAGTTGTGCGTATCGAGCCCAGGAAGCCCCTTCCTCCTGTCAGTTTCAAGGAGTGGGATGGACTTGTGAGGATTTGTTTCAACCGGAAAAACAAGACCTTGGGCTCCCTATTTAAACAGAAACGGGTGCTTGAAATGCTAGAGAAGAACTACAAGACTATGCAGTCTCTCCAACTTACACAAGATGCTGAAATGGGTGAGAAGATGTCGGCGGATGATGTTGCATTGCTTGCTAATATGGTTGAAGATCTGAGCATGGAAACAGGTGATGAAAAGGAAGATGATGAAATGGAAATGGATGACTCAGATATGCAAGGAGACGGCGGCACAAGTTTTAAGGAAAAGATTATGGGGATTTTGCAGCAGGGTGATTTTGCTGAAAAGAGAGGATCCAAACTGAGTCAAGTAGACTTCTTGTACTTGCTGTCACTTTTCAACAAAGCTGGTATACATTTCTCATGAGGGATCCTCCAATGGGCTAGCTAGACATGAATGTCTAGAAGTTTTGTTAGCTTCTGCCATGTAAGCCGTATTAGCCATGTAAGCTCTCTATAAGCTCATGCTCATAAAAAGTTGGCTGGGCCTTTGTTCTAGATCTGGAGATAATTTGACGTGTTGTAAGAACTATTACTTGGTGTGACCTAGGCTCCATCCATATTTATTTATGTTGTTAGGTAGTTGGCAAAGAAAAAAGAACAAAATAGTTTTCAGTTTATTTGGCTGTATGATCTGCGTTGAAGAACAAAATAGTTTTCAGTTTGTTTTGGTTGCCTGATCTACGTTGATAAATATGACTGTTCCTGCTTGAGTATGTGACTGGATTGATGGTAAAGGCGTTGATACTGTACAGAACACTATACTGGAAACAAGCAATAGAAGGAGCTCTGCGAACACTGTAAATCACAAGGTCCTATATGTCAGCATTGACAATTAGGTTATCAAATGAACATGCACATCCTGTCGAAATTAGTGAACGTCTCCATATATTCTGTTCATCATGTTGTCGTGGTGCTACAGAACAGTTCCTATATATAATATAATTTATTAAGGCTCTGTTTGGGTTGAAGGATTTTCAAAGTAATCGCATTCACATGTTTTAATGACGTCACGTGGCGTTCGGATTACAGGAACAAAGCATCCCGTTCCTTATAAAAGACTGTTTCCTTCACAAAACGCGGAATTAGAAAATCCATTCAGAACCGAAGTTTTCGTTGAAGCCTGAGGCATGAGCGCGCGAGAAAGGGCTCGAGGCTGCTGCTGCATCCATCCATGATATCTCGTGGAGATCCATAGGAGTAGGAGTGTAGGATAGGAGAGAGAAAAGGATGGAGATGCCAAAGATGACCTACAACCAATGGATAAGAAGTAATAGAAAAAGAAAAAAGAGAGCTCTTTTACAATCTAAAAGGATGATCAGTATTTTTTTAAAAAACTACTGACCATTAGTTTGGCCCGACGGTATCTATTATGCTCTACCGATCAATCAATACTGGCAAGTATTTTGTTAAACCGAGGATAATATTTGAAAAATAAGAATAATAATGTTATGTATAGACTTTTTTTCTTGTTGGACCGCAGAAATCCAGAGACTAACGGGTGATCGGAGACGTAACTACACAAATCAACGACTAATGACGATTCTTTTGAGAAAAATTCCACTAAAGTAGTTCTCAATAATTTAATTCTAAAATTAACCCCAAACTACTGACGAATAGTTTTAATAAAATACTGACAATTATTATGGACTGTAAAAATGCTAGGAAAAAGATGGGAATAACAAGGCACAACCGCACGTGTTGACCATCTGTCAATGAATTTGACTAGTTTCATATGCTAATGCACTATATGTTTTAGGATATTGGGGTGATTCACATTGGTAGTAGGTTACTAAGTCGATTTGTGTGCATCGAATAATAGTAATATAGCTAACATTTCTTTTCACGTGTTTCTATTCCTACATTCCAAATACCTTAAAATCTCTATTCCCCTTTTCTGAATTCATGCAATTTTCTTGCTTTTCCAATTCGTGTATTTTCTCTGCTTTCTACATTTTTTCCTACTACTCTGTCTCCCATTCATCCGGTTCCAAACAGTGATTAAAAATTGTGTATGGCTCAAAAACGTGATGAACTGTTGTCCTCCAACTGTTCACTGGCTGTCTAGAAATTCGTTTACCCTGAAGGAGCTTTTGCTCATCATAGTGACGTCATGCTGTTTAGAATACGATGTCTTCTACTGTAAATACTCTTGTTTGACGATGCTGATGAAGCCAATAGGCTTAGCAGGCACTTGTAAATCAATTTTAGGCTTCACTACTCTGTCCACAGATATTGTTAGTCTCAAACTGAAATCACTTCTGAATATGTGAAACGCCAAAAGGAAATGGATAGAGTAGTGAAGCCTAAAAGTGCTATTACCACCTCATTTTCTAGTATTCGGTGCTTTACAAGTGCCTGCTAAGCCTATTGGCTTCATCAGCATCGTCAAACAAGAGTATTTACGATAGAAGACATCGTATTCTAAACAGCATCACGTCACTATGATGAGCAAAAGCTCCTTCAGGGTAAACGAATTTCTAGGCATCCAGTGAACAGTTGGAGGACAACAGTTCATCACGTTTTTGAGCTATACACAATTTTTAATCACTGTTTGGAACCGGATGAATGGGAGACAGAGTAGTAGGGAAAAAATGTAGAAAACAGAGAAAATACACGAATTGGAAAAGCAAGAAAATCGCATGAATTCAGAAAAGGGGAATAGATATTTTAAGGTATTTGGAATGTAGGAATAGAAACACGTGAAAAGAAATGTTAGCTATGTTACTATTATTCGATGCACATAAATCGACTTAGTAACCTACTACCAATGTGAATCACCCCAATATCCTAAAACATATAATGCATTAGCATATGAAACTAGTGAAATTCATTGACAGATGGTCAACACGTGCGGTTGTGCCTTGTTATTCCCATCTTTTTCTTAGCATTTTTACAGTCTGGAATAATTGTCAGTATTTTATTAAAACTATTCGTCAGTAGTTTGGGGTTAATTTTAGAATTAAATTATTGAGAACTACTTTAGTGGAACTTTTCTCAAAAGAATCATCATTAGTCGTTTCCCGATCACCCGTTAGTCTCTTGATTTCTGCGGTCCAACAAGAAAAAAGTCTATACATAACATTATTATTCTTATTTTTCAAATATTATCCTCGGTTTAACAAAATACTTGTCAATATTGATCGGTAGAGCATAATAGATATATACCGTCGGACCAAACTAATGGTCAATAGTTTTTTAAAAAATACTAATCATCCTTTTAGATTGTAAAAGAGCTCTCTTTTTTCTTTTTTATTACTTCCACCTGCTCCCCCGTTCTTATCCATTGGTTGTAGGTCATCTTCGGCGTCTCCATCCTTTTCTCTCTCCTATCCTACACTCCTACTCCTATGGATCTCCACGAGACATCATGGATGGATGCAGCAGCAGCCTCGAGCCCTCTCTCGCGCGCTCATGGCTCAGGCCTCCACGAAAACTTGGGTTCTGAATGGATTTTCTCATTCCCGCGTTTTGTGAAGGAAACAAAGTCTTTTATGAGGAACGAGGTGCTTCTTTCCTGTAATCCGAGCGCCATGTGACGTCGTTAAAACATATGAATGCGATTCCTTTGAAAATCCTTCAAACCAAACAGAGGCTTAATAAATTATATTATACATAGGAAATGTTCTGTAGCAACACGACAACATGATGAACAGAATATATGTAGACGTTCACTAATTTCTGACAGGATATGCATGTTCATTTGATAACCTAATTGTCAATGCTGACATATGGGACCTTGTGATTTACAGCCTAAAAGAATAAGTCTTGTACTCTTGATCTGTGTGGCCTCTAGTTAGGACAACATCTCAATCTTTAGTAGGATAATATATTAGTCCTTTGGTAGGACAACATCTTAGTCCTTTGATAGGACAACATCTTAGACAAGAGGACAACATATTAGTCCTTTGGTAGGACAGCATCTTAGTCCTTTGGTAGGACAACATCTTAGAACAAGAGGACAACATAGGACAATATCTTAGACTAACATCTAGTTATATGCTTGGTTGCCTTAACTATAAATATGTAACCCCAACCCCTAGGTTGGGCATGACATTGTGTGTGGAATGAAACAAGAAAAATTTCTCAACTCTTAGTGCCATCCTCTCCATGAGACTAATACTTCAGATACTAACAAGTGGTATTAGAGTCGTTCTATCCTGTAGCCTGGACATCTCCTGCCTTCCCACGCCTCTCTTCGTCTTCAGCCGGCAGTAATAACACCAGTTGTTTCAACTCATTCCTCCTCTTCTGCACAGACAAGCAACAGCTTATCTGAGACATCCTCTTCCCCACACATCACTCCCCCACTAGTGCGCCATGTCCGAAGGACAGTCTCAGCACTCGGTCGCTTCGAGCGCGCGACATCGGCAGGAGGCCGAGGTCCCCGCGGCAGAAGAACGCGAGCGAGCAGCGGCAGAGGCTGCAGCGAGGGCGGCGAGGCTGGCGGCGGCGGAACTGGCAGCGGCGAAGGCGGAAGTAGAAGCAGCAGCGGCTGCAACAGAGCTTGAGGCTCTGCGTAGCTGTAGCGACAGAGGCTCTGATTCTACCGATGGCGGCACCAACGAAGACCTCAGGCTGGCGAGGAAGGTAGCACGACCACAGACACCACAGTGGGCAGACGCGCACCCCCATGAGCGCGGCGGCTGCAACCCAGACGGGCGCGGACGCGCTGGCGACGCTCCCGACAGGGGTGGTTGGGTCGACGAAGATCAAGGCATTTGCAGGCGGCGCGACTCTCCCTCCCCGAACAGGTACCATGGTCACCATGGGATCCAAGCCATTGTCAGGGACGTTGGTCCCAGCGGTGGGTGGCCTACCCTCACCAAGACAAACTACGTCGAGTGGGCCGCGGTGATGAGGATACGGCTCCAAGTGCGGCACATGTGGGAAACAGTCCGGTACGGCAACATCGACTACTACGAGGATCGACGAGCGCTGGATGCTCTCATTGCTGCAGTACCGCCCGAGATGCAGTTCTCGCTTTCCAATAAGCGGACTACCAAGGAGGCCTGGGACGCCATCACTGTGGCACGCATCGGCAGCGACCGCGCCCGCAAGACCACACTGCAGGCACTCCGCAAGGGGTGGGAGAACCTGACCTTCAAACCAGGTGAGGATGTTGATGCCTTTGCTCTCCGTCTCAACACACTACTGCAAAAGATGGTACAATTCGGCGATGACACCTACAACGAGGAGAAAGCCGTCGAGAAGCTCTTCCGTTGCATCCCCGAGAAGTACAAGCAGATCGCTCACTCGATCGAGTCTCTGCTGGACCTCTCCACGATGTCGATCGAAGAGGCGATAGGCCGCCTCAAGGTCATCCACAGCGATGAATCTCAACCTTTCTCGGGGCCTATCACCATCGGCGGGAAGTTACATCTCACTCGGGAGCAGTGCGAGGCCTGCCAAGGTGACGGGAAGAAGGAGGAGCCCTCCTCCTCGAAAGGCGGCTGCAAGCGCGGCAAGCCAAGCAAGGGGCGCGGAGGTGCCCAAGCTGGGGCGCAAAGACGTGCCGAGGGGGGCACCCACGGAGGCACCCAAAGCAGCGCCGCCGGCAACCGGAAGCCAGCACAAGACGACACCTACCACAACTGTGGCAAGCTTGGTCATTGGGCCAGGGAGTGTCGGCAGCAACGACGTGGCCAGGCCCACGTCGCATAGGTGGAGGAGGAGGAGACGGCTCTGCTCCTGGTGCACGCAAGCATCGAGCCACCTTCAGTGGCATCGGCCGCAGCGGCTATCCTCCACATCGATGAGCCGAGAGCACATGCCTTTCTCGGTGACGGCTCCAGCATTGACAAGATTGACGGGTGGTGCCTCGACACCGGCGCCACCCATCACATGACTGGTCGACGGGAGTTCTTCACTGAGTTTAACCCCAATGTTCGAGGCTCTGTCAAGTTTGGGGACACCTCTGGTGTGTAGATCAAGGGCGTCGGCTCCGTCATCCTCACCGCCGAGTCTGGTGAGCACAGGCTGCTAGTCGGAGTCTACTACATCCCCGCGTTGAGAAACTCTATCATCAGCCTGGGCCAGCTAGATGAGAACGGTTCACGCGTGGAGATCAAGGACGGAGTCATGAGGATTTGGGATCGCCATCGTCGCCTTCTTGCCAAGGTAACTAGAGGCACCAATCGACTCTACGTCCTTAACATGCAGGTAGCACAACCTCTCTGCCTTGCTACTCGCCGGGATGACGTGGCGTGGCAGTGGCATGAGCGCTTTGGGCACCTTCACTTCAAGGTCCTGAAGCGGCTCAGTGCCAAGGAGATGGTACGAGGCCTGCCGTGCCTTGAACATGTGGAACAGTTCTGCGATGTCTGCGTAGTGACAAAGCAGAGGCGACTTCCCTTTCCCCAGCATTCGAGCTTCCGAGCCAAGGAGCAGCTCGACCTCGTGCACATGGAATTGTGTGGCCCGGTGACACCGGCTACACCAAGAGGACGATGTTACTTCCTGCTGCTTGTCGATGACCTCTCCCGCTACATGTGGGTGATGATCCTTGGCAGCAAGGGAGAGACTACGAAAGCCATCAGGCGCGCGCAGACCATTGCGGAGGCGGAGTGCGGCTGCAAGCTGGGCATGCTGCGCACCGACAACGGCAGCGAATTGACGGCAGACGAATTCGCGTTGTACTGCGCAGATGAGGGTGTTCAACGCCACTACTCCGCGCCGTACAGCCCGCAGCAGAACGGCGTCATCGAGCGACGCAACCAGACGGTTGTGGGGATGGCTCGGGCCCTCCTCAAGCAGAGGGTAATTACGGCTATCTTCTGGGGAGAGGCAGTGGTGACGGCGGTCTACATCCTCAACCGCTCGCCCACCAAGGCTCTCAACGGCACGACGTCGTACGAGGCTTGGCATGGGCGCAAGCCGACAATCTCTCACCTACGGGTCTTCGGCTGCCTAGCATTCGCCAAGGAGCTTGGCCACATCAGCAAGCTCGACGACAGGAGCACTCCAGGGGTGTTCATCGGCTACACGGAGGGCTCGAAGGCCTACCGCATTGTCGACCCAGGAACACAGCGCGTGCGCACAACACGTGATGTAGTGTTTAATGAAGGGCGAGGATGGGCATGGGACAAGGCGGTAGACGACGGCTCGACTCTGACATACGACAACTTCATTGTCGAGTACGCCCACTTCAAGGGAACTGGGGGAGTAGGCAACTCTTCTCCACCAACTTCAGCACCACGCTCCCCAGTCACGACCTCGGCTGCGACGACATCTCCACCACCACAGCCGGCAACCCCATGCACTCCAGCACCGACTGCCATCCCTCCGGGTAGGTCCACTACGACACCAGCTCGTGTCAAGCACAAACCAGTGGAGTTCATTACTCCGCTCTCCCACGACGAGGAGCGCATCGACGCGTACCACGATGGCGAGCCGTTGCGGTATCGTACGATGGAGGATCTTCTCGGTGACCAGTCAGTGCCGGGACTAGTCCCTCGTGATCTGGAGGCGCAGTTGCATTTTGCGACGACGGCGAGCCTCGGTCTTTCATGGAGGCTGAGAGACATGCGGTGGCATGCCGCGATGCAGTCGGAGATGGACGCGGTTGAGAACAACCGCACCTGGGAGCTTGCTGACCTCCCTCATGGTCACCGTGCGATCATCTTTAAGTGGGTGTTCAAGCTGAAGAGGGACGAAGCCGACACCATCGTCAAGCACAAGGCTCGCTTGGTGGCACGCGGTTTCGTGCAATAGAAGGGGATCGACTTCGACGATGCCTTCGCGCCCGTGACGCGGATGGAATCTGTAAGACTCTTCCTTGCGCTGGCTGCTCAGGGAGGCTGGCGGGTTCAACACATGGATGTCAAGTCGGCGTTTCTTAACGGCGATTTAAAGGAGGAGGTCTATGTGCACCAGCAGTCGGGATTTACGATTCCTGGCAAGGAGGGCAAGGTGTTGCGCCTGCGCAAGGCCCTCTATGGCCTGCGGCATGCACCAAGGGCGTGGAATGCCAAGTTGGACTCCACGCTCAAGGGGATGGGCTTCGAGCAAAGCCCGCACGAGGCGGCCATCTACCGACGTGGCAATGGAGGAAATGCGCTACTGGTGGGTGTCTACGTTGACGACTTGGTGATCACCGGCACCAAGGATGCGGAGGTGGAGGCATTCAAGGAAGCGATGGAAGCCACCTTCCAGATGAGTGCCTGGGATCTCTCTACCTCTACCTGGGGATCGAGGTGCACCAGGCCGACTCCAGGATCATGCTTCGACAGACTGCCTACGCCAAGCGCATTGTTGAGCTGGCTGGGCTCGCAGACTGCAACCCAACTCTCACTCCCATGGAGGAGAGACTGAAGTTGAGCCGCAACAGCACGACGGAGGAGATGGACGCCACGCAGTATTGGCGTCTTGTGGGGAGCCTTCGCTACCTCGCCCACACACGGCCGGACTTGGCATTCTCTGTCGGCTACGTCAGTTGGTTCATGCAGTGACCGACGACGGAGCACCAGCAGGCTGTGAAGAGGATCATCCGCTACGTTGCCGACACTCTCGACCACAGCCTCTACTACCCGAGGTGCCTTGGGGAGGCACACCTTGTTGGGTACAGTGACAGCGACCACGCCGGCGACATCGACACTAGCAAGAGCATGAGCGAGATTCTCTTCTTCCTCGTCAAGTGCCTTGTTAGGTGGCAGTCGGTCAAGCAGCAGGTGGTGGCCCTGTCCAGCTGCGAGGCCGAGTACATAGCGGCCTCTACTGCTTCTACTCAGACGCTCTGGCTAGTTCGACTGCTTGGTGATCTCCTCGGCAAAGACACCGGAGCAGTGGAACTCAGGGTGGACAAAAAGTCCGCTCTAGCTCTAGCAAAGAACCCCGTCTTTCATGAACGGAGCAAGCACATTCGGGTGAGGTACCACTTCCTCCGAGGCTACTTGGAGGAAGGGAGCATCAAGGCGTGCTACATCAACACCAAGGACCAGCTTGCAGACCTGCTCACCAAGCCCCTTGGGAGGATCACGTTCCTTGAGGAATGAGGCGATTCGTGATAGGGTAGGGGTGGCGCCGATTGAAGAGAAGTTAGTCCAACATCGACTAAGGTGGTTTGGACATATCTAGCGGAGATCTCCAGAAGCGCCGGTTAACAGTGGGATTTTAAGAGGTAGAGAAAATATTAGGAGGGGTAGAGGACGACCAAGGTTGACCTGGGAGGAGGCGGTAAAACGAGATTTGAGAGATTGAAATGTATTAAGAGACTTAGCTCATGATAGGACCGCATGGAAAGTAGCAATTCATGTGCCAGAATCTTAGTCTCATTTTTTTTTCTTTTTTTCCTTGTTGTTCTTATATCTCTTCCTCTCTTTTACTTCATCGATATATATATATATATATATATATATATATATATATATATATAATTATTGGGTTTCATGTCTAGCCGACCCCAACATTGTAACACCCCACTTAGCCTCATATTGATTGAAAGATTTAAAATTTAAATCATGTTAGAACTTGTTTGAATTCAGATTTAAAATGTGAAATAAAGAAAAATCAAACTAAAAATAAAAATAGAAACCCAGGCGATTGGGCCGAAACCCATCTGATTTCATAGTTAGCCCAACCCAACTATGCCCTAGAGTTCCCTCTCTACCCTCTATGACACGTAGGACCCACATGGCAGTCACAACATTTTTTCCTCTTTTTTCCCCTCCTTCTCTTCCCCGCCGCCCCCTCTCCCCCACCTCCCCACTCCTGCTCGCCCCATGCCTGCGGGCCGCCGCGCCACCGCCTCCCTCTCCTCCCTAGGCCGCAGCGCCCCTTTCCTTCCTTCCTACCCCCATGACCGCCGACCTCCACCTCGCCCGAACCTTCGCCTCTTTCCTCGTCGGTCTCCCCCGCGCCCCGGCCGCTCGAGCCCTTGCCGTCGCTCGCCGCGCCACGTCGCCTCCAAACCGCACCTTTGGCTTGGTGCCCCACCCCTCTGCCTCCTTCCTCGCTGGTCACCATGCCTCCTCCGTCCAAGGCGCTCGCCCCCGACCTCCCCCTCCCTCTCGCCGAGCTCCCCCACCGCCGCTGCTCGACCTCCGTCACCCGCTCTCGTTGCCCACAGCGCCTCCTCCTCCCCTCAGCGACGCCGCGCCCATCGCCTCCTCCCGCCATCTCCCTTTGACGAATCTCCTCCCTGAAGGTTCCGTGGCGCAGTGACCCCGCCCTCGATGTCGCCAATGGCCGCGACCGCTGCTTCCGTCAAGTCTCGCGACTCGTCCACGTCATCCGGTCCGACAAGGCCGCGGAGGAGCCCCTCCGTGCGCTCTGCGCCCACGTCGCCGAGACACGCGTGGTCCAGTACCCGGTTGCCGTCGGCCTGTCGGAGTCTGTGCTCTGAAAGGTGTTCCTCTCCTACTGCTACGTCACCGTCTGGATCTTCCTTTCCTTCGCCGTCATCGTATACAACAAGGACGTCTTCGACCCAGTCACACCGGCCAGGTACGCTCCCGTGCTGGTTTGCCTCCTGCTCGCCCCCTCTCGCAGTTCATGGGCTTGCTGGGAAGGGTCACTGCACGCTTGCCGTAGCTCAGTTGCGTGTGGTTTGCTGCGGTCTACCGCTCTACGGTGCTGCCTAACCTACGCGGCCTATTCATCCGCCCTGGTAGATGCCGCTGCATGAGCTCAAATTCGAGGAAAATTCTAGACCCTAGGGAGTGCGCTGATGCAGTTCCACTTGGTCATGGATGTTCGTTGTTAGCAGCATCTAGAATTGAAACGGCTACTGGTTGGTAGCTTTACTATGTTGAGCCTTATGTCGAGTGTGAGTCCAAGATGTCGGTAGCTGTTGTTCCACGGCGGTGGTAACCGAAGCTGTTGCTTTTCTCGCCGGCGAACACCACCTGCAGGCACCGCTTTAGTCGCTGTACCACCCTATCGTGCCGCCATGGTACTCCCCCCTTCATCGCCTAGTATTTTAGAGTTCAACGTTTGAAGATTTTGGTGTCTCAGATGGTGATGGGTTTATCATGTAGCAATTCTGTTGTGCTATAGTAGCATGAAGCATTTGAATTGTTAGGTAGAGGCTCAAACCCATAAATGGTTGATTCGTTCTTATGGCTACCTCAACAAACACCTTTGACCAAATAATTAAACAATTAAAATATAGTTATAGCACCCCTCTGATGAAAATTTGTTCATATCCCTTTCCATGTAGTGGTTATGCATTTGTTTTGAGCATCTAAAGGAAAGACTATCCAGAGGAACATCAGTCAAAATTTTGTTTTGTGTAACCCGTCAGGAAAACTCCAATTTTTTCACGTTCTATATTGTGCTCTGTCCACTGCCATCTAAAAACTTGTTGTTTCATCGGCATAAGTCAGGATACCTTCTGTGAGATTCTCTCCTGCCCATGTGGCCTTTGATGGCTCCAACCTACGCTCGAAATTCACTTTGGTTCCATCTTCTCAACCCTCCAAATATGTTGTCACCTCCTATAGACCACTCTACCTTGCACCACTAGATGGTCCACGCATTTCTGAGCTGAAACTTCAAAGACAGCCGTTTGAGTTCATTTGTGCAGCTTAGTCGTTTGAGTTCCGTTGTACAACTTCTGCAGCTGACGATAACGAGTCCAAGGATGAGGTGATGTCGATCCACTCAGAAGCTGCACAAAAGTTAAAGATCTCCATCTATTTCGCAACTTGGTGGGCGCTTAATGTGTTCTTTAACAATTACAACAAGAAGGTTCTCAATGCTTTCCCCATACCCCTGGTCACCTCTACACCCTCCCTTGCCTCAGTACGCGTAGCCGACTCGAAAACCCCGAGGAAGCAGCCCCCGTACGTTGACACACCGAAGATCCGACGAGCCCCATCGCCCTTTTCATCAGAGCCCTCATCAACGCCTTCCCGGACGCGACAACCCCCTAGATCTTAGCGAAAACACCCCTGCACCCTGCTGTATTTTAGCACAAAAGCCCTTGGTTGGTGTTGCCATCACTAAAATGATCCTACAACATGCTGACTTTGCGATTCGGCCCCTGCATAAGTGTTGATATTACATTTTTAACACAACTTAGATGCTGATTTTCACCTAAACATCCCTGTCTAGTGTTGTATTGATAGAAACACCTCCTTAACAGGCTGAAATTATAATTAAGTCTCTAATAGTTGTAATTTTTGTAAAGACAACCTCACAAATAACTGTTAATACAAATAACTAAGTAAAATACATAATAAGGTGTTTCCTTGCATAGTATTATTGATTTTATAACCTAAAAATTGATAATCCATAGGCACACAAGGATATAAATGCGTAGGTTGCCATGTAGGGTTATATGATTACCTATGCTTGAATCGTTTGGAGTTGTTTCTTATTGTTTCCCTTGTTATGTTCATTACACGTGTGATGGTGTGGATAAAATCAGTTCTTGAGCCGACGTTCGACCTGCAAACCCAAGACTTTGAAGATTAAGAGTTCGATCCGTGGACTGAGCAACAATATTAGAAAGAGGCAAGTGTCCTTGACCACTTTGCACCTAAGCTAGGATGTGTAGCTAGAACTAATTGCATTGTCAATTGAACTATGAAACCCATGCTAGGATGTTTTCCTAGATTTTTATTATCTTGTTTCTTTGTAGCCTGGGTTGGGAGTTATCTATTATGTTATTTATTTATACTACTTATGCTTAGCCATGCTTAGAATGGGATAAATGAGATATGAGATCATCACCTTGATTATTTACCCTTGGATGGAATATTATGAATTATGTTAGTGATAGGAATCTAGGCAAACTGGATGCTTTGGTTGGTGTTGCGTGCACGAGGCTCGAGTTTGTGTTTAGTGCTTGCCTGGGTTCTAAGGACCGGTTCATGGAGCATGTAATCTGGCTTTAATGTGCCAACCACATGCTGAGATGGGGCAGCTTGGCCAATTAATTAGGTGTATTTTCGACGTAGTGTGGGTGTTTGGATGGTGCGGGGAATAGGTGTCAACTGGACTACCATAGGAACCGCAAGGCTCAAGAGGGGGCCACTGCAGTGGGGGTTGGAGCCTCCTGGATGCTATTAGGGGTGAAACCTCAGTGGGCTCATACTTGTCGGAAATTCCTTTGTAAAGGTCTAGTAGTGATCTCCTGGCTACACACCTGGGAAGTGTGAAATGTGGCTAGCTACCACGGGCAAAATGGAGGTTCTTAGTTCACTCGGCAACGGGGGATGAAATCACTACATGTGGGTACAGTGGTGCAAACTCTGCAGAGTCAAAATTGTCATGACAGCTGTGCTCACGGTCAAGAGCGGCTTGGACTTATTCATGATTAGAGGATGATGAGGTGAGAGGTTGAGGATGTTAAGCGGGGAGCTTAACAATGAAAATGAAGTTATGGTAGCTTCACATTGATGAAGGGGTGATGGGATTGGGACAATTTCACTCATGTAGTAAAATAGGTGATTAATAAGCTAAGGTGATAGAATTTAATTGCGTAGTGCATTAACCACGATTCCAGTCTTTCCTTGTTAGATGCGTGCATGTCATCAATTTCCCACACTTGCTGAGTACTTTATGTACTAATGCAATTTCCTTTTTTCTTTGTTGTTCAGTGAAAAGAGGATCAGATGTTGACGATGTGAAGGTCACGCTGCTGCCAGTCGATTTGCCCTGTGGATGGCCCTACAAGTTTTTTCTCTTCCCCTGATATTCAAAACTCATTTAAGGTATAAATGTTATTTATATTCGATATAGAACTGTTTATCACCATTTGTCCTACATGTATGATTAAACCGATCCTATCATACATGTAAATTTCGACCGGTTTTACTTTACATAAAACCGGACGTGACAAACATGCTTGGGATAAAGACTTGGTTGTTATTGTTGTTTCTTTACCAACTACCTAACAACATAAATAAATATGGATGGAGCCAAAATTATCTCTAGATCTAAAATAAATGCCCAGCCAAAATTTTTATGAGCATGAGCTTATAGAGAGCTTACATAGCTAATACGGCTTACATGGCAGAAGCTAACAAAACTTCTAGACATTCATGTCTAGCTAGCCTATTAGAGGATCCCTCCCGAGAAATGTATACCAGCTTTGTTGAAAAGTGACAGCAAGTACAAGAAGTCTACTTGACTCAGCAAGTACAAATCCTCACAAGTCCATCCCACTCCTTGAAACTGACAGGAGGAAGGGGCTTCCTGGGCTCGATACGCACAACTGATGAATCAACCTTGGGTGGAGGCCTAAAGTTGTTCCTCCCAACCTTTAGGAGATGTGATACCCTTGACAGGAGCTGCACGTTCACAGAGAGACGGCAGTAGAGCCTGTCTCCAGGCTGTGCTACAAGTCTCATGGCAAATTCGCGTTGGAACATGATCACATCACACCTGAAGATTGGACGGTGTGACAGAAGCTTGAAAGTAAGCGGTGATGAAATCTGGTAGGGGATGTTTGCCACACATATATCAAAGTATGGAAGATCACATTTCAGGACATTGCCTTGTATAACCTGCATAATGATTCACACGTTGTATCAGGAATCATCACATTGATACTACTATATAAGGGTTGGTGAAATAGATGAGAAATAGTCTAGTGGAGTTCGCATAAGCCTTACTAATTACTGATTGGTTTTCCCTTCCAATCCAGTTGACGCTGTTCGATTAGTCACACTGCTACCCATTATACCACATATTTTAACACAAAACTTCTATACTCTGTAAATGAATTTTCATGGCACTAGAATTTCCTTATATCCTGCAACTGATCATTGACGAATGAACATATGACGCCCCCTTACTACATTGATCTCACTATGTCATGTATCATGATGACATGCTGCAAGGCTAATTAACTAGCACAATCAGTAACAGCTAGAGTACAGCGCACTGCAGTGTCCCAGAAAAAACCATGATTACCATCACAGAGAAGAGCAGATAACTAGAGATGTGAGGAGAGGGGGTGCCCCTGGAACCTAATCCCAGTCCAGTTGGCCAAGTAAGATCATAACCTATATTGCATCAAGTATAAATTAATTTTCGTGGAACTATAATTTCCTTAAATCCAGTACCTGAACATTTGTGAAATTAACATGGAATACACCCTAATTAGTAATTACATCTATTTTGATTATACGTCATGCAGCGATTAAAAGGTGTCGCCTAGACGACGCGTAGTCGCCCCGCTGAACGCCTAGGCGTCAACTAGCCTGGTCCAGGGCGCCGCCACCGCAGCCCTGTACGTTGTCATGTACAGTGATCTTACGCAGAAACGACAGTCAGCTACGGTTATCAGCAATACAAGTAGATTAAAACGCACTACAGATCATCTCAATTGTGGGCAACTAAGCACCCAGAGTACCCAAAATCAGAACCTTTAGAATACTAGAGACAACCATCACGGGGCAGCTACCTTGAGGCTTGACGACGGGTGGCCTGATATGAGAAAGATCACAGGAGCTAAAGCGCACACACACGACGTAGGGAGTTAATCTCACGGGGTGGTTCAGTTTTTTTCGGTGGCCTGACTTCCACCTGTTATTTTTTCTTCTGATTCATATAACGAGAAGTAAACAAACGACTTGCGCGGTCTTCCCGCTCAGCGCACGCCGCACGTAACGCGTGAAGACTCGGGCGCACAACAGCCACGCCGCTGCATGCGCCATGCACGCACGACCGGGTGTGCGGCTCAGGACAGATCCCTGGCTCGCCACCGATCCCTTTATTTGCTAAACCCAAAACAAATAAAGTCTAAGCTAAAACATGATCAAACAAAGCTGAAGTACTAACAATCTCCCCCTACTTCTGTTGTTTGATCACCGGTACCATGATAACTCCGATCCGATCGCGAAGTTCCTGGAATCTCACTCTTCCCAGTGGCTTGGTCAGAACGTCTGCTAGTTGATCACTCGTCCCAACGTGTTCCAGATCAATGTCACCCCGCTCAACACATTCCCGAGTAAAATGAAATTTTACGTCAATGTGCTTACTTCGATCATGGAGAACAGGATTCTTCGCGAGAGCAATTGCCGCCGTGTTGTCGATCTTGATAGTCGGAGCTGGAATGCTGATTCCTGTCACCTCCTCCAGAAGGCGCCTGAGCCAGATAGCTTGACCAGCGGCCGCCGCGCTGGCCATGTATTCTGCTTCGCACGACGACTTCGCCACAGCCTTCTGCTTCTGCGACAGCCAACTCACCGGACTCCCCCCAAGAAAGAAAATCACACCCGTTGTGCTTCTCCGGTCGTTGACGTCACCTGCGAGGTCACTGTCGCTGTATCCCTGCAAATTAAGCCTTCCTTCTCCCCGCATGTACAGAAGTCCATAGGACATGGTTGTCCCACATACCGGAGTACGCGCTTTAGTGCCACCATATGTTCTTGCCGTGGCTCTTCCATAAAACGACTAAGATACCCAACACTGAAAGTAAGATCAGGGCGTGTATGCATCAAGTACCTTAGGCTCCCGATCACACTTCGGTACAGTGTGGCGTCCACTGGTGGTGACGTGCTTCTCCTGGACAGTTGCAGACGTGCCTCCATTGGTGTCGCACTCCCATTGCACTTGCCCATCCCAGTTTTGTCGAGCAGCTTCGCAGCATATGCACTCTGGCACAACTCAATGCCTCTTCGTCCTTGCTTCACCTCACTTCCCAGATCGTAGGACAAGCTTCCTAGATCACTCATGCGGAAAGCTAGCTTCATTTCTGCCTTGAACTGATTTATTTCAACCATGGACTCCCCAACAATCAGAAGATCATCGACGTAGACTCCGATGATCAACCTTGACCCACCAGCAGTCCGAGTGTAGAGCCCGTGCTCCGTCTTGCATCGCTCAAATCCCAGTTTCTTCAGGTTTGTGTCGAGCTTGGAGTTCCATGTCCGGGGAGCTTGGCGCAATCCATACAGTGCCTTATGAAGTTTTAGCACCTTGTTCTCTTGTCCCTCTGCTATGAAACCAGGTGGCTGTGCCACGAACACCACCTCCGCAAGGTCTCCGTTCAAGAAGGCCGACTTCACGTCCATATGGTGGACTGGCCATCCAAAGTGCGCCGCTACTGCTAGCACGATCCGGACAGACTCCATCCTTGCCACCGGCGCGAACACCTCCTCAAAATCAATTCCTTGGCGTTGTACGTACCCCTTTGCGACGAGTCAGGCCTTATGCTTGATGATGTTGCCATGTTCGTCACGTTTGAGCTTAAACACCCACTTCAACCCAATAGCTTTCTGTCCCTGCGGCAGGTCCACAAGTGACCAGGTTCGATTTTCTTCAATCGAGACCAATTCTTCCAGCATTGCCATGCGCCATTCCTTAATCTTGAGTGCCTCTTCAGCCGACACTGGTTCCTCACCAATTGCCGCCAAAAGATCTTCAGCTGGTCCTTCTGGCAGAACCGGGTCAACTACACCAGGGGGGGCGCCGCCCTGAAAATGCTGTCCAACATCCTAAGCCTGAGTGGCGCGTCATCAGCATCCGCGTCCAAGCCAGGGTCCTCACTCGGCGGTGAGATTGATGGTCTTCCTGCTCGCATAACTTGAGAGGATGGCGTGCATGGCTCAGGCCCGCACGTGGGCATCACCACGGTACTTGGTGTCGGCTGCGACTCCGGTTCCAGAACAGCATGTTCCGGCGTGTTCCCAGCAATACGCTGCGTGGTACCGGCCACCATGTACTCAACCTTGAACGGATCCCCATCACCCAGTTCTTCGGTACTCCAGCACCAAGGCTTGTCTTCTTCAAATACAGCGTCGCGCGACACACACACGCGCCGGGTCGCTGGGTTGTAGAAACGCCAGGCCTTGGACCCCGGTTCGTAGCCCACGAACACCATTGGTGAGCTCCGATCTTCAAGATTGGTGAGATGCCGGTTCCCCTGCTTCACGTGAGCGACACAACCAAAAGTGATAAAGTAGTGAATTGGTGGCTTGGTCCCATACCATACTTCGAACGGGGTTCGTCCGTCAACACTCTGTGTAGGTGACCTGTTCAGAAGGAAAACGGCAGTGATCACCGCCTCCCCCCAGAACCAGTTTGGCATTCCCATTGCCTTGAGCATACTCCTTGCCATTCCCATCACCGACTGATTCCTCCTCTCGACCACCCCGTTATGTTGGGGCGTGTATGGGGTAGTCAAGTGTCGCTGGATTCCTTCTTTCAAGCAGTGCTCGACGAACGCACACGCCGTGAACTCGCCACCACGATCGGTGCGCAGCGTGTCCACCTTTGTTCCGGCTTCAGCCTCGGCTCGTGCCTGGAAGCCCATGAACGCTTTTGCGGCCTCGTCCTTGCTCTTCAGCAGCACTAGCCACATATAGCGGCTTAAGTCGTCGACGAGGAAGAAGAAGTATTTGTTTCCGGTGGGCATTGCAGGTGTCACCGTCCCACAGAGATCTCCATGAACTAACTCGAGCTTCCTGGTTGCACGATACTTAGCCTTGCACAGGAACGACAGGCGCCGCTGTTTCCTGGCAAGGCAACTGTCGCAGATCTCGTCCACGTGCTCAAGTGTGGCAGTCCTTTAACCATGCCCTCTTGTGCAAGTTTCCGCAGCGCACGAAAATTCAAATGGCCATACCTTGCGTGCCATTTCCATGCCCCCTCTGTGACTCGCCCTGCCAAGCATACTGGTTGCACGACGTCGATCTTGAGCACATACAGCCGGTTGTGGGTGCGTTCTACCTTCGCCATCAGGTTCCCGGCCACGTCCCAGACCCTGAGGTACCCACCATGGATCAGGATCCGATAGCCATCTTCCTCCAATTGGCCGAGACTCACGATGTTGGCCGTGAGTCGCGGGATGTGATAAAACCCCGTCAAGCATCTTGTGGTCACCATTCTTGCATCGTAGAAGCACCGTCCCCTTGCCCTCAATTGCAGCCACGGACCCATCACCGAACCGGACCGACCCATGAATCTTGTTGTCCAGCTCCGAGAACGCGGAGCGCTCCCCACTCATGTGGTTCGTCGCTCCCGAGTCCATGATCCACCGAGCGGTGCCCGCAGTCCCCTTGTCGCCGAGCTGGACGAAGAGCCTGTCTTCGTTGAGGTGGACTTCAGTAGGGTTCGGCGTTGCTTCTTTAACTTCATGAGTCGCCGTGGCCATGAACATGGCCGTTTCTCCCTCATCTTCCACCTAGGATGCGTGTGCCTGCTCATCCTTTTTCTTCTTCTTACACTCCCGGGCCCAGTGCCCTTTCCTGCCGCAGTAGCAGCACTCGTCTCCTGCGACGGTGCCTCCACCACGTCCTGAGCTGTCGTTGCCACGGCCACCACTGTTGTTGCCGCCACGGCTATCGGTGCCTCTGCCACGACCGCAGCCTCGACCACGACCGTGCTTGTTTGACGATGGTTCCTTCGATTTTGAGTTCCCTAGCGCCGCGATCTTCAGACGGGATGAGACGCGAGCGATCAACTCATCCTCTGTCAGGTTCAACTTGGCCTGTGTGTCACCGCTGGTATCGCCGCTTGTTCTCTCCTCTGCAGCCTTGAGCCGTCCAATCAACTCATCCACCGTCATCTCATTCAGATCAAGTAAGGTCTCGATCGAAACTGCAATCTGTTCGAACTTGGGTGGCACAGCTTGCAAGAACTTGCGAACGATCTCCTCTTCGGTGTAGGGGTTACCTAGTGATGCCAGTTGAGTCGTCAGCTTCCCGATGCGCACGCCGAAGTCTTCGAGCGATTCCCCATCGCGGAACTTGAGTGAGTCAAATTCCCGGCGAAGCGTGCCGGCGCGCGCCTTACGCACCCGATCCGCACCAATATTTTGGAGCTGGAGATGATCCCACGCGATCTTCGCCGATGCCTTGTTCGCAATGGTCCCCATCAACTCCGGTGGAACCGCCTTGGTGATCACCTCCAACGCCATCCGGTCCTCCGTGTAATCGTTGGTGCCGACACTCACGGCGAGCCACAGGCCCCTTGCCTGAAGCATGACCCGCATCAACGCCGCCCAGTCGTGGTAGTTGCTCTTCGTGAGCGTCGGAAATGTCCCGCTGCTGCTGATCTCCTTGGTCACCCGATGAATGACGAGTCCTCCCGACCCACCTGTGCCGATGCCGCCTGTTCTCCCGCCGTTGCCACCCGTTGGCGTTTCGTCCTCCAGACGAAAACGGCGCGGCGGAGAAGACGATCGTCGGCGAGGCATGAGTGCATCCCGGATGGCTTGATCGTGTCGCCTAATGCCGAAACCTCGCTTTGATGCCAGATTGATATGAGAAAGATCACAGGAGCTAAAGCGCACACACACGACGTAGGGAGTTAATCTCACGGGGTGGTTCAGTTTTTTTCGGTGGCCTGACTTTCACCTGTTATTTTTTCTTCTGATTCATATAACAAGAAGTAAACAAACGACTTGCGCGGTCTTCCCGCTCAGCGCACGCCGCACGTCAAGCGTGAAGACCCGGGCGCACAACAGCCACCCCGCTGCATGCGCCATGCACGCACGACCGGTGTGCGGCTCAGGA
Organism: Neostapfia colusana; assembly: GCA_030760725.1. Lineage (NCBI taxonomy): Eukaryota > Viridiplantae > Streptophyta > Magnoliopsida > Poales > Poaceae > Neostapfia > Neostapfia colusana. The sequence continues at coordinate 9,587,389 of JASWHV010000018.1, forward strand.
CAGATCCTGGCTCGCCACCGATCCCTTTATTTGCTAAACCCAAAACAAATAAAATCTAAGTTAAAACATGATCAAACGAAGCTGAAGTACTAACATGGCCCTGCAACCTTCGGTTGAGCTCGAGCACCATGCGCGGGTCGAGCTCGACGGCTACGACGGCCTTCACTCCGGCCTCGAGGAGGCGCTTGGTGAGGTTGCCCGTGCCGGGCCCGATCTCCAGGACGGTGTCGGTGGGCTTGAGGCCGGCCTTGGCAACGATGGAGTCCACCAGCGCCGGGTTCCGCAGGATGTGCTGCCCTTGGACTTCTCGAACGGGATCCCGCCCTGCAGCCGCGCGCCGCCGCCAGCTCCCGCGCCGTGGCGCTTCTTCTGTATCTTTCCGTCCGCCATGGTGATACGGGCCTCAAGCTCGACCCCCGCGCCGACGACGCAGGAGGAGCAGTCGTTGGTGGCGAAAGCGGGGAACGAGCGAGAGAGAGAGGCGGCTAGGGTTTTCGAGGCATTGAAGCGTGTGAGCTCCGATCTCCTGATCCGGGTCCGATCCCCTCTTCAGCTTCAGTATTCTATAAATACGCAGCCGCCTTCCGTCCGGCGGCCAACGCGTACTTGCGGCAGACCGATTAACCCAAATCGTCGATGCCGCGGTGCAAGGTTACGAGGGAGCTCATCGGCAGCCGGCGGGCGCGCGCCGCCGCGCTGGCCAAGCGCCGGGAGGGACTCAAGAAGAAGGCCCGCGAGCTCGCCACACTCTGCGGGGTGCGCGTGGCGGTCGTCTCCGCCGACGGCGAGGGCGCGGCGCCGCCGGACGTGTGGGAGTCGGAGGAGGGCGTCCTCGCCGCGTACCGGGCCCTGCCCGCGGCGGCCCGCGCGGCGCACACGCACCGGGCCTACGCCGCGGCCGAGCTCGGCAAGGAGGAGGCCAAGCTCGCCAGGGTGCGCCAGGGCGGGCCCGCCGCGCTCCAGCGCTGGGACAAGGCGCTCGACGGCCTGGGCCCCGAGGAGGCGGCGCGGGTGCTGGGGGACGTCGACGCCGCGCTGGCGGCCGTGGAGGAGAGGCGGAGGGCGCTGGGCATGCCCGCCGGCCACGACGACGATGGCGGCCTGCTCGAGGGCGTGGCGCCTTTCAGACGTGCCGCTGCGCCGTGCGGCGGAAGCAGCTTCGTGGACTACCCGCTCGGTGCGCTGGGCGATGGCGACGCCAACGTCGGGCGGTACGACCTGGCCATGTGGGGCAACAACGGGGTGCACCAATACCCTAGCGGCAGTGGCGCGGACATGGACGGCTACCAGATGCAAATGGCGGCGGGCATGAACGGCTACAGCGACACCACCGACACCCGCGTCGTCGCGTGGGACGCCTTCCAGCAGACGCACCCTGGCTACGCCTCCTCCCAGTGCCACGGCGGCATGTCTGGCTACCGCACGCAGCATGTACCGAGCAATGGCGGTCTCCTTCAGCCCAATCCGCACAACGCTCTTGGGTACCCCTCCCTCGACGTCGGCCTCAGCTACATCGACACGACGGCGGGGTACAACACCCAGCGCTACGGCGGTGGTAGCTTCATCAACGCGCCACCGCCCCCGTCCCACGCCATGGGCACGAGCGACAGCTTCATGAACCCGGCACCAGCCCAGCCCCTCGCCGTGTACGCCGGCGGCTACGCAGCGCAATGGCCAGCCCAGCAGCAGCTCCAGAGCGCCAGCAGCAGCCAGCAATCTGGCATCGAACAGCTCCACTACTTCAGTGACGTGGAAGACAAGCAGCTACACCTCTGGGGGAACTAATCTTCCGTCCATAACTTCTTTACAATCCGTAGTAGTAGTATTAGTAGTAACAACTCTAGAATCCGATGCACGCGGCATCGCGAGTCCGGCAATTTTGTGTGACACGTCTGGTCGCCGGGTTCAGCTGATGTCGTCGCCGCCACCGCCGCCCATGGTTCCCTTGCAATTTTCCTGGCCAGCAGCAAGGGACAAGGGCTAGGCATATAGGTTAGGTTGTCCATGGTCACCAGGTAAAACACCTGGAGACTTCTACCAGTTCTTGTGCTCTGCTTGAAGTAGCTCAGCTTGAGAAACTTTAACCTCGTCTTAGTTGATGAATGGAACTGTGCAATTAGCCCGAAGAAGATGTGACGATTTTGTAGCCCAGGATCTCTAATCCAGCAATTTAGTGCATTTGTGGAAGTTTTTATGTCTGAACGACAAATGTAACCCTGTTGAGAATCTAACATCTTGCTGTCACAACAAATGTCACAACAGACAACTGCATAATCAGCATTAAGTTGCATTTGTGTACTGGCGATTACTTAGTTATCACATAGCAGGGATACAGACACTAAAGTCAGCATTATATTGCACATCCGGATTGCTAGAAGTTCCTAAAATCAACAAACTAATCGCTACATATTACATATCATCCACAGAGACAGTTTTACTAGAAGTGTCATCGTGGTTAAACATGGAGCTGACCACATCATAATCTGAGCGGCATTGTTTTGACAAAACCCGCATCGCGCTCTGCGTGTTGACCAAACGCAGCGTCTTGGATTGATTTGGGACAAGTGCCGTGCTTCAATTCTACATCCCCATGGTTTTCGTCCACATGTTCAAGCTCGTCAGCATGTATGTGAGCGTGCTCTTGCTCTCGATCATGCCCAGCGCCGAACAGAAAATCACTTGAGCGTGGTCCCTGCACCCCCATTTGCACTGATCTCAGAAAGCGCTGATCGCCTCAGGTCTCCACCATGGCACGTGTCGTTTGGCGAAGACGGGATGCGGTCTTCATGTTCGGTCCCCCGGCGAACATTTGAGGGGACCATTGCTGAGAGGGAGCAGCGTGGGAGAGGGTATGGATTTCCCGAAGAGGAGCAAGTGTTTGGCTTCTGTAATCTGTTGGGAGATGAAATCGAACTGGCTGAGGTACTCCTCATATCTGTTTGATTCCTGCTGGTGTTTACTTGAGTTCCATAGGACCTGCAATTTTCCGACTCTTCTGACGGGTGGATACTGCATGATCATTTAAACGTTAACACAGTAAAGAGTTGTATTCCTTGTGTACTTTGCAACATCATCAGAGATAAAATCAGGATGTTTTGGATGCCGATCAAAATCCGCTTCTTTCCAAGTATTGGTAGAAAGGGAAATGCGATCTAAGTAAGAACTGAAAATATACCTGTTTTACATGTTGACAATTTGAATGTAGCTTCATCTGAGCTAATGAAACCAGTGTAGCTAACAATTTCTAGAATGAAAGCCTTGACTTGCAACAGGCCTTAACACATAGAGCTAATTTTACCATATTATAAAACGAGTAGACTAGTAACATTGCTAACAATGATACCAAGAAATTCAATTAAACATTTATAACAGTACAATGCTATAGAAGGAATGCATCCAAAAGTAAATATTTTGGAGGAAATGTAATATGAGATGGCAGGGTAAATATTCGCCATGTATTAGCACAGTAGGCTGTAACCTATATGTTGCCATCTATTCTTCAGCCTTACAGGGGACCCCATTGTATTGTCAGCAACTGGATATCCAACAGATAACCCGTTCAGGCTGGATGGCATTATCTGCAAGAGTACACCCAACAGTTACCTGATGAAGACTAAACACTGAAAAAGGAAAAGGTTGGTTACACATAAACCACAGTCCACAAGAGAGCCAAACATTCTCAGTAACTGAGATATCGTGTTTAGAACAGGGGACATACAGTTCCTAACAATAATCTTAATGCATGGAAACTAGATGTCATTTATAGCAGCAAAAATTCGATCTAAATAGTTAGTATGAGCGATAGAGCAACATATCTCTGTACATAAGTTGAGTTTAATTAGAAACGTTAGTTGATCGATATTCCGTTTAGTTAGTCGATACAAGCAAGTTGTCTTTAGTCGGGATGTATTTCCCATTATCTAAAAAAAGCAAGTTGTCTTTAGCTTTCTAATGCTCAATCTAATTAGCATTTAGCGTAGGAAGAGATTGATGGTTATTGTATGCATTTACAGCAGTGCCACCCCCATGAATTCATTGTGAGGTAACACATATAGACAGTGGATGTAGAGTGGGCCGAACTAAAAGTCACATAAAAAACAGATAATGTTAATAACTTTCAAATACCACTTATTCAGATTGGAATAGAGTTATCATATTTCTCGTGTCATCAAACACTCTTTGTTCTCTTTTATTTGACGCGATTGATTTTTTAAGTTATGTTTGACCATTTATCTCATTTAAAAATCTAATAAATATAATATATTTTGTTATGGTTTGTTTTTATCGCTAAAGGTATTTGAACCATGATTTATAAATTTTCATATTTCAACAAAACATTGTTCTTTTAAACAACATGCTAAATTAGTAATTTTTTACAATAAAAATTGAACCTTTGTTATTACAGGCTAAAATAGGTAAATTAAAATTTTTGGGACTTAGTATCACGATACTGCATCGTTTACTAGCTTGTTGTCAGTATGCCCCATTGTTGTGTTGCTCGTTTTATCCAACTTGTTTGTGTATGGCTAGCACAATGCAACACGTCGTTTCACCCCCTCATTGGAGATATTGCAAGTATACATGCTTATAGAAATAGAAGTTTGTAGACTGCAAAATATTAAAATAGGATATTGTTGTTGTTTGACTAGAGGACATGTGATAGTGAATTCAATTTGTTTCTAAATGAACCGAAGTGTGAAAATTTTCAGTTCAATTGGTGTTGCCAACCATTTATTTAGTTGTTTAAAAATTTTAATTCTTCAATGTCTCTCTTCATGTCTAAAACATAAACAAAAACTCAAGGCAAAGCTTCATGTGTGTCTAGCGGGAGGGGGGGGGGGCTCCCCCCCCCCCCCGGTAGATCCGCCACTGCATATAGACTAAGTTATCATTTCCAACTATTCAGGATACTTGCAGACGAGACATAAAGAAATGAGAAGAAGAAAACAAATTCATCCGCCAAAATTCACTACTACTAGATCAATGAACATTTAAAACTTAAAAGCAATACATAATTTTTACAAATAATAGTAGCTTTTTAGGTTGTTTAACTAGTGTTTTTACCATAAATCACACCCCAGTAGCACACCATTTAGTGTTCAACCAACACCATTCTTTTTTTTTTCATTCAGCGTGAAGGCAAGATAGAAATCTTGGGCCGAAAATAGACTTGCTTTATTCCCCATAAATAATTGACTATTTATAGCCATTTACGGATTTGATTTAATCTAATCAGAACTCCTTGAAACTTGCAATTTTATCTCTAGTATTTACTACAAACTCCCACGTCCGCTACCTCCGGAGCCCAGAATGTCCTCCTCGCGTCGTGCTCTAGGTCCCGGTAGCTGCGGCGATGGAGTCTGGGCCTCCGTCGCAGATCTCCGTGACGTAAAATTATAGTTAAAATAATTATGGCTAAGTTTGACTAATTATTACTAAGTTTGGCTATGTTTGAGTAATTATGGCTAAGTTTGGCTATGCTTGAGAAATTATGGCTAAGTTTGGCTATGTTTGGGTAATTTTAGCTAAGTTTGGATATGTTTGACTAATTTTGGCTCAGTTTGCTAATCTAATTTATGTTGATTTCAAAAAGTGTTGCTTACCTATGCCGCCGAAAAAGGCACCTGTGGCTCCGCCGGCACCTGTGGCTCTATCGACAACTGCCATGAGGGAATGGCAATCTTCTACCCATGTTGCTGGGTTAAGGCCTATGATAACGAATCATTAGCACATTAATAATAATTAAATGATATATATATATATATATATATATATATATATATATATATATATATATATATATATATATATATATATATATATATATATATATATATATATATATCGTCGCTTGCATATGTGCCAAGTAGCTAGCTTGATACTCCTCTCTGGACTTGGCAATCGCTTCTTGCTTCTGCTGTTGTGTCAGGGGTAGCTCCCGCTAGACACTCTGGAGCTCCAGGTTCCTTTGCGACTTTCGCCAGTTGGGTCCAACTTATGAATAATGCGATTCATGTATAATAAATATGTAGAACAAATATAGATGTAGAACAAATACTTACTCGAAATATTTGTCTAACTCATCTATATTAGCATACATGTACTGTAAATCAACCTTCCTTTCTTTTGCGGTACAATTGTAGCTCGTGCTACTACCAATAGGGGTGCCACTCGTCGCAAAAATAGATAAGTCACTACAAGGAGGATCTTCATCCACATTGATCGTAGAAGCATTGCCATTATTTTTCTCTGCAAAGTAAATACTTGAAAAGTATCCTACCTCCTTAAGAATATATGCTTCAGCGATACACCCTTCAACTCTAACCCTATCGCCAACCATTGGTTTAAGATTTCTTAGAGCTATTTCAATGTGATACATCCACCTATATTGAACAGGGCCGCCCACTTTAGCTTCATACAGCAGGTGGATAAGGAGATGTTGCATTGGATTGAAAAACTCTAGAGAAAATATTTTATTTTCATCTTACATAAAAGAACTGGTATCTCCTTCTTCAATTTCTCCATCATCTTTATTGTGATTTCTTTAGCACAAAGATGCCTACAAAAATAGCTAAGCTCGATAAACACCTTCCAAACTGCATCATCAAGATAGCGCCGAAACATAACGGAAATGAGTATTTTCATGATTATTTAACAATCATGACTCTTTAACCCAGTTAGTTTTCCCGTCCTGACATTAACGGCTCGTCTCAAGCTAGCAGCGTAACCACAAGGGAATTTTAACCCTTTTAACCAATTCAAAACTTCTTTCTTCTGTTTAGGTTTAAGAAAGAAAAAAGCAAGTAGCTTACCACCACTTTCAGAGAGCTCAAGTGTTGGATCTATGTTTCTTGTAACAGTCGTACGCTTCGACTCCTGTCCACAACCGTTTCAACTCTTCGATTAGGGGTTGTAACATCACGTTCAGACATGGACCATGATGATTCGGTGCAGGTAGAATGAGATAAAGGAACATGAACTCATATTTCATACAAAGAGCAGGTGGTAGGTTGTACGGAATATAAAAAATGGGCCAACTTGAGTACAATGTGGTATTTGTACTGAAAGGTGAGAAGACATCTGTCGCTAACCCGATGCGGACATTTCTCGCATCACTAGCGAAGTCTGCATCGAAGCTGTCCACTGCCTTCCATGCCTCACCATCGGACGAGCGCACCATTACTCAATCATTATCACGCACACCTTCTTTGTGCAACCTCATGTGTCTGACAATTCTTTTAGAGTGGAACAATCGTTTCAACCGAGGTGTGAAAGGCAAGTAAGGAAGTTGCTTATGTGTGACTTCTGTCATCACCTTGTCACCATCATCGTCAACAACTTCGACAAAACTTGATTTACCACATTTTAAGCACTTGTTCTATTTGCCACGCTCTTTCTAGAAAAGCATGTAGTTGTCTGGACATACATCAATCTTCTCATATTTCATACCGAGACCAGAAAGTATTTTCTTTGACTGGTACATGTCTTTAGGCATTTTATGATGCTTTGGAAAAATATCGCTGATCAATTTGACAAGATCGTTGTAGCAGTTATTTGAGAAAAAGTATTTACACTTAATTGCCATAAGTCGTGTCATAAAAGAAAGAAGGGTCACTTTTGTGTGCTCATGTAGCGGCTCTTCTGAGGCTCTGAGAACGTTGAAGAACGCTTTAACCTCCGGTGTAGGAGCATCTTCGATAAAGTCTGGTTGTATAGATTCAATCATCTCATCCATCCTATCAACCCCCATGTTATGAACATCCCCTTCCTCTTCTTCTATGGGTTTAGGTGCCGATTCACCGTGAAAGACCCACACCTCATAATGTGGCACGGAACCGTATTAGCACAAGTCTATTGAAAGCTTCGTCTTGTCCAAACACCTCATATTCTGACATCTACTACATGGACGCCACACCTTATTTATCTTGGCTAACGAAAAAGCACGGTCCACAAAATCCGTAGTCTTGGTCACCCACTCATCTAAGTGACTTCTATTCTTGTTCCAATCAGTATATATCCAACTACGGTCTTCACCCATATTTGATCCTACAAACCAAATGCAGCAACATCAGATATCACGCGTCTACATCTCTATTAGGAAGGATGTGTCCTAAAACTACCCAAGAGTGACCGAGAGAGCTTGCTTACAACAGGACGCGAGATCCGGATCCTGATGAAATTTCCACAGCATAACCCCGCAGTTCTCCAACTGCACGTCCCAAATGATGCAGCGGAGAACATCAGGGTTGTTCAACCAAAACTTCAATCAGATCCGGACCTCTCGCGTCTCGCCATAAGCAATCTCTCCCAGACACTCCAAGGACGTACAAAAAAGGGACAATTCCAATCCTACACATGTCAGATGCATAGCAAAAGTGACACATGCCGGTTTGAAACGGGTGAAACATAGGTTACGTTACGACGTTTTTCATGTGTTCCAATGAGAGAGAGTGAGATAGAGAGTGGAAAGAAATAAAGAGAGAGGGAGAGAGATTAAGAAATGGCCGTGTGTATCATTTACAACACTGTGTTCCAACAAGCACTTTCCTTCCACACCGGCACCATTCGCTTCTGTGTCCGGTTCGGTGGTTGTTCTACTAATTATTGCCGTACTAGCGATCGCCCAGTCCGGAGCCGTCGTAAATAACATATTATACACATGCTCTCACGACGGTTTATATAGCTAATCGTCGTGAGAGCAAATAATTATCACTCCATTTTATAATAATTCTCGACTAAATAAAAAAATAAAGAAAATAAATAACAATTAAACTAACAAAACAATAAATAATCTAATTTAACAACTACTTATCACCTAAAATAAAACTAATTAATAAATTAAAGGCAATTTAAAATGCAATTAAACACTAATACAAGCAATTTACATAATTAAAGACAACTAAATTTACAATGCAATTAAACACTAGTACAAGCAATCTACATAAATTAAAGATAACTAAATCTACAATCAATTAAACACTAATACAAGCAATTTACATAAATTAAAGGTAACTAAATTTACAATGCAATTAAAAGAGCAGCGGGGGGGGGGGGGGGGGGGGGAGAGAGCAGCGGGGCGGTGGCGCGGCGAGTGGGTACCCGGAGAGGAGAGCGGCCCACAAACAGGTATAACGGGCTTATTTACGAATAGGTTGATGGAGTTCTGGACTCTGACCCTCAAGGAAGAAGCGGGGAGACATCCCACGAAGAACGATAGAGCATGCCCGAGCCCAAGATCGATAGGAGGCAAAACGAGGAGCCTGGGGCTGACCCCTAGGTAGGATTCAAGACCCATCCTCAAGGGGATCCAGAAGGAAGAAAGATCCTCGAAGGGAGGACCCGATCCCGACCTCGAGTAGGAGAGAAGCAGGTGGTCTTCACTTTGAAGCAGGCGCCGCCTTATCCAAGTGGGGGGGGGGGGCACTCGATGTGAGGCCCCATCCCATCACGGGGTCGCGCCGTTCGCTCAAGAATCGCATTGGGTGGTGCCGTGCGATGTGGCACCCATGAACACACATATAAGGCAGTCGTATCACATAAAACAAATGCAAAATCTTACAAGTATTCTTTATAAATAATTTACATCAAATAACTACAGCGGAAGACTATAATTATCTCACATTTAATATCTTTTAAGCAATCGAGAAGATGTCCAGCCCATAGACTCATCTCGCTAGCAACACGAAGACATACGGCAGCGGCCGGGTTCTCCATGTGTTAAACGACTCGTAAGTCTCCGAGTATCACTGGACAACCTCCTTATAAGCATTGATGTTAACCTGCAAAATCACTCATATAGCTAGCGTGAGCACATAGGCTCAGCAAGACTGATTCGTCTCCTCTAAACAGGAAACTCTACATGCACGAAGGATTAAACATGGTAGCCGAATTTGCATAAAGGACTCGCCTACAGTTGATCCTTAACTTTCAGATTTTAAGCCATTTAAAGACGTTGAACCGAGCAGCATCGCAACTCCACAATCAAACAAGAAACACTTTGTTACGATGCTTCTTGCACAAGGTGAATTAAACTTAATTAGCACTATCTCTAATTCAAACGTGGTTGCAATACAATTTAAAGCACAAGCCTTATCAAATCATAGTAATTCACTTAAGTTCTTACTACGTCAAGACTCAGTGTCCAAGTATGCTCATATAACCATGAGCGACGGCGATCCGAACCAATACATGCCCGGACTGCATGACACGTACACCCATCTTTGAGTTGCCAGCAGCAACCTCAACTGATGTTGTACGTAACCACCTTTCCCAAGTTCTTCCACATTGGACGCGGTCCCATCGACCCGAACAACAAGCTCTTTCAAGATACATACCCGTAGTGATATGTTCTTGAGCGAGTTACCTCCTGCTGTACTGATGTCGAAAGCCTAAGCCGATCAGAAAAGTTCCAATATGGATCTCATAGGTACATCGGTTTCCTTGGTCCCATATAGCCAGTATGCACCCGGTACACAACTCAAACTTGTCCAATAGAGCCAAGTGCGGACGGGCATTAACCGACACAGGCCAGGGCTATGCACGCACAAACCTCGCCCTGCTGCATCTCTATATCCCTGCCCGGTCTCAATTTCTCACTTGTGAGTTTTCCTCAATGGTTCTATTCATAACCCGTTCCAGTGAAACCTAGCCCTAAACTCACGAGTAGATTCCAACTACTCGACTTTTACCGGTCCTTCCAAAGTAACATTTAGCGTAGCCGAAATCCACTTGACGAAGTGCTAATCTACCCATTCTCTCTTGGGTTAAGTCTGGTCATGCAATTGGGTTTCAATATCATCTAGACCTAATGCACAATATCACATTATAGCTATGATCTCTATAAATGAAAGACTTTATAAAAATTTCTTGAATGCAAACCGAAGCTTAACTGTTTTGCAGGTGATTAAGAGTATGTATATAATTCAGTTAGTTGCTGATCACTTGAGGCTTGATCACTTGCTCTCCTTGCTCCTTGATCCACAATTTAATTTCTTAACTTTTCTTCGTAATCTTCACATTGATGCTACACATTATGAATATGCACATGCATTTAATTGTAAAGCCTTTGCTATTAATGTCGGGGCGGCACCTGTCCCCGGATCACGGGTCCGTGCATGCTCGCCCGGGAATCGCATTGGGTGGTGCCGTGCGATGCGGCATCCAATAGCACACGGGTAAAGGACAAACATATTACATAAATCATTTGCGGAAGCGTACAAAGAGTTAATTTACAAATACTTATCTCAAAATAAACTACAACAAAGACTACAACTCTCACAACGCATTTCTAGCTTAGCATCAAAGAAACCGTCTAACCCGCGGACGTTTCCTACTAGCAACACGAATAACCAACAACAGCGACAAGGATGCTCATGAGTGGCCACTCGGAGGTTTTCGAGTCTCATCGGCAACCATACTCATAAGCATAGAGTCAATACCTGCAAAACAACTACTTTAGTATCCGTGAGCATAAAGCTCAGCAAGACTTAACCATCAAATCTAGTCATGAAACTCTACACGAGAGTAAAGACATAAAGTAGGATAGAAAATTGCATAATAAACTCGTCTAAATGTGAATCCTTACTTTCAAGTCTTATTAGCAGCAAATTAAGAGTAACCTTGGGCACGCCACATCGAGAGTCCACAATCAAACAAGAAAAGCTTTCTCCCGATGCAAATTGCTCACGGTGTAAATGAATCGAGTTTGCACTAGTTTATTCATAAAAGGTAACAATCACAATTCTAATATCAACTTCAAACCATAGTGATTAGTTCCTTTCTCATGCAAATTTTACTACGTCACGACTGTGAGAACAAGTATGCTCACTACCGCGAGCGACGGTGATTCGAATAAAAAACACTTGGACTACACGACATGTATGCCCGTACTTGACGTTGCCTACAACAACCATCACTGACGTTGTACGTGGCAACCTTTTCCCCATTTTATCTACGTCAAATCGATCTGATCGTCCCGTACAGTAGCCACCCTCATGGTGCAGCTACCAACATGACATGTCATGAGAGCGTTACCCACATACTGCACATCAGCCTCTCGCCTGAGGTGACCGCAAGTCCCAACGTAAGCTTCTCGAGGTACATCGGTTTACTGGGTCCCATATAGCCAGCATGAGTCCTGTACACAACTCAAACTTGCTCAACAGGGCCGCATACGGATCGGTCCTTGACCGACACGGACAGGTCTAACGCACCCAGGCCCCTATTTCCTGTTGTTCCTACAACCTTCCCGGTCTCAACTTCAACTTGCTAATAAATTTCTGAACCAATCCCGTATGCCCCTTTTTCTCCTGATCATGCAAATAGCGTCCAACCACTCGACTTCTACCGAACCCTAATTAAGCATGGCAGTTTATACACGATGAAAAGACGTCTATCCAATACTCCATAGGTTTCTCTGGTCATGCAGGAGAAGTATCAAAACAACTAGACCTAATGCACATTCCATTTCCTAACCAAAAGAGTGAATACAAAGTAAAAACTTAACAGTTGTTAAATGTAAACTGGAGCTTGCCTGTTTTGCAGGGAAGTAGTATATAATAGCAGTTAGTGATCTTCTATCCCTTGATCCTTCTGAATTTGCTCAACTGATCCACACATCAAGGGATGACTCCGTCGAAGTCCTTCGTCGTGAGCACTAGCGGCATGTATATGCATAAGCTTTTATAATGCAATTTAAAGACTTAACAACTTAAACTTGTGAAGAACAGAGGACTCTGTGGAAGTGCTAAGATTGACTTTGTTCCTCTGTTGTGCAAATAATTTAAAGAAAGAACCACCTGTCCATAAGAAGTTCCATTAATATGTTCTATGGTTCCTAATGGACAGGTGAGATGAGCTAAAATGATTTGAAGAGAACTAGAGATCCTGATCCTCAATGACTTCGAAATTTTACAGGAAGTCATACACTACACGGGGACTTAGCTTGCCAAATTGCAGCTCAAGTGAATGGAAATGATGTCTCTTGTAATTCCCACACTAATCCCTATGTTTTTCTCACATACATAAGCATGGAGAACAAGGACAGGAATATCTAAGGCTCAACTTGAGCTGAAAATTTGCATTTGAGTTCCTGGTCACATGAAAGTATTTTGGTCCAAAATTTAGGCCTTTTACTTGAGTAGTTCCTCCAGAATAATTCCTCAAGCATTTCTACTAAAAAGAATTAATTCTGAAGTACTTGCATTTTCGTGCCAAATAAAGTGAACTAAAATTTCAAGTATGATTCATAGAGCATTCCTGATTTTTTTATGATTTTTTGGAGCTATGAATTGTCTAGAATGAATTTTACAAATTGGAAACCTTTTCTGAAAAAGTTTCTGGGCAACTTTGAACACAGCAGTTTGTATTTAGCAAATTTCTTCTCAATTCAACTCCAAATTAGCTGTAAATTTGCTAGAATATCAATAATATCCTAAATAATATTATGGAAAAATTTGAGGATTTTTGGATGAACCAAATTCCCTCAATAATTATTTTTCTAAAAACCTTCCAAGAATTTTCCAGAATTTATTATTGACTTTCATACAGATTGGGGTTCATATATGGATAGATCTTTGCAAACTTAATCTAACCAAATTTTAATCACTCAATTTGGAGGTTCCTACACCAAGATATGACTTTCCAAAATTGTTGCTAATTCTAGAGTTGATTTGCTATTGGAAATCGACTTGGGCCCACTGTTTTGAACTGCAGCCAATGAGAATCGAGCCACACCGGGGCTACATGGTTATTAGCGTGCAGCCACACTGAATCAGAGAGCCACAGCTGATCCTATTTTTAAATTCCCTCGCCGGACCGAGTAGGGGCTCGCCGGCGACTCGTTTCCGGCCGTCTCCCGGCCGGAGACTCGCCGCCCGTGCATTTGGGAGGTCAGAAAATCTGTCTGTGGGGTAAGCTCGGGCTACCGGCGGCCTCGGGATGACTTCGGCACCGTCGGCTGATTGTTCTAGCCCGCCAAAAGCTCGACAAATAGGCTCTACAGAACCAGTGGATGCTCGTGAAGCTCGGCATGTAAGCAAATACGCTCGAGAACGGCTGCTAATGGGGTTTCACCGTGCGCCCGAATGTTGTCGCCGGTTTTGCGCTTGGGAAACTTTGAATTGGTCGGCCTACGTGCAGTTTCAAGCTAGGGTTGCTAAAAAGGAAACGATCGCCAGCTAGTACAGCACCTGTGTGCATAAGTTGGTGATCTAACAATGAATAGGGAGGAAGAATTTGGAGTTCCCGTACCGGAATGTCGGTTTGTGCCCGCCGGAGAAAATTTCTCGAATTCGCGCTCGATCATCCACGGCTTGGATTGAGGTTTGGGTGGAAGCAGTGTGGATCACCGGCGCTCCTATGGCCGTCCTTGCTCGGGCGTTCAAGCCTCTGGTGTGAGCTGTCCACATGCGCCCGGTCGTCGGCTACGTTAGGTCGCCGTGAAGAAATGGCGCGCCTGAACAGGAGAGGCCGCAACTCGTGCAGTTCTTGCACCGAGGACGTAGGAGATGATCCACCGGTGCAGTTTTGCAGCTCAGAGGACTCTGTGGCACACGTGTTTGCCGGCTCCGGATTGTTTTACAGAGGCAACAGTGAGCTCGGCTCTTTCGTCTGCGAGGAGGAAGCAAAGTCCGGTTGCTTCGGTGGGGTGAGCAAACGAGCACTTTGTGAGGGGATAAGACTTGCTGGGCACACCTCCAGCGCGATGGTGGAAGCTGGAGGTGGCTCGGTGTTGCAATCGGTGGCGCTCTGAGGTGAGTTCGGGTGGTCCGAATGCAACAGAGACATGAGCCTTTGGTTGCTTGAGTGGAAAACAGAGAACAACTTCGTGTGCAAGTTAAGTTGCCTCCATGACATGTGGGCTCCACCCAATTTCCTCCCCACAAAAGATCTCCTCATGCTAATCTCCACAATTCAAAGGTTCCAAAGTTTAAAAGTGGGCTAGCATTTGAATTCTCTGCATTCAATTTGAATTTGGTCTGCAAATCTGAATTTAGTTCAAATTTGGAAATGCTCCTATTTAACCCCCTTTTAGCCCACTCTAAAATCAAAAGGTTGCCACCATGAATTTCCTCCACTTCAAATGCATGAGGTTTCATGTGTATTTAAAAAGTTTGACAATAATTTGAGGTGAACTTTGAATTCAAAAATCTGTTTTTTAATCTTTCATGCAAAGGAGTATTTCATCCATGGTTCTAAGTACACATTGGTTCAACACATTCAAATGAACATGTGAGCCTCTTTTTGATGAACATCCATGTACATCCTTACGTGTAGAAAAGTTTTTTGTAAGTCCTATTTTCATGAATTTGAAACACATAGCCTTTCAAGCTTTGGTTATTTCATATACAATTTCGGGACTTTTACATTCCTCTCCCCTTAAAAGAATCTCGCCCCGAGATTACAAAAGAATAACGAGACGGGAAAGGTTATTACAAACTGTACGATGATAAAAATTCTGGATAATTGGTGCGGAGGTAATCTTCGCTTTCCCACGTCGCCTCTTCCGCGGTATGATTACCCCATAGTACCTTGTAAAATTTTATCATCCGGTTCCGGGTGGTCCGCGTCTTTTCATCTATAATCTGGACCGGTCGCTCGGTGTAGGTAAGATCCGGTTTCAATTAATCGATTTCTTCGGTGCAGACAGCAGCGGTGAATTTGAGGCATTTCCGCAGCTGTGACACATGAAACACATCATGAACACCCGCAAGACTTGCGCTTCAGGAATCGCGAAAATAGACGACGGTAAAAAACCGTCGTCTATAAGATTATTACCGTCGTCAATAAGTTATTGACGACGGTAAATGGTTATAGACGGCGGTTTTTGGCTGTCGTCAATAATTAGTCGTCAATAAGTTTATTGACAACGGTAACCGTCATCAATAAGTTTATTGACGATGGCTAAAACTAGCTGTCGTCTATAAGTCTGTCGTGCCACGTGGCTGTTCAAGAAGCTTATAGACGACGGCCAGCAGTTGGCCGTCGTCAATAAGGAAGCTTATAGACGATGGTACAGCTGGCCGTCATCTGTTATTGTGGCTTATAGACGACGGTACAGCTGGCCGTCGTCTATTATTATGGCTTATTGACGATGGCTAGGTCGGTTGTCGTCAATTATTATGCTTATTGATGACGGCTAAGTACCAGAAACCGTCGTCAATAAGAATTGCGGTTTTTTTTTTTAAAATAGAAAAGGCTGCCCTGGCTTCGAGGCCAGCCCTGGCTCGATGGCCAGATCACACAGCCATGAAAACAAATATATCATAGACATCAAAACACTATACGCACGCTACTACCCAACGCTACCCCGACCGCTGCCAACGGAGTCCGGGAAGTCGTCCTCGCGCTGTCGTCCAAACGCCGGATGCTGGGGGGATGGAGTTTGTTGAGCCTGCGTCGCCGATCCCTGTGATGTGCATGTATAGTTAGACAAATTAGAAGTTTAAAAATACGTATTTCACTAAATAAACTCATTACAAGTTAGAACTAAGCAAGTTATCTAGATTTGGCCATGTTTGAGTAAGTTTGCTCATATTTTACTAAGTTTGAGAAGTATCGACTAGTATTGTTTATGTTTGAGAAAGTTCAACTAGTTTTGACTATGTTTGAGTAAGTTTGCTCATATTTGACTAAGTTTGAGCAAGATCGACTAGTTTTGTGTATGTTTGAGAAAGTTCAAGTAGTTTTGCTATGGTTAAGTTTTACCATATTTTACTAAGTTTGAGCATGTTTAACTCATTTTTGCTATGTTCGAGTAAGTTTGATCGAATTCAACTAAATTTGAACAAGTTTAACTAGTTTCAGCTATTATGAGCAATTTTGTACTTGTGCTCCTGTCATCGGCCCCTGTGGCACCTGTGGCGGCTGTATCGGTGGCTGCGGCGCCCACTAGGTGGCGGGGGCGGCGCCACGGCGGAGGGCGGGGCGGGAGGGGGGCCGGGGCGGCGCGGGGTGGCGGGGCCGACCGGCGGCGTGGCGGCAGAGGGCGGGACAGGAGGGGGGCCGGGGCGGCGCGGGGTGGCGGGGGCGGCGGGGCGGCCGGGGTGACGGGGCAGGAGGGGGGCCGGGGCGGCGCGGCGGCGGAGGGCAGGGCGGGTGGGGCCGGGGCGGCGGGGTGGGAGGGGGTTCGGGGCGGCATGGGGTGGCGGGGGCGGCCTGCGGCGTGACGGCGGAGAGGGACTGCGGGGAGAGGGGCGGCGGGGAGGAGGACGTACCTCGGGCGGCGGTGACCGAAGACAGAGCGGCGGAGACCGGTGACGACGACGGCGAGTCGAGAGGCGGCGCGGTCGGGAGAGAATGTCGTTCCGACTCACGCCCGGTAGTATATGCGGGCTTATTGATGGCGGTGGCGTTCCCCGTCGTCAATAAGCTTCTTATTGACGACAGTATTAGGTTACCGTCGTCAATAAGCAGCTTATTGACGACGGTTGTGTTTCACCGTCGTCAACAACGCCTCGGGTGGGCCCGGATCTCGGCCAAATTTGACGCTGGCCGTTATAGACGACGACCACCGTCGTCTTTTAGTTTATTGATGACGGCTCTATCTAGCCGTCGTAAATTAATTTAAAGACGACAGCCCCATCGTCAATAATTTTGGTCGTCGTCAATGGTCGCTTTTCCTGTAGTGTTGCCGGTAGTTCCAGCCGGTAGGCTACGGTTCCGCACTTTCTCCGTGATAGCAAATGGACCTATAAAGCGGGGAGCGACTTTCCCCTTTACACCGAACCGGTGAATTCCCTTCATCGGAGATACACGAAGATAAACATGCTCCCCGACGTCAAAATGCAACAACCTACGCCTTTGATCAGCGTAGCCTTTCTGTCGGGATTGTGCAGCCTTCAAATTCTCTTATATCAACTGAACTCGGTCTTTGGCTTCGTTGACAAGATCAACCTTGAACAGTACTCTTTTGCCGGACTCACGCCAATTCAGCAGTGTGCGACACTTCCGGCCGTAGAGAGCCTCATATGGTGCCATTTTTACACTCGCTTGATACCCGTTGTTGTATGAAAATTCCGCCAACGGTAAGTGATCATCCCAATTCTTACCGTGGTGGATGGCACAAGCTCTCAACATATCTTCTAGTATTTGGTTCACCCTCTCCGTTTGTCCATCGGTTTGAGGGTGATATGCAGAGCTTCTAAGCAGCTTAGTGCCCAACGAGGCGTGCAGCTGCTCCCAAAAACGAGCAACAAACAGTGCACCCGATCTGAAATAATGGTCTTCGGGACATCATGTAAGCATACAATTCTTGATATGTATAACTCCGCATATTGCTTGGCTCGATAATGAGTGCTCACCGGAATGAAATGAGCTGATTTCGTCAACCGGTCGACAATCACCCAAATCAAGTCATGCTTCCGGGATGTGAGCTGTAATCCGACGATGAAATCGATACTCACATCCTCCCATTTCCATGCCGGTATCTTCAGTGGTTGTAGCGCTCTGGCTTTCCGCATATGATCAGCCTTGACCTGTCTACACGTATCACACTCGGATATGTACTTGGCAATTTCCCGCTTCATCTGCGTCCACCAAAATTTCTGTTTCAAATCTTGGTACATTTTGTTGCTGCCGGGATGAATGGAAAACTTCGACAGGTGGGCTTCATCCAAGATCTTCTTCCGGAGTTTCATATTATGCAGTACAACTATACGGTCGTTGAACCATAGCGTACCATCATTACCCTTCTGGAAACACTTCATCTCTCCGTTGTCAATTCGCCTCGTATGTGAGACATACCCCTGTCCATCCTTTGAGCCTCAACAATCTCTTCTCGGATTGTTGGAATAAGAGCAATATTATAAAGTGCTCCATATGGAATGATACGGCGACTCGGTTCTTCATCTTCCAACTCAGCAATCACCAAGTTGTGAACGTGGGCTTTCCGACTATGCGTGTCGGCAGCCACATTCGCTTTTCCCGGATGGAAGTGAATCTCAATTTTATAATCTTTTATGAGCTCCAACCATCTTCGTTGTCTCATATTCAGCTCCTGCTGCGTGAAGATATACTTCAAGCTTTTGTGGTCAGTGTAGAGGTGGACAAGATTGCCATGTAAATAATGCCTTCACATTTTTAACGCCAACACCACAGCAGCTAGCTCGAGATCGTGAGTTGGATAATGCTGCTCATGGTTTCGCAGTTGACGAGACCCATATGCAACCACACGCCCGTCTTGCATAAGAACACAACCGAGACCGATGCCGGATGCATCACAATATACATCAAATGACTCCATCGTGTCCGGCTGAGCAAGAACTGGAGTTGTTATAAGATGTTCCACCGAAGTCTTGAATGCGGCTTCACAGGATGCATTCCATATGTATTTAGTGCCCTTTTTCAGCAGCTCTGTCATTGGTTTAGCAATTTTTGAGAAGCTCGGAATGAACCTCCGATAATACGCTGCTAAACCTAAGAAACTTCGGACCTCGGTGGCGCTCTGAGGTGAGTTCGGGTGGTCCGAGTGCAACAGAGACACGAGCCTTCGGTTGCTTGAGTGGAAAAAAGAGAACAACTTCGTGTGCAAGTTAAGTTGCCTCCATGACATGTGGGCTCCACCCAATTTCCTCCCCACAAAAGATCTCCTCATGTTAATCTCCTCAATTCAAAGATTCCAAAGTTTAAAACTGGGCTAGAATTTGAATTCTCCGCATTCAATTTGAATTTGGCCTGCAAATTTGAATTCAGTTCAAATTTGGAAATGCTCCTATATAACCCCCTTTTAGCCCACCCTAAAATAAAAACTTGCCACCATGAATTTCCTCCACTTCAAATGCATGAGGTTTCATGTGTATTTAAAAGTTTGGCAACAATTTGATGTGAACTTTGAATTTGAAAATCTGATTTTTAATCTTTCATGCAAAGGAGTATTTCATCCTAAGTACACATTGGTTCAACACATTCAAATGAACATGTGAGCCTCTTTTTGATGAACATCCATGTACATCCTTATGTGTAGAAAAGTTTTTCGTAAGTCCCATTTTCATGAATTTGAAACACATAGCCTTTCAAGCTTCGGTTTATTTCATATACAACTTTGGGACTTTTACAATTAAGGTCTAAGGGCAAGTTAAAAACTGGAACTCTGTTTAAGAATTTAAAATGGAACTGGTGCTAGTGGATGGAGTTGGGTTTAGCAAAAGTGATCAAGTGCTAAGTGTATCCCTTACTTGTGGTTTATTCACTTAAAGAGGATAAACAACAAAGTGATGATCCAGAGCTCCAATGGAGCTGAATTTTTTTCTTGTGAGTTCCTTGTCACAATAAAGGTATCTGGACTGAAAATTATCACTTTTCACTGAGTAATTTTCTAGAACAATTCCATAAGCAATTAAGCAAAAAGGAATTAATTCTGAAGTCACTTACATGTTCATGCAAAACTAATTGAACTAAAATTTCAAGTGTATCTCATAGAGTATGCATGAATTTTTCTAGGATTTTATGAGCTAATAATTGCCCAGAACTGATTTTCCAAGTTTGGGACTTTTTCTGAAAAAGTTTCTGTATTGATTTGAATTGAGCTGTTTGCAATCTGAATTCTCCTACTCAAATCAACTCTAAATGAGCTTAAAATTTTACAGGAGTTCAATAATATCCTAAGGAATATTCTGGCAAAATGTGAGGATTTTATGATAAACCAAACTCCCTCAAAAATTCTTTTACTGAAAAGCATCAAGGAATTTTCCAGAATTTATTATTGACTTTCATACAAATTGGATTGCATATTTTGGTAGTTTCAATAAGAACCTAAACCAATTTGAATCACCTAATTTGGAGTTCCCTAGCAAAAGTTATGCTCTTCTAAAGTTTGATTGAGATCTAAATTTCAAATAATCTGGCAAAAATTCAAAACTCTGAAAGTTGGGTCCAGGGTGTAAAAGTCCCAAAAATGTGTATGAATAAAAACGAAAGTTTGAATTCATATGTGTGGCAAAGACATGAAAAATGGGACTTGCTAAAATTTTTCTTCATGCAAGGTAATACATGGATGAACATCCAACATGAGGTTCACCTTCTTATTTAAAAGTGTTGAACCGATAAGGAGTTAAATACCTCCTTGCATGTAAGTTTAAAAATCAGATTTGAAATTCAAAGTTCACACATGTAGTGACCAATGACTTTGATTAAAACTGCAGCCACATAGTTGGAATTATAGGGAGGAGTTTGATCCCCAACTTTCTATTTGTAGGGTGGGCTCAAAAAGGAGTTAAAGAGAAGAATTTGCAAACTTCAACCAAATTCAAATTTGGCAAGCAAATTCAAACTAAATTGGAAGGATTCAAATTCTAGCCACCCTTTAAACTCTGAATTTTGGGGATTTAGAGGATCACTTTGAGAAGATATTTGGGGGGGGGGGTAGAATGTGGGGTGGGACCCACATGGCAGTGAGCTGGAGACTTAAACTTAACCATGAAGCAAATAAACTGTTGCTTCTGTTCTGCTCGGGTGCCACCGAGGGGTTCCACCGCGCCCCCAGGGAACTGAACCCGCCACCTCCTGCTGCCCTTTTTCCCCCACGCGCGGCCACCGAAGGCGGTTTCCTTCGACGTTATCGTGCCCTCGGCTGAGCAAAGACCCAATTGTTCTCCTCCCCTCGCGTGAACGCCGCACAGCCATTCCCCCCCTCGTCCGCTCTCGGTCGATCGGAAACCGGTGGAGACCATCACACCCACTGCCTCCGAGCGGCTAAACACTGAGGCGCAACCGTTGCTCACTTCCCCGACCCAAAAACCACCAAGTCCCGGCGTTCCCGAGCCCTCAATCAACCATTTCGAGGCGACCTCAAAAGAACCGGCGGTCGGCTTCAAGTGGACAGCTCTCCACAGAAGTTTCCAAGCCCGATCAAGCACGGCCACAGGAGCGTTCTGCTGTGTTACTCCTCTCACCCAAAACTTGGAGCAAATCGTGGAGCGTAGCCGGCGAATTCAAAGTTTTTGCTCCGGCGGCTTCAACCCGAGCATCCGGTACGGGAATCCAAAATTCTCCACTTCTATTCGTTCTTAGCTCATCAAACTTTGCACGTCGGAGCTGGACTATCCGGCGATCATGTTCTCTTTAGCATCCGTCGCATGAAAACCCTTTGGGGCGACGTATTTTAAGGTCTACCGAGCACTTCTCCGGCGGACCGAATCGGGCGCACAGTGACGACCGACTTGCGGCTGTTCCCGAGCCATTTAGGGGCCATGCCGAGCCTTGCGATCATTCACTGGTGCTGTAGGGCTCGTCGGCACAGGTTTTGCCGGGCTGGATACCTCAGGCAACGCCGCCGAACCCCCACATTAGCTGTCGCACGTCGCCGGCCATGTTCCGGTCGTTGGCAGTCCTAGCAAACCCCACAGTCGTGTTCCTCGGTGTCACAAACTCCCTGGCGGCGAGTTTCAGCTCAGGCGGTGGCCGGAAACGGCGAGCCGGCGAGCTCCGGCGTCGGGCCGGCGAGGGGCAGCGTGGGCGCGGGGAGGGAGCCGGAGGAAGAAGACGAAGCGTGGGCCCCGTCTGTCAGCAGCTCAAATTTTAAACCTGGGATCGGGTGTGGCCGGGATCCCGTGTGTTGGCACGCTGAGGTGCTGTGGCCCGGTGTGGCTTCGTTTCTATTGGCTGGAATTCAAAACTGTGGGTCCAGCCGAATTTGCTGTAGTAAAACAATTCCAGACTTAGCTCAATCTTTGGAAATTCATAGCTCCTGGTAGAAACCTCCCATTTGAGTGATTCCACTTGGGTTGGATTCATCTCTCTGAGTTCTATCCAAATATGAACTCAGATTTGTATGAAAGTTAATATTATATTCTGGAAAATTCTTGGAAGGTTTTCTGAAAAAGAATTATTGAGGGAGTTTGGGTTATCCAAAAATCCCCAAAATTTGCCAGAATATTCTTTAGCATATTGTTGACCTACTAGCAATGTTTCAGCTCATTTGAAGATCATTTGTGTAGGAATTTGCTATATGCAAACTACTGTGTTCAAAAGAGTCCAGAAACATTTTCAGAAAATGTTTCCCACTTCAAAAATCTGTTCTGAGCAATCCATAGCTCCAAAAATCATAGGAAAATTTAGGCAAGCTCTCTGGGACATACTTGAAATTGTAGTTCGCTCAATTGAGCATGAAAATGCACATTACCTCAGAATTAATTCTTTTGAGTAGGAATGCCTAAAAATTGTCCTGAGAGAACTACTCAAGTAAAAGGGCTGAATTTTGGACCAGATTACTCTCATGTGATCAAGAACTAACATGTAAATTATCAGCCCAAGATGAGTCCTTGAACTCCCTGTTCTTATTCTCCATACTTATGTATAAGGGAAAAATACGTAAGAGATATTGTGAGAATTATGGAGGACACAATATGACTCCACATTAGCTGCAATTTGGCAAGCTAAATCCTTAGGTAGTATAGAACCTGCTGTAAAAGTTTTGAGGCCATTGGATTTCTTGTTCTTCAGTTGCACTCAAATCTTTTCAGCTTATCTATTATGTTCATTAGGGAAAATGATTAGTGTATAGCTAAGGCCTTAAGGTCAAATTAGTTTATTTCTGTTCTTTGCACAACAGAGGCAAACCAAGCCATGCTTGGCTTTTCCACACAACCTCTGTTCCTAAGAAATTAATTCCATAACTTCTTTCCATTACAGTCTATAAAATATATGCATATGCATTTCAATAGGAACCACAACGAAGGGGACTCAAAGGAGTGATTCATCGAAGTGGATCAAGCTCCGGAGAGTCAAGGGTGGATCTGCAAGGACACTAACTGTTATATACGACTACCCTGCAAAACAGACAAGCTCCGGTTTGCATTTTTAACAGCTGTTAAGTTTTTGTTTTGTATTAACTTTTGGTCAAGATATGAACTGTGCATTAGGTCTAGTGTTTGATACTCCTCTTGCATAGCCAAATGACCCATGGAGTATTGGGTAGGTGTCTTTCACCGTGTAGAACTGCCATGCTTAAGTACGGTTCAGTAGAAGTCGAGTGGTGAGGTGCTACTCGCATGTTCAGGAACAACAGGGGCATACGGGATTGGTTCATAAATGATTTAGCAAGTTAAAGTTGAGACCGGAAGGTTGTAGGAGCAGCAGGACATAGGGGCCTGGGTGCTATAGACCTGTCCGAGTCGGTCAAGGACCGATCCGTATGCGGCCCTGTTGAACAAGTTTGAGTTGTGTACCGGACTCATGCTGGCTATATGGGACCCAGTAAACCGATGTACCTCGGGAAGCTGTCGTTGGGACTTTTCGGGTCGCCTCAGGCGGACGGCCGGTGTGCAGTATGTGGGGAATATTCTCATGACATCTCACGTCGGAAGGTGCACCATGAGAGTAGCTACTGTACGGGGCGACTTGATCGATTCAGCGGGGGTGAAACGGGGAAAGGCTGCCACGTACGACGTCAGTGATGGTTGTTGTAGGCAACGTCGAGTACGGGCGTACGTGTCGTGTAGTCCGGGTGTTATTGATTCGAATCACCGTCGCTCGCGGAATGGACCGAGCATACTTGTTCTTACAGTCGTGACGTAGTAAGAACTTGCATGAGAAAAGAAACTAATCATTTTGATGTGAAGTATTATCCTACCTTTGTATTGGAGCTTGATGAATAGGCTAGTGCAAACTCGATTCTTTTATGCCATGAGCAATTTACATCGGGGGAAGCGTTTCTTGTTTGATTGTGGACTCTCCATGTGGCGTGCCCAGGGTTACTTAAAATGCTGCAATTAATACCTAAAAGTAAGGATTCACTTTTAGGCGAGTTTAATTATGCTTATGCCATCCTATGTTAGGTTCATAACCTCACTTAGAGTTTCATGTTTAGGGTGACGGTTAAGTCTTGCTGAGCGTTATGCTCACGGATGCTATCCGTGTTGTTTTGCAGGTAATTGACTCGATGCTTATGAGAAGGGGTGCCGATGAGACTCGGGAACCTCCGAGTGCTTACTCAAAGAGCATCCTCGCCGCTACAGATTGTCTTCGTGTTCTAGTGAGAAACGTCCGCGGGCTGGACCGTTTCTTTGTTGCTAGTTTAGATATAAGTCGTGAGAGTGATAGTCTTCCGCTGTAGTTTACTCTGATATAACTATTTGTAAAACATTCTTGTACGCTTCCGCTAAACTATTTATGTAATATGATGTGAGTTCATCGACCCGTGTGCTGTTGGGTGCCGCATAACACGGCACCACCCAACGAGGTCCTGTGGTCCCCCACAGCGGGCTACGTGGTGTGTCCTTAGTCCAGAGCACAAGGGGTTACAGATTTAACCCACACTGCTCTTTCTCTCTAAATTGCATCAAAGAAAATAGAGAGAGCTCTTACAGAATCCCATGCTACGGAATGAATCTAGTTACCATCTGATTTAGCTCCATAAATATGGACATGGCTTAAGGAAGCTAATTACTCGGAGGAAGCTAAGGGAATGAGCTCGGCTGCTTCTCCTCCACACTTCTTTATTTTTCCGTGCCCCTTCCGCATGCGCTTCGTGCGCCATTGGCGCTTTGCTCTCCTATTATTTCTTTTCCCCCAGTTTTCTTTCAGAAGAAGCGCGCAGCCACAAAATGAATCCGGTGCCGCAGGGAATCCAGCCCTCCCGAAACAGAGGCTGACGCGTGGGTCCGGCAAGGTCATCTCCTACCCCGCGCCGGTTCCCACGTGCCCGCACCCGCGCTCGCCAGAGCACGCCGGACTTCTGCCTCCCGGCCTTCCCCCGCGCCCATATTCGCCGCTAGGGCCTAAGCACACGTGCTGAACATGCTGGGATGGTTTCCCCGGGCCGGCGATACCCCTATCCGAGCTCGCGATGGCGCAGCGGCTCGGTCTAACTCCGGCGATGTCGCCCGCCTCTTCTAGCCTGCCAAAGGTCCAGTGGATCGGCGCTACAGCATCAGTGGGTGCTAGGGAAGATCGTCAAGTGAGCAAATCAGCTCGGGGGAGTCTCTAATTAGGTTGTCGCCGTGCGCCCGAGTCCTCCGCCATGGTTGCCGTTCGGAAGAACTCAAAATGGGATGGCTACATGCGGTTTCCCACTAGGGTTGCGAAGAAGAATTGTTGCCTACCTAGTCTAAGCTCGTGTGTGCTCAATTTGGTGAACTATAACCGAAGGTTGCGTGAGAATTTGGCAACTCCTTACCCGCGGGTCGGTTTGCTCCGATCGGAAGAAAAAGTCGAAATTCACCGTCGACGATCAATGACTCAGGCTGAGCTTTGGAGGTGAGTAGCACGAGGTCCTAGAGCGTCCAAGGGTGCTCTTGCTTGGGCGTGACAAGCTCTGGGTTGAGCTGTCCACGGGAGCCTCCTTCTTCGGTTGCTTTTGGCCGTCGCAAGAACAGTTTGTTCTCGGTGCGGGGAGGCCCGAACTCGCTCGGTGGCGCGTTGAGGAAGTAGAGGGAATATCCTCGGTGAGGTTTTGCTACTCAGGTGGGCGCTGATCGCATGAAAGTGGCCGGTGCCCGAGTGACCGAAGGTGGCAGCGTTGGTGTGGTGTTCAGTTCGTGCGTGAGGAAGAAGCTGAGCACGGGTTCTCGGTTCTGTGGGCAAAACACTCCCGCTGAAGCTGATAAGGGTGCTGTACCGAGCCACAGAGGTGCTTAAGCAGCTGGGGAGGTGTCCTTCAGCGCCGCCCTTGTGTCGCCCGGTGCTTCCTCGGTTGCTCGAGTGGGAAAACAGAGACTGAAGACTTCAGTTGCAAGTTTAACCAGCCCAATGACAGGTGGGGTCCACCCAATTTCCCCCTCCTTATCACTCTAAAAGATCTCTAAATCTGACAAATTACAAAATTCAATTGTGTGGAGCTACAATCTGAAATTTATTTGGATAATTGGTCATGTTTCATCCAAATTCAAATTTGAATTTGAATTCCTATGGAATTTAAAGTCCTCTTTTAATTGGCTAGCAAAGTATCTCCAAAATCCATGAAACTTTGCATCCCCACTAATTTGGACGTGAGGAATTCAAATATGAAACCTAATTTTTAATTTAGCTGATACAAATGGGATTTTGCCACAACAGTTTGCATTTCTATTGTGCTATCCCCTTTGAAATTTGAGTTGAACAAATTTAGTTTAAAAATCTGAATTTAAACTTTCTCTTGCACATGAGAGCTTACACATGGGATTAAATCAACTTTGTATCCAAGCATTCAAATAATCATTTGAGCTTGTGTGGTTGAACATCCATATGTATCATCACATGTATAAAGTTTTAACAAGTCCCAATTTTCATAAACTTGAAACCGAATGGTGTTCAAACTTTATTTTATTTGTATTCACAATTTTGGGACCTTTACACTCGAGTCCCTCCCCAGGCCTCGGCATTGAATGCCCGTCATCTCCGACGGAACCGAAGAGGAGTGGAACACGAGGCGCGTGTGCGCCTCGGTATGGACTACTCCCTAACGACGGGACAGGAGCAGATGTGTCAGCGGGCTGTGAATACGGCGGCTCCATCGAGTACCCTGTTGAGCGTACAACATGACAAGCTACCCCCGCACCAACGACTCGTTGCCCCACTATAGTACGGAGGGAGACGAGAGAGAGTGTGTGAGAGAGAGTACAAATAGAGGGACCTGTCGACCTGTTGGGGCAGACTCTCGCATTTGTAAGAACCACCCCCATTCTTGAGTAAGAACAAGCGAGACACCCCGGCTGGATGTAGGGCACCTTGCCCGAACCAGGATAAATCCTTTGTGTTCTTAGTTAGGCCACCTCGAGGTAGAACACGCGGTACAATCGATTACTAGTCGGACTGAACGCCGATAGTTGGCACGCCAGGTAGGGGGACTGCCGCTCGTTCCTTTTTTCCACCACCTCGATGGCTTCCCCATGACCGACCTCCGCTCCCGGCGCAACGATGTCCTTCGGTGACTTTGAGTTACCGCCACCACAGGTGATGAGGAGGGGTCTTGCTTTTCCCTCCCCAGCTAGACCTTCTGGTTCGGAAGTTTGGACTTCTTCACCAGCAGCATCAGCACCCTCCAAATCTCCACCAGCACAGACGTCGTGTACGACACACCGGCGTCGCTCTTCGCAGGGTAATTGAGCACGCCCCAACATCTCTTCAGCACCCCTGGAGTACGACCCCAGCTCTGGTGACGGCACCGAGGGTGATGACCACCCATCTCGCGAGTGCCACATCGCCGAAACGGCCGACGCCTCCCGACCGCTACACCAACCAGCGCGAGTCTACGAGGTGACCCCAAACCATCAGAGGCACGACACCGTGAGCTGGCCGAACAGTTCGCCATACAGTGCGCTGCCTCAAGGACCCGCCGGCTGCAACCCAGCCCCAGCTCGGGTTGAAATGCGGCGCGCCACCACACCTGCAGGTCCAGACCAGCATCGTCATTGACAGCTGGGACCCACACTTCCTAAGAGCCAGCCAGAACGCGGTGGCCACCGCCATATACTGCACAGCAATGCCGGAGCCCACCGACCCTGAAGCTCGGAGGGCCCACCAAGAGGCTGAAAGTTCTTTCGCCCGAGCCCGGGGCTCATCAGCCCCCAGTGAAATTCAAAGGTTCGACAGGTGCTGGACGAACCGCATCGGAACCCACACGCCAAGCCGAGCGACTTAACCCGAAAGAGCCGGGTCGTCAACCCCCTCACGTAACTCGGTACGCGAGTGTATGGGGGCCTGCAGCCTCCACCAGACTCTAGAGACCAGGCAGCAAACCCAGGAAGGACGACGGGGAAACCAACCCCGACATGTGGTTGGAGGACTACCGCCTCGCCTGTCGAGCCGGCGGGGTGGAGGATGATGACTTCATCATCCAATAACTCCCCATCTACCTAGCCGAGCCAGCACGCGCATGGCTCGAATACCTTCCCCCCGACAACATCCAAAATTGTGCCAAGCTCAGGCAAATATTAGTCGGGCAACATCCAGGGAACCTACGCACGTCCTGGCAACTCCTGGAACCTCAAAGGTTGCCGACAGAGGCAGGACAAGACCTTGCCACAATACATCTGGCGCTTCTCAAAGAAGTGCAACGAGCTCCCCGACGTCGTCGATGCTGACGTCGTCATGACCTTCCTATCTGGGATGACTTGTGAGTCCCTCTTACAAAAGCTCGGCTGCATCAAGCCGAGAAGCACGATGGACCTCCTCGACATCGCCATGAACCACGCCTCTAATGATGAGGCAGTCAGGGCCATCTTTGACAAGTGAAAGCCGAAGAACCCCGACGTGGGGTGCAAAGAGCCACCTCACAAGGGTGACAAGAGGAGGCGATAGAACGATGGCACTCGCCCATACCCGACCAGCAACAGTTCGGATCTCGTCGCGATCGTCAAACACCGCGAAGGCAAGAGATCAGCCATGGGGCAGACCCAGTACTTCGAGAAGCTCCTCGAATAAGCGTGCACCAACCACGCCAACCCGGTAAGGCACGTCCTCAAACACTGTGCCTCGCTGAAACGCTTTGACACTGCAGAAACAGATGCGGCGGGAGACGGGCCAGGGGCCCACTGAGATAAGTTACGAGCCCGACGAGCCGGGCTTCCCCACGCCGCAGGGCTGCCTCGTGATCTTCAGAGAGAGTCAAGCCTACAAGAGCCACCGCAAGCAGAAGCTGACAACACGAGAGGTTAGTATCATCTCCCCCGCCATACCAACCTTCTTACGGTGGGTCCGCAGCGGCGGTCACTTTACCGATCGGACCACCCCGACCTCATTCCAAAACCCGAGCGCTTCCCCTGGTTGTGGACTCGGTCAATAGACCAAAGTGCCTGACAAGGGTTCTGTTGGACGGAGGAAGCGGTATCAACATACTTTATGTCGGGACTCTCAACGCAATGGGGATCCCACGCAAGAGCCTCTGTCCGACCCAAGCCTCCTTCCATGGTGTCATCCCCGACCAACAGGCACCACCGTTGGGGAAGGTCGACCTTCCCGTCACTTTTGGGGACGAGTCCAACATTCAAACGGAGACCCTCACCTTCGAGGTCCCAAATTTTGATGGCACTTATCATGCATCCTGGGAAGGCCAGCTTACGCGAAGTTTCTGGCCATCCCAAATTACACATACCCCAAGTTGAAGATGCCCGGCCCCAAGGGAATCATCACAGTGGATGTAAAATTCTTGCACGCCCTGCTGTGCAAGCAACGTGGTTGCGAACAAGCTGCAGTGGCGGCCGCAGAAGCAGCACTTGGCTTGGTTCGTCGAGCAACGACAAGGACCCCTCCCGACCAATCGTCAATTCATCCTCCGAAGGACACGAGGATGGTCAACATTCACCCCGGGGGTTCGACAAAAGCGGCGCGGATGACACCCGCACCGCCCAACAACCGGACCTGACCTCCGGCACCACACGATCCCCTCACGTGAAGCCTCAGAAGCTCGCATGGGGACGACAGGTCCTCCTCAAATCACGTGACCCGAGGCTAAGGGAGAACATAAATCCTGAAAGAAGCCATACTCCGAACGAGACAAAGGGGGTGATTCTCTCCTCAAATCGCATGAGCCTCGAAAGCTCAAGCCAGAGGACCCAACCCCATCAAGTCCAGAGCCGTGCGACCCAGAGCGTAGCCATGGTCCGAACGAGGCATAACGAATAGAGCGCCCGAAACTCTTTCTTCCCGAGCCATGCCGCATGACCTATGGCCAAGGGACAACGATAACCCAGAAGCGTAGCCATCATCCGAACAAGGCACGACGGACAAAACCCGTGCCACCGGCACGACCCGCCTAAGGAGCCCCTCGGCTTAGCTACGGAGGGGCCGCCGACACAAAAAAATCCTTCCCAAACAGCCACAAGGTTGACCCCATGGTAAGAGCGATAGCACCATGATCAAGACCATACGACCCCATTAGATGACAAATGGATCGACCGGACGACCCCCGACAAAGAAGAAATACACATATGAAGAAGTACCGCATGACGGGAGGAGTGGTCCAACCCTCGCACGGTGCTCGGGGACACCCATCTACTAGAGATCCAAACACAACCGAGGTACCTAGAGTTTTTTTCATTCCGCAAAAGAGAGCTAGTGTTCCTCACAAATTAAAAAAAACCCAAGGAGGAATCCTAACTACAAAAAGGGACTACTCCTCCTCTGTTTCCTGTCCGCCTCATCCCTAATCGCCTCTTCCATAACGAGCTCGGCCAAGGAGAGCGCAGCCAAAGTTACCGCATCCCTGGCCCCCTCAGGACCGCTGTCGGCTCGCGAAAGCCACGAAGAAGATGAAGATCAAGGGCGGGTAGTGAGAAAGCACGGCCCCTAGCGCCACTCGGGCCCCACAGAAGAATTCTGGTTACCCCGACAGCCCATCGCCGACCGTCCACTTCACCGAGCGCCTTGATCAGCTGATCGGAGAGCCCGACTCCAGACCAATTCCCGAGCACTAGGTCACATATTGACCGCCTCGGATGCTGGTGTGCTCCGGCTGAAGCACCGCGAAGCGCTAGGTAACTTGCCAAAGCCGTGATTCCGAGGAGGCGAGGTCTGCCGAAGTAGTGGCCAATTGGACTCAACATCCGATCGCAAGTCGCTGCAACTAGGCACCGAGTCTTCTCCAGCATCCGCTCCTCAGCATAGAGACGAGCACGAAGACTTTCAACATCCTCCACCCGAGCCTCATCCAAGTCTCTAGCAATGGTGATGCACCCTCGCGTTTCTACAATAGGACGCACCACAGAGAGGTCAGGACGGCACGGATGCATAAAGCCAAAAGAAGAAAAGGAAGAAAGGACTAACCTGTGATTTGATCCCTCATCTTCTCTACAATGACCAGGGCTTCCCAGACCTCTCGACTGTGGACCGCCAGCTACTCCGTAGCCTGAGCCGCGCCCCCTCGCACGGTCTCGGCAACTGCACGAAGGCGGGCGAGCTCCGCGCGAAGCCGCTTCCTATGCAATGGCTCGGGTCGTTCGAGCTCCGCGTGGCGTCGACGGTCCTTGCTCTCGTGAAGACGCCATGTCTCTTCAACAGCTCGAGGGACTAGCTCCTTCCGATAGGAGAGAAGCCCTACGTCAAAACCCAAGAACTCGTTATGATAAGAAGAGGAGAAAAAGGTTCACTAGACCACTCGGAGCCACTTCCGCAATCGCCCAAGCACGGTGTCCAGATGACCGCACTCCACCGAAAAACTTGACTGGACGCCAACGAGTTGGGAGCATAGGGAAACCAGGTCTCCTTCTCGCCTTGGCCCATCCAGCCCCGAGGCACCATGGGCTTTAGCCTCGGCAGCCCTTGCACCCAGGGTCGGCAGACGCTCTTGCATCAGAAGTCGGGGAACGACGCCTGCAGCCTCGACTCCACCCTAGGCGATGGAAAGACCCAGAATAGCCACCGAACCACAGGCCGGGGCAGGTTTCTCTCCCGCCAATTCGGTCACCAGCAAGGCGGGCCTCCTTGCCGAGTCCTCATGCAGGGTCGCAGCGCTCGGGGGAATCTCCAGTGCACGGATGGGCCTCCTGCGTGAGGGAGCAGATCAGAAAGCCAAATCGAGATGAAGATGACATGCCAGGAGGGAAAAGAAAGTACCTCTCTTACTTCCGAGGAATGGCGCACGACCCACATGATGAGAACGCACTATTTGGGAAACAGAGAGTGGTGGGTGGTGGAGCAAAGGCTAGAATCGCTGCCTTCGGCCTACGAGCATCCAAGGACGTGGAGCCATGCTCGATGAGAGCCGTCGGACCAGGCTTGGCGCCGAATTGACCTCCCTCCAACGTTCGTCCACCCATCCGCCATGGTCCTTCACTGAAAGGCAAGGGCCCCCCCAACGCTCCGAGCACCCAGCACCCGGGCTATCGAAAGGCTGGCGTCGCGTCCCACGCGGGGACGCTTGGTGGGGTTGGTTTTCTCCCTTTCTTTCGGTCCCCGATCACGAGTGGGCTCGGACACCCGCTCTACCACCACTGGAGCAGCAGGGGCTAGAGCCTCAGCTGGGCTATCCTTGCTCTGCTCCGAACCGGTGTCGTCCTCCGATGATGACTCAGGGGTAGACTCATCCGCCTCATGCGCGGCACACCTCTGCTTCTTGCGTTGATCCGGCAAGCTTTGGCCTCATCCCTCTTCCGCTTCCTGGCGGCTTCTAAGGTGGCCCATGATGCCCGCCTCTCCCGGTCTTCAGGAACCTTGGGCAGGCTGACGATGCCGCATAGCCCGTGAAGGTTCAGAGAAGCCGCGTTTAGAGATGGCGGCCCGGGGGAACAGGGTTTGCCGGCTCTTGGCCCCAGAATCACCCGAAAGCGATGAGACATCTCCTCCTGAGAGAGCTTCTCGTCCGACTCCCAACACGTATCGCTCGGCCCTCTGTAGAAATTCAGGGTATGGGGGCGGGCGCAAATGGGCATCACCCTCGGCCGGAGGAAGGTCTGAAGAAGATGGGCGCCCGAAAGGCCGCTTCTCCTTAGATCCCGGACATGTTGGAGGATCGGATCGAGCTTCCGCATCTCCCTCCTTGGTAGGGATGAAAACGGTTAAAAACGGTTGATAAAATATCTATATTGTTTTTGTTTTCGTATTTTTTAACGGGATGAAAATGAAAATGAAAAGTCACAATCGGGATGTGGGATCGGGGTTGTTCGTTATTCGAAACGAACAAGTCGGAACGGAAATATATCGATAACAGTCGAAAATGATAATTCAAATCGGAAAGAAGAGGAGAGTAAGCTCAATTGAGTAAGTATGACTTAGTTATGAGACAATTATTTGACAATCCCATTGTAAGGAGCGTGTAACTGTTGTCATGCAGTAAACTAGTAAATCCATTCAGTTTTATTTTCAGCTTTGTAGGAAAGAGGATTGTTACTGCAGGA
This sequence comes from Neostapfia colusana, assembly GCA_030760725.1. Lineage (NCBI taxonomy): Eukaryota > Viridiplantae > Streptophyta > Magnoliopsida > Poales > Poaceae > Neostapfia > Neostapfia colusana. The sequence goes on from JASWHV010000018.1 coordinate 9,621,135, forward strand.
TGCAGTCTTAGTTGTAGAAATGTAAAGGATTTCCATGACAGGACGAGCTTGTACTTTAGTTCATCCAAACTCCAGTTGTTTGGGCCATTTGTCTATTTTTCATTCATTAACTAAGTCAAAGATGTTGTATACACTGGAGCAACCATCAACTATCTGTAAATGTTTTTGTTCATCATTTCTGCAGTGATCTTACTAATTGCTAGCACCTGAGTAGGGCTCCGGAGCTGCCACGTGTCCTTGGCTCCGGACCTGGCTTCCACGCTGAGGTGAGGTCCGGAGCTGCCACTTGTCCCCAGGCTCCGGGCCGGACCTCCCTGCTGAGGGGGCTCCAGAGCCGCCATGTGTTCTTGGCCCCGGACCCGGCCTCTACGCTGAGGTGAGGTCCGGAGCTGCCACGTCTCCCCAGGCTCCGGGTCGGACCTCCATGCTGAGGTGGGATCCGGAGCTGCCACATGTCCTTGGTCCGGACCTGGCCTCCCCGCTAAGGTAAGGTCCAGAGCTGCCACGTGTCTCCAGGCTATGGGCCTGACCTCCCAGCTGAGGAGGGCTCCGGAGCCTCCATGTATTCCACGACCAGTCGTGGGCCGTAAAGCCTCCGGAGTTAAGGAAGACGTGCACTATCCAGTCATGCATTCAAGACTCGCGCCTGCCTCAGAAGCATGGCACCGGCGCACGCCTCCGCCCACTCCCGTCCATCATTACAGTGACGAGACAGGGCGGCGAGGCATGACTGCGGCACAGTGCTGCCACATGGCACAGTGCGGCCTAGCAGACCGAGAGGACACAACGACTAGATGGGCCTTCAACCGCCATCATTAACCACTACCCGGTCAGAGGCGCTCATCTACCAGGCGGCGCACCTTAACTCCACCGACTGCACATGTAGCTGCAAATACCCTAGATCATGTATAGGGTACGGACAGCCGCGAGGCCACCTGTCGGTGCCCAAGACACAGTGTAAACCGCCCTAGCCTTGAGCTATAAAAGGACCTGGGCAGCCTCCGAGCAAAGGGTTTGCAACCTAGCCGACTCACACACTCACACCCTCAGAGCAATACAACGGTACACACCCATGGACGTAGGGTTTTATGCTCCGGCAGCCCAAACAACATAAATCTCTATGTTGACCGCATTCATCGGCCTCGTTCGATCTAGCAGCATTAGCCCCTCCAAACAACGAACCTCCGCGGACTTCTCTAGTAGCGCTACCGAGGGAAGTGTCGTATCGAACACTTAGACATTTGGTGCGCTAGGTAGGGGGCCGCACGCTCTCTAGCGGACCGAGCTTCGCCACCGTGGTGAACATCCACTCCATCGCCGGCTCGTCTCGCCCTACTCGCCATCAACTCCAGGGAGAGACGAGGAGGCCACTTCTAGCTCCAGGGCGGGTAGATCTGGCTGGGAAGGCGACCAGACGGTTGCCGTTCCCACGGCGCCCATGGCTGCTACCACACGGCGGCATTCTACCTCCACAGTGAAAACCACGCCGCCAGTTGCAAGCCTGGAGAGCATGCTGGCCGCAGCATGCGCTCTTCTCCACAACCCTCCAGGTGAGGGCGCTACCCCAGAGGTGGCAGAGCAGTGGTGCAATGGCGTCGACCACCTCGTCGCCGCCGCCATGAACATGCCCGCCTACAGAAGGTAGCGGGCCGAGCCCTCGCAGGCCCAGTCACATATGCCGACAGTGGCCTGTGAGACGGCTGCGACGTACGGGGTGACCACGGCCAGGCAGGCCACGGCCGACCTTAGAGTCAAGATAGATAGCCACCACGTGAGCGAAGATGGCCGCGTCACCATCGAGCGACGTCGCTAGAGGCGTCACAACCTTGAAGGAGAGTATGGCTCCTCGAGCGTTGTACCAGAGGGGCGTGCCATGCAAACCCCTGCCTCTCTAGGAGCAGGCGGGGGCTGCATGGCACTAGCCCCTCACCTTCGTATGGTGGTCTGGCCACCCAAGTTCCGGCCCCACATGCTGGAGAAGTATGACGGGGCTGTCAACCTCGCCGAGTTCCTGCAGATCTACTCCACCTCCATCCTAGCTGCAGATGGGGATGAGGCCGTCATGGCCAACTACGTCCCGCTGGCCCTGACCAGCGCTGCCCGGTCATGGCTCATTAATCTTCCCCTAGGCTCCATCTCCTCATGGGAAGAGTTGTGCTGGAGATTCATAGCCAACTTCGGGAGTTCCTACACGTGTCCTGGCAGCAAGCTCAACCTCCATGCCATGCGTCAGCGCGAGGGGGAGTCGCTGTGATCCTTCATCCAGCAGCTCTCCCAGGTCAGGAACACCATCCTTTGCATCTCCAACGCCTCCGTCGTCGTCGCCTTCCGGTAGGGCGTTAGAGACAAGAAAATGCTCGAGAAGTTAGCCAGGCATGACCTGCAAGATGTTTTCGAACAATTCAGCCTGGCGGACAAGTGCGCCAGGGCTGTGGAGGGTCGAGACTGGCACTCATGACCCACCTCCGCGGCGGGGAGTGCCGGTGAATCTGTTGCTCGGGGCAGTGGCAAGAAGAAGAAGAAGGTTGGAGGCAAGGGCAATCCTCTAGCCGGGGCACCCACCGTCGCTTCTGCAGCAGTCAGTGGGGCCCGTACCCCACGCATCGACAAGCGCCCACGACCGCTGTCCGTTAGTGATGACGGCCAATGGTGCCAGAGAGTGCCGTGACATCAAGAAGCTCACGGAGCGTTTTCGTAAGATGCAACAGCAGCAGCGCCAAGACGGGGCGCCCTTTCGCCAGCGGGAGGGCAAGTAGAAGGCTGACCCTGAGGCCGGTGCAGAGCAGGAGATAGAGTACCAGGATGCCAAGCGGGTGTTGAAGGCCGTCTATGGACACTCCGATTCCGATTCCAGCACCGACAATGAGCGGCACAAGACGCTCCATGTGATTTACGGGGGTTCCTCCGACATCACGTCAAGGCGAGCTGTCAATACCCTGCGACGGGCAGTGGCAACGGCTGCTCCAACCTCTGGGCTGGCGCCCCACAACAAGTGGATGAAGACGTCGATCAGCTTTGACGCCTCCGACTACCCCAAGAACATGGCGGGTACCGGGCAGCTTCCACTCCTCGTCGCCTCCACCATCGCCAACGTGAAGCTCTACCACATGCTGATCGATGGTGGGGCATCCCTCAGCGTCATCAGAGTTGCAGCTTTCAAGAAGCTGCAGATCCCTATATCCCAGCTCACTCCCTCATGGCCTATCTTCCCGTGCGGTAGTATCTTGTGAGGACCGTGGTCCTCACATTACAGGATCACAGAGGGTGGTGCCGTGCGATGCGGCACCCAACAGCACACACAAAAAGAATACGATAACATACAAAGTTTTATTGAGATAAAACACAGCGGAAGTCTTGTACAATACATAATATACAGCGGAAGTTATGTTCATAGCTAAACCCTCAGCCTAGCTATGCAAAAGGTGCAGCCATCCAGCTCGGGGACGCTACACACTAGCAGCACATATCCGACGATTACGGCGGCATGCAGGGCTCCCACTCGGCCGTGTACCCCGATGGGGGCATCGCCTCGTCCTCGGACCCTTCCTCATACCTCTAACCTGCAACAACTTAGTATAGCAACCGTGAGCACGATGGCTCAGCAAGACTTATCCAACACATCTAAATATGAAACTCTACATGCAGGGATACTAACATAGGAAATGATATTGCAATAAAGAACTCACCTACATGTTAATCCTTACTTTCATGATTTATTAGCAGCAGGTTAAGAGTTCATAAATAAAAAATTTAGTGAGCACAATCTATAGCAATCATGGTTGTCACAATAATAATTCAATGCATCATATTCTTACGGCCTCTTTTAGTAATTACTACGTCACAACACAGTGAACAAGCGGTGCTCAAATAACCGCGAGGGACGGTGATTGCAATCAATAGACACCCGGATAACAGGTCACATACACCCATTTCAGAAGTGTAACGAATCACACCTTCCTGCTCCATTGTATGCAGCAACCTTTCAAAGGAAGCCCAAATGCCAAACCGGTCCTTCCGTAATGGGCAGGAGGTCCCCACGTGGAGCGTGTCTGTGTCCGACGGCAGATTTACACCTTGCTACCCTCAACCCACTCCTATAAAACGGTAGGGTAAGCCTCGGCACCCAGGTTAACCAATTACATCGGTTTCATGGTTCCCATATAGCCAGTATGCATCCGATACTGTTGAAACTTATCCAGCAGGGCCGCACACGGCTCGGTTCTCAACCAACACCAGCAGGGCTACGCACATGAGACCTCATCTTGCTGCATCCTATCCCACTGCTCTGTCTCAATTCATATTCTCAAGCAGTTCTTTGATTCATTTTATCCCGTGTGATAAAATCCTATCTCGAGAGTAGATTCCAAGTACTCGACTTCTACCAAGACCCTAAGAACATTAGCACGACATTTTCTACTCATCGAGCTGTAGACTACCCAATACTCCATAGGATTTGGAGTTCATGCAAGTGAAGTTTCAATCACCTTAACTATAATGCAAACATCTCATCCTAGACATAAGTGATACAAATCAAAACTTTGCAAAAGTAATTAAATGCAAACCGGGGCTTGCCTGGTTGCGAGTCAAAAGGAAAGTTAGCTTCTGGAGGTATGATGTCCGATGCCTCCGGAGCGTCCTCGATCTCGGTCACTATACTGCAACAAAATATATAAATGAGTGATATTTAGATTATAAGAAGTGAGCTTCTAATGACAACTACGGTGACTAATGATTCTTAATTGGCTTTGGGATTTATCCAGTGGAGACTAGACTCTATGAGGAGGATCTAAGCCAAAATGAAGCAAGTTTCATGGAAGCTTGTTGGTTCTAAAGCTTCCACAAGTACATGGCTCCTCCGAATTTTGATCCTAATTCTGTAGCTTTGATATAGCTAACAGTGGAAAATCTAAATAGAGGAGGTCTCCCTGGTTCTAGCAAAATTTGTTTCATAATTTTTCGAGTTGTCTACAGGGGGAAATGGATTTTACATGTGGGTGAGAAATTCTGAAATTGGTTCTGCTTATTTTTGAGTTTTCCAAAGAACACTGAAAATTGGAGGACTGTTTTGCCTAGTAAATGGAGTCCAATGCTGCTCAAATTTTTACATGATATCACTATATTTATGAAGGATCTTCTGGCCAAAATTGAGCAATTTCCATAACAGGGATCTCCTGGAATTAATTCCCAAAAATTTAATTTTGAATAATTTTGGAGAAAATTCCAGGGATTCTCAGACCAATTTCTTTGCATTGCTGCAATATACTGATTTATAGGAATCCAACAAAATTTGTTTCACAAATTTTGGACAATCCTACTGAATGTTATGGGGTTTCAAAGTTCAGCCCAAATCTGAAATTCGAGAAAACTTTAAATCTCTGCACCCGGGCCCACTGTTTAATTGGGCCAGTGATATTGCGGCCACACCGGAGCCCATGGGGTTTTACTCACGCATACGCACCCGATCCCGGCCGCAACCCGATCCCCGCGAGGGAAATAGAGGCTGACAGGTGGGACCGCCCCCTATTTGTCTACCTCCTGCCCAGGTGGCGCCCCTCGCCGGAGCCGCAGTGGTACCTCACCGGAACCACCTTCCCGGGCGATTGGGTCCATGAAACTCGCCGCCTGTGAGTTTTCCACCACGCTGAACACGATGGTGGGGTCGGTTGGGTGTGACAGTTGCTGGAACAGTGCGTGCACCTCAACTTTGGCGACCTTGTACTCACTCGGGAGTTGATCATTCAAGCTAGGGTTTGCTCCAAAAGCACCAGTAATGCATGACCGACTTCAACCTGCATCTCAACCTCCATGAAAACCACCGGAAATGGGACCTCACCAGTGACCCGAGCCCGCAAAACAGCGACGGCGATAAAAACTCGGTTTTCGGCACCTCTACGTGATCATTTGGACGGCTAGGTCTTCGGAGAAGTTCGCAAGAGTGTGATAGACCTACCCTAGGACCAGATACTGTGGAGCTACCATGATCATGTTGAATTTCCCCGAAGATCTCTCGGTGTTCTAAAGAACCGCTGAAACTAGACTTGGAGATTCGTCGGCTAGGGCACAAGAAGCTTGGAGCTGGCGTGGGGAGAGCAACTAGACTGGGCTACCAACCTCTCGGCGTCGTTGCTTGGTCAGGATAGGTTGTGAGTCGCCGGGTCGATGGTGAACCGAGGAGGCGTCGGACTTCGGACCACCGAAGGAAGTTTCGCCACGCCCGAGCTCTTGCAAGCCCAAGATAGATCGCTCTTGTGTTGGGAATGTTGAGGACGAGCTCAAGGATCCATTTTTCTGCTCAGTGGGGATTTGTCCGGCTGAACTCGCCGGTTCCCGATCGGAGTCAGAGGCAGTGCGAGTATGTCGCCAGTGGATGCTCTGTCTCTCGTGCGCTCGGTGCTCAGCGGCTCGGTGAAGCGATGAATGAGTGAGGTGGAGTGTCCGGTGCTCTCATCTGTGACTTAAGATGTGTAGGAGGCGCGGTGTGATGTCACACCCGGTTTTTCCGAAGAAACAACCAAGTGAATATCACATGTATGCCAGGATCATTTTCTCATACATGTGATAACAAATAGTGAAGCATCATTTATTACAAGCCAGGTGTCGAATATAAATAAGTCTTACATTCGCAAATGTCTCAAATGACAATAATAAGTTCATCACAAGTAAATAAACTAGCAGCGGAAAATTATTCTTGAGGGCTCCATCACAGGCATTGCCCGGGGGTCTCCATGAACCTAGAAACCTTCTTCGGGTCCAAAGTCTTGGTCATTATACACCACCTCATTATCTTGACCTGAGCAGCAATATAAACCAACAAAATATGCAAGGTTGAGTACCAATGGTACTCAGCAAGTGTGGGAAAATTATATCATGCATGGCTAGAACAAGGAGAGGTTGAACTCATGGTTAAAGCACTACGCAATTAATACCTATCACCTTAGCTTATTAAGCACCTACATTACTACACAGGTGAAATGGTCCCAAGCTCCCATACCATCATCATAATCAAATAACCATAACATCATTTCCAATGTTAAGCTCCCCGCTTAACATCCACAACTTCCAAAACCATCACTCCTCTAATCATGAATAAGTCCAAGCCGCTCTTGACCGTGAGCACGGCTGTCATGATAGTTTTGACTCTGCAGAGTTTGTACCACTATACCCACATGTAGTGATTTCATCCCCCGTTGCCGGGTGGACTAAAAGAACCTCCATTATGCCAGTGGCTACGAACCACATTCACACTTCCCAGGTGTGTAGCCAGGAGATCACTACGAAACCTTTACAAAGGGATTCCCGACGAGCGTGGGCCCACTGAGGTTTCACCCCTAACAGCATACAAGAGGCTCCAACCCCGCTGCAGTGGCCCCCTCTTGAGCCTTGCGGTTCATATGGTAGTCCAGCTGACACCTATTCCCCGCACCATCCAACACACCCATACTACGCCGGGGATACACCTAATTAATTGGCCAAGCTGCCCCATCTCAGCATGTGGTTGGCACGGTAAAGCCAGGTTACATGCTCCATGAACCGGTCCTTAGGATCCAGGCAAGTACTAAACACAAACCCGAGTCTCGTGCACCCAGCACACAACCAAAACATCCAACTTGCCTTGATCCCTACCTCTACATAACTCACAATATCTCATTCAAGAGTATGGTAAAATAAACTGATGATCTCCTATCCCAATTATCCCATTCTAAGCATGGCTAAGCATATGCATAATAATAAATGACATGATAAAATGAATCCCAACCCAAGCTACAAGGAAACAAGGTAATGCAAGTCTAGGGAAACATCCTAGCATGGGTTTCATATTTCAATTGACAATGCAAATAATTCTACCTACACATCCTAGTATAGGATCAAAGTGGTCAAGGACACTTGCCTCCTTCTTGCTGCTCTTGAAATGGGTAGTCCTGATCTTGGAAAGGAATAACTTGCTCTTGAGCAGGTTCTACATCATACCATCACACATAGCAAAAGAAAAACAACAATCATAAGACATAGTTCACACTTCTACTTCATACAAACCACACATTCACATTTATGAAAGTCATTCACCATTATATGTGTCGTGGTTACTCTATGTGTGTTGATTTGTGGCTTGCATGCACTTTTGATCATATGTATATGATTCCTACTTTTGTGTTCACATTTATACTTACATGCTATATATATGAGTTTCCACTTTAAATAAACTCCTTATATTCAATTACTACACCCTTTTCACTACCAAGTATGTATGAAAAGTATTTTTATTCTCCATATGTGCCTTTAGAATTTCTACCAACCTTAAACTGAATTCTTTGGATTCTAGAAACTCCATTTATCATTTACTAGTTGCTATATTTTCAGATTTATTTTCCTATACATAAATGTGTTCTTTATTATGAAATTAGTAATACACATCATCTAACAGAATAGGTTCTGGTCCTAAATAATTTAATAACATATTTTGACCTTTGCCTCTGATATAAACTATTTCACAATTATTTTCCTATTTTCTAAAACTATTCATTGCTTAAAAATGTGTCCCTAAATGTGAATAATAAATTAGACAGATTCAATTCAGCCCAAAATATGTTTTTATCTCACTCCAAAGTTTCCTAAATACTGAGAAAGCCTTTAATTAAATTTTGACAATATGTTTGTCCCACCTTTTAATTTTTAAACACTAGCAACATATTCAATTTCCTAAATTAAATACTAAACAGGGCTAAAAAGGTAAACTCACCCCATTACAGGGTCTATAATATTATTTTCAGAATTTCCAGGGGTCTAGCTACACTTATCAGAGGTGTTTTTCCTAATTTTCATTAAGTCCAGGGGCTAAAACTGATTTTTAAATGAATTTACATGATTTTCTGGAGTTCCAGGGGTTAGATCAAAAGTTTCTGGGGCTAGCTCTTATTTCCCGAGAACCCCAGGGGGTAGCACGTAAGATTTCCAGTCTTTATAACGCGGGGCTGACGTGGACCGTCCGATTTTAAACCGACGGCTGAGATTATAACGTCGAACCGGTACGCGGGGATTTAAACCCTACCGTGCGATTTAAAATAAACGGCGCACAAGCGGCCACGTCGCTCTGATCGAGCGTGGGCGGCGCTGCCGGCGGCGCACGGCGGCGGGAAGCGGCGATCTCACCGGAGACTTTCGGATCTTCGAGAATTCTTCCTAGAACTGTGATCTTATGGCATAGATCGGTAGAGGGGAGGTCGGGGATCTCACCTCAGGGGTTTTCTTGAGCTCGGAGGTCCTTGAAGGTGATCGGCGACGAGGTCCGAGGCGAAACCACGGTGAAGCTCGTCGGCGCTGTGTTTACACCGCAAGTCACCGAGTTTTCTGCACCTGCAAGGTTCCCCGGAGGCGGTGGATCAAGACCAGCGAGTTAGATCGGAGTTTCCGAGTTTAGATCGGCCAGAATTCGCCGGAGAAGGCTCGGTTCTCACCGGAGTAAAAATCGGCGATCGTGGGGGAAAAACAGAACGAGACCGGGGTTTTTATAGACGAGGGAGGACGGTGGGTTTGTTTAGATCGAGTGGGAGTCCTCCGGAACCAGAATTCGGCCGGAAATCCGGTCGGTTGCGATCGCGCGCGCGCGGGTGAACAGTCCGAGTTTCGGACGATCGGGGGTTAGGGATGACAGGTGGGTCCCGCCTGTCCGAGAGAGAGAGCGCGGGCGCGCGGCTGCGGGCTGGCGCGGGGGCAGGTTGGGCCGGCTGGTGGGTTTCGGCCCACTGGCCGGTTTTTTTCTGTTTTCTTTTTTTCTTTTTCTATTTCTTTTCTGATTTGAGTTTAATTTGAATTCCAATTTGAATTTGAATTTTTGCAAAAAATGCAACACGTCCAAAAATTTTAAATTCCCCTCTGAACATGATTTAGGGTTTTGAATCAAAATTTTGGGGTGTTACAGCTCTACCCCCCTTAAAAGAAATCTCGTCCTCGAGATTGGTGTTTCTAAGAAAACAATTTCGGGAATTGTGCCTTGAGCTCATCTTCCCGCTCCCAGGTGGCTTCCTCTTCTGAGTGATGCTTCCACTGCACCTTGCACATCCGGATTCTTTTATTTCTGGTGAGGCGTTCCATTGTCTCCAAAATCTTGTATGGTTGCTCGGCATAAGACAAATCCTCAGCTACATCCACTTCATTCATGGGTAACACCTCTTCAGGCGTCCTCAGGCATTTCTTGAGTTGTGACACATGGAATACATCGTGCACATCCGATAGACGAGCCGGTAACTCTAGTTGATACGCCACTTCGCCTTTCCTTTCCAGAACTTGAAAGGGTCCGATGTATCGAGGTGACAACTTTCCTTTCACCTTGAACCGACGAAGTCCTCTGATAGGGGACACCTTGAGATAAACATAGTCTCCCACGTTGAAAACGAGCTCTCTTCTTCGTACATCAACATAACTCTTTTGGCGTGTCTGTGCTATCCGCAAGTTATTGCGAATTTCCCTCACCTTCGCCTCGGCTTCTTGTAGTACCTCTGGACCAAACACTTTACTTTCCCCTGTTTGGTTCCAAAATAAGGGAGTCCTGCACTTCCTCCCGTACAAGGCTTCAAACGGTGACATCTTCATACTAGCTTGATAGCTGTTGTTATAGGAAAACTCCGCATATGGTAAGTTCTTGTCCCAACTCCTATTGTTTTTGAGTGCACATGCCCTTAGCATATCTTCAAGGATCTGATTGGTTCTTTCCGTCTGTCCGTCAGTTTGGGGATGATAGGTAGAACTAAATTTCAGATGGGTTCCCATGGTTTCGTGCAACTTCTGCCAGAACCTTGAGGTGAACTGTGTCCCTCGATCCGACACAATCTTCTTCGGCACTCCATGGTAACACACGATCCTTGACATGTACAATTCTGCCAATTTGGATCCGCTGTAGCTTTCCTTCACGGGGATGAAGTGAGCTACCTTGGTTAGCCTATCAATGATGACCCATATCGAATCATATCCTGATTGGGTCCTAGGCAATCCCACGATGAAATCCATGCTGATTTCCTCCCATTTCCATTCAGGCACTTGAGTGGTTGCAATAATCCTGCGGGTCGTTGATGTTCTGCTTTCACCAACTGACATGTGTCACATAGAGCAACATGTTCCGCAACATCTCGCTTCATGCCATCCCACCAATACCTGCTTCTGAGGTCCTGGTACATCTTCGTACTCCCAGGATGAATGGAATAGTCGGAATCATGAGCCTCCTTCAAAATCAATTCACGGATCTCCTTTACTTCTGGCATACAGATTCTTTTACCGTGCCACACTGTTCCTTGTTCATCCTCTCTAAAACCAGGAGCCTTATTTTCCTTGATGAGTTGTCTGATCTCTTGTATCTTCTTGTCATTCTTTTGACCCTCGCGTATGTCTCGCTCTAGTGTGGAGTCCACTTCCATGGCGATGGCTTCACCACTATTTACTAGACATAGATTGAGCCTCATAACCCCGTCCTTTAATTTTGCAGGCATGTCCTTCAAGCTCAACTTGTTGACATGCACTTTCCGACTCAAAGCATCGGCCACGACATTTGCTTTCCCGGGATGATAGTTGATGCCTACATCAAAGTCATTGATTAGCTCTAACCATCTCCTTTGTCTGAGGTTGAGGTCTGGCTGTGTGAATATGTACTTCAAACTCTTATGATCTGTATATATCTCGGTCCTCTTCCCCATCAAATAGTGCCGCGAAATTTTCAACGCGTGTACCACTGCGGCTAGTTCTAGGTCATGTGTAGGATAGTTCTTCTCGTGCTTCCGAAGCTGCCGAGATGCATATGCCACGCCATGCCCTTCTTGCATGAGAACACATCCCAACCCATTTCCAGAGGCATCGCAGTACACTGTGAAATTCTTCTGCATATCTGGCATAACCAACACTAGGGCTGTTGTCAATCTCTTCTTTAACTCCTGAAAGCTCGTCTCGCACTGTGGCGTCCAGTTGAATGTGATTCCCTTCTCCAACAGTTTGGTGAGAGGTCTCGAGATTTTGGAGAATCCCTCAATAAACCGTCGATAGTATCCAGCCAATCCCAAGAAGCTTCGAACTTCCCCGACATTTTCAGGGGTTTTCCACTTCTAGATATCCTCGATTTTGGCGGGATCTACGGAGATTCCTCCCTCCGAGATTATATGTCCTAAGAAGGGAACTCTCTTCAGCACAAACTCACACTTACTCAACTTGGCATACAGTTGGTGTTCTCTTAGCCTCTGCAACACCAACCTTAGATGTTTCTCATGTTCTTCTTCATCTTTGGAGAAGACGAGAATGTCATCTATGAAAACCACCACAAATTTGTCCAGATATTCCATGAATACCTTGTTCATGAGATACATGAAGTATGCCGGGGCATTAGTTAGCCCGAAAGGCATGACGGTGTATTCATACAGTCCGTACCGAGATACGAAAGCTGTCTTGGGAATATCAGATTGCCTTATCTTGAGTTGGTGGTATCCCGACCTGAGATCAATTTTCGAGAACACACAAGCTCCCCTCAACTGATCAAACAAGTCTTCAATGCGGGGTAATGGGTACTTGTTCTTGATGGTTACCTCATTCAAAGCACGGTAATCCACGCATAACCTTTGGGTTCCGTCTTTCTTGGGCACAAATATCACCGGAGCTCCCCATGGTGAGGAACTAGGGCGAATATACCCCTTCTCCGTCAATTCTCTCAAATGCTCCTTGAGTTCTTCTAGCTGCTTGGAGTCCATCCGATAAGGTCTCTTGTATATCGGGGCTGTTCCAGGCACTAGCTCAATTGCAAATTCCACTTCACGATCGGGAGGCATACCTGGCAATTCTTCCGGAAAAACATCTGGATATTCCCGGATAATCCTGATCTCCTCCACTTTCACCTCAACTTGATTTAATTTAATGTTTCTCCTAGGCTCTTGTATTGTTATAAACTTTACTCTTGTGCCACTAGGGTGAGTTAGTTCCACCGTTCTGGTCGAACAATGGATGATTCCCTTATGTTTTGTCAACCAATCATACCCAAGATAATATCTATCCCTTGTGAATCTATCACTATGAGGTTAGCAGTAAATACCACCCCATTAATGTCTAGGTTCACTTTTCACACAAAAATAAATGCAATATTATTTCATGTGGATTCACACATCAAAACAAAACAATCTAAAGACGAGGCTGTGGACAATTGCTCATGGCTTCCACAACTCACGTCACACACCAAGCATTATCACACCATTAACTTAACTTAACGACTCGCTTATTCGACATCTTGCTGACTAAGGGAGGGACTCTACACTACTCGTTTTCTTGAGCTGGCTCCTTGGGATCTTCCTCTTCATTTCGGCTGCCTTCTGACTCTGCTTTGGGTGGGGAGGCTGCTGGTGGAGAAGTGCGATGACGCCTGATTGCCCGACGATTTGGGGAGTCAGGAGTCCATGTATCATTCACGGTGACACATAGTTCATTCCCATCTCCTCTTTCTCTCGCCCTCAAGCAGGCTCGCAACAACGCCTCCGTTTCCTTCAGGGTGTCCCGGACATCCTGAAGCTCTTGTTGACACTCCTGCAGTCGAGTGCTGAGCATAGCAGCATCTTCCAAGCACAAGTCCATGTGCTCATGAGAAGTCCCTTGCTGCACCGGCGGGTACTTGTATTCCGTGGTACCACTCTCACGTTGGAGGACATACATGTACTCAGTTTTGTCCAAATAGCGACGATAGATGTGACTCTGGCAGGTGATGGCCTCCCAGGTGACATCTTTCTCCGCATCGACCTGTGTTGCTCGACAAGCTGGAGAGTGGTGAATCTTAAGCAGCTGATTTTCGTGTATAATCCTCATCTCTGAACTCCATTCTTCCCTCTTCTCACGGATGGTCCTGGTGGAGTTATAGTGGATAATTAGCTTGCCCGTGTTGCCGGCGGCTTCGAGCATACGCCGGAGACGGCGCAATAAGCCTCCTACTGCCAATACGTAGGAAAGGTACGTCACCGGACGGCTCTCCTCTCTCTCGGCAAGGGCAACTACGGAAACTCTCCCTCCTGTGGACTTGCGAGCGGTACGAATCATGCGAACCATCTAAAATAAAAAGAATTTAAAATTAGGTTAGATAAACTCTAAAAAAAATCCTATTTTGAATGAAAATTGGGGTAAGATAAAGAAAGTGACTCATTTAAATAACACCTTTCAATCCACACCTTTGAAAAATAGTTTTTAAGAAAATATGGCCCTTAAATACGTCCATTTCTACCTAGGTACACGTTCCTACAGGCAACCTTGGCTCTGATACCACCTCTGTCACACCCGGTTTTTCCGAAGAAACAACCAAGTGAATATCACATGTATGCCAGGATCATTTTCTCATACATGTGATGACAAATAGTGAAGCATCATTTATTACAAGCCAGGTGTCGAATATAAATAAGTCTTACATTCGCAAATGTCTCAAATGACAATAATAAGTTCATCACAAGTAAATAAACTAGCAGCGGGAAATTATTCTTGAGGGCTCCATCACAGGCGTTGCCCGGGGGTCTCCATGAACCTAGAAACCTTCTTCGGGTTCAAAGTCTTGGTCATTATACACCACCTCATTATCTTGACCTGAGCAGCAATATAAACCAACAAAATATGCAAGGTTGAGTACCAATGGTACTCAGCAAGTGTGGGAAAATTATATCATGCATGGCTAGAACAAGGAGAGGTTGAACTCATGGTTAAAGCACTACGCAATTAATACCTATCACCTTAGCTTATTAAGCACCTACATTACTACACAGGTGAAATGGTCCCAAGCTCCCATACCATCATCATAATCAAATAACCATAACATCATTTCCAATGTTAAGCTCCCCGCTTAACATCCACAACTTCCAAAACCATCACTCCTCAAATCATGAATAAGTCCAAGCCGCTCTTGACCGTGAGCACGGTTGTCATGACAGTTTTGACTCAGCAGAGTTTGTACCACTGTACCCACATGTAGTGATTTCATCCTCCGTTGCCGGGTGGACTAAAAGAACCTCCATTATGCCAGTGGCTACGAACCACATTCACACTTCCTAGGTGTGTAGCCAGGAGATCACTACGAAGCCTTTACAAAGGGATTTCCGACGAGCGTGGGCCCACTGAGGTTTCACCCCTAACAGCATACAAGAGGCTCCAACCCCGCTGCAGTGGCCCCCTCTTGAGCCTTGCGGTTCATATGGTAGTCCAGCTGACACCTATTCCCCGCACCATCCAACACACCCATACTACGCCGGGGATACACCTAATTAATTGGCCAAGCTGCCCCATCTCAGCATATGGTTGGCACGGTAAAGCCAGGTTACATGCTCCATGAACCGGTCCTTAGGATCCAGGCAAGTACTAAACACAAACCCGAGTCTCGTGCACCCAGCACACAACCAAAACATCCAACTTGCCTTGATCCCTACCTCTACATAACTCACAATATCTCATTCAAGAGTATGGTAAAATAAACTGATGATCTCCTATCCCAATTATCCCATTCTAAGCATGGCTAAGCATATGCATAATAATAAATGACATGATAAAATGAATCCCAACCCAAGCTACAAGGAAACAAGGTAATGCAAGTCTAGGGAAACATCCTAGCATGGGTTTCATATTTCAATTGACAATGCAAATAATTCTACCTACACATCCTAGTATAGGATCAAAGTGGTCAAGGACACTTGCCTCCTTCTTGCTGCTCTTGAAATGGGTAGTCCTGATCTTGGAAAGGAATAACTTGCTCTTGAGCAGGTTCTACATCATACCATCACACATAGCAAAAGAAAAACAACAATCATAAGACATAGTTCACACTTCTACTTCATACAAACCACACATTCACATTTATGAAAGTCATTCACCATTATATGTGTCGTGGTTACTCTATGTGTGTTGATTTGTGGCTTGCATGCACTTTTGATCATATGTATATGATCCCTACTTTTGTGTTCACATTTATACTTACATGCTATATATACGAGTTTCCACTTTAAATAAACTCCTTATATTCAATTACTACACCCTTTTCACTACCAAGTATGTATGAAAAGTATTTTTATTCTCCATATGTGCCTTTAGAATTTCTACCAACCTTAAACTGAATTCTTTGGATTCTAGAAACTCCATTTATCATTTACTAGTTGCTATATTTTCAGATTTATTTTCATATACATAAATGTGTTCTTTATTATGAAATTAGTAATACACATCATCTAACAGAATAGGTTCTGGTCCTAAATAATTTAATAACATATTTTGACCTTTGCCTCTGATATAAACTATTTCACAATTATTTTCCTATTTTCTAAAACTATTCATTGCTTAAAAATGTGTCCCTAAATGTGAATAATAAATTAGACAGATTCAATTCAGCCCAAAATATGTTTTTATCTCACTCCAAAGTTTCCTAAATACTGAGAAAGCCTTTAATTAAATTTTGACAATATGTTTGTCCCACCTTTTAATTTTTAAACACTAGCAACATATTCAATTTCCTAAATTAAATACTAAACAGGGCTAAAAAGGTAAACTCACCCCATTACAGGGTCTATAATATTATTTTCAGAATTTCCAGGGGTCTAGCTACACTTATCAGAGGTGTTTTTCCTAATTTTCATTAAGTCCAGGGGCTAAAACTGATTTTTAAATGAATTTACATGATTTTCTGGAGTTCCAGGGGTTACATCAGAAGTTTCCGGGGCTAGCTCTTATTTCCCGAGAACCCCAGGGGGTAGCACGTAAGATTTCCAGTCTTTATAACGTGGGGCTGACGTGGACCGTCCGATTTTAAACCGACGGCTGAGATTATAACGTCGAACCGGTACGCGGGGATTTAAACCCTACCGTGCGATTTAAAATAAACGGCGCACAAGCGGCCACGTCGCTCTGATCGAGCACGGGCGGAGCTGCCGGCGGCGGGAAGCGGCGATCTCGCCGGAGACTTTCGGATCTTCGAGAATTCTTCCTAGAACTGTGATCTTATGGCATAGATCGGTAGAGGGGAGGTCGGGGATCTCACCTCAGGGGTTTTCTTGAGCTCGGAGGTCCTTGAAGGTGATTGGCGACGAGGTCCGAGGCGAAACCACGGTGAAGCTCGTCGGCGCTGTGTTTACACCGCAAGTCACCGAGTTTTCTGCACCTGCAAGGTTCCCCGGAGGCGGTGGATCAAGACCAGCGAGTTAGATCGGAGTTTCCGAGCTTAGATCGGCCAGAATTCGCCGGAGAAGGCTCGGTTCTCACCGGAGTAAAAATCGGCGATCGTGGGGGAAAACAGAACGAGACCGGGGTTTTTATAGACGAGGGAGGACGGTGGGTTTGTTTAGATCGAGTGGGAGTCCTCCGGAACCAGAATTCGGCCGGAAATCCGGTCGGTTGCGATCGCGCGCGCGGGGGTGAACAGTCCGAGTTTCGGACGATCGGGGGTTAGGGATGACAGGTGGGTCCCGCCTGTCTGAGAGAGAGAGCGCGGGCGCGCGGCTGCGGGCTGGCACGGGGGCAGGTTGGGCCGGCTGGTGGGTTTCGGCCCACTGGCCGGTTTTTTCTGTTTTCTTTTTTTCTTTTTCTATTTCTTTTCTGATTTGAGTTTAATTTGAATTCCAGTTTGAATTTGAATTTTTGCAAAACATGCAACACGTCCAAAAATTTTAAATTCCCCTTCTGAACATGATTTAGGGTTTTGAATCAAAATTTTGGGGTGTTACATGTGAGGTGGAGGGCACTTCGGCAGCGTTGCCTCGGCCAGCCGCGCTGGGAGAAAATTGGGAAACCAACTGTTTTCTATTGTGGCTGACTGATGGGTCCCACTCCCTCCACTTTTCGTTCAAATTTTCAGTGATTTTTTTACCTCAGCTACTCACAATTAAAAGATATACTTCCACACAAAGTCATGGATTCAAACTTGAATTCACTTTCGGTTGTGGAATTTTATTGGCATTTATATATTTGAATTTGAATTTGGATTTAAATCTCTCTCTTCCATTGATTCAAATATATAGCAAACCACATCCAAAGTGTATGAATTTTGGCAAAGGTGCTATTTCAAATGTGGTGAACACATTTGTGAACCCCAATTTGCAATTTGACACACTTTTGGGGAAAATTCAGATTTGAATTTGCACTAGTATCATATGTGTATGACTAGTGGCAAATGAGTTTATAAATTTGAATTTCCCCCATATTTTTGGTACTAAACCAACTGTGTAAAATTGGTCCTTCACATCCCTCCCCCTTAAAAGATTCTCGTCCCGAGATTACAAAAGAAGAGACAAAAGTAAAAGATTACCGGATATAAGATGACAGCAAGTCTGGATAATTTGCTTGTAGATAGGCCTCGCTTTCCCATGTCGCCTCATCAGCGGTATGGTTACTCCATAAGACTTTATAAAACCATAAAGTCTGGTTTCTTGTGGTGCGAGTCTTTTCATCGATAATCCGGATTGGATACTCCGAATACGTGAGGTCCGGTTGGAGAGCTTCGATGTATTTGGTGCGGATTTCATCTAGGGACTTGAGGCATTTACTCAGCTGAGAAATATGAAATACATTATGAATTCCTGCGAGTGATGCCGGTAAGTCCATGCTATAAGCCACGGGTCCGCAATTTTCAATAACGGCGAACGGACCGATGAATCACGGAGCAAGCTTTCCTTTCACTACGAAACTATGAACCCCTTTCATCGGAGACACACAGACATAAACATGGTCTTCGATGTCGAAGTTGAGAGGATGACGTCTCTTATATGCCTAGCTCTTTGATGAGATTGAGCAGCCTTGAGATTGTCTTGGATTACTCATACTCGTTCCTCGGCCTCATTCACGAGCTCAATGCCGTATATGACTCGCTCGCCGGACTCACACCAGTTGAGTGGTGTGCAACATTTCCGGCTGTAGAGAGCTTCATATGGCGCCATCTTGATGCTAGCTTGATAGCCATTGTTATATGAAAACTCCACCAATGGTAAATGATCGTCCTAGTTTTTGCCGTGGTGGATGGCACAAGCGCGTAGCATATCTTCAAGAACTTGATTGACCCGCTCAGTTTGACCATCCATCTACGGGTGATATGCGGAGCTTCAGATCAATTTGGTCCCCAATAACGCGTGCAACTGCTCCCAAAACCGAGCAACAGCGTACCGCGATCTTAAATAATCGTGCGGGGAACACCGTGCAAGCACATGACTCTTGCAATATACAACTCCGCATATTGATTGGCAATGTACTTTTTGTGTACAGGGATAAAATGCGCTGATTTGGTTAGTCGATCGACTATCACCGAAATTGAATCATGCTTGTGGGACGTAAGAGGCAATCCAACTATGAAATCCATATTGATATCCTCCCACTTCCACGCTGGAATGTTCAATGGTTGCAGCTGTCCGGCTTTGCGCATACGGTCGACTTTCACCCGCCGACACGTATAACATCCGGATACGTTCTTTGTGATCTCTCTTTTCATCCGTGTCCACCAAAATCTAGTTCTTAGATCTTGATACATTATTGCTGCCCGGATGAATAGAATACTTGGACAAGTGAGCTTCGTCCAAGATTTTCTTCCAAAGTTCCATATCACGGAGTACCACTATACGGTCTTTAAACCATAGATTACCGTGTTCATCACTTCGGAAGCATTTCATCTCTCCATTCTTCATTCTCCTAATGTGTGACATTCCCATGTATTTCTTCTGGGCTTCCATAATCTCCCCCCGTATGGTGGGAACGAGAGCAAGATTATATAGTGCTTCATATGGAACCAAGTATAAACTCGGCTCCTCCTCTTCCATCGGAGTGATGGACAGACTGTTGACGTGAGATTTGAGGCTTAGCTCATCGGCAACCACGTTTGTCTTGCCAGAATGGTACTGGACCTCAATCTCATAATCTTTGATCAGCTCTAACTATCTCCGTTGCCGCATATTCAACTCCTTTTGAGTGAATATATATTTTAAGATCTTGTGGTCGGTGTAGAGATGCACTAAGTTCCCAAGTAGATAGTGCCTCCATATTTTCAACGCCAATACCACAACAGCGAGCTCAAGATCATGAGTCGGATAGTGCTGCTCATGGTTACGAAGTTGACGTGAGACATAGGTGACCACTTCTCCTTCTTGCATCAACACATAGCCAAGCCCGATGCCGGATGCATCACAATACATGTCGAAGGGCTTGGTCGTATCCAGTTGAGCTATGACCGGGGCTGTTGTGAGATGCTTCACCAATGCTTGGAACGCTCCACATGATGAGTTACAAAAATATTTGACCCCCTTCTTCAACAATTCAGTCACCGGTTTAGCAAGCTTGGAGAAGCTCAGGATGAACCTCCGATAATATCCCGCTAAACCAAGGAAACTTTTGACTTCATGGACAGACGTGGGGGATTTCCATTTCAGCACCTGCTCAATATTGCTTTGGATCAACTGCAATGCCTTCCGTTGAGATAATATGTACCTAAAATGGCTCTTGGCTGATCCAAAATTTGAATTTGCTGAACTTGGCATTAAGCTTATGGTCTCGCAATCGTTGAAGCATGATATGCAAGTGTTCAGCGTGTTCTTCTTCAGACTTGGAATAAACCGAGACGTCATCTATGAACACCACCACGAACTTATCCAACTCCATCATGAACACGTTGTTCATAAGGTACATGAAATGTGTCGGGGCGTTGGTGATACCAAAAGATATGACGAGATATTCATATAATCCATATCTTGTCGAGAAGGCCGTCTTCGGGATATCCTCTACCCGGATCTTTATTTGATGATATCCAGAGCGAAGATCCATCTTCAAAAATACACTTGCACCCACAAGTTGATCGAACAAGATATCAATGCGGGGCAGTGGATATTCGCTCTTAAGGGTGACGGAGTTGAGCGGTCTGTAATCCACACACAACCTCAAGGTTTCATCTTTCTTTTTACGAATAGCGCCGAGCATCCCCATGGTGAGGAACTCGGTTGAATGAAACCTTTACTCAACAAATCATTGAGCTGTTCCTTCAATTCATCCGGCTCATTCGGAGCCATCTTGTACGGTCTTCATGAGATTGGTGTTTTCCCAGGTGCAAGTTCGATCTTGAACTCAACATCCCGTTCGGGTGGCATGCCCGGGAGATCATCCAGTAACACGTCCGGATATTCACAGATCACACGAACGTCCTCAAGCTTTGTGGCTTCCGTGTTATAGGTGGCTGGAATTTCTTGGATAAGGCAGTCGAAAATGAGAGTGTGTGGTTCATGGAGTTGAGAGTTTAAATGAACCACTCATGGAATGATGTCAAGAACAACACCATGGCGGTGTAGCCATGACATTCCTAAAATGACATCAATTTTTTTACTCTTCTAATACAATTAGAGAAGTTGGATATAGATTTCCACCCATCTGCAATGGTGCTCTATAGACCATCCTATCAGCTACTATTTTCCCACGCAGAGAGCAAATCAAATATAGACATTTGGTGGGCATGATAGGTATTTGATATTTAATGACATAAGATTGACTTATGAAATTGTGGGTGGCACCAGAGTCAAAAAGTATGACTACGGGATGATATAGTAAAGAAAACATACCCGCGAGAACGGGTTCGTCTTCCGGCACGTCCTCAACAGCCAGATGGTGGACGCTGCCTGGTTTTGGTGCTGGTTTCTTGGGTTGATTGCGGGGCTGATTCACACCATGATATGATGCTTGACCCCTGCCTGGTCGCTGCTTGGGGCAGTCCTTTGCAAAATGCGCGACACGACCACACATAAAGCACGTGTATTGTGTCGAGTTCCCTCCGAATTGTGGACGGAATCCTGGAGCACGTGGTCGAAATGGAGACGCACGTGGGACCATCCTTTGCTTCTGCTTTTGCTGTGGTGGAAATGGCGGTCGGAAGCTGGGTGCATTAAATTGACGACCGCGAAACTGCGGCGGTCGCGCCGGTGGCTGCCACCTCTGACCGGATGGTGAGCGATACACCACACGGTACTTCTGTGGAGCCCCACCACTGCTGCTTGAAGGCGCGCTGCGTTTCCTCTTGTCAGAAACAAGCTCGTGGTGAGCGTCTTCTTGCACAATTGTGGCATTGACAATATCATTAAATGTGCCGTGGTTGCATTATGCGAGTTGGATCTTCATTTTGGGATTCAGGCCCCGGAAGAACATATTAAGCTTCCGATCTTCCGTTCCCACATACTCTGGCACATACTGCACCAACTGATTAAATGTCCTGGAGTACTCGTGAGCACTCCTCCCGCCTTGTTTTAGCTTCAGGAACTCCTGAAGCTTCCTCTGCATAATACTGGGAGGTATATGGTAGGCACGAAATGTCTCCCGGGACTCTGCCCATGTGACGGCAAGGACAGCCGGCAGTTAAGCTCGCCCACCATGTACCGGCAGCTCCCTGAAGCTTCTGCACTGCAAACAGCGCCTTTTGATGTTCGGTGCATCGGAGCAGACCGAACTTTGCCTCTAGGGTGCGGATAAAGCTGTCCGCCTCCAGAGGCTCCTCGGCCTCTGGGACGCATCACCAAAAATTCCAAATATGAACTCTGTTGGGGCTGGTGTTGCCCATTATCTAGGCGTCCCCCTTGACGGGAAGCATTCTGCTGCACCAGCATCCTCAACAACTCGGTTTGCTCGTCGCGCGAGCCGAGTACTGCAGCGAGAACTTCCGCGAGAGTTTTTGGAAGTTCAGGTGGTGGCGGAGGAGGTTCTTGTTGCGTCGTGGTTTGCTCAAGGGGTGGAGGCTCATCACCAAGACCTTGACTGGGGCCTCCCTCCTCGTGCGTCGAGCGTGTACGCACCATTCTGCATCCACATGATTTAAAGATCAACACATGTTTGTTCACTTTATCCAGTCTATGCAATAGTAGTGTGAGAATTGAACAATTAATACGCATAACATTCAAACCTATTGATAAAGTATACACATTATACAACATATACATCCCTGGACCATGTTACCACAATTGAGTTCCAAAGTAATGAACTTTATGGATTGAAAGTTCATTTCGACCAGCATTGGTCACCAGTTAAGTGTGTCAGCATGTATATATCCTCGCTATTGTACAAGACATAAACATGTCCTCGCTCTAAATGATATGTCAAGTGTATCACATACTCGATCCCGAACCACGGTATTGAGAACCGTTTCTGGATCTCAGAAGTGACACAAGAATGTGAAACCCAAGTGAATTGACTTGAAAACTTCAAACACGGTTTCACTGTCCAGATTCTGGTCCAGCAGACCAGTCTGGGGGATTTAAATGGTTTAACCTGTTTATAGGCAAAATCTGGACTGGAGTTCAACAACAAAGTTGTAGTAAACTCAAAAATGAATCCAGAAAGTATTCATTTTCCTTCATAGCATTTTTGATATAAGAGTTATGATTTTTACAAGTTGACAGTTTTTCTGGAAAATTTTGACAGCACCTCCGGCACGGATATGGTCGTCAACGTCCCCGAGGAGACTAGAATGCAATGCCGATACTACACCCTCATCAAATACAATCCTAAGCCGGTATTCCGGCATATACGTGTCAAATGGTGGAACTAGAAATGACACTCACAAACGGTTTCTAAACGCCATGCTCTAACGTGGTCAATGTACCTGCATAAAACCACCAATAATGAAGCACTCAACTGTTTATCATTACAGGCAGGTCCATATCATACTAAAAACATACGCCCTATATCATTTTCATACGGGTCATCCTTGAGTCAGACCACGTCTCAAGGTACATGGTCGCATTTTAACACCACACGATGGGGAACCCGAGTAGAGCACGAACGGCTCGTCACAGTTGGGAATTTTATCAACCCAACGGATACCACCTACTGCCTCATAACCGTTGAGACACCTCGATGGCGAGCACTGTGTATGTCCCTTTGAACATTGGATGTTCAAGAGTTGCGTACTATCATGTTTTCTTACCACACGATGGGGTGTCCTCGCTTTTGCTTCAAGCACGCTGGGGAGCAGCGCTTTCATATGTTCCCAGAACCATCAGAAGGTTCAGAGACTCATATTAACTACCATGCCAAGCCACGGTAACCATTGCATACCACTTCTCATATGGTGAGCTTACCGCAATTGATCCACCTGCGATGGCGTATCTTACCTCTTACCTAACATCAGAGTGTCATTTCAGAATAATAACACATAGGTTAGCTTTTCCACCTTAAGTAGCTACTACTATAACAGACCTTATGTGGGCATAGTGACTAATCCTCACTCGATTACTTCTAAGTTTTCAAAAAAGACTCTTTTCGAGCATGCTATTCCCAATGCGGCTCTGTAGGATTGAAGTACACGTGTAAAGCTACCAGAGGGGGGGGGGGTGAATGGTAGATAAAAACTTTTCAGCGGAAGCAACAAAACACCCCTGAGCAGAAAACCGATCTGTTAAAGAAACCGTGTGTGCGACTAATCTAAAGGTGTTCAACTGTGACAAAACTAGTATAGATTGTAGAGAATCAAGTCACGAAGACGTCACAACAAGAATCATGAAAATCCGTGTCGAGAAACTCAAGTTACGATCGAAAGATCGAACAAAGGTCAATCTGTCCTACGCGAGAAAAACAGTTCTGGAATACTGCAAAGAAACTCGTGTATATCAGAAACCACAAATTCAATGACCATGAAATTTTCACAGATGATATATAATCAAGTTGTGAAGACAACCTAAAAAGAATCACATCAATTGGATCTGTAAAACTCGAGTTATGATAAAATCACCGAAGCAAGGTAGTGCTGAACAGAAACTCGACGAGAAAAACTTGTCTGAAACAAGTCGGACGAACAAGGCACAAAAGTTCCTTTAGAATACGAATTTTATTTATCAAAACACAAGAGTAACAGCCCCAAAGTCGTGCTCACACGAGCCTTGGCCTCCCTTGCTTATATAACCAGCCCTAAGGCCAACCCAATTCAAACTAGGACTCCTACTCCTACTTGGATTCAAACTGTAACTTTCCAATACTGCTCAAGACTCTTCTACACGCAGATAGAAGCAATCTTAAGACTTTCAAACACCTTAGGAACGTCCCAAAAATTCCTAAAACAACTCAACTTCATGTCCCACACGAAATCCTATCATAACCAACTCAAAACTTTCCATATTTGAGTGAAACACGACTCAGCCGCGGCCTGAGTCCATAACCTAGTCGGTTGGACCTTTCCGATCAATTCTTTACGTCCACATCTCTTCATCACGCCTTGTAACCATGCAGCCATGTCCATGCACTCCTTGCACACGTGCAAACATCTTCCAACGACGTCCAAGATACCTTCATATGCATGTTCTTGATTCAAACATAATGCACAACCTCCCGATCAACTCAACCACAATTCCTCGCAAACTTGGTTGTTGAACCTCATCTTCTCCCTAAGACTAGTTCAATGGATCCCGTCACCAGCCATGTCTTGAACTCAAGCAACACCTGCACATGAATAAACAACCAATAATTCCGAGCACAAGTCCTCGACTTGACTCTCGTTAGTTCCGAAATTACAACATCTTACGTGAGCACCTCACATAAGCATGTTGTAAACCATAGCAAAATGATATCAGCCATAACCACCAAAACACACCAAAAACTTAGTAAAATAATACTAAGCAAACTTTCCATAATAGTAAAGCAAGTTCGAAACATTGCAAATTAAAAGCAGAACCATTGTAATCAAGCTCCGAACCTTACCAAAGCTAACCGGACCTTGAACCGGAGCTTACCAAAGCTAGTCGGACCTAGCGCCGGAGCTTACTAAAGCTTAGTCGGATCTAGCACGGAACTTTACCAAAGCTAGTCGTACCTAGCACCGGAGCTAGCAAAAACAAGTCAGACCTAGCCAAAATAAGTCAGACCTAGACAAAGCAAGTCGGACCTTACGTCGGACCTTGCAGGAGCTCGGACCTAGAGTCGGACTTTGTTAAAAAAGTGTTTTGGTAGTATTCAAAACTTTTATCGTCAAAGCCAATGTATTCAGCACACATAGGTCTCACAGGCTCTGATATTAGGCTGTGGTGGACTGGGGTCCTCACAGTCCAAGATCACAGAGGATGGTGCCATGCGATGCGGCACCCAACAGCACACACGAAAAGAATACGATAACATACAAAGTTTGATTGAGATGAAACACAGCGGTCTTTTACAATACATAATATACAGTGGAAGTTTTGTTCATAGCTAAACTCTCAGCCTAGCTATGCAAACAGTGCAGCCGTCCACCCCGGGGACGCTACACACTAGCAGCACATATCCGAAGATCACGGCGGCGTGCAGGGCTCCCACTCGGCCGTGTACCCTGACGGGGGTATCGCCTCGTCCTCGGACCCTTTCTCATACCTCTCACCTGCAACAACTTAGTATAGCAACCGTGAGCACAATGACTCAGCAAGACTTATCCGACACACCTAAATATGAAACTCTACATGCAGGGATACTAACAGAAGAAATGATATTGCGATAAAGAACTCGACTACATGTTAATCCTTACTTTCATGATTTATTAGAAGCAGGTTAAGAGTTCATAAAGAGAAATTTTAGTGAGCACAATCTATAGCAATCATGGTTGTCACAATAATAATTCAGTGCATCATATTCTTCTGGCCTCTTTCAGTAATTACTACGTCATAACACAGTGAACAAGTGGTGCTCAAATAACCGTGAGGGACGGTGATTGCAATCAATAGACACCCGGATAACACGTCACATACACCCATTTCAGAAGTGTAGCAAATCACACCTTCTGTTCAATGCAGCAACCATTGAAAGGAACCCAAATGTCGAACCGGTCCTTCCATAATGGGCAGGAGGTCCCCGCGCGGAGAGTGTCTGTGCCCGCCGGCAGATTTACACCTTGCTACCCTCAACCCACTCCTATAAAACGGTAGGGTAAGCCTCAGCATCCAGGTTAACAAATTACATCAGTTTTCTGATTCCCATATAGCCAGTATGCATCCGGTACTGTTCAAACTTGTCCACCACGGCGGCACATGGCTCGATCTTCAACCGACACCAGCAGGGCTACGCACGTGAGACCTCGTCTCACTGTATTCTATCCCACTGCTGGGTCTCAATTCATATTCTCAAGCCATTCTTTGATTCATTCTATCCCGTGTGATAAATTCCTATCTCGTGGGTAGGTTCTAGCTACTCAACTTCTACCGAGATCCTAAGAACATCAACACGACATTTTCTACTCATCGAGCTGTAGACTACGCAATATTCCATAGGATTTGGAGGTCATGCAAGTGGAGTTTCAATCACCTTAACTTTCAATCACCTTAACTCTAATGCAAATATCTCATCCTAGACATAAGTGATACAAATCAAAACTTTGTAAAAGTAATTAAATGCAAACCGGGGCTTGCCTAGTTGCGAATCAAATGTGAAGTTAGCTTCTGGAGGTATGATGTCCAAGGCCTCCAGAGCGTCCTCGATCTCAGTCACTATATGATATGCAATAAAATATATAAACGAGTGCTATTTAGATTATAAGAAGTTAGCTTCTAATGACAACTACGGTTACTAATGATTCTTAATTGGCTTTGGGATTTTTTCAGTGTAGACTAGATTACATGAGGAGGATCTGAGCCAAAATGGAGCAAGTTTCATGGAAGCTTGTTGGTTCTAAAGCTCCCACAAGTACATGGCTCCTCTGAATTTTGGTCCTAATTCTATAGCTTTGATATAGATAACAGTGGAAAACCTGAATAAAATAGGTCTCCCTTGTTCTAGCAAAATTTGTTTCATAATCTTCCAAGTTGTCTACAGGGAGAAATGTATTTTACAAGTGGGTGAGAAATTCTGAAATTAATTCTGGTTATTTTTGAATTTTCCAAAGAACACTGAAAATTGGAGGACTGTCTGGCCTAGTAAATGGAGTCCAATGCTGCTCAAATTTTTACATGAGATCATTAGATTTATGAAGGATCATCTGGCCAAAATTGAGCAATTTCCATAACAGGGATCTCCTGGAATTAATTCCCAAAAATTTTATTTTGAAAATTTTTGGAGAATATTCCAGGGATTTTCATGTAACAGCCCTAACTTTTGTAAAGGTTGATGTCAGCTCATGAAACAAAGTTAAGGCGATAAAAGACTATAATTGTGTCACATGAAATGATGAACACACAAATGGACATGTGAGGGAGTTAAAAATTTTCTCTAGCCCATGTTCAACACATGTTAACCTAGAGTAAATAATTTCACTCCCAAAAACTCTAACTCTGTGCACCTTCTCTATGAGTAGAGTGGAGGAAATTTAAATGTAATTTGAATTCTTTTGAAAGGATTCCTATTCAGATTGTACAAAGGCCCATATGTGAGAGCATAGATGCATTTCTCATGTATTCAAAAGCCTAATTTCATATTTGGAGAATTTTAGGTTTCATATACTATTTATTCCGAGGATTAAATGAGGGCACGTTCAAATTCAAACTTAAATTTGAATTTTGAACCAAACATACTCAATTTCAAAATCTGATTTCAGATTTGAGTTCCTCATAATTCTTTTGACCTATCCTCCAAGTTTGATCAAATTCAGAGCTCGTTTGCTAATTTAAATCGAAATGGGGGATAAGAGGAAGAATTGTGGCTGTGGACCCCACATGTCATACACCACAATTGAACAGCAGACTCTGTTTCCTCCCGGAGGCACACACGCTCGACAGCAGCAGCTGGGCACGCTCGGTGGCTCAGCTCGAGCTCCTGCTTGCTCGATTTCTCCTCATCCTGATCACCAGCTAGTGCCACAAGGCTAATTTGCCTCTCCCAGCTCGATCTCAGCCTCAGTGTTCTGCTCCCGTGGGCTTCTCTTGCAAGCAGAACAGAACTACCGCTCTGCTCTTCTTCCCCTCACACAGCCACCACTGGACCTCGGTTGCTCGAGCTTCCCACAGCAAAAGCCTTCGCCCATGAGTGCTCTGGCCGGCTAGCACCCTTCCTCCGCTGTTCCATGCTTGCTGGCGCCTAGAAACATCGAGGTTTCCTCTGCTCCCGAGCTCAAACTGGAGGAACCGAAACTGGACGCCGTGGACAGCCCAAACCAGAAGGGATCACGCCCAAGCAAGCCACCCCATCTGTGCACCAACAAGTCTAGTTTCTCACCTCCAAAGCTCAGCCCCAGCCATTGATCACAGAGGGAGAATTTCAAGTTTTTCTCCCACGCGGCAGAAACGGACCTTGAGGTAAAGAATTGTAAAATTCGTCCTCAATTCATGTTTGTTGGGTCTCAAACTTCACACACAGTTTGTTAACTGCCTAGCACACCTCCTCCATCGATTTTAGACCAAGAAATTGAGTGTAGAGTGAGCAATCCGAGCTCTTTTAGAGGGTTTGCCGCTGGATCCTATCGGGTGCACGGTGCCGATAGGTTTAGAGCCATCTCCAGCTGGTTTAGACCTCATGCCAGTCTTCTACATGATCCCCTGGTGCTGTAGAGCCCAAGAACCGACCATTTGGTGGATAATTCACCGTGCAAGACCTCGCCGGAGCTCTAGGGTTTGCTGTGGCCGGTGCGCCCTATTTTCCGGCGAGTTTCAGCCGCCGGCGACCTCACCAACGTGTTCAGCGTGGGGAAATATGGGGGGGCGGCCAGCAGGGGGTCTGGAGGTGGCTGGGAACTTGTTTTTCGGCGACCTCGCCGGAGTGGGCCGCCACTGCCCTGTTGGACGCGAGTCTGGAGGTTAGGGATGACAGGTGGGACCCACTGTCAGCATTTAAACAATTTCCAGATTTTCCCACTCTAGTTCAAACTTTGGAGAGCCATAACTTTGTGTAGGAGTGTCCAAAAATTGTGAAACAAATTTTGTTGGATTCCTCTCAAAGAGTACTATCCAGGGGTGCAGACCAATGTTTATGAAAATCTCTGAATTTGGCTCATTAATTCATTTAAGAAAAATCTTGTCTGAATTTTTACAGGAGTTCTGTTTATTGGAAAATTCCCAAATTTTGACAGGACATTCTTACAAAATTCCTTGAACTCCAGTAAAAACTTAAGAGGCATTGGACCTAATTTGCTTGGTCAAATAATGTGTTCATTCCTTATGTCTCTGAAAAATAGGAAAATAAACAGAGACAATTTCAGCTTTTCCCCAATCCTTGTAAAATCCATATCTCCATATAGCAAACTCCAAAAATAGTAAAACCAATTCCTATGGACTCAGGACATTTTGTACTTCACAAAAAGTATACTTTGCAGCATAGGAAAGCTTAATATCTAGGGGGTAAAGGCAGATTAGTGAAAACCACATAAGGATTTGTTGTGCCCACATGAAGCCATTTCATGAGCTCAAGTTTTGCACACTGCCTGAATACCTTCCATAGAGGCTGTGGTTAAATTCTCAGCTTCATTGGACCTCTGGAACTTGAGCTACCATATTTTAGGTTTAAGTGTTCATAAAATGGACTTAATCACATGGTGATTATTAGTATCTCCTTTTCACCCTAGCTTTCATCTTCTCTAAGGTTTAGATCCAACAACAGAAACCTTGCTGTTGTTTATCTCTCATATGCGTGAGTTAACTTGAACAAAAGTTTTGAAACAGTTTCTAAATTGCTTTTGAAATATATGTGCATTGCAATATAATAGCTCACGTGACGTCGACGTTCGACGAGGATCCGACTCTACAGCGAGGATCTCCATCTCGTGACGAGTTTGGCGGATTCTCCGTAGGAAGACTAACTTCTAGCTTCTAACAAAAACCGTTGAGCAAGGCAAGCCCCGGTTTGCATATCGTTACCGTTTTAAATTTTACTTTACTTCACATCATGTTTATTAGACTTGAGTGCATTATGTCTAGGATGATTGAAACCCACTTGCATGCCTATTACATCCCTCATTAGAAGGTTTAGTGTAGGCTTTGCCTCGTTGTAGATGCTAGGCTAATGTTGTAGCTAGCTCGGTAGAAGTCGAGTAGTAAAAAGCTACTCGCGAGAAAGTTCGAGTAATGGAGTTACTCGCGAGAGATAAATGATAAGAGCACCCTCATGAATATGAGATGGGGACGGGGATGTTCCTGTATGATGGAGCGCTCAAGTTTGGTCTCGACCTGCGATGGGTGTGACAATGCTTGAGACCACATTTGGCCTGGACCGGGATGGTAAGGCAAATGTGGAGGTTGGTTGTAGCCCCGTCCGTGTCGGTTAAGGACCGTATGTATGCGGCCCTGCTGGACAAGATTGAGCTGTAACGGATATATAGTGGGGTATGGGACCCATGAAACCGATGTAACACGATGGACCGTGATATAGAAACTCATACTTCGCGTGGGAATGGCGTTGAGAAGGCGGGAGGTGTAAATCCTTTAGCGGGCAACTTCGACGTGTCCGCGTAGAGGACCATCCTGCTCGGCGCGAAGCGTTTTTCTATGTCGGGGTGTCGTGTGAAAGGTTGCTGCATACAACGTAAGAAAGAGCTCTTGAGAGAGTCTTTTGAGGCGGGTGTATGTGTCGTGTATTCCGGGTTGTTATTGATTCGAATCACCGTCGCTCGCGGAAGAGGATTGAGCATACTTGCCCACTGCGCCGTGACTTAGTAAGAAGATGAACTAAGTCTCTTAACTTGCTGTTTGTGGATTAATCTCTGTATTGGAACCTTGACTGAAGTAGATATAGAGCCAACTAAATTTCATTTCCACCTTAGGCTAGCAACATCGGGATAAGCGTTTCTTGTTTGATTGTGGACTTCCGATGTTGTGAGGCGTGAGGACCACTAAAATGAAGGCTAAAGGAATCTGAATATAAGGATCAAGTTTAGTCAAGCTGCATTTTGCAAATTCCTATGCCTACTGTCTTACTACCCCTGCATGTAGAGTTGCATGTTTAGGATTGACGGGTAAGTCTTGTTGAGCCTTAGTGCTCACGGTTGCTTCTAAGTTGTTTTTGCAGGTAGCAGGATGCCTGCTATGAAGAGGGTTGTTCGGTGAGACGACGAACCTCACTGTTCGTTCAACTCATCGGAAACCTAGCCGCTACCTTACTTTGGTGAAGCTAGTAGGAAGCGTTCACGGGCTGAACGACTTCTCTTCGGCGTAGATAGGGTCGAGAGTGAGTAGTTTGTCCAGCAAATTTTAATTTCCGCTGCGCGTGTACTTATGTTGTAAAAGATCTTATCTTGAGAAAAAAAAATGGTGTCGTTATGTTCTTACTCCTCTTTTCGTGCTTGCTGTTGGGTGCCGCATCGCACGGCACCACCCACTGCGATTCCCGGGCCGGGCGCTCACAGGCGTGGTATCAGAGCCACATTGGGAATAGCACGCATGAAAAGGGTCTATTTTTGAAAACTTAAGAGTATACGAGTGAGGAACGTATAGTATGCCCACATAAGGATTATTATTAGCATAGTACTTAAGGTGGCAAGCTAACAGTGTGTTACTCTTCAGTATTTAAATTCAGTAACGACGCACCTACGTGGAGGTAAGAGTGGTAAGGAATGCCACCGAAAGCGGATCAATTTCAGTTAGCTCACCCATACGAGGAAAGTAGTGTGGGATGTCCCGTTCAGCAATGGACGGGAAGTGAATATGTTTTCTAAGACTCTTCATGTCTTAGAGACATATGAATGGCACTAGCCTCCAGTGCGTGAACCCAGGGGCAAGAGGAGGAGACCCCATCGTGTGGTTTGTAACACGAAGTGTGTTCTCTAGGACTCTTCATGTCCTATGAGGCATACGAAAGCGCTGTTCCACCGGTGTGCTTTATTGCAAAGGTGTGGAGCCCCCGTCGGGTGGTGAATAACCCGATCATGTACCTTGAGATGTGGCTTGACTCAAGGACGGCCCGTATGGCAATGATACGGGGCGTATGTTTTTACTATGATATGGACCCGCCTGAAATGATAAACCAATGTGTGCATCATTATTGAGTGATTTTCTGCAGGTACCTTAACCACGTTAGAACATGTCGAGTAGAAAACGTTTGCGAGTGATCGTTTTAGTGCCACCACTTGAGACGTATAAGCCGGTACAAAGCCGGTTAGGATTTTAATTTGGTGAGGCAACGTAGTACCGTGATGTGTTTTGAACTGCATGAAAATGAAGGTTTGAAAAGAAAAAGAGTAAATTTGGGGTCTAGGATTCTATTAGGGGGTGATGAACTCCTATATTGAACTAAGAGTCAATTGGGAGTATAGATTTCTTCACAAAGACTTAGGAATAAACCTCCCCTGTTTCCGGCAGAATCTTTGCTGAAGTTGAACAGGGCATAATTTTTGTTTGGTTGAACCAATGGAGGTGAGTGATACATTTCTGGAAAGCTATTGAAGTCTTCCATAACTCTTCAGTAGAACTCTAGATCAGAATCACCCTCCAAATTGATGAAATTCTCAGAGGAGTGTGAACTGCCCAAAAACAGGGCAGTCACAAATTGCTCTCTGGAAATTTCTGTACTTCGACCATAACATTCTGTAGAAAAATTTCTAAGGGTCAAGTAAGACACCGTGGGAAAGCTTGTGATATATGCTATGACTTTGTAGTTCAAAGTTTCTCCAGATTTGGAGTTTAAAGTGATGAAATCTTGCGGACAAAACAGCCACTTTCAAAGGAGGTGCTGTCAAAATTGTTCCGGATTTTTGTTAACTTTGAAATATCACAACTTTTGATCCAGAACCTATATGAAGGCAAATGAATACTCGTTGGAAAGATATTGAAGTTAACTATAACTTTAATATTCAACTTGAGACATGAAGTTGCAATCTTCATATTCAAATTCTGGGATTAAGGCCAATTGGTCATTCTGAATAGAGTAGTGCTTATTGCCATTTAGCTTGGGACTTGTTGTGGACAGGGATGTTTTACACTTCTCTAAGCTCCATAACATATTCTTGAGTTATTTTCAGTTTGTCCTACTGTTGGAATTAAGGGTTTGGACAAACTTGCTCACATTTGATAGATTTCAGTATTGTCGAACCCTAGTTAGCTTGTGTAATGCTGCAATATTGATGTGATGCTTTTACGGTTATGTTTTCAATTCAAGTTGAGTTTAAACTTTGAATTTTAACCGTAAATTGCTCACTCTTGCAGCATGGATCATGCTCATTCCAGGAGTGAGGTTGGTGAGTCGAGTCATGGCGAAAGTAATTCGCCACGACAAGAAGTGCCGACATCATCAACCGGATTGGCGGAAATCTTGGCAAAGATGGCTGAGTCTCTGGATCTGTTGGTGCGACAAAGCATACGACAGGAGACACTACAGCAAAATCCTCCGCCAAGCACTTATCTGGATTTTCTAGCAAGACAACCACCGGTTTTCTCGGAAGGGAAAGAACCGTTGGAGTCGGCTCATTGGCTTCAATGTATTGAAGCCAAGTTCGATACGCTTGAGTGCGATGAATATCAGAAGACTCTATTTGCCGCCCAACAACTCCACGGAGCTGCTGGAGCTTGGTGGGCGGAGTACATCGCTACTCTTCCTGAAGGTCATCGAGTGACGTGGGATGAATTCCGGGATGTTTTCCGGGCACGTCACATTTGTTCGGGAATTCTTCGAACAAAGTATCAAGATTTTCTGGAGCTAAAGCAAGGGGAAAGGAGTGCGTACGAGTACTTCAAGGAGTTTGAAGACTTGATGCAATACGCAACTCATATGGTTGACTCGGAAGCGTTGAAGTGCGAGTATTTCTTCCGAGGCTTGAATGTCGAACTTAAGGAACAAGTGACCTTGTTCAATAACGGTATTTACAATGAGTTGGTAAATGCCGCTATCATTAAGGAAGACATGCATCTTCGTTGTGAAGCGGAGCTGAAAAGAAGTATACCGCCAGACAGCGATATCGAGGTTCGTCCGAACTATCGAGTGCGATATTACTCGCCAGTTAGGCAACAAATTCAGCCAGTGGTGCAACTCTCACAACCACGGCTGGAGTTGATCACATATGAGCCTCCACCTCAACAACAGCGGACATAAATTATTTGTGCAACCCTACCGCAACCAGCTACGCACGAATTATCTCCACCTCGTGTTAGTAGAGAGCAGAGGATTTCTACAACACGAAACCGTCGTGGTGCTGAGCAGAGTCACACTTGTGTGTTGTCTCAGCAATGCTCAGATCAGCACCGTGAACCTTCACAGAAGAATCGTTCAAAAGCTGGCAGGGTTAATTATACTGCTATTGAGGATATTGCTAAAGGCGAACCAGTTTTGGCGGGCATGTTCACTTTACATGAACAGCCCATTTTCGTGTTATTTGATTCCGGGGCCACCCACAATTTTATTAGCAGAGACTATGTGCTGAAGAATAATCTTCCATTTAGCACAGTTAAGCATCCATTTCATATAAGCTCACCCGGAGGCAAGATATCAACAGATGAGATGGTCTCTCGGGCACCGTTATGTTTGGGTGGAAACATCTATCCTGCGAGCCTTATCATACTCAAAGGCCAAAGGATTGATATTATCTTGGGGATGTCATGGTTGACACATTATGGAGCTATCTTTGACATCAGCTCTCGAACTGTCCAACTGAATTCCCCAATACACGGTTGCAACACATTGAATCTTGTGGATCCATCACAACAAGTTGCAGCAGTGCTTCAGATTGAAGCTCCTAAAATTGAGGATATTCCAGTGGTATGTGAATATCCAGATGTGTTTCCCGAAGACTTGCCGGGCATGCCACCCGAACGTGATGTAGAGTTCAAGATTGAACTAGCACCGGGAACAACACCTATTTCTCGGCGACCATATAAAATGGCACCGAAGGAGCTAGCAGAATTGAAGGAGCAGCTTAATGACCTCATGGACAAAGGTTTTATACGCCCAAGTTCATCACCTTGGGGCTGTTCCGCACTCTTCGTGAAGAAGAAGGACGAGACTTTGAGACTATGCGTAGATTATCGTCCACTGAATGCTGTCACTATCAAGAATAAGTATCCACTACCGCGCATTGACATTTTGTTCGATCAACTAGTGGGTGCTAAGGTATTTTCCAAGATGGATCTTCGGTCCGGGTATCACCAGATAAAGATCCGGGCAGAAGATGTACCTAAGACGGCGTTCTGAACAAGATATGGTCTTTATGAATATCTTGTCATGTCCTTTGGATTGACCAATGCTCCGGCTCATTTTATGTATCTCATGAACTCTGTGTTCATGCCGGAGTTAGACAAGTTCGTCGTGGTTTTCATCGACGATATTTTGGTCTATTCAAAGTCAGAAGAAGAACATGCTGAACATTTGCGTATTGTACTCCAACGCTTGCGGGATCACAAGCTATATGCAAAGTTCAGTAAATGTGAGTTTTGGATCAGCAAAGTGCCGTTTCTTGGGCATATTATTTCAGCAGAAGGCATCGCTGTGGACCCAAGAAAAATCGAGCAAGTGCTGAATTGGAAATCTCCAACATCAGTTCATGAAGTGAGGAGTTTCCTTGGTTTAGCGGGTTATTACCGGAGATTCATTCCCAACTTCTCCAAAGTCGCTAAACCTATGACGGAGCTGTTGAAGAAAAGCACCAAGTATGATTGGGGCAATTCATGCGAACAAGCTTTTCAAACTTTAGTGAGGTATCTCACTACAGCTCCAGTTTTGGCCCAGCCGGACACCACAAAGCCTTTTGATGTCTATTGTGATGCATCCGGCATTGGTTTGGGTTGTGTGTTGATGCAAGAAGGACGTGTGGTCGCGTATGGATCCCGACAACTCAGGGGTCATGAGCAGAATTACCCGACGCACGACCTTGAACTAGCTGCAGTGGTCTTAGCATTGAAAATGTGGAGACATTATCTACTAGGCAATCTAGTACATCTCTACACTGACCACAAAAGCTTGAAGTACATCTTCACACAGAAGGAACTGAATATGAGGCAGCGAAGATGACTAGAATTGATCAAGGACTATGAACTTGAAATTCATTACCATCCGGGCAAAGCGAATGTGGTTGCCGACGCACTTAGTCGGAAAGCCCACATTCTCCATCTAGCCATGGCTGCACATGAAGAAGGAGAACCAAGCCTGCGCTTAGTTCCCTACGGATCGCTGTTCAACCTCGCTCTTATTCCTACAATCCGAGATGAGATTGTAGAGGCTCAGAAGAGAGACAGAGGTATGTCTCATATCCGGAGGAGAGTGGACAGCGGTGAATTGAAGATGTTCCGCAAGGATGAAGATGGTACTCTATGGTTTAACAACCGCATAGTTGTACCCCGGAATATGAAATTGCGGAGGAAGATACTGGATGAAGCACATTTATCCAAGTACTCCATTCATCCAGGAAGCAATAAGATGTACCAGGACTTGAAATCTAAGTTCTGGTGGACACGGATGAAAAGAGAGATTGCGAAGTACGTATCCGAGTGTGATACGTGTCGGCGGGTTAAAGCCGACCATATGAGGAAAGCCGGACCACTTCAACCGCTGAACGTTCCAGCATGGAAGTGGGAAGACATAAGTATGGACTTCATCGTCGGGTTACCCATGACCAGCAACAAGCATGATTCTATTTGGGTAATCGTCGATCGTTTGACCAAGACCGCTCATTTTATTCCAGTCCATACTAAATATGTGGCAAAGAAGTATGCGGAGCTGTTCATCTCGAGAATCGTGTGTTTACACGGGGTTCCCCGCACCATCGTGTCTGACCGAGGTGCGTTATTCGTATCCAGATTTTGGGAGCAACTACATGCTTCCTTGGGAACCAAGTTAATTCGGAGTTCAGCGTATCATCCGCAAACAGACGGTCAAACAGAGAGGATAAATCAGATTCTGGAGGATATGCTACGTGCATGTGTCATCAATCATGGGAAGAATTGGGATGACCATCTACCGTTAGCAGAATTCTCATATAATAACGATTATCAATCCAGCATCAAGATGGCCCCGTATGAAGCTCTTTATGGTCGGAAGTGCCGCACACCACTGAATTGGTGTGAATCCGGCGAGAGAGTAGTCTACGGGATTGATCTTGTGAATGAAGCCGAGGAACGAGTGCGAGTGATCCAAGCCAATTCAAAGGCTGCTCAATCTCGGCAGAAAAGCTATGCAGATAAAAGACGTCGACCTCTTCATTTCGACATCGGGGACCACGTTTATCTTCGTGTCTCTCCGATGAAAGGAGTTCATCGTTTCGGAGTGAAGGGAAAGCTTGCTCCGCGATTCATCGGGCCGTTTGCTGTCACTGAGATATGCGGACCCGTGGCCTATCGTCTAGAGTTACCGACGTCACTTTCGGGTATTCACAATGTTTTCCACGTCTCTCAGCTGCGGAAATGTCTTAAGTACCCAACCGCAGTTCATATGGAGAACATTGAGGATCTTCAACCGGATCTCACTTATTCTAAGTATCCGATACAAATTATCGACGAGAAGACTCGCGCCACAAGAAATCGGACATTGAAATTTTATAAAGTCTTGTGGAGCAACCACACCGCTGATGAAGCCACGTGGGAAAGCGAGGGATTTCTCCGTTTAAATTTTCCCGACTTGTTTGTACCATATGTCCAGTAGTCATTCTCCCTTCTTCTTTCTTTTTGTAATCTCGGGACGAGATTCTTTTAAGGGGGGAGGAATGTAACAGCCCTAACTTTTGTAAAGGTTGATGTCAGCTCATGAAACAAAGTTAAGGCGATAAAAGACTATAATTGTGTCACATGAAATGATGAACACACAAATAGACATGTGAGGGAGTTAAAAATTTTCTCTAGCCCATGCTCAACACATGTTAACCTAGGGGAAATAATTACACTCCCAAAAACTCTAACTCATGTGCACCTTCTCTATGAGTAGAGTGGAGGAAATTTAAATGTAATTTGAATTCTTTTGAAAGGATTCCTATTCAGATTGTACAAAGGCCCATATGTGAGAGCATAGATGCATTTCTCATGTATTCAAAAGCCTAATTTCATATTTGGAGAATTTTAGGTTTCATATACTATTTATTCCGAGGATTAAATGAGGGCACGTTTAAATTCAAACTTAAATTTGAATTTTGAACCAAACATACTCAATTTCAAAATCTGATTTCAGATTTGAGTTCCTCATAATTATTTTGACCTATCCTCCAAGTTTGATCAAATTCAGAGCTCGTTTGCTAATTTAAATCGAAATGGGGGATAAGAGGGAGAATTGTGGCTGTGGACCCCACATGTCATACACCACAATTGAACAGCAGACTCTGTTTCCTCCCGGAGGCACACACACTCGACAGCAGCAGCTGGGCACGCTCGGTGGCTCAGCTCCAGCTCCTGCTTGCTCGATTTCTCCTCATCCTGATCACCAGCTAGTGCCACAAGGCTAATTTGCCTCTCCCAGCTCGATCTCAGCCTCAGTGTTCTGCTCCCGTGGGCTTCTCTTGCAAGCAGAACAGAACTACCGCTCTGCTCTTCTTCCCCTCACACAGCCACCACTGGACCTCGGTTGCTCGAGCTTCCCACAGCAAAAGCCTTCGCCCATGAGTGCTCTGGCCGGCTAGCACCCTTCCTCCGCTGTTCCATGCTTGCTGGCGCCTAGAAACATCGAGGTTTCCTCTGCTCCCGAGCTCAAACTGGAGGAACCGAAACTGGACGCCGTGGACAGCCCAAACCAGAAGGGATCACGCCCAAGCAAGCCACCCCATCTGTGCACCAACAAGTCTAGTTTCTCACCTCCAAAGCTCAGCCCCAGCCATTGATCACAGAGGGAGAATTTCAAGTTTTTCTCCCAGGCGGCAGAAACGGACCTTGAGGTAAAGAATTGTAAAATTCGTCCTCAATTCATGTTTGTTGGGTCTCAAACTTCACACACAGTTTGTTAACTGCCTAGCACACCTCCTCCATCGATTTTAGACCAAGAAATTGAGTGTAGAGTGAGCAATCCGAGCTCTTTTAGAGGGTTTGCCGCTGGATCCTATCGGGTGCACCGTGCCGATAGGTTTAGAGCCATCTCCAGCTGGTTTAGACCTCATGCCGGTCTTCTACATGATCCCCTGGTGCTGTAGAGCCCAAGAACCGACCATTTGGTGGATAATTCACCGTGCAAGACCTCGCCGGAGCTCTAGGGTTTGCTGTGGCCGGTGCGCCCTATTTTCCGGTGAGTTTCAGCCGCCGGCGACCTCACCAACGTGTTCAGCGTGGGGAAATATGGGGGGGCGGCCAGCAGGGGGTCTGGAGGTGGCTGGGAACTTGTTTTCCGGCGACCTCGCCGGAGTGGGCCGCCACTGCCCTGTTGGACGCGAGACTGGAGGTTAGGGATGACAGGTGGGACCCACTGTCAGCATTTAAACAATTTCCAGATTTTCCCACTCTAGTTCAAACTTTGGAGAGCCATAACTTTGTGTAGGAGTGTCCAAAAATTGTGAAACAAATTTTGTTGGATTCCTCTCAAAGAGTACTATCCAGGGGTGCAGACCAATGTTTATGAAAATCCCTGAATTTGGCTCATTAATTCATTTAAGAAAAATCATGTCTGAATTTTTACAGGAGTTCTGTTTATTGGAAAATTCCCAAATTTTGACAGGACATTCTTACAAAATTCCTTGAACTCCAGTAAAAACTTCAGAGGCATTGGACCTAATTTGCTTGGTCAAATAATGTGTTCATTCCTTATGTCTCTGAAAAATAGGAAAATAAACAGAGACAATTTCAGCTTTTCCCCAATCCTTGTAAAATCCATATCTCCATATAGCAAACTCCAAAAATAGTAAAACCAATTCCTATGGACTCAGGACATTTTGTACTTCACAAAAAGTATACTTTGCAGCATAGGAAAGCTTAATATCTAGGGGGTAAAGGCAGATTAGTGAAAACCACATAAGGATTTGTTGTGCCCACATGAAGCCATTTCATGAGCTCAATTTTTGCACACTGCCTGAATACCTTCCATAGAGGCTGTGGTTAAATTCTCAGCTTCATTGGACCTCTGGAACTTGAGCTACCATATTTTAGGTTTAAGTGTTCATAAAATGGACTTAATCACATGGTGATTATTAGTATCTCCTTTTCACCCTAGCTTTCATCTTCTCTAAGGTTTAGATCCAACAACAGAAACCTTGCTGTTGTTTATCTCTCATATGCGTGAGTTAACTTGAACAATAGTTTTGAAACAGTTTCTAAATTGCTTTTGAAATATATGTGCATTGCAATATAATAGCTCACGTGACGTCGACGTTCGACGAGGATCCGACTCTACAGCGAGGATCTCCATCTCGTGACGAGTTTGGCGGATTCTCCGTAGGAAGACTAACTTCTAGCTTCTAACAAAAACCGTTGAGCAAGGCAAGCCCCGGTTTGCATATCGTTACCGTTTTAAATTTTACTTTACTTCACATCATGTTTATTAGACTTGAGTGCATTATGTCTAGGATGATTGAAACCCACTTGCATGCCTATTACATCCCTCATTAGAAGGTTTAGTGTAGGCTTTGCCTCGTTGTAGATGCTAGGCTAATGTTGTAGCTAGCTCGGTAGAAGTCGAGTAGTAAAAAGCTACTCGCGAGAAAGTTCGAGTAATGGAGTTACTCGCGAGAGATAAATGATAAGAGCACCCTCATGAATATGAGATGGGGACGGGGATGTTCCTGTAGGATGGAGCGCTCAAGGTTGGTCTCGACCTGCGATGGGTGTGACAATGCTTGAGACCACATTTGGCCTGGACCGGGATGGTAAGGCAAATGTGGAGGTTGGTTGTAGCCCCGTCCGTGTCGGTTAAGGACCGTATGTATGCGGCCCTGCTGGACAAGATTGAGCTGTACCGGATATATAGTGGGGTATGGGACCCATGAAACCGATGTAACACGATGGACCGTGATATAGAAACTCATCCTTCGCGTGGGAATGGCGTTGAGAAGGCGGGAGGTGTAAATCCTTTAGCGGGCAACTTCGACGTGTCCGCGTAGAGGACCATCCTGCTCGGCGCGAAGCGTTTTTCTATGTCGGGGTGTCGTGTGAAAGGTTGCTGCATACAACGTAAGAAAGAGCTCTTGAGAGAGTCTTTTGAGGCGGGTGTATGTGTCGTGTATTCCGGGTTGTTATTGATTCGAATCACCGTCGCTCGCGGAAGAGGATTGAGCATACTTGCCCACTGCGCCGTGACTTAGTAAGAAGATGAACTAAGTCTCTTAACTTGCTGTTTGTGGATTAATCTCTGTATTGGAACCTTGACTGAAGTAGATATAGAGCCAACTAAATTTTATTTCCACCTTAGGCTAGCAACATCGGGATAAGCGTTTCTTGTTTGATTGTGGACTTCCGATGTTGTGAGGCGTGAGGACCACTAAAATGAAGGCTAAAAGAATCTGAATATAAGGATCAAGTTTAGTCAAGCTGCATTTTGCAAATTCCTATGCCTACTGTCTTACTACCCCTGCATGTAGAGTTGCATGTTTAGGATTGACGGGTAAGTCTTGTTGAGCCTTAGTGCTCACGGTTGCTTCTAAGTTGTTTTTGCAGGTAGCAGGATGCCTGCTATGAAGAGGGTTGTTCGGTGAGACGACGAACCTCACGGTTCGTTCAACTCATCGGAAACCTAGCCGCTGCCTTACTTTGGTGAAGCTAGTAGGAAGCGTTCACGGGCTGAACGACTTCTCTTCGGCGTAGATAGGGTCGAGAGTGAGTAGTTTGTCCAGCAAATTTTAATTTCCGCTGCGCGTG
The DNA here is from genome assembly GCA_030760725.1 of Neostapfia colusana. Classification (NCBI taxonomy): domain Eukaryota; kingdom Viridiplantae; phylum Streptophyta; class Magnoliopsida; order Poales; family Poaceae; genus Neostapfia; species Neostapfia colusana. Next base: position 9,663,668 of record JASWHV010000018.1, read on the forward strand.
TACTTATGTTGTAAAAGATCTTATCTTGAGAAAAAAAATGGTGTCGTTATGTTCTTACTCCTCTTTTCGTGCTTGCTGTTGGGTGCCGCATCGCACGGCACCACCCACTGCGATTCCCGGGCCGGGCGCTCACATTTCAGACCAATTTCTTTGCGTTGCTGCAAAGTACTGGTTGAGAGGAATCCAACAAAATTTGTTTCACAAATTTTGGACAATCCTACTGAAAGTTATGGGGTTTCAAAATTCAGCCCAAATCTGAAATTCAAGAAAAGTTTAAATCTCTGCATCCGGGCCCACTGTTTGAGTTGGGCCAGTGATATCACGGCCACACCAGAGCCCACGGGGTTTTACCCATGCAGCCGCATGATATCCCGGCCGCAACGCGATCCCCACGAGGGAAATAGAGGCTGACAGGTGGGACCAGCCCCCCGTCGTCTACCTCCTGCCTGGGCGGTGCCCCTCGCCGGAGATGGGACCTCGACCTGCATCCCAACCTCCGTGAAAACCATCGGAGATGGGACCTTACCAGTGACCCGGCTCCACAAAACAGGGGCGGCGATAAAAACTCAGTTTTCGGCACCTCTACGTGATCCTTTGGACGGCTAGGTCTACGGAGAAGTTCGCAAGAGTGTGATAGAGATACCCAAGGACCAGCTACCGTGATCACGATGAATTCCCCCGAACCGTCGAAACTAGACTTGGAAATTCATCGGCTAGGGCGCAAGAAGCTAGGAGCTGCCGCAGGGAGAGCAACTAGACTGGGCTGCTACGAGGGCCCGACGGTCTCGACTAGCCAGGATCACGCTGAGGGGTACTGCGTTGCACAACACCGGATAACACATATAAAAGGTACAAAGCGGAAGTGAAAGTTTTATTACATAAAAGTATTTATAAACATAATTACATCCAAAATACGTCAAGTCTACACTCACAGGCATAGACTAAGCAAAAGAGTTCACGTTCAGCCCGTGAACGTGTTCCCACTAGCGCACACGCACACTAACACGGCGGCGTGCACGGATCCCACTCGACGGTGTTATCCTCTTGGGGGTCCGTCTCCTCCTGGGGAGCCTCCTCCTCATGGAACCCCGCAAACGCTTGAAACACAAGCAGTGAGCACGATGGCTCATCAAGACTGACCCGTCTTACCTACACATGAAACTCTACATGCTGGGTTTGCAGTGTATAATGGAATATATATTGCAAAAGACACGCCTAAATAGTGGAACCTTACTTTCAAGTTTTAGCAACAAGTTATTGGAGAACCTTGTGCTAAGACATATAAGAGAGCCACAATCAAACAAGAAACACATGTTTCTCATGTGCTTTGCCTAAGGTTGAAAAGAACTTTAATTAGCTCTAAACTACAACAAGTCATTAGCAAACAAAGTACAACTTTCAACCAGCAATCTTTTAACATGGAACTAGCCTGTTCTTTCTAAGTCACGGTACAGTGAATAAGTGGTACTCACTGACTGCGAGGAATGGCGATTATAATCGTTTTAAACCTGCAGGGTTACCCGAATAACCCGTCACGTACGCCCGTACTCGATGTTGCCTATAGCAACCACCATGGACGTCGTACGCAACCACCTTTCACCCATCAGCCAAGTGTTGAACTAGTCCTATCGTCCCGAGCAGGAGGTCTCTGCACGGAGCATCCGCAGTGCCTGCTAGCCGATTTACACCTCGCTGCTCTCAACCTACCCTTTGGACGACAAGCAATGCCCCAACAGATCGCTACCCGAATTACATCGGTTTCCCGGTTCCCATATATCCGGTAGGTCTTCGGTACTGTTCTAGCTTGTTCAACTGGCCCGCACATGGCTCTGTCCTCAATCGACATAAGCAGAGCTATGGCACCCAGGCCCCAACGTCCTGCTGCCCTTACTCTCCGCCCGGTCTCATTTTTCTTGCCATGTGATTCATTTGCTATATCTAACCGAGTTGTGTGCCTCTAGCCTATTCTCGCGAGTTGTTCCAACTACTCGACTTGTACCAAATCCTACACTAATTTAGCATTGCAGTGGCTACTCGAGGTTTTGAACCTAAGCCCAAAACCCTGGTTCTCTTGGCTATGCATTTGGGTTTTCAAACAAGACTCTAATGCACAATTGTATAAATACATAAATTAAGTTATCAAAACAAAAGACTTTATGAACGGCTAATGCAAACCGGAGCTTGCCTTGCTGCTGGTCGTATGCTAGTTGTTCTTCCAGAGTTATGAAGTCTAATACCTCTGGCTCTTCTTCGACCTTAGCGACTACACGAAATAAACATATAATGCGTGTCAATTTAAATGCAATTGAATTTGAAGTTGATATTGGGAAGGCTATAAGTATAACTAGACAGGCCTAACGACTCTGAAATTTTTAATGTGGTTTGAATACAACCTAAACAGATACTTAGCCAAAGTTCATTTGAAGCAAAGCTCATTTGAGGCATGTACAAATAATTGTGTATTTGGCCCTAATTAGAACTCTTAGGGTGTTCTAAGGATTTTTCATGGATCAAGCCAAGACTTTCTGGAAACTAGATTTTCAGAGGGTTCTAATGGAATTGGTTTCGTCTAGTTTGAAGATTTATAGCAAAAGATATGAGCTAAACAAGTTCAGAGAAAATCTGAAAAATGTTTCTGGACATTTTTCTTTTTCTATGGACCAGTTTACTTAATCACACCATTAGGTGGATCAAATGAGCTCCGATGGATCTGAAATTTTTATGGTAGCTCAGTGATATTATAAGGAACACCCTGGCTAAACTTCAGAATTTGCCACTAAAGGGTTCTCCAGTTAAAATTCTAAACAGTTTAAACTTTGAAGAATTAATTCTTGAGAAATAAAGGTTTTATGTAAAGTCCCAAGTCCAGCATGCATAGCTCCTTGCAGAATTTAAATCTGCGGGGTCAAATCAAATTCTAATTATATTTTCAAATTCAAAATTCCGGCTACATGCAATAAAGGAAACCTAGCCACAAAGGAATTAAACCGCAACCCTTTTTAATGTGAGCACAAGAGAAGGTTAACCCGCTTAATTCAAATTCAAATTTCGGAATTTGATGAGATCTCTGAATTTGAATTTGGAGCTAAGTTTGTGTGGGGGGAGACCTCGGTGGGACCCGCAGGTCAGTGGAACAGAGGCCATACCGAAGTTCTTTCTCTGTGAGCGTGACACCGAGGGGGAGAGCTCCACCGAGCTGCTTCTGACTTACTCCCGAAGGCAGCTCACTCCATGCGTGTGATCGATAAACTTTGAGGATGCCCAACCAAAGTCCATTTTCTCTGCTTGCAAACCCTCTTCACCCGTGAAACCGAAGAAAACGCCCACGCTCTTGCTCGCTGACTCGACAGAAACGGTGCTGCTCCCTGCTGCCTTGGCGCCGATCACTCTCCAGCCGAGTTAGCGCCCGGTTAAACCACCTAGGAGCTGCGCCAGCGACTCCTCGATGGTTTCCAACCCTTCTCAGCTCGTGCCCAGCTTTCTACGACCGGTGCCGAGCCATTCTTCCCTGGAAAAACAGAGCACGACGCCACCTTCACGACTACTCAACACACAGCCATCTCCGAGCCTCTCCGGCATGCTCAAAAGCCCATGGAGGTGCGCCATGATGTCTTGATCCTCCTCCCATAGTACTTTTGCTCTTCCCCATCGCCGGCTCACCGGAATTTGGGTTTTGGTGCCGGTGTGTGTGAGAAACTGACGCTAGTCAATTCTTGAAATTCACCTAAACCGCTTGATCAATGCTCATGCAATTCAAACCACGGCAACTTGGAGCCCTAGAGCCCTCCCACGCCAAAGCACGAAGGAAACCGGTCATCTTTTGCCCCGTGCAATGGATATTCGCCGCCGCCGGCTAAATCACGTCGGTCCACCGTCGAGCCTATGGTTGCCGCCGTTTGCTGCGAGAATTGAGTTCCGTTCCATGTTACAAAACCATTAGGGATGCTTTAGGGCAACTTAGGTCATCGGGAGAAGCTTTGGACGCGCCGCTCCTCGCCGGCGCCGAGCTACAGATCCGCCCCACCGATGCCGACCCATCTCCGGCCGTTTTCATGCGGGGAAAGTTTGCCCGGCAGCTGCGCCACGATGTGAGGAGCGTGTAGGGCGAAACCGGAGCCAATTTGGTGGAGAATCGTGGGAGAATGGGGCGCGCCATGATTTGTGCCGGTGTGCACATGCGGGCTCTGTCGGGAGGTTGAAGAAGCCCGACAGGGGGCCCCCACTGTCAGCCTGTAGGAGGGGGTTCTGTGTAAAATCCAATCAGAAAGTTGTTTAAACTTTGCAAATTCATAACTCAGTGTAGAAAACTCCAAAAAGAGTGAGACCAATTTTGTTGGATTCCTTATAAGGAGTACTTTGCAGAGAGATAAATTGATAGCTAAGAAAATGCCTAGAAATTTTTGTAGAATTCTTTTTAGTTATTCCTTTAGGGATTAATTCCAGGAATATGGCTTGATGAAATATTCCCATTTTTGGTCAGAAGCTCTTTCTCATAGTTCCTGAACTCCAGTAAAAACCTTAGGATTTTTGGAGAGAATTAAGGGGGGCTTAATCAGTAGGTTTTCTCAGGTTTATTTAAATGGGCTGAAAAATCACAGAATCAATTTCCAAAAAATAGAATTGAACTTTAATCCTCCATTCTGGCCATCAGAAGACTTAGAAAAATTTGAAACAAATTTTCCTAGGAACCTTAGGTTCAGACCTATTAGGATATCAAAATTTTCAATATGAACAAGTCTAGTTAAATTCCTAGAAATCATTGAAGGTTAAAAGTTCCAAAAATTATTGTGGCCAAATCCTTCCTTAAAAACATCTGAAAATTTTACCATAACCCTATCTTGATATTAGAAAGCTTCTTTAAAAATTTCACCCCAGAATCCTCTGTTTGCATATAGTTTGCTTCTGTAGTTGATATGGCACAATATTTCATAATGTGACACATTTCTTTATTTGATCATTGCGATAGAAATAATTCTCGTGAAGACTTCGGAGGCCTCTGACTTGCTCCTACTGACAGAAAATTTAGTCGGGATAAACACTAAGGCAAGCCCCGGTTTGTATCAAAATTTACAAGTTTCTATTTGTATTCACTTTATAATGTCTAGCATTTTGATTATTGCACTAAGTCCAGATTGTATGACACTCCACATGCATGACCCAATAAATCCCTGGAGTTTTATTTAGAGTAAGTTTTCGCTTGATTATAACTGTTGTGATCAAGTTAAGAAAAATGGAGTCAAAGAGGCATAACTCGAGTAGGCCGTTTCCTACTCGTGAACCGGGATTAAGGGGGATCAATCGGAAGAGTTGGGAATTGATCCTCTTAATTGGGAAATGGAGACCAGGCAGTATGGATGGAAGGCTCAAGGATGTGGTCCTGTGAACCTAGTCTCTGTCTGAGTCGATTAAGGCCCGTTCTCGTGTGCGGCCCTGCTGGACAAGTTTGAGTTGTGTACCGGATGCATACTGGCAATATGGGACCCAGGAAACCGATGTAACATGTTAACCTGGGTGTCGAAACAATCCCCACCGTCTTATGCAGATGCTGAAAGGAGAGAGAAGTCGACTCTATGAGGGTTTGCCGTTGTGAGATTTACTCCAAGTCGGTGGAACCGGTTCGACATTTGGGTGTCGTGTGAGGTTGCCAAATACGACGTTGAGGGGATTGGTTGATCACCGGTCTCGGACGGGTGTATGTGTCATGTCAGCCAGGTGTTTTTGATTCGAATCACCGTCGCTCGCGGTAGTGAGCATACTTGTTCTCTGTGTCGTGACGTAGTAAGAAACTGGGGGAAAAGAAAGATGCTTCATGGTTAATCCTCATATTGGAGATGAGGAGCGATAACTACTTTCACTAAATTTATATTCTAATTTGAGCTAGTGGTGTCGAAAAAAAGCGTTTCTTGTTTGATTGTGGAGTCTCGACGTTGATGGCGCAAGGTATGTATGAGTCTAGGGTAGCTCACTAAATTTACCTTCTGCTCGGGCAAGTGGCATCGAGATGAAGCGTTTCTTGTTTGATTGTGGAGTCTTGATATAAATGGTGCGAGGATTATTAAAGTTGATTAAAAGTGGAAGTAAGGACTCTCTTATAGCTCAAGTTCATCTTTTATGCAAATTTCTTTATCCAGCCCTCTATTTCTAGCATTTAGAGTTCCATGTGTAGGACTTCGATTAAGTCTTGCTGAGCATAAGCTCACGGTTTGTTGATCCATTGTTTTGCAGGTAACGTTGCATAGGTCAACGTTAAGGAGGAAGGGAGATCCGAGCGGGGCAGCACCCAATGAGGGGTGTGAGTCTCTCTTGGAACTCTTCACACCGTCGTGGTTTGATGTGGTGCTAGTGTGAAGCATCCGCGGGCAGGATGGCTTTATTTTGCTTAGCGTAGGCTATAGTCAGTGAGTGTATTCTTATCTTCCGCTGCAATGTACGCTGTATATTATTTGTAAAATGAGACAATATTATGTATAAAAGACATATATTGTTGTGTATGTGTGTTTTTCGATGATGTGCTGTTAGGTGCCGCATCGCACGGTACCACTCAATGCGATTCCTTGACTGTCGGGATAGATTCCCCACATTTTAATGAGGTGAAACTTGATTTGTTGGAAATTACTCAGAGAGCTGAATCCAACAAAATTTGGTTCACTCGATTTGGAGCTTCCTAGCAAAAGTTATGTGAGTTTAAGGTTTGGGGAAAATCTGGAAATTGGAAAATCCAAGAAAAGTTTAAATGTCTGACAGTGGGGTCCCTGGCGACATGTCACGCTCTGGTGCTTTGGCACACGGGGTCACAGAAATAAATGTGCGTCGCCCCACTCGATCCCGAGCCACAGAAAATCCGGTGCCTGGTTAACCGAGGCTGACACGCGGGGCCCACAGGTTGTCTTCAACCTCGCGCTCCCGCGCTTGGCCGCCACCCCCCTCGCCGGAGTGCTCACCGGAGGGGCTTTGCCGTGCGCCAAGCTTCGTGATTTTTACCGCCTCTGCCTAATCTCGCACGGGGAACACGGTGCTGACCGTAGCTCGACCCGAGAACAACTGGAACCTGGCCAGCGACGAGCGGCGGCTTCGGAGGAACTTCGGCCGTGTCGGCCGGACTCCCTAGCACCCCAAAAGCTCGAGCAAAGGGTCGTACAGCATCAGTGCACCCTAGGGAAGATCGTCGTGAACTCAAATGAGCTCGAGAATGGCTCTAACTAGCATGTCACCGTGCGACCTAGGTCAAAAATCGGGAAAACTAGCAAAACTCGGAGAACAGCATCTATGCTCGATGGTTCTCCGAGGTTTCTGATCCTATGGACTCGCACGGGAATCTAAAAGTAGTTTTCTAAGTTTGGTGATGAGTGGTGCGATGTATCTCACGAATTTTGCAAAGTTGTCCGGCGGTTTCTTTTGTACACCGGCGCAAAAACGTGAAATTCCGGTGAGGGCAGCCCATGGCATGCATCCGGAGCTTGCGGTGAGGAAAGAGGGAACCTTAACAAATCTCTTTGATGTTCACAGCTCGGGGAAAAACGGGCTGTGGTGGCCGGACGAGGCATTCTCGTGGCGGCGGCTCGGGTTGAACCGAGGAAGAAGAAATGGTGTGGTGAAGCTCGAAGGAAGCTGATCACATGCTGCCAAGGGATGGAGAACATCGAGTGAAGGTCGGTGACCTCGTTTGCAACCTCAGCTAAGCATACAAGCCGTAGCTTCGGCCGGTCGACGGTGGAGCAGAGGTTTCGGTGGAGCGGCGCTGTTCTTTCGTGCGAGGGCGAAGCAACCGGGCTGTGAGCGGTGAAATGGTTTGGGGCTCGTCCGAGGGTGAGGATGAGGGCACTGGGAAAATGGCTCAGTGGCCAGAGCACGCAGGCAGCTGGTGGCAGGGCGTTCTCGCTGTGGCGTCCGCTCTGCTACGCGCAAGAAACCGAGCTCATCGGCTTCAGTCGGTTTGATCACTGGAGTGGCTGACAGGAGGACCCCACCTCTTCAATTTTGACCTCACAAATTGAATTCCTACTGCTCCAAATAATAGGGACTCCAATACCCTTTTGTAAAAGCCCAAGAATTTACTTGCAAAAATGTGCATCACATCACCATACCACACCTCATTGGTGGATAGCTCATGAAGAGGAGGATTAGAGGAAAAACCCATAACTTAAAAAAAATAGGAGTTCATACACATAAACATGAGAGACTGAGCTCACCCCTAGACCATAAATATTCTTGGGAAGGCTCAGGCCAAGTTTCATGCAAATCCAAGCCATTTTGAGTCACTTTTGGAGACATTTGTAAAAAGGGCTATTTGAATGCAAATTCAAATTTCAGCTAGTTTTCATCACTTGAATTCAAAAGTTGACTTCATATTCAAACTCAACACATTTTTCTGAGTTAGTCCACCAATTCTCATCCTCATTGGAGTTCATCTTGTCAGGAGCTAAATTTGCATCAATTCAAAACTGAATTCGAATTTCGAATTCAAATGTGAAGCAAATTTAGCCAAACCAATTTCAAATTGAGGAAATCAAATTCAACTCATGACTTTGTGACTAAGTCTCCCATTTAAGTGTGAGTAGTTGGGCTATTTGAAGCAAGCATTGGGGAAATGAATTAGAGGAGAGAGGAGGGACCCACTGGTCAGATACACAGAGGCAAAACCGGCTCTGTTCTTCGGTCGAACACCGAGAGCTCGCCAGCGCATGGTGGAACCTCGCCCCAATGAAGTCGCCGTGCCACATCCTGTTCCGGGGATCAGAACGCGAAGACGTCTTCTCCACGTCGTTCAACCTCAACCGGAACCATTTCACCGTTGTGCCCTCCCTCACGCGCGCGTATCGCCTCTGTTCTCACCACCCGAGCGACTCTCGGCTCTCCACCGTCTCCGTGATACAAGACGAGACTCGGTCGATCACCTAAAGAAAAAACACGCGCCGCCCCCTCCTCGATCTTCCGGTGAACGCCTTCCTCTTTTTCATTCAGTAGTGAGGGAGTATTTTGAGGTTTACCGAATTGCCGCTTTTAGGACCGAGAGCGGGCTCGACTCAAAATTCTTGGTGGTCAGTCCATACCAGCTCGTTTTCCTTTAGCCATACGTCCTAGGCCTTCCAACGGACCTCTAGGATCAACAACCGACGAAAACCATCGACCATGGTGGCTGTTCTTCGAGTTTTGCCGATCGCCGCCGTTTTTAACTCTAGGTCGACGGTGAGGTCCTAGCTCCGGCCGTTTCCATGGCAAACTGAGTTCATTTTCATGCTCAGTATACCACCACAGAGCTGTAGGAGGAAACCGTTCCAAAAATAGGGCCCTATGTAGCTCGGGAGACATCACCGGAGTTGGAGTCGCCACTGTCACCGTAGCGAGCATGGTTCCGGCCATCGCCGAGATTCAGTGAGTGCACCAACGTGTTCTCCGATCAAATTTGGGCTCAGGCGGAGAGTTTCGTCGAAGGTCATGCATTAGATCGACCGGCGGTGAGCTTTCCGGCAAAGCACCGCCGCGGGGAGCGCGGGTTATCGCGAGGAAGACGAAGAGGGGGCCGGGTCGACCGGCCAGTCTCTGTTTTCCTGCGGGGATCCATTTTGCGGCTGGGATCCGATGTGGCATCATGGGTAACCCCGTGGGCTGCAGTGTGGCCGTGATCTCAGTGGGCCGGTTTAAAGAGTGGGGCCCACAATCAGAGTTTAAACATTTATAAGATTTTCAGATTTTATTCAAACTTCAAATGCCTATAACTTTTGCTAGGAAACTCCAAATTTAGTGAACCAATTTTTGTTAGACTCAGCTCTTTGAGTACTATCCAAAAAAAACAAGTTTCAGCTTATGAAACTTATTCTTTTTCTAGAATTAATTCCCTCAAATTTAAACTATTGGGAATTTTATCTGGAGAATTCTTTATGGAGAATTCTGAAATTTGGCTAGGATGTTCATTTGAAAATACCTTGAGTCACAGAAAAAATTTCAGATCCATCCATGTTTATTTAGTCCCCCTAAGGGTGTGATTAAGTGAACTGGCATGAGAAAAATGGAAAAATATACAGAAACATTTTTCAGATTTTCTCAAATCTTGTTTAGGGCATAACTTCCTCTAGGATTCTTCAAATGACATGAAACCAATTCCATTAGAACCATCCTCAAACTCTAGTTTCCAGAAAGTAACGGTTTGAGCCATGGAAATCCCTGGAAATCCACAAAAAGCTCTAGTAATGACCAAATAGACTTTTATTTGTACAGAGCTCAAATGAACTTGGTCAAGTTTATGGTTAAGACCCTAACAAGCCACCATAAAAATTTCAGAGCCAAAGTGGATGTCTATCTAGAGTTATGGTCTTTCCATATTCAATTTAACACATCGCATTTAAATTGACATATCGTACATTGCTTACGTGTAGTCGCTGAAGACGAAGAGACCCTGGAAGTTTTGGATTTCCTACTTCCGGATGAAGCACTAACATCCGACTAGCAGCAATAAGGCAAGCCCCGGTTTACATTTAACAAAGTTTATAAAGTTTTGCTTTATATACATACTTAGCTTGAGGTATTTATGTGCATTAGGTGTAGGATGGATGAAACCCAAATGCATAGCCAGATTATTCCAACAAGAGTGAGGGTAGTATTTAAGTCCTCGCATAGATCATGCTGTGCTTAATGTTTATAGATTTCGGTACAAGTCGAGTAGTTGGAATCTACTCGCGAGTATAGGCTTTGGGACACACGAGATTGGTTCGAGTTAAGTGAGATCACTTTAGTAAGAAAACGAGACTAGGCAGGGGCTAGGGTTCAGCAAGAGGAAGTCTTGTGGGTGCAGCCCTATCCGTGTCGATTGAGGACCAACCCGTGTGCGGCCCATGCTGATCAAGCTTGAACGTGCCGAAGGCATATCGGATATATGGGCCCTGATAAACTGATGTAACCTATACCTCTGGGCGTCGAGGCATAACGCACTGATTTATAGGTGTAGGTTGAGGGCAGCAAGGTGGAAATCCGCTAACGGGCATAGAGAGATGCTCCGTGTAGGGAACCTCCTGTCCGTTTGGGTGCGACCGGTTCGATGTTTGGGCTGTTTGGTGAAAGGTTGCCCTGTACGACATCGAGTGAGCGTGCTGTGCAACTCCACGGGTGGGCGTATGTGACGTGCTCTTCGGATATCCCTGCAGGTGTATATCGAGTCGATTCGCCGTCCCTCACGGTGATGAGTACCACTTGGTCACTGAGTCGTGACGTAGGTTAATATAGGAAATGATGTGATTCAATATTGCTGTTATGATTAACTTGTATTGCTACATGTGTGCCACCAAATATTGCTCACTAAATTTCAGATTTCATGAACTGTTAACTTGTGGCTAAAAGATGAATTAAGGATGAACTTGTAGGCGTGTCCTTTGCTGCAATGTGCCATCCTATGTTTGTTATGACCTGTATATAGAGTTTCATGTGTAGGTGGGTCGGTTAAGCCTTGCTGAGCCATCGCGCTCACGGTTGCTGCTATTGAGTGTTTGCAGGTGAGGAGTACCCTACGGACTCGGGGTACGAATCCACCGCCGAGGGCTACCCTCCGTTGGGGACCACGGCTGAGTGGGAGCCGTACACGCCGCGCTGAAGATGAGTGCTGCTAGTGTTGGTTGTTTGTAGGGCTGGACAACCGACTCTTGCTAGTTAGGTGGGCGTGAGTTGTAAAAATTTAGCTTCCGCTGTTGTAAACTCTGTACTTAGTTGTAAACTAAAGCTTTGTACTACTTTGTACATATTCAGTCGTTTTCTATGTAATACAATGTTTGCCTTATGATGTGTGCTGTCAGGTGTCGCATCGTGCGGCACCACCCTCTGAGATCCTGGGCGAGCGGATTTCGGTCTGTCACAGGCTGGCATCAGAGCTGCTTAGGGGATAGCACACTAATTAAGGACAATATTACGGAAAATTTAGGATTACGATGAGGAATCTCTAGTATGCCCAAATAAGGACTACAGTAGTATAGTTACTTAAAGTGGCATGACTAACATACTTGTTATAATTCTGAATTTTGATTTTGTAACGACGCACCTACGCTCAGGTAAAAATGGTAAGGAACGAAACCGAAAGCGGTTCAATTTCGGTTAGCTCCCCTGATGAGGAATGTGGTTTAGGGATAGGTCTCACAGCTTGGTGTGAGACGTTAATATGAAACTCTTGGACTCTTCATGTTCTTGAGTTCATATGAAACGCTGGTCCCTAGCGTGCATTAGGCAAGAAAGTGGAGACCCCATCGTGTGGTCGGTAACACGATAGAGTGTTCTTTTGGAAATAGCCTTGAAGGACATACGCAGCGCTTGCCATCGGCGTGCCCTGCAGGGCAGTAGGTGGTATCTGTTGGGGTGATAAAATTCTAGATGATTGTAAACTCTCCAGAACCAGGACAGGTTCAAAAACTCTCTCGAGTTCTGTTTTCCAAGATAACTTTCTGTAGAAAAATCTAAAATTATCATATGATACATTTTTGGAAAAGTTAGGAGATGTGTTACATCTTTGTAATTCAGAGTTTCTGCAATTGCAGCTCGGAATTCAGTGGAATTTAGAGTTGAAAACAGCAACTTCCAAAGGAGGTGCTGTTGAAATTCTTCCAGAAATTCTGTTGACTTTGAATTATCATAATTTTTTTAACCAGAGCTGATCTGAGGGCAAATAAATACTCGTTGGAAAGCTACTGAAGGTAACTTTAACTTTGGTATTCAACTTGAATCATGAAAATGCCCAGTACCAGATCAAAATCTGGGATATGTAGAAACTGGTCAATCTGGGCAAAGGGATGGATAGTTGAACTCATTTGAGAGATTGTTGTACCCTAGGGGGTTTGATTACTTCCAATGGGGTAGAACATACTCATGAGTTGTTATCTTCAACTAGTGAAAGATTTGAGTAAAATTCCTACTCAAGTTTCTTTTGCTAGAGACCATGTTTGTGTCGTATTGAAGAAAAAGGGTAGTATACGTGGACAAGGCGATATTAATGTCTCGTAGTGACCAAATCTAGTTGAGATGAACTTCCAAAGAGGAAGTCCATCAAGTTGGATTTAACTAGTTTGCATTTGGTCTGATAATGGTGTAGCTTGTGCAAAGTAATTACATTATCTATATACGAGATGTATCACATGTTTACTGTCATTATGTTTTACGCCTATTTTATTGGACTGCATGACGTATGTTGTGGGACTGATTTAATTGTCGTATGGTTGCAGATGGTTTGTACTTGGGCCACGCATGAGGCCGGTGGCTCTAGTCAGCAATGGGGTGATGACTCCCAGCCACCTGCCTATGACAGTACCCCACAGCAACAACCACCACGGCCACCTCCGCTTACATTAGCGGATGTGATCGCGGCACTGGTGGGCGATCGTGAGGAGCAGACCGATCTGGTCCGCATGATCGTGCAGAATACATCCCAGGCGGTGGGGGGGGGGCGTCAAGAGAGGGGGCCTTGTGAGCCCCACACTACGACGTACTCGGATTTCATGAGTACGCATCCTCCGGTGTTCACCGAAGCGGTTGAACCACTGAAGGCCGACAACTGGCTGCAGACGATCGAGTCCAAGTTCGGGCTGCTCCAATGCACGGAGCGGCAGAAGACTCTCTTCGCGGCGCAGCAGCTTCAAGGTGTCGCCGGTGCATGGTGGGGAACTATGTCACCTCACTGCCTGCTGGCCACGCAGTGGAATGGGAAGAATTCCGGGAGGCGTTCCGCGCCTATCATATCCCTCCCGGGAAAATGAAGAGGAAGTTCCAAGAGTTCTTGGAACTGAAGCAAGGCGGGAGGAGTTCCCACGACTACTCCCGTGCGTTCAACCATCTGGCACAGTATGCGTCGGATTATGTCTACACCGAGGAGAGAAAGCGAGAGCAGTTCTATCGGGGGTTAAATCCCGAGATGAAGACGCATCTCGTACAATGCAATCGTGGCACTTTCAACGACCTTGTCAACGCCGCGATTATGCAAGAGTATGCTCAGCGGGAACTGGCGGCTGAGAAGCGAAAGCGAAGCGCTCCACCAAGCAGCGGGGGTGGAGCTCCTCAAAAATACCGCATGGTGTATCGGACACCATCCGGTCAGCAGTGGCATGTACCAGCACGGCCTCAGCAGTTTGGGGGTCGTTTCTTCCAGCCACCCCCACTCCAACCGATGATGCCACCACCGCGACCGCAACAGCAGCAGCAACAGATGGTACCCCTGGCATTTCCACCGCCACAACGGCCCCGGGATTCCGTCCGCCAATCAACGGAGGACCACCTCGCTACACCTGCTACACGTGTGGCCAGGCGGGCCATTTCTTGAAGGACTGTCCTCAGGGGCAGCAAAGCAGCGGGCAAGCCCAATATAAGGGCGGTGCTTGAGGCCGACCTCCGGTCTAGAAGGGAGGCCAGGGAACCGGGGGCGTTCGCAACCTCGACAATGAGGACGCCCCGGAGGGAGAAAACATGCTGACGGGTACGTTCACTCTCAACAATCAAGCAATCATCATTTTATTTGATTATGGTGCAACCCACAACTTCATAAGTGCATCATATGTGGTGAAGCATCAACTGAAAGTCTTTCCAACCGAGTGCCCTTATATGATCTGCTCATCGGGAGGGAAGATTTCAGCAAATATGATGATTCCAAAAGCACCATTGTGCTTAGCTGGGAAGATATATCCCACTAGTATGATTATTCTTGAGGGACAGAAGATTGATTCAATCTTAGGGATGTCATGGCTAAGTTACCATAGCACTGTCCTGGAAACATTATCACGGACGGTTCACCTCAACTCCCCACTCCACCGTCCGCATTCCCTCATACTAGACAATCCAGTCCCAAAAGTTTCAGCCACCTATCATACTGAAGCTTCCAAGCTAGAGGACATCCCTGTAGTCCGAGAGTACCCCGACGTGTTCCCAGATGATCTTCCGGGCATGCCACCTGAACGGGATGTGGAGTTCAAGATTGAACTTGCACCCGGGACTACACCAATATCGCGGAGACCGTATAAAATGGCTCCGAACAAGCTGGCTGAGTTGAAAGAACAGCTCACTAATTTGTTGAGCAAGGGTTTCATTAGGCCGAGTTCCTCACCTTGGGGATGCTCGATGCTGTTTGTCAAGAAGAAGGATGAAACCTTGAGGCTGTGTGTGGATTACCGGCCGCTCAACGCCGTCACCATCAAGAACAAATATCCAATGCTCCGCATTGACATCCTGCTTGATCAGCTTGTGGGTGCAAGTGTGTTCTCCAAGATGGACCTTCGCTCCGGGTATCATCAAATAAAAATCCAGGCGGAGGATATTCCGAGAACGGCCTTCTCGATGAGATATGACCTATATGAATATCTCGTCATGTCTTTTGGTCTCACTAACGCTCCGGCACATTTCATGTATCTCATGAACTTGGTGTTCATGCCGGAGCCAGACAAGTTCGTTGTGGTGTTCATTGATAATATCTTGGTTTACTCCAAGGCAGAAGCAGAACACGCCGAACACTTGAGAATCGTTCTTCAACGATTGCGGGACCATAAGCTCGATGCCAAATTCAGCAAATGTGAGTTTTGGATCAGCCAAGTGCCATTTTTGGGACATATCATCTCAGCGGAATGCATTGCGGTTGACCCAAGCAAAATTGAACAAGTGCTGAAACGGAAAGCCCCCACTTCTGTCCATGAAGTCAGAAGCTTCCTCGGTTTAGCGGGATATTACCGGAGATTCATTCCAAGCTTCTCCAAGCTTGCTAAGCCGATGACAGAATTATTGAAGAAGGGAACAAAATATGTTTGGAACGCAGCATGTGAAGGAGCGTTCCAAGCATTGGTGAAGAATCTCACAACAGCCCCGGTCTTAGCTCAACCGGATACGACCAAGCCCTTTGAAGTGTATTGTGATGCGTCTGGTATCGGGCTCGGCTGCGTGTTGATGCAAGAATGACGTGTGGTCGCGTATGGCTCACGCCAACTTCGAAACCATGAGCAGCACTATCCGACTCATGATCTTGAGCTTGCTGCTCTGGTTTTGGCACTGAAAATGTGGAGGCACTATCTCCTGAGGAATTTGGTGCATCTCTACACCGACCACAAGAGCTTAAAGTATATCTTCACCCAGAAGGAGCTGAATATGAGGCAAAGGAGGTGGTTAGAACTAATCAAAGACTATGAGATTGAGATTCATTACCACCCCGGAAAGGCAAATGTGGTTGCCGACGCGCTGAGTCAGAAATCACATGTCCATAACCTCACCATTACACCGATGGAAGAGGAAGAGCCGAGTTTATACTTGGATCCTTATGCAGCCCTCTACAACCTTGCTCTTCTCCCTACCATTAGGGAGGATATCATTGCAGCTTAGAAGGTTGACAAGGGCATGGCACATCTCCGGAGATGGATAGACAGCGGGGATATCAAATGTTTCCAGAAAGATGATGAGGGGACGCTGTGGTTCAATGACCGCATAGTTGTACCCCAGGATATGGAGCTGAGAAAGAAGATCCTTGATGAAGCTCACTTGTCTAAATTCTCCATTCATCCGGGCAGCAACAAAATGTACCAAGATTTGAAAAGAAAATTTTGGTGGACACGGATGAAGCGGGAAGTGGCTAAATACGTATCCGAGTGTGATACATGTATACGAGTGAAAGCGGATCACACGAGAAAATCAGGGCTGTTGCAACCCCTGAAAATTCCAGCATGGAAGTGGGAAGATGTGAGCATGGATTTCATTGTGGGATTACCTCTGACTTACAACAAGCATGATTCATCATTTGGGTAATCGTTGACCGGTTAACCAAGTTGGCTCATTTCATTCCCGTGCATACACATTTCCATGCCAAAAGATATGCAGAGTTGTACATTGCAAGAATCCTATGCTTGCATGGAGTACCCAAGACCATAATCTCAGACCGAGGGACATTGTTTGTGGCTCGTTTCTGGGAGCAGTTGCACGCTGCTTTGGGTACTAAGCTGATTAGAAGCTCCGCCTAACACCCTCAGACAGATGGGCAAACTGAGAGGGTGAATCAAGTATTAGACGGCATGTTGAGAGCGTGTGCCATCCACCATGGTAGAAACTGGGATGATCATCTACCGTTGGCGGAATTCTCGTACAACAATGGCTATCAAGCGAGTATCAAGATGGCGCCATATGAGGCTCTCTACGGTCGCAAATGCCGCAACCCATTGAACTGGTGCGAGTCCGGTGAGAGGGTCACGTTTGGGGTTGATGTAGTGAATGACGCCGAAGAGCGCGTTCGGATTATTCAAGCCAACTTGAAGGCGCTCAATCCCGACAGAAAAGTTACGCTGATAAGAGGCTTAGGCCGCTACACTTCGACATCGGGAAACATGTGTACCTCCGTGTACCTCCAATGAAAGGCGTGCATCGATTCGGCGTGAAGGGGAAACTCGCTCCCCGATTTATGGGACCCTATGCTATCACCGAGAAGTGTGGACCAGTGGCGTATCAACTAGAACTACCGGTGTCACTCGCTGGCGTTCATGACGTTTTCCATGTTTCACAACTACGGAAATGTTTGAAGTATATGGCTGCTGTTCCCACCGAAGACATCGGCGAGTTGCAACCGGATTTGACGTATGCTGAATATCCGGTGGAGATTATTGATGAGAAGGCCCGGACCATGCTTAATCGAAAGCTGTGGTTCTACAAGGTATTGTGGAGCAACCACACCGCTGAGGAAGCGACATGGGAAAGTGAAGAATTCCTTCGCTCCAACTACCCGGATTTCATGGCAGCTGATCACGGGTAATTTCCTCTTACATTGTCGTCTCTTCTTTTATAATCTCGGGACGAGATTCTTTTAAGGGGGGAGAGATGTAAAAGCCCAATATTTACTTGCAAAAATGTTCATCACATCACCATACCACACCTCATTGGTGGATAGCTCATGAACAATTGTGGAGAGCAAGTAAACACCATCAAGAGGAGGATTAGAAGAAAAACCAATAACTTCAAAAAAAATAGGAGTTCATACACATAAACATGAGAGGATGAGCTCACCCCTAGATCCCCACTGGTCAGATACACAGAGGCAAAACCTGCTCTGTTCTTCGGTCGAACACCAAGAGCTCGCCAGTGCACGGTGGAACCCTGCCCCAACGAAGTCACCGTGCCACCTCCTGTTCCGGGGATCAGACCGCGAAGACGTCTTCTCCACGTCGTTCGACCCCAACCGGAACCATTTCACCACTGTGCCCTCCCTCACGCGCGCGTATTGCCTCTGTTCTCACCACCTGAGTGACTCTCGGCTCTCCACCATCTCCGCGATACAAGCCGAGACTCGTTCGATCACCTACAGAAAAAAACACGCGCCGTCCCCTCCTCAATCTTCCGGTGAACGCCTTCCTCCTTTCCGTTCAGTAGTGAGGGAGTATTTTGAGGTTTACCGAATTGCCGTTTTTAGGACCGAGAGCGGGCTCGACTCAAAATTCTTGGTGGTCAGTCCATACCAGCTCGTTTTCCTTTAGCCATACGTCCTAGGCCTTCTAACGGACCTCTAGGATCAACAACCGACGAAAACCGTCAACCATGGTGGCTGTTCTTCGAGTTTTTCCGATCGCCGCCGTTTTTAACTCTAGGTCAACGGTGAGGTCCTAGCTCCGGCCGTTTCCATGGCAAACTGAGTTCATTTTCGTGCTCAGCATGCCACCGCAGAGCTGTAGGAGGAAACTGTTTCAAAAATAGGGCCCTATGTAGCTCGGGCGACATCACCGGGCTTGGAGTCGCCACTGTCACCGTCGCAAGCATGGTTCCGGCCATCGCCGAGCTTCGGTGAGCGCACCAACGTGTTCTCCGATCAAAGTTGGGCACAGGTGGTGAGTTTCGTCAAAGGTCGTGCATTAGATCGACCGGCGGTGATATCTCCGGCGAAGCGCCGCCGCGGGGAGCGCGGGTTGTCGCGAGGAAGACGAAGAGGGGGCCGGGTCCACCGGTCAGTCTCTGTTTTCCAGTTGGGATCCGTTTTGCGGCTGGGATCTGATGTGGCAGCGCAGGTAAAACCCCGTGGGCTGCGGTGTGGCCGCAATCTCAGTGGGCCGGTTTAAATAGTGGGGCCCACAATCAGAGTTTAAACATTTATAAGATTTTCATATTTTGTTCAAACTTCAAATGCCTATAACGTTTTCTAGGAAGCTCCATATTTAGTGAACCAAATTTTGTTAGATTCAGCTCTTCGAGTACTATCCAACAAAACAAGTTTCAGCTTATGAAACTTATTATTTTTCCAGAATTAATTCCCTAAAATTTAAACTGTTGGGAATTTTATCTGGAGAATTCTTTTATGGAAATTTCTGAAATTTGGCTAGGATGTTCATTTGAAAATCCTTGAGTCACAGGAAAAATTTCAGATCCATCCAAGTTTATTTAGTCTCCGTAAGGGTGTGATTAAGTGAACTGCCCTGAGAAAATGGAAAAATGTACAGAAACATTTTTCAGGTTTTCTCAAATATTGTTCAGGGCATTACTTCCTCTAGGATTCTTCAAATGACATGAAAGAAATTCCATTAGAACCATATCAAACTCTAGTTTCCAGAAAATAATGGTTTGAGCCATGAAAATCCCTAGAAAGCTCTAGTAATGACCAAATAGACTTTTATTTGTACAGTGCTCAAATGAACTTTGTTTCAAATGAAAGTTGGTCAAGTTTCTGGTTTAGACCATAACAGGCCACCATAAAAATTTCAGAGTCAAAGGGGATGTAAATCTAGAGTTATGGTCTTTACATATTCAATTTAACACATCACATTTAAATTGACATATCGTACATTGCTTACGTGTAGTCGCTGAAGGCGAAGAGAGTCCGGAAGTTTTGGATTTCCTACTTCTGGACAAAGCACTAACATCCGACCAGCAGCAACAAGGAAAGCCCTGGTTTGCATTTAACAAAGTTTATAAAGTTTTGCTTTATATACATACTTAGCTTGAGGTATTTATGTGTATTAGGTGTAGGATGGATGAAACCCAAATGCATAGCCAGATTATTCCAACAAGAGTGAGGGTAGTATTTAAGTCCTCGCGTAAATCATGCTGTGCTTAATGTTTATAGACTTCGGTACAAGTCGAATAGTTGGAATCTACTCGCGAGTATAGGCTTTGGGACACACGGGATTGGTTCGAGTGAAGTGAGATCACTTTAGTAAGAAAATGAGACTAGGCAGGGGCTAGGGCGCAGCAAGAGGAAGTCATGTGGGTACAGCCCTGTCCATGTCGATTGAGGACCGATCCGTGTGCGGCCCACGCTGATCAAGTTTGAACGTACCGAAGGCATATCGGATATATGGACCCCGATAAACTGATGTAACCTATACCTCCGGGTGTCGAGGCATAACGCACCGATTTATAGGTGTAGGTTGAGTGCAGCAAGGTGGAAATCCACTAACGGGCATAGAGGGTGCTCCGTGTAGGGAACCTCCTGTCTGTTTGGGTGCGACCGGTTCGACGTTTGGGCTGTTTAGTGAAAGGTTGTCCCGTACGACATCGAGTGAGCGTGCTGTGCAGCTCCACGGGTGGGCGTAAGTGACGTGCTCTTCGGGTATCCCTGCAGGTGTATATCGAGTCAATTCGCCATCCCTCACGGTGATGAGTACCACTTGGTCACTTATTCGTGACGTAGGTTAATATAGGAAATGATGTGATCCAATATTGCTGTTATGATTAACTTGTATTGCTACATGTGTGCCACCAAATATTGCTCACTAAATTTCAGATTTCATGAACTGTTAACTTGTAGCTAAAATATGAATTAAGGATGAACTTGTAGGTGTGTCCTTTGCTGCAATGTGCCATCCTATGTTTGTTATGACCTGCATATAGAGTTTCTTGTGTAGGTGAGTCGGTTAAGCCTTGCTGAGCCATTGTGCTCACAGTTGCTGCTATTGAGTGTTTGCAGGTGACGAGTACTCCACGGACTCAGGGTACAAGTCCACCGGCGAGGGCTACCCTCCATCGGAGACCACGGCTGAGTGGGAGCTGTACACGCTGCGCTAAAGATGTGTGCTGCTAGTGTGGGTTGTCCGAAGAGCTGGACAACCGACTTTTGCTAGTTAGGTGGGCGTGAGTTGTAAGAATTTAGCTTCCGCTGTTGTAAACTCTGTACTTAGTTGTAAACTGAAGCTTTGTACTACTTTGTACATATTCAGTTGTTTTCTATGTAATACAATGTTTGCCTTATGATGTGTGCTATTAGGTGTCGCATCGTGCAGCACCACCCTCAGAGATCCTGGGTGAGCGGATATCGGTCCCTCACACTTTGTAGTTTGATCGAACCCCCAAATGCCCATTTGAATTTGGATGAATCAAAGTGTGATTTGATTTGACTAAATTTGCAGCAAATGTGAACTGAAATTCAAATTTGATTTGAATTTAGCCAAACGAGCTCATATCGAGATCAACTTCAAATGGAGTGAAAATTGGTGTGTGAGCTCATAAAAATGTGCTGATTATCAATATGGATCCCACTTTTGAATTCATGGGATGAAAGGAGCTTGAATTTGAATTTAAGTTCAAACTAGCCTTTTAATAATTATACCTAAAAGTACCTCAAAAGGTTTTGTATTTCGGTGAAATTTGGCATGAGCATTCCTAACCTAGTTTAGGAGTTAAACATATGCTCAACCCCTATATGATGTATGTGGGAAATACCACTTTTGCACTTTGTGAGTTTATCTCCTAATGAATCTATTGATGGTGATTACTTGCTCTGTAAATGTGTCCATGTGATTACCACAAATAAGGTGAGGTGTGGGTGTGTTGAACACTTCATAGCAAGTGAAAAACTTGGGCCCTTACATTCCTCCCCCCTTAAAAGAATCTCGTCCCGAGATTATAAGGTAAAAATGAGAGAGAGTACGGTGGAGAATTACCGGATGTGTGACGTTAATAAGTCGGGGTAGTTAGCACGAAGAAAGCCTTCGCTCTCCCATGTCGCTTCATCCACGGAGTGATTACTCCATAGAACTTTATAGAACCATAACATACGGTTGCGTGTGGTTCGGGCCTTCTCATCAATAATCTGAACTGGTTCCTCCCGATAGGTGAGATCCGGTTTTAGTTCTTCGATATCTCCCAGCTGAACGGTGGTTGACAACTTGAGAAATGTGGAAGACGTCGTGCACACCGGAGAGTGTCGCTGGTAATTCCAGCCGGTATGCAACTGATCCACATCTTTCCAGAATCTGGAATGGACCGATGAATTGGGGTGCTAACTTTCCTCTCACCCTGAATCTGTTCATGCCCTTCATTGGAGACACATGTAGATACACGTGATCCCGGACTTCAAATTGGAGAGGACATCTCCTCCGGTCCGCATATTGTTTTTGTCGGGATTGGGCGGCTTTTAAGTTCGCTTGAATCAGTCGAACCTTTTCTTCCGCCTTATTGACAAGATCAATCCCGAAGGTGACCCTTTCGTCAGACTCACACCAATTCATCGGTGTGCGGCATTTTCTTCCGTATAGCGCATCGTAGGGCGCCATTTTGATGCTGGCTTGGTACCCATTATAATACGAAAACTCAGCTAACGGTAAGTGATCATCCCAATTCTTACCGTGGTTGAGCGCAAGCTCGTAACATGTCTTCTAAAAATTGATTTACCCGCTCGGTTTTCCCATCCGTTTGCGGGTGGTACGCTGAACTACGGATCAGCTTCATCCCCAAAGCAGCATGTAACTGCTCCCAAAAACGAGACACAAATAAAGTACCCCAATCTGAGATGATAGTGCGGGGTACACCGTATAAGCACAGAATCCGCGAGATGTACAATTCAGCATAATTCTTGGTGTTGTAGTTGGTGTTAACCGGGATAAAATGAGCAATTTTTGTAAGCCGGTCGATGATCATCCACACGGAATCATGTTTCTGAAATGTAGTGGGTAAACCGACAATGAAGTCCACGCTCACATCCTCCCACTTCCAGGAAGGAATGCTGAGCGGTTGTAACAATCCCGGTTTCCTCATGTGGTCAGCCTTCACCCTTCGGCATGTATCACACTCGGACACGTATTTTACGATCTCCCGCTTCATCCGTGTCCACCAAAACTTGCTTCTGAGTTCTTGATACATCTTGTTGCTGCCGGGGTGAATAGAAAACTTTGACAAGTGAGCCTCGCCAAAAATTTTCTTCCTCAATTCCGGTTTATTGGGTACGACGATTCTGTCCTTAAACCATAGCACGCCGTCTCCGTCCTCCCAGAGACATTTCAGTTCCCCACTGTCTACACGTCTCCGCAAATGTAACATGCCCTTGTCATGTTTCTGGGCTACCACTATCTCTTCACGGATAGTGCGGATAAGAGCTAAGTTGTAGAGAGCTCCATGGGGAACCACATGCAATGGTGGCTTGCTCTCTTCCAACGGGGTGATGGTCAGATTATGAACGTGTGACTTGCGACTCAGCGCATCCGCCACCACGTTTGCCTTGCCGGGATGATAATGGATCTCTATTTCATAATCTTTTATCAATTCTAACCATCTTCTCTGCCTCATGTTCAACTCCTTCTGAGTAAATATGTACTTGAGTCTTTTGTGGTCGGTATATAAATGTACAAGGTTACCGAGTAGGTAGTGCCTCCACATTTTGAGTGCGAGAACCACGACAGCGAGCTCTAAGTCATGAGTTGGATAATTTTGTTGATGATTCCTAAGCTGCCGTGATCCATACGCGACCACCCTTTGGTCTTGCATCAGCACACATCTGAGCCCAATGTCGGATGCATCGCAGTACACATCAAACGGTTTTGTTGTGTCTGGTTGTGCCAAAACCGGTGCTGATGTTAGGTGCTTTACTAATGCCTTGAACACTGCTTCACATGCTGGACTCCAAACATATTTGGTAGCCTTCTTCAGCAGCTCGGTTATAGGCTTGGCAATCTTCGAGAAGATCAGAATGAACCTCCGATAATATCCCGCGAGTCCGAGGAAACTCCGTACCTTGTGGACTTCCAATTCAGCACTTGTGTGATCTTGCTTGGGTCTACAGCGATGCCCTCCGCTGAGATAATATGCCCGAGGAAAGTCTCTTGCGATATCCAGAATGCATTTGCTGAATTTCGCGTATAGCTTGTGATCCTGCAGCCTTTGCAAGACTATATGCAGGTGCTTCGCGTGTTGTTCCACCGACTTGGAATATACCAGTATGTCATCGATGAAGACCATGACAAACTTTTCCAGCTCCGGCATGAATACCGAGTTCATCAAGTACATCAAATGAGCTGGAACGTTGGTGAGGCCGAAGGACATGACCATGTACTTATAAAGCCCGTACCTCGTCGAGAAAGCTGTCTTCAGAATGTCCTCCACCCGTATTTTAATCTGGTGGTACCCTGATCTTAAGTCCATCTTGGAAAAGATCTTTGCTTCGACCAACTGATCAAACAACATGTCGATCCGTGGCAACGGGTACATGTTCTTGATAGTCACGGCGTTTAGTGGACGATAGTCCACGCAAAGCCGCAACGTCTCATCTTTCTTCTTCACACATAATGCCGAACAGCCCCATGGCGAGGAGCTCGGCCTAATAAACCCCTTCTCCAGCAGGTCCGTCAACTGCATTTTCAATTCTGCTAACTCCTTTGGCGCCATCTTTTACGGCCTTCGATATATTGGCATAGTTCCCGGTGCAAGCTCAATCTTGAACTCCATCTCCCGGTGGGGCGGCACCCCCGGTAAATCATCCGAGAACACGTCTGGGAACTCACGGACTACAGGAATGTCTTCCAATCTGATGGTGGTGGATTGGTATACACTTGGAAGCTTCATTTCTGGACTGTCCAGAAATAATGAATGAGACTCGTGCATTTCTGGGTGCAAATGCACGACTCGTAGGACGGTGTCTAAAACAGTGCCGTGGCGGGTTAACCACGACATCGCTAAGATGACATCGACCTTTTGTCCTTCTAAAGCTATGATATACGTAGGTATACTCTACCCCCTAATCATAATGGCGCTTTTGGAACCATCATGCTTGCTGAAATTTTCCCACCCGGTGAACAAATCAAGTAAGGAGTTTTGGTGGGTAATATTTGCAAACTGTATTTAGCAATAAAAGCTTGGCTAATGAAATTATGCGTGGCGCCTGAATCAAATAACACTATGGCGGGATGCTTGTGGAGTTGGAACATACCCGCAAGGATGGGTTCTCCATCCGGCACGTCCTCTATGGCGAGTTGGTGGACGGTGCCGGGCTTAGGTGTGGGGGACGCGGCCCCGGCAGGACCTCGTTGGGTGGTACCATGATATGCGGCACCCAACAGCACACGGGTCGAGAAAACACATCACATTACATAAATCATTTACGGAAGCGTACAAGAGTATTTACAAATACTTTGCTCAAAATAAGCTACAGCGGAAGACTACAACTCTCACGACTTATTTCTACTTAGCATCAAAGAAACAGTCCAGCCCGCGGACGTTTCTTCCTAGCAACACGAAGAACAAACCGCAGCGGCGAGGATGCTCTTGAGTAACCGCTCAGAGGTTTCCGAGTCTCATCGGCATCCCTTCTCATAAGCATGAAGTCAATACCTGTAAAACAACTCAGATAGCATCCGTGAGCATAACGCTCAGCAAGACTTAACCGTCACCCTACATGAAACTCTACATGAGGTTATGAACATAAAGTAGGATGGCATAATTCATAATAATCTCGCCTAAATGTGAATCCTTACTTTCAAGTGTTATTAGCAGCAATTTAAGAATAACCTTGGGCACGCCACATCGGGAGTCCACAATGAAACAAGAAACGCTTTCCCCCGATGTAATTTGCTCATGGTGTAAATCAATCGAGTTTGCTCTAACTATACATCAAGATCCATCACAAAGCTAGTATGAAACTTCAAACCATAGTGATTAGTTACTTTCTCATGCAAGTTCTTACTACGTCACGACTGTGAGAACAAGTATGCTCGGTCCTTTTATGTGAGCGACGGTGATCCGAATCAATAACATCTGGACTACACGACATGTACGCCCGTACTCGACGTTGCCTACAGCAACCATCACTGACGTCATATGTGGCAGCCTTTCCCCCGTTTCACCCCCGTTGAATTGATCAAATTGCCCCGTACAGTAGTCACTCTCATGGTGCACCTACCAACATGAGATATCATGAGAATGTTACCCATATACTGCACACCGGCCGTCTTGCCTGAGGCGACCCGAAAAGGCTCAACGCAAGCTTCCCGAGGTACATCGGTTTACTGGGTCCCATATATTCAGCATGAGTCTGGTACACAACTCAAACTTGCTCAACAGGGCCACATACAGATTGGTCCTTGACCGACACGGACAGGTCTATAGCACCTAGGCCCCTATGTCCTGCTGCCCCTACAACCTGCCGGTCTGAACTTTAACTTGCTACACATTTTCTGAACCAATCCCGTATGCCCCTGTTGTCCTGATCATGCGAGTAGCATCTCACCACTCGACTTCTACCGAACCTTACTTAAGCATAGCAGTTCTACACGGTGAAAGACACCTACCCAATACTCCATTGGTTCATTTGGTCATGCAAGAGGAGTATCAAAGCACTTGACTTAATGCACGTATCATATCCTAACCAAAGAGTGAATATCAAGTAAAAACTTAAAAGCTGTTAAATGCAAACCAGAGCTTGCCTGTTTTGTAGGGTAGTCATATATAATCAGTTAGTGATCCGTAATGATCAACCCTTGATTCTCTGGAGTCGGATCCACTTCAATGAATCGCTCCTTCGAACCCCCTTCGTTGTGATTCCTATTGAAATGCATATGCACAATTTTATAATGCAATTCCAAGAGTTAAAGACTTGATTTCTTAAGAACATAGGCTGTGTGGAAATGCCAAGAATGGCTTGGTTTGCCTCTGTTGTGCAAAGAATTACGAATGAACTAAATTGGTCTTGGTGTTTTAGTTATACACTAACTAACTTTCCTAATGAACATAAGAGGTGAGCTGAAAAGAATTGAATGCAACTGAAGAACAAGAACTCCAATGGCTTCAAAACTTTTACAGCATATTCTATACTACCTAGGGATTTAGCTTGCCAAATTGCAGCTAATGTGGAGTCAAATTGTGTTCTCCATAATTCCTACAATGTCTCTTATGTATTTCCCCATATACATAAGTATGGAGAACAAGAACAGGGAGTTCTATTGATCAACTTGAGCTGATAATTTACATGTGAGTTCCTGGTCACATGAAAGTATTTTGGTCCAAAATTTAGACCTTATACTTGAGTAGTTCTTCCAGAACAATTCTTTAAGCATTTCTACTCAAAGGAATTAACTCTGGAGTAATGTGCATTTTCATGCCCAATCAAGTGAACTACAATTTCAAGTAGGTCTCCTAGAGTATGTCTGAATTGTACTATGATTTTTGGAGCTATGAATAGCCTAGAATAGATTTTACAAGTGGGCAACATTTTCTGAAAATGTTTCTAGACCCTTATGAACACAGCAGTTTGCATTTAGCAAATTATTACTCACATAATATTAAAATGACTTGAAAATTTTCTAGAAGGTCAACAATATGCTAAACAATATTCTGGAAAAATTTGAGGATTTTTAGATGAACCAAACTCCCTCAATAATTCTTTTTCAGAAAACCTTCAAATAATTTTCCAGAATTTAATATTGACTTTCATACAAATTGGAGTTCATATTTGGATTGATCTTTGCAAAATTAATCCAACCCAATTTGAATCACTCAAATTGGAGGTTTCTACACAAAGATATGATTTTCAAAAATTTGGAACAATCTCTGGAATTATTTTTCCTATTGAAATTCGACTGCGCCCACGTGTTTAAACTCCAGCCACTGAAATCGAAGCCACACCGGGGTCACACAGTTTTGGCGTGCAGCCACAGAGGATCCCCGAGCCACAGCTGATCACAGATTTAAAAACTGAGTCGCTGACGCATGGGACCATCGGCTTTCTTCTTCCTCCCACCGTCTCTCTCGCGCCCGCGCGCTCCCCCACGCCGGAGCAACCGGCTGCTCGCCGGACCAGAGTTTCCGGCCACCGCCGGAGTCCCATTTTTCATGATTTTGCCACACATATGAATTCAATCCTCGGTTTTATTCATATACATTTTTGGAACTTTTACATTCCTCCCCCTTAAAAGAATCTTGTCCTGAGATTACAAAAGAAGCACGTGACGGGAGAGGTAATTACAAACTGTACAAAGATAAAAGTTCCGGATAGTTTGTGAGGAGGTAATCTTCACTTTCCCACGTCGCCTCTTCTGCAGTATGATTACTCCACAGCACCTTGTAAAACTTGATCGTCCGGTTCTGGGTTACCCGGGTCTTTTCATCCATAATCTGAACCGGTCGCTCAGTGTAGGTAAGGTCCTGTTTCAACTCATCGATTTCTTCGGTGCGGACAGCAGCAGTGAATTTGAGGCACTTCCGCAGCTATGAAACATGAAACACATCATAGACACCCGCAAGACTTGCCGGTAGTTCCAGCCGGTAGGCTACGGTTCTGCACTTCTCCGTGATAGCAAAAGGACCTATAAAGCGGGAGCGAGTTTCCCCTTTACACTGAACCAGTGAATTCCCTTCATCAGAGACACACGAAGATAAACGTGCTCTCCAAAGTCAAAATGCAATGGCCTACGCCTTTGATCAGCGTAGCTCTTCGGTCGGGATTGTGCAGCCTTCAAATTTTGTTGTATCAACTGAACTCGGTCTTCGGCTTCGTTGACAAGATCAACCCCAAACATAACTCTTTCACCGGACTCACACCAATTCAGCGGTGTGCGACACTTCCGGCCGTAGAGAGCTTCATATGGGGCCATTTTAATACTCGCTTGATAACCGTTGTTGTATGAAAACTCCACCAAAGGTAAGTGATCATCCCAATTCTTACCGTGGTGGATGCCACACGCTCTCAACATGACCTCAAGCACTTGGTTCACCCTCTCAGTTTGTCCATCGGTTTGAGGGTGATATGCAAAGCTTCTAATTTTCTTGGTGCTCAACGAGGCGTGCAGCTGCTCCCAAAAACGAGCAACAAACAGCGCACACTGATCTGAAATGATAGTCTTCAGGAAACTTGGCGGACCGGTGTGCTATGATAAATCGGTCTGCTATGTCTCGACGCCCGGAGGTTTAGGTTACATCGGTTTATCGGGGCCCATATATCCGATATGCCTTCGGTATGTTCAATACTTGTTCAGCAGGGCCGCACACGGATCGGTCCTCAATCGACACGGACAGGGCTGCGCCCACAAGACTTCCTCTTGCTGCACCCTAGCCCCTGCCTAGTCTCATTTTCTTTCTAAAGTGATCTCACGTCACTCGAACCAATCCCGTGTGTCCCGACTCCTATACTCGCAAGTAGATTCCAACTACTCGACTTGTACCGAAGTTCTATGAATATTAAGCACATCGTATACTACTCGAGGACTTAAACGCTACCCTCACTCTTGTGGAAATAGTCTGGCTATGCATTTGGGTTTCATCCATCCTACACCTAATGCACATACATACCACATACTCAATATACATAAAACAAAATTTGTAAAATTGGTTAATGCAAACCGGGGCTTGCCTTGTTGCTGCTGGTCAGTGGTTAGGGCTTCGTCCGGAAGAAGAAAGTCCAGCACTTCCGGAGTTTCTTCGCCTTCAGCGACTACACGTAAGCAATATACTACATGTCAATTTAAATGCAATGTTTAGAGATGACTATGTAAAGACCATAACTCTAGCTAGCCCTCCCCTTTGGCTCTGAAATTTTTATGGTGGCTTGGCAGGGTCCTAACCAGAGTCTTGACCATGTCTTATTTGAAACAAAGTTCATTTGAGCTCTGCACAAATGAAAGCCTATTGGGTCATTAGTAGGTCCTCTAAGGATTTCCAGGGATTTTCATGGCTCCAACCATTACTTTCTGGAAACTAGAGTTTGATATGGTTCTGATGGAATTGGTTTCATGTCATTTGAAGCATTCTAGATGAAATTATGCCCTAAACCAGATTTGAGAAAATCCAAAAAATGTTTCTGTATATTTTTCTATTTTCTCAGGACAGTTCACTTAATCACACCATTAGGTGGACTAAATGAACTTGGATGGGTCTGAATTTTTTCCTGTGACTCAAGGATTTTCCAATGAACCTCCCAGCCAATGTTTAGAATTTTTCACAAAGTAATTCTCCAGATAAAATTCCTAACAGTTTAAATTTTAGGGAATTGATTCTGGGAAATTAATAAGTTTCATGAGATGAAATTTGTTTTGATGGAAAGTACTCAAAAAGATGAATTTAACAAAATTTGGTTCACTGAATTTGGAGCTCCCTAGCAAAAGTTATAGCTAGTTGAAGTTTGAACCAAATTCTAAAATTCAAATAAAAGTTTAAACCAGCTGGTGGGTCCCAGGGCTACGTGTCAGCACCACAGCCACACCACACGGGGGTCCGCAGAGTTTCCCACGTAGTCGCATGAGATCCCGATGCCACAGCCGATCCGGGGCGGTTTTAGCAGAGGCCGACACGTGGGGCCCGCGGAGCTTCGTCTACCTCGCGCTCCCGCAGCTCCCCGCCACCCCCTCGCCGGAGTACTCGCCAGGAGACTGTTCCCGTGACCGGAACTCGACCAAACTGGCCGCCCCCGCCTGAAATTGCTCGGGGAACCTGTTGCTGACCTCGTCGCCGGCTGTTGATCACCGGAATTGGTTGTGCGACGGCGACAGTCTACGGGGTGAGTTCGGTGATGTCGATATGGCGCTGTCATGCCTCAAAGTCCCCTCTGTTGGCTCCTACAGCACCGTCATGACCTATGGAGCAACGACCCAACCTCTGATCTTGCTCAAGGTTGCGGCAAACCGGACTTCACCGTGCAACCTAGGCCTAAACCCGGCGACAAACGAAAAACCCAAGGAACTCGGTGCTTTCTCGCTAGTTTCCCATGATTCTTGACCGTATGGGTTCGCACGGACGTTTCTAGCTGGTTATCGAAGCTGGGGAATGATTGCTTGACCGGTTAGCCTGAATTTTCAGTTTAACCAAACACGGGCTATATAACATGCTATCGGCAAGAACTGGAATTCCGGCGAGCACACTCTATGGCATGTGGCCGGGGTTGCCAGACAGAAAGTGCACTCCTTGGCGAACCTTTTGGCGTGCCCAACTCGGCGTAAGATCAAACCTAGTGGCCGGACGATAAGTTTTTGGTGGCGGAGGCTTTACACGGCGCTTAAGGGAAACAGGGAGCTCGTGGTCGGTTTACAGTGGGTGTGGCGCCGGGTTGTTGCGTCGACCACGTCGAGGAGGCTTCGGCGAAGCTCTGGGTGAGCTCAGATCAGCGTGCCAACCTCGGAGACGTCCGGACGCCGGAGAACCAAAGGTTGTCGAGGGTGCGGCGGCGTTTTTTCGTCGAGGAGCTCGGGAACGGGCAGAGCACCACGGAGAGTCGGTTGATGAGGTGAGAAATATCACCGGTTGCCGATACGTCGACGCATACCGCGCCCTGGGCTGCTCGGGAGATGGCATCCGGGAATTGCCCCTGTGGCGCGCTGCGCTCGATCGACTCAGTGAGAAACAGAGCACCGCTCGGCTGTGAATTAGCTCTCCCACTGACCTGTGGGCCCCAGCTCTCCCCCCTAATACTTTTCCAAATTCCACTGTAAATATCCCAGCTACTCACTTAAATGGTAAACTTAGCCACCAAGTCAGTGAGTAAAATTGGAATTCACCAAATTGAAATTGGTTTGGCTGAATTTGCTTCATTGTTGAATTTGAAATTCAAATTCAGTTTTGAATTATTGCAAATTTAGCTCCCGTCAAGATGAACTCCAATGGGGATGAAAATTGATGGACGAACTCAGAAAAATGTGCTGAGTTTGAATATGAAGTCACTTTTGAATTCAAGTAATGAAAGTGGCTGCAATTTGAATTTACATCCAAATTGGCCCTTTTTACAAATGTCACCAAAAGTGCCTCAAAAAGTATTGGATTTGCATGAAATTTGGCCTGAGCCTTCCCAAGACTATTTAAGGTCTAGGGGTGAGATCAACCTTTCATGTTTATGTGTAGGACTCCTACTTTTTGAAGTTAGGTCTTTCCCCTCTAATCACCATTTTGATGGTGTTTACTTGCTCTTCACAGTGTTCATGAGATGTCCACCATATGAGCTGTGGTGTTGTGAGGTGATGAACATTTTTTTGCAAGTCACTTTCTTGGGATTTTGCAAACCTTGTGAGTATATAATTCTTGAGATGTATAACTCCGCATATTGCTTGGCTCAAAAATGAGTGTTCACTGGTATGAAATGAGCTGATTTTGTCAACCGGTCGACGATCACCCATATCGAGTCATGCTTCCGGGATCTGAGTGGTAATCCAACAATGAAATCCACACTCACATCCTCCCATTTCCATGCCGGTATCTTCAGAGGTTGTAGCGGTCCGGCTTTCCGCATATGATCAGCCTTGACCCGTCTACACGTATGACATTCGGATATGTATTTAGCGATTTCCCTATTCATCCGCGTCCACCAAAATTTCTGTTTCAAATCTTGGTACATCTTGTTACTGCCGGGATGAATGGAAAACTTCGACAGGTGGGCTTCATACAAGATCTTCTTCTGGAGTTTCATATTACGCGGTATCACTATATGGCCGTTAAACCATATCGTACCGTCATTATCCTTCCGGAAACACTTCACCTCTCCGTTGTCTAGTCTTCTCCGTATGTGAGACATACCCCTGTCTCTTCTTTGAGCCTCAAAAATCTCTTCATGGATTGTTGGAATAAGAGCAATATTATAAAGTGCTTTATACGGAATGACACGGAGACTCGGTTCTTCATCTTCCAACTCAGCAACCGCCAAGTTGTGAACGTGGGCTTTCCAACTAAGCGCATCGGCAACCACGTTCGCTTTTAACGGATGGTAGTGGATCTCGATTTCATAATCTTTTATGAGCTCCAACCATCTACGTTGTCTCATATTCAGCTCCTTCTGCATGAAGATGTACTTCAAGCTTTTATGGTCGGTGTTAAGGTGGACAAGATTACCAAGCAAATAATGCCTCCACATCTTTAACACCAACACCACAGCAGCAAGCTCGAGATCGTGAGTTGGATAATGCTGCTCGTGGTTTCGCAGTTGATGAGACCCATAGGCGACTACACGCCCTTCTTGCATCAGAACACAGCCGAGACCGATGCCGGATGCATCACAATATACATCAAATGGCTTCGTCGTGTCCGGCTGAGCAAGAACTGGAGCTGTTGTGAGATGTTTCACCAGAGTTTTGAATGCGGCTTCACATGTTGCATCCACATGTATTTAGTGCCCTTCTTCAGCAGCTCCGCCATTGGTTTAGCAATTTTTTAGAAGCTCGGAATGAATCTCCGATAATACCCCGCTAAACCTAAGAAACTTCGGACCTCGTGGACTGATTTGGGAGATTCCCACTTCAGCACTTGTTCAATTTTGCTTGGGTCCACGGCAATGCCCTCTGCTGAAATAATATGGCCTAGAAAAGGCACTTGATCAATCCAGAACTCGCACTTGCTGAACTTGGCGTATAATTTGTGCTCCCTCAGCCGTTGTAGCACGATACGCAAATGTTCAGCGTGCTCTTCTTCAGATTTGGAGTAAACCAAAATGTCGTCTATGAATACCACGACGAACCTGTCTAACTCCAGCATGAACACCGAATTCATCAAATACATGAAGAGTGCCAGAGCGTTGGTTAACCCAAATGACATGACGAGGTACTCATAGAGTCCGTATCTCGTTGAGAAAGCTGTCTTCGGTATGTCCTCCGGTCGGATCTTGATTTGATGATATCCCAACCGAAGATCCATCTTCAAAAATACCTTTGCACCCACAAGTTGATCGAACAAGATGTCGATGCGGGGCAAAGGATACTTGTTCTTTATCGTGACAGCATTTAGAGGACGATAATCAACACATCGCTGCAGTGTTTTCCTTCTTCTTAATGAACAGCGCAGAGCAACCCCAAGGTGAAGAACTTGGTCGTATGAAACCCTTCCTCATGATTTCATTTAGTTGCTCCTTCAACTCCGCTAGCTCATTAGGTGCCACCTTGTAAGGCCTTCGTGATATAGGTGTTGTTCCCGGAGCCAGTTCAATCTTGAACTCGACGTCCCGTTCGGGCGGCATGCCCGGTAAATCTATGGGAAACACGTCGGGATAATCACGTACCACCGGAATATCTTCAAGTTGAAGCGCTTCCGTGTGGTAGGCCTCTGCCATATCTGGGTATTCGCTGTCTAAAAACAGTGTGTGCTGTCCGTGAATCGGCGAGTCAATCTGGACAGTCTGGTTACCGATATTGAGAACAGCACCATGACGATTTAACCAAGACATCCCCAATAGTATGTCTATCTTCTGCCCATCCAACATAATCAGCGATGTTGGGTAAATTTTTCCTCCCAAACATAAAGCTGCTTGGGACACAATCTGGTTAGCAGAGATATTCCCTCCCGGTGAATGTATAAGATAACTCGTTGAGGGAGTATTGGTGGATGATTGGTGCTGATCCACGCATGTTTTGCTGATAAAATTGTGGGTTGCACCGGAATAAAAAAGTATGATCATGGGTACGTCATTCAGAGTGAACATGCTCGCTAACACTGGTGCTCCCTCCGGGACATCCTCAATAGCAAGATGTTGCACACTCCTGGATTGCAATGCTGTTATATTGACTTGAGCATGTGGCGGCATACCACCTGATGATGATGGTTGTCCGCTGTTCAACAACTTCTCTCGGCATTCTCGCATAAAATGCCCAAAACAGTGGCAATAAGAACACGGATGTTTCCCCGGTTCTTCGTTGACTTGTGGTTCAGAAGTTGATGTACATGGCTGCAGCAATGATGTACCAGGTATCGTTTGTTGCTGCGGCAATAGTGGTGCTTCAAGACGTGATTCTTGAGCAGGAAATCTGTACTGAGTTGATCTTACTGGTGGCTGCCATATTTCATCGGATGGTGTGTGATACACCAAACGGTATTTACGAGGAACAACTGGTGTGTCTTCTTGAACATCATCCCGGTCCCTCTTCTCTGCTTGACACTCAAGTGTCGCTTGTTCTTGCAGTAGGGAAGCACTGATCAACTCGGTGTAATTGCCTTGATTGAACAAAGCCAGCCTATCTTTTAATATGGCACTCAGGCCATGGAAGAAGTAGTCACACCTTGCAGCTTCACTCGTCGCATAATCAGGAGCATATTGTGCCAAATGGTTAAACCGTTTGACATAATCGAGGACGCTCATACCCCCCTGCTTTAAGTTCCTGAATTCCTGCTGCTGGGTGTTGATAAAACCCATAGGAATGTGACGAGCACGGAATGCTTCACGAAGTTCCGCCCATTCCACCTGATGGCCTTCCGGAATGGTGGCGAGATAAGCGAACCACCAATTTCCGGCGGCTCCATGGAGATGTTGAGCTGCAAATAATGTCTTCTGATACTCATCGCACTCAAACACTCCAAACTTGGACTCCATAATCCGAAGCCACTGATCATCTTCCACTGGTTCGTTGGCTTCCGTGAAAATTGGCGGTTGTGTCGCCAAGAAGTCCAAATAGGCGTTCTGAGGTTGAACGACCTGTTGTGTACGTTGGAGCATGCCTTGTTGTACCAAAGATTGGAGTAGTCTTGTGTTCTCCTGATTCAACTCGACCATCTGAGCCATAACATCCGCCCATACCGTTGATGGCGGTGCCCGTGGTGGAGTCAAGTCATCGCCGTCTCGGCGAGAACCTTCAGCCCTACTCGGAGAATGAATATGCACCATACTGCAAAAAGATAACTTTTAGGGGAGTCAAAACTTGATCTTTGCAGTATGTGAAAGTATGTAGAACATGAACATGCTAAAACTTTATGAAAGCATAACAAAAATTCAAGTTTACACATCTTCCTAAAGCCAACATAATCAGTCCCCTAGTCTGTTCAGAACAGACCTTTCTGCACTTAACCCACATTTTGATCCGATTACCAGCATTTTTATAACTCAAGTTGAATACCAAAGTTAAATTTAACTTCAGTATATTTACAACGAGTATTCAAATGCCTCTTGATAATCTCTGGATCAAAAGTTATGATTGCTCAAAGTTGACAGAATTTCTGGATAAAATTTGCCAGCATCTCCTCTGTATGTGGCTATTTTTATCACAGCAGTACATAAAAATAGATAGAATTCTGAACAAACCATGAACTACAAAATTTTTCCAAATTTCATAACCTTTCCAACGGTGTATCATATGACCCTTACGGATTTTTCTACAGAAAGTTATGGCTAAGTTACAGACACATCCAGAGAGTTTTGCAGCTGTCCTGTTTTCTGAACAGTTTGCGTTCAACTGGACATTCAACAACTTTGGCGTGTGATTTCGTTCTGGAGGTCTACAGAAATGTTTTATAGCACTTAAAAACCTTTCCATAACTGTATCATACACCTCCATTGGGTCAAGCTACTCAGAGTTATGATCTGTCAAATTCCAGCAAAAATTTCTGCCAGAACAGAGCACTCTGTTTTTGGATCAAATGAAGCCTAGCAAGTCTCTTCTTTGAACTTTAGTTCAAATGAAGAGCTCAGTAACTATTATGTGCTTTCCAACATCCATTTTTAGTTGAAAGTTAGTCATGAGCTTCATAGGAAAGAAAACTATCAAGTGTAGCACGGTGGCGATGCACCGCAAGACATATGACGGTACTACGTTGCCTCACAAAAAAAAACCTAACCGGATTACACCGGCATATACGTATACTTAGGTGGCACTAAAACGGTTACTCGCAAACGTGTTCTACATATACTATGGTTTTCGTGGTTAGTACCTGCATATAACACACACAATCGTCAGGTTCGGCTGCACACCGAACCCGGTCCCAATACAGTTCATACACCCGTCCGTCATCACTAGCACAGGTATTCTCAAGCCAAACACGCCTTGAGATACGTGTTCACATTACTAACCACGTGATGGGGTCTTCCATACTTGCCCGTAGCACGCCAGGGAAGGGCGTTGCTCAAATACCCCAAACGACATGAAGAGTCGTAGAAGATACTAAAGAGGGCCGGGTTACCTGCCACCCATGAGGCTCCATCCTTCATCTTGTGCGCACTGGTGGACAGCGCTTACGTGCACCCCCCCAAGACATAAAACGTCCCGAGATGCATATTTTCTGACATAACAAATAGTTTAGGTTGCCACCTTTTTAATATGCTAATATAGTAGTCCTTATGTGAGCCTAGTACCGTTATCTCACCGTATCCTAAGTTTTTACGTAATATGATCCTCAATCCGTGTGTTATTCCCAACGCAGCTCTGATACCACGCTGTGGGGGACGCGGCCCCGGCAGGACCTTGTCAGGTGGTGCCGTGATATGCGGCACCCAACAGTACATGGGTCGAGAAAACACATCACATTACATAAATCATTTGCAGAAGCGTACAAGAGTATTTTACAAATACTTAGCTCAAAATAAGCTACAACAGAAGAATACAACTCTCACGACTCATTTCTACTTCGCATCAAAGGAACAGTCCAGCCCGCGGACGTTTCTTACTAGCAACACGAAGAACAAACCACAGCGGCGAGGATGCTATTGAGTAACCACTCGGAGGCTTCCGAGTCTCATCGGCATCCCTTATCATAAGCATGAAGTCTGTCGAAGTGTGTGGTCGAAACTTCCCCCGGACCTGCTCTGGGCAGCCCGCGGAGGTTCTTTTTCGGAGGGGCTAGTCGCTTGCGGAGAGCTTCAGAGTAAGGGACGAGTGAGGGAGAAGCTTGACACGGCGAGTTTTACGTGGTTCAGGCCGCCGGAGCGTAAAACCCTACATCCACGGTGAGCAGAGGTGCTCGCTGTATTGCCTGTTGCTCAGAACCGGAGTTCTGAGCTTGAGGGTGAGTGATGCCTAGGGTGCGAGTTGCTGTAGTGCGAACCCTTGCTAACGTTGCCTACCCGAGCCTTTTATAGTCCAAGGCTCGAGCGGCTTACAAGGGGGGGGCCCGGGACCCGACAGGTGGTCCCGGGGAGATTGCCTACCGACTATCGTATCTGCAGTTATGTCGGTAGCTGTCTCTAGCGAAGGCTTCCGAGTCTTCGTTCTGCCGCCCTGCCCATGCTGCAAGCTAGTCGTAGTAGTTGATGACGGCGGGGGCGGCAGGGGATGTCTTGTAGCTGTGTTTATTGGCTGGCAGGATCTGACATGGTGCGCCAGTCTGCGATGCGACTGGGCGCAACGGCACCTGACAGAGGCGTGCTCCGCTTATTCGCGTCTTGGGAAGGCGCGGGCCTTGAATACCTTGTACGGGCAAGGTATGGTGCGTCTTTACACCTGCTGCCTACCGCGCGGGGGCAGGCAGCGCCGTCCTACTGGCCACGTGGCGGGCCCGGAGCTCTCCTCTGAGGAGAGGGAGGTCCAGCCCCGCGGGACGTGGAGCCTTCGGACCTCTCCCCTCAGAGGGGGAGGTCCGGCTTCTGTCGGCCACGTGGTGGGCCCGGAGCTCTCCTCTGAGGAGAGGGGGGTCTGGCCCCGCGGGACACGTGGCGCCTTCGGAGCTCTCCCCGCGGAGGGGGGAGGTCCGTCTGCTGCTGGCCACGTGGCGGGCCCGGAGCTCTCCTCTGAAGAGAGGGAGGTCCGGCCCCGCTGGACACGTGGCGCCTTCGGAGCTCTCCCTGCGGAGAAGGGCGAGATCCTTAGGCATTTTCCCTTGTGCGCGGGGGTACCCCATATTGAGGGTACCGACAGTGGCCCTGGGCCCATCTCGGGGGAGATAGCGAGCCCGAGGTGGGGCCTCCGTCTCTTCTGTTCCGTGC
Source organism: Neostapfia colusana (assembly GCA_030760725.1). Classification (NCBI taxonomy): domain Eukaryota; kingdom Viridiplantae; phylum Streptophyta; class Magnoliopsida; order Poales; family Poaceae; genus Neostapfia; species Neostapfia colusana. The sequence continues at coordinate 9,702,423 of JASWHV010000018.1, forward strand.
ACTTCCTCTAAGTCCCACATTGACCGCTGCCGGAGCATGAACAGTCACGGGATCGTGGGTGCGTGCGCCGACTTGATGGTTGCTTTTACTGCGGCGGTTCCCAAGGCTGCCACTTCTGCATGTTGCGACGCTTTCTTCGGAAACCGCCGAAGTGCCTTGCCGGCTCGTCTTCTTGGGAGACTGACTCCTTGACCCACCGCTTCAGCTTGACGGCTTGGGCCCACCTATCATCGGCGCTCGGTCTTGGAACCGAAGTGGTTGCCCATGGGGTGTATTCGAAGAGTTTCGAATTGCTTCGAATCGTTCCTGGAAAGTTTTAAAAGGAGATCTTACCCACATCGCGGCTTCCCTTTGCACTTCCCAGCGCTTGCACTTTCCTTGAACTCTTGCGGCTTTGTCTTCCTGTCCTTGAGCTCTCCCCCGCCATGGCTTCCAACCTGCTCCCGACGCGTCTCGTTCGTTCCGCCGAGCTTGGGCCAGTGCGCAGGCTGCTGGACTGGCACACGAAGGAACAGAAACGCCGGCTCCGCCGGGGATCTCTCCCCCTGCTCCTGGAAAAGGGGGAGATGGTCTTCTTTACTGCTTACGCCCTGGCGGGGTTCGTCCCGCCAATTTCTTCCTTCTTCGTCACATTGCTGGAGACGTATGGTCTCCAGCTCCACCACCTCTCTCCCAACTCCTTCGCAATGGCCGCTGTCTTCGTCCATTTCTGTGAGATGTTTGTGGGGGTGCACGCTTCAGTGACGCTCTTCCGCTACTTCTTCGTGTTGCGGACGACTGGGCGTGGCTCAAAGACCCGGATGGGAGCGTACTATTTCCAGCATCGCTGCAAGGACCCAAAGGTCTCTGGGTACCTTCTACCTTTCAGTGCGTCGAGGTGGGAAAACTGGAGGGAGAGCTGGGTGGTCGTGCAGACTGACGAGCACGATCGCCTGCAGCTCCCAACCGCTGGCCCAACCACCGAGCGCCGCTTCTGGGAGGAGGTCCCAGAGTTGGAGCAGGAGTACGCACCGGTCTTGGAGTGGATCCGGTTCCTGGCCAACGAGGGGCTAACGTCCCTGATGGTGCTAATAGACTTCATGTCGCGCCGCATTGTGCCCTTGCAACAGCGCAGCCGCCCAGCATGGTACTACACTGGTGAGCAGGACTGTACCAGATTGGAGAGGGGTCTCGGCTCTGATCCTTCCGATGAGGAGCTGTACGAGATGGTGGGCAAGGTGAGCGGCGACTTCATCCCCAGTGGTGACCCCGCCTTCCCGTCCTCTGCCACTCCCCTCTTCCTAGAGCCGCAGAGGAGGTCAGAGCTGCTGCGGAAGATGCCGAACCTCGACGACATCGGGATCACCGTCCGTCAGTCCAAAGAACCCCAAGTGTCCCGCCATCATTCCTCAGGCGGAGGGGCTTCTAGGATGGACGCCGGTGGGGCGACGCCGGGGAGTGTGCCGGGGGTCCAGACGCCACAGCCCACGACTGTCCCAGCCGCAAGTCCTGGCGGTTCAACTGCGGCCCAGAGGCCGGGGCTACAAGCCCGTTGGAGCGCTCATGTCGCCCAGTAAGTGCTGCTCTTTCTGGCTTGTAGGAGTAGCGTTCTCGTCTCCTTTCTTGGCCTGAGAGCTTTCTTTCCCCGCAGGGACCGACCGGCTGCCGGGGGAGGGCCTATCACCCGGCCATCTCCAGTTGGCGGAGGCTCCGTGCCACAGCATCTGGGAACCACGGTGGTTCCAATGGCCCCCAAGTCGGCGGGGGCTTCCTTTGTGCCGGCGGGTTTGCCCTCTGCAGTGGCTGCGGCCGCGCCTGTTCGCCCTCCTTCACCAGCCCGGAAGTCCGGTGCTGAGGCTGGAAGGGCCGCTGTAGGTGCAGTTGCTGGCTCCCTGGTTCCCTCAGGACAGCGTCTTGCTCTGGTTGTTGAGGCACCAGCACCTCCGCCGGTCTTAGACGCGACAGGGGAGGTCAGGGGCACGACTCCTGTTCCCGCTGTCCCGACGCCCATGTGGGATGCCCTGGGGCGTGTCCAGACCAGCGCCCGACAGTTCCAGGTCGCCTTTGAGCGGGAGCGGGGGGCGCTGGTCGGAGAGAGGGAACGCCTTCGTAGCTGGGAGCACCTCCTGCAGCAGCGGACCCAGGAGGCTAAGGCGGAGCTTGACTCGAGGCAGTCCAGACTTGAGGCCATGAGTGCTATGCTCGACGCTCAGAAGAAAGCCATCAGCCGCCTGGACTCAGAGACCCGGCGGCTCCGTGCTTCCTACCGCGAAGCCCTGGCCCAGGTTGAAGCCAAGGCCGAAGCACGCTCTGCTGCCGCGGAGGAGCTGCAGCTGCAGGTAGCTCATCGAGAGTGCGCCGTCGCTGATCGGGAACGTGCTGCAGCGGCCGAGGAGGAGAAGATCGCCGCACGGCTAAAGGCCAGAGAGGGCGAGCTGAGGGCTCGGGCTGAGGAGCTGGAGCTCCGCGAGTCGGCTGCCGCTGCGAGGGAGGAGCAATCCTCCCGGGAGCGCCAGGCGGCGTTGGATCGCGAGCTGGCGGCTCACCAAGAGGTAGAGAAGCTCCAGTCTTCGCGGTCTGCCGAGGCCCAGGCGGTCTGGGGCTTTATTACCGAGGCGGGGTCCGCCTTGATTCCTCTTGGTTTCAGCCCGGTGCGGACGGAGGCTCCAGCGCAGGAGATGTCAGAGGTAATCCCGGCACTTGAGTCCATCGGCGGCAAGCTGGGCCGGCTCGAAGCGGTGATCGCCGACGAGCTTGAGGTGGAGGGACGGGGCCTGGCGAAGGAGGTCGCTACCCACGTACTAGCGTGCTTCCGGAGCTAGGATCCTTCCTTCTCTCTGGAGCCAGTCCATCTAGGGCCTGTTGCCGAGCGGGAGGGAGCTGCCAGGCCCGAGGTTGAGGACGTGGCCGCCCTTGTGGCCTCTAGGTTCCAACGGGAGTCCGGGGACTCTTAGGCATTTGCCCCCGTGGCTAAAAGGCCCTGTACCTCCTTCTCCTTCTATTTTATTTTTGTTGAGTCTGTAGCCCAGCTCATGGAGCCTTGTGTGAATAGACTCTTGTTATCTTCTGCGTCTGTGTGCTTTAGTCTTCTTCTTGGTTTTACCTGGCCGAGCCCTTAGCTCCGCAAGGTACTCAGAGGCCTTGACCAATCCTGAAGCTCTGCACAGACACCTTCCCCGGGTCCTTACTGTATTAAGGGCCCCGGAGGTCTCCAGGACCCACCCCATGAGAATGGGGAGGTCCGGACCTGCTAGCCACGTGGCAGGCCCGGAGCTCTCCTCTGAGGAGAGGGAGGTCCGACCCCGCAGAACACGTGGATCCTTCGGAGCTCTCGCCTTAGAGGGGAGGTCCGGTCTCTTCCGGCTACGTGGCGGACCCGGAGCACCCCCCCCCCCCCCCCCCCCCGAGGAGAGGGAGGTCCGGCCCCGCTGGACACATGGGGCCTCCGGGGCTCGCCCCTGCGGAGGTGGTGAGGTCCGGATTCTTCGGTCTTACCTTGGAGTTCCGGTCTTGCGCGATCCCGTAGCGGCCCCCTGGTAGGTGTGTCCCATTGACTGGGTGCTCCTACCATACTCCTGCGGGGAGCTCAGGCCGAGAGGTCCTGCACACAAGTAAGGGAAACGTAATTCTCCATGGGGGCTCCCCCTCCCCTATCTCATAGTCTTATTTGGCTTACGGTCCCCATCCACTTGTACGGTGCTCGGGGCCCCCTGGCCATCAGCAGGTACCTCCAACGCAACCGCCTTTGGTAGGGCAGCAAATGCCGACTAAAGGTGAGAATGAGAAGAGGGAGCTGAGCGCATGGTGAGCATACGCCGGAAGTGTGGTAAATGACAATTTAATACGTAATTTAAATGAGCACAAGGGAAAAGCAAAGTAGGACAGGTTTCTTTTCACATAAATTTCCATAGGAGGAAGGCAGGCTAAACATGGAGGCCACGACCTGTCCCAATAAAAAGGGAAGCAAGACTCTACGTGCTTGGGGTCGGAACCAGGCAAAGCTGAACGTAGTCCTGGACCGTCCCCTGAGACTTAGCGGCTCCGAGCGCTGTTCCTGGGCTCTATGGAATCTATTATAAAAGGAAGAGGTTGTCCTACTATTGCCCTAGGGATAGAACTTACAGAGATGCTCTATTTTCCAAGGGTGCGGGAGCGGGTCCCCGTCCTCGGTGGAAAGGCGTACGCACCCGGGACGGCATACTTTTGTGACTTGGAAGGGACCTTCTCAACTAGGGGAGAGTTTGTGGGTCCCTTCGCGAGAAAGTATGCGCCGCAGCACGAGGTCGCCTTCCTGCAGCTCCCGGACACGCACAGACCTCTGGTGGTAGCGGCGGAGCGCTTGTGTGCGTTACGGAGTGCTGCATGCAATCGGACCTCGTCGACGAGGTCGATGTCTCCACGCCGGAGGTTGTCCTGCGTGGCTTCGTCGTAAGCTCAGACACGGTGAGACTTCATGGTGATCTCTGGGGGAAGCACAGCTTCGGACCCATACACCATGAAGAAGGGTGTCTCTCCGGTGGTCTGGCTCTGGGATGTCCAGTTAGCCCATAGTGTGCTCGGAAGCTCATCCACCCAATTGGCACCATGTTTCTTCAGGCTGGCATAGGTGCGGGTCTTGAGGCCCCGAAGAATCTCGGCGTTGGCCCTCTTGACTTGCCCATTGCTCTTTGGGTGAGCAACAGAGGCATAGCACACCTGGATGCTGAGGTCTTCGCAGTAGTCTTGGAACGCTGCGCTGGTGAACTGGGCCCCGTTGTCGGTGATGATTCTGTTCGGGACCCCGAACCGGCAGACAATCGACCTAATGAACTTTACTGCGGATTGCTTGCTGATGGTGACGACTGGTGTGGCTTCCGGCCACTTGGTGAACTTGTCGATGGCGACATAGAGGTACCGGAATCCCCCGACGGCTCTGGGGAATGGTCCCAGGATGTCCAACCTCCATACGGCAAACGACCATGAGGGCGGGATCATCTGTACCGCCTGAGCCGGTGTACGGATCTGCTTGGCGTGGAACTGGCACACCTTGCAGCTCTCGACCAGCTTGATGGCATCCTAGAGTGCTGTCGGCCAGTAGAAGCCATGCCGGAAGGCTTTACCGACAAGCGTGCATGAGGAAGAGTGACTCCCACATTCGCCTCCATGGATCTCAGCGAGCAAGTCGCAGCCTTCCCCCTGGGTTATGCACCGCAATAGGACGTGGTTGGCGCCACGCCGGTAGAGATCCCCTTCTACCAGCGCGTATCTCTTAGCCATGCGCACGATCCGTTCAGCGGATACACGTTCATCAGGGAGGATGTTGTCTTTCAAGTAGTCCCGGATCTCCGTGATCCATGCATCGGGTCTGACTTGAGCTTCTGGATCTTGAGCGCTGGGTTGCACGGAGTCCCCAGTGATGCTTACGATCCTTGGAGGCGTCCATGGCTGCAGGGCCGCCGGGACCGCCAGCTTCGAGGTGCTGGTCCAGCCCCCTTCGCCCGGCTCGGCGGGCCGGGCTGTGGGCCGCAGCAACGTCCTCTCGAAGACTCCTTCGGGCACATGGGATCTGGTGGAGGCATCGTTGAGAGGTCGTCAGCTGCGGCATTGCCAGCGCGTGGTACGTGGGGCAGGTCCAAGGCGAGGAAGTCTTTCTCCAACATCTACACGTGGAGCAGGTAAGCAGCTAGCTGTGGGTCATTGCAGGAGCATTCACCCTTAACTTGTTTGATAACTAGCTGGGAGTCGCCCTGTGCCATCAACTGGCGAGCGCCCAGAGACAGGGCTGTTTTTAGTCCAAAGATGAGTGCTTCATACTCTGCCATGTTGTTGGTTGCCTTGAAATTGAGACGCACCGTATACCCAAACTGCTCCCCCGATGGCATGAGAAGTAGTACACCGGCACTGGCCCCCTGCTTTCGCGAGGAGCCGTCGAAGAAGAGCGTCCAGTGAGGCCCGGTGAAGACCGGAGCTCGGTGCTTTGGTTCACCGTCTTCGTGGCCCCCTGGGTCAGCCTTTGTTGGCGTCCACTCAGCCACGAAGTCAGCCAGGGCTTGGCTCTTGACTGCATGGCGAGGAAGGAAATCCAGCAAAAATTCCGCCAGTTCCGCTGCCCATTTAGCGACATTGCCAGTCGCGTGAGGGCTGTGAAGGATAGCCTTCAGCGGATAGGAGGTGACCACCGAGACCCGGTGGGCTTGGAAGTAGTGGCGGAGCTTCCTGGACGCCACGAGCACTGCATACAGCAGCTTATGGACCTCCAGGTACCTTGTCTTGGCGTCATGGAGGACCTCGCTGATGTAGTAGACAGGCCTCTGGATGGTCCGGACCCTCCCTCCCAAGGCAGAGATGTCTTCATCCATGGGCTCAGGCCTACGGGAGGTGGGTGGGTCCAGGGAGGCAGCCGGGAGCTGAGACTCGAAGGCTCCCAAGCCGCCTTGGACCTCCGGGAGGTCCCGCTGATTTTTCGGGAGCTCCGAGAGGTCCCGTTGGGCCTCCGGGAGGTCCTGTTGGACTTCCGGGAGGTTCCGTTGGACCTCCGGGAGGTCCCGTTGGACCTCCGGAAGGTCCCGTTGGTCCTCCGGGAGGTTGTCACGGAGGTCCGAGGGTCCGTCTTGGACCTCCGGGGGGTTGTCTTGGAGGTCCGAGAGGTCGTCTTGGACCTCTGGGGTTTCCTGGCGCCTGTCTCCTGCTGCCGGAGCAGGCTGTGGCGACGAGAGGTCCGGCCACTCTGCGACGAGGAGCATACTCACCACTTCAGTTGTCGCCGCGATGTAGAGCAACAAATGCTCTTCAGGCTCGGGGGCTACCATGATGGGTAGGGTCGTCAGGAGTTGCTTCAACTCCTGGAAAGCTTCTTCCGCTTCGTCGGTCCAAGCAAATGGGCCGGATTTGCGCAGGAGCTTAAAGAAGGGGAGCGCTCGCTCTGCTAGCCTCGGTATAAACCGACTCAGCGCGGCTAGGCATCCCATGAGTTTCTGGACTTCTTTGATGTGGGCGGGGGGCCGCATCAATTCGATGGCCTTGATCTTCTCTGGGTTAGCCTCAATTCCTCGGTGTGAGACCAGGAATCCTAAGAGTTTTCCAGAGGATACGCCAAACACACACTTGTCGGGGTTCAGCTTGGTGCGCGTAGAGCGCAGTTTGTCAAAGACTAAGGCCAGGTTATCTAATAGGGATGAACTCTGCCTGACCTTAACAACGATGTCATCGACATACACCTCAACTAAGTCTCTTATCAACTCCCCGAAGGTTTTGTGCATTGCACGTATAAAGGTGGGGAGAGCGTTCTTTAGGCCATAAGGCATAGAGACATAACAGTACAGGCCGTCTACTGTGATGAAGGAGGTGTGCTCTTCATCTTCTCTAGACATAGGGATCTGGTGGAAACCCGAGTAGGCGTCTAGGAAGCACAGCATATCACAACCCGATGTCGAATCTACTATTTGATCTATTCTAGGGAGAGGGAATAGATCTTTGGGACATGCCTTATTGAGACTGGTGTAGTCGATGCACATCCGGAGCTTCCCGCTGGCCTTCGGGACAACAACGGAGTTCGCCAACCACCGGGGGTGGTGGACTTCCCGTATGAAGCCAGCGTCCAGCAGCTTCTTGATTTCTTCCCGGATGAAGTTTTGCCGCTCGATGGACTGCTTGCGGGGCTTTTGTTGGACTGGCCGGGCGTTGGGGAAGACCTTCAAGTGGTGCTCGATCACCTCCCTAGGGATCCCTGGCATCTGCGACGGCTGCCATGCAAACACGTCGACGTTGTGCCGGGGGAAGGTGACGAGCGCGCCTTCCTATTTGCTATCCAGGCCCCCGGCTACCCGGGTGGTCTGGGTGGTATCGGCGCCAATTTGGACGAGCTTCAGGGGGACGTCGCCCTCGTCGAGGGGTTGCACACGGGGTTCTGCGGTAGAGGCACGGTGGTGTGCACTCGGGTGGAGCCGATCTGGTTCTGCACTGCCAGGGGCTGGTGCTCTAGCTGTTGCAAGCGCTTGGAGTTTTTCCAAGGCTGACACTGCGGCAGTGCGGTCTCCACGAATCCTGAGGACGCCTGTTGGTGTAGGCATCTTCAAGACGAGGTAGCTGTAGTGGGCTACTGCCATGAATCGGTACAGGGCTGGCCTGCCAATTATGGCGTTGAAGGGGAGGTCGATCTCCGCCACATCGAACAGAATGTACTCTGTCCGATAGCTATCCGGTGCCCCAAAGGTCACCGGAAGGCTGACACTGCCGTAGGGAATGACCTGTCCTGGCCCTACCCCTGAGAACGGGCTCGATGGGGTGAGCTTGGCCATCGGGATCTGCAGCTTCTGGAAAGCTGCGCGACTGATGAGGTTCAGTCCAGCCCCGCCATCCACCAAAACGTGGTATATCCTCACGTTGGCGATGGTGGGAGCCACTAAGAGCGGTAGTTGGCCGGCCCCAGCCATATTCCTGGGGCAGTCGGTGGCATCGAAGTTGATGGGGGTTCCCATCCACTTGAGGTGCGATGCGGCACTCGGGAGGGGAGCCACCGACGCTACCGCTCGGCGCAGGGTCTTAACCGCGCTTCGGGACGAGGGGTCAGCGGACCCACCATAGATGACGTAGAGCATCTTCCGGCGCTCGTCATCACTGGAGCTGGAGTCCTCATGGTTGTGCACCGCCTTCACGGCGCGCTGAGGCTCCTGGAACTCCACCTGTTGGTCGACGTTGTCTGGGGCATCGACCTTCTGCTTGCCCTCCCTTTGACAGTAGGGTGGGGCATCAGTTCGAAGCTGCTTCCCTTTCCGGAAGCGCTCCGCGAGCTTCTGTATCTCCCGGCACTCGGCAGCAGTATGGTAACTGGTGCCATGCACGGGGAATAGCTCGCCTTGGTCACCATCTGGAGCTGGTGACTGTCGCTGCCTCTTGTCGGGGTGCGACCCCCAAGCCCCACTGGGTGCCGCTGCTGCGGCAACGGGAGCCGCGGCCGGCGGTTTCATCTTGCCACCGCCCCGGTTCTTGATCTTCTTGCCACTTCCATAGGAAGTGGCGCCAGATCCTAGCTGCCCTCCTAACTCAGAGGCTGGCAGGGAGTGCCAGTTCCGCCCTTCTACTGCTCTGGCGCACTTGTCCGCCAGGCTGAAGAGCTCCGAGACGTCGCGGACCTCTCTGGTCGCGAGCTTCTCGAGCATCTTCTTGTCCCGAACGCCTTGCCGGAACACCACCACCACAGAAGCACTTTGGATATGTGGGATGGTGTTCCGTACCTGGGAGAACCGCTGGATGAAAGAGCGCAGCGATTCCCCAGGTTGTTGCTGGATGGCGTGGAGATCGAGCTCCGTGCCAGGCCGGGTGTAGGAACTGCCGAAGTTGGAGGTGAACTGCCGACAGAGCTCCCCCCAGGAAGTTATGGAACCCTGGGGGAGGTTCATGAGCCAGGACCGGGCTTGGCCGGTCAAGGCGACGGGGAAGTAGTTGGCCATTACGGCCTCATCCCCTCCTGCGGCAAGGACGGCAGTGGAGTAGATCTGGAGGAACTCCGCCGGGTTGACGCTGCCGTCGTACTTCTCGGGCAGGTGCGGCCGAAACTTGTGCGGCCACCTCGTGAAGCGAAGGTGGGGCGCCAGGACCGCACATCCTGCTCCTGTTGCCATAGGGGTTGGTGCCGTGAACGCTTGGTTCGCTGCTGGCACTGTGTACCCCGGTATGGGCAAGGCTGCGCCATAGACCGGGGGAGCCGTTTGCAGGGCATATGGCTGTGGCATATGCTGCGTGGCGTATGCCCGGGGCAGAGATCGCGTGGCGAAGGTCTGCGCCTCAGGCAAAGTCGAGGCTGACGTCATGCTGTCACCGGCCTCTTGGTTGCAACGCCTTTCTCGTCGTCGCTCGAGGAACACCCGGGCATCTTGGCCCAAGTGGCATCGTTCCAGCTCTGTCCCCAGGTCCGTCGATGGGAGCCTGGTGGAGCTGGAGTCCGCCGTCTGCCCGTCAACCGTTGGCGTGCGCTTCAGCGACACAGCCGGTTGGCCAGGGCGTCGTCACCGCCGAAGTCGAGGGTTTGCGGCGGCGACGACAAGACGGTCTACTTCGCGAATCCACTGCTGGGTCGCTGCCTGAGGCGCGTCCCCAGCAGGTGGATTGCGCAGTAGCGCTCTTGCTGCAGCTAGCGCGCCTCTGTGTGCAAAGCTCAGCGCTGCAGAAGATCTCACGCTAGCTGGAGCCTGCATTGCCGGTGTCGGCGTTGCCGGAGTCGGCTGCTGGCTTCCAGCTCGCGCCGACACACTCCGTCCCGAGTGTGTCAACACGTATTCCCCGCTAGTCACGGTCCGTCGTGAACGAGGGGGAGGAGAGCTTGCCGCTGAAGGAAGTTTCGTCATCTTCGTCGGCAGAAACTCGTCGCGCAAGGGAAAAGCCCCCTTCCTGGCGCGCCAAATGTCGAAGTGTGTGGTCGACACTTCCCCCGGACCTGCTCTGGGCAGCCCGCGGAGGTTCTTTTTCGGAGGGGCTAGTCGCTTGCGGAGAGCTTCAGAGTAAGGGACGAGTGATGGAGAAGCTTGACACGGCGAGTTTTACGTGGTTTAGGCCGCCGGAGCGTAAAACCCTACGTCCACGGTGAGCAGAGGTGCTCGCTGTATTGCCTGTTGCTCAGAACCGGAGTTCTAAGCTTGAGGGTGAGTGATGCCTAGGGTGTGAGTTGCTGGAGTGCGAACCCTTGCTAACGTTGCCTACCCGAGCCTTTTATAGTCCAAGGCTCGAGCGGCTTACAAGGGGGGGCCCGGGACCCGACAGGTGGTCCCGGGGAGATTGCCTACCGACTATCGTATCTGCAGTTATGTCGGTAGATGTCTCTAGCGAAGGATTCCGAGTCTTCGTTCTGCCGCCCTGCCCATGCTGCAAGCTAGTCGTAGTGGTTGATGACGGCGGGGGCGGCAGGGGATGTCTTGTAGCTGTGTTTATTGGCTGGCAGGATCTGACATGGTGCGCCAGTCTGCGATGTGACTGGGCGCAACGGCACCTGACAGAGGCGTGCTCCGCGTATTCGCGTCTTGGGAAGGCGCGGGCCTTGAATACCTTGTACGGGCAAGGTATGGTGCGTCTTTACACCTGCTGCCTACCGGCGGGGGCAGGCAGCACCGTCCTGCTGGCCACGTGGCGGGCCCGGAGCTCTCCTCTGAGGAGAGGGAGGTCCGGCCCCATGGGACACGTGGAGCCTTCGGACCTCTCCCCGCGGAGGGGGAGGTCCGGCTTCTGTCGGCCACGTGGCGGGCCTAGAGCTCTCCTCTGAGGAGAGGGGGGTCCGGCCCCGCAGGACACATGGCGCCTTCGGAGCTCTCTCCGCGGAGGGGGGAGGTCCGTCTGCTGCTGGCCACGTGGCGGGCCCAGAGCTCTCCTCTGAGGAGAGGGAGGTCCGGCCCCGCTGGACACGTGGCGCCTTCGGAGCTCCCCCTGCAGAGAAGGGCGAGATCCTTAGGCATTTTCCCTTGTGCGCGGGGGTACCCCATATCGAGGGTACCGACAAAGTCAATACCTGCAAAACAACTCGGATAGCATCCGTGAGCATAACGCTCAGCAAGACTTAACCATCACCCTAGTCATGAAACTCTACATGAGGTTATGAACATAACGTAGGATGGCATAATACATAATAAACTCGCCTAAATGTGAATCCTTACTTTCAAGTGTTATTAACAGCACTTTAAGAATAACCTTGGGTCTGCCACATCGGGAGTCCACAATCAAACAAGAAACGCTTTCCCCCGATGTAATTTGCTCATGGTGTAAATGAATCAAGTTTGCTCTAACTATACAACAAGATTCATCACAAAGCTAAAATGAAACTTCAAACAATAGTGATTAGTTCCTTTCTCATGCAAGTTCTTACTACGTCACGACTGTGAGAACAAGTATGCTCAGTCCTTTTCCGCGAGCGATGGTGATTCGAATCAATAACACCCGGACTACACGACATGTACGCCCGTACTCGACGTTGCCTACAGCAACCATCACTGACGTCGTACGTGGCAGCCTTCCCCCGTTTCACCCCCATTGAATCGATCAAATCGCCCCATACAGTATCCACTCTCATGGTGCACCTACCGACATGAGATGTCATGTGAATGTTACCCACATACTGCACAATGGCCGTCTCACCTGAGGCGACCCGAAAAGGCTAACGCAAGCTTCCCGAGGTACATCAGTTTACTGGGTCCCATATAGCCAGCATGAGTCCGCTACACAACTCAAACTTTCTCAACAGGGCCGCATACGGATCGGTCCTTGACCGACACGGACAGGTCTATAGCATCCAGGCCCCTATTTCCTGCTGCCCCTACAACCTGCCGGTCTGAACTTTAACTTGCTACACATTTTCTAAACCAATCCCGTATACCCCTGTTGTCCTGATCATGCGAGTAGCATCTCACCACTCGACTTCTACCGAACCTTACTTAAGCATGGCAGTTCTACACGGTGAAAGACACCTACCCAATACTCCATGGGTTCATTTGGTCATGCAAGAGGAGTATCAAAGCACTAGACCTAATGCACATATCATATCCTAACCAAAGAGTGATACGAAGTAAAAACTTAGAAGTTGTTAAATGCAAACCGGAGCTTGCTTATTTTGCAGGGTAGTCGTATATAATCAGTTAGTGATCCTTCCTGATCAACCCTTGATTCTCCGGAGTCGGATCCACTTCAATGAATCGCTGCTTCGAATCCCCTTCATTGTGATTCCTATCGAAATGCATATGCACAATTTTATAATGCACTTCCAAGAGTTAAAGACTTGATTTCTTAAGAACAGAGGCTGTGTGGAAATGCCAGGAATGGCTTGGTTTGCCTTTGTTGTGCAAAGAATTATGAATGAACTAAATTGGTCTTGGTGTTTTAGTTATACACTAACTAACTTTCCTAATGAACATAAGAGGTGAGCTGAAAAGAATTGAATGCAACTGAAGAACAAGAACTCCAATGGCTTCAAAACTTTTACATCATGTTCTATACTACCTAGGGATTTAGCTTTCCAAATTGCAGCTAATGTGGAGTCAAATTGTGTTCTCCATAATTCCTACAATGTCTCTTATGTATTTCCCCATATACATAAGTATGGAGACCAAGAACAGGGAGTTATATTGATCACTTGAGCTGATAATTTACATGTGAGTTCCTGGTTAAATGAAAGTATTTTGGTCCAAAATTTAGACCTTATACTTGAGTAGTTCCTCCAGAACAATTCTTTAAGCATTTCTACTCAAAGGAATTAATTCTGGAGTAATGTGCATTTTCACGCCCAATCAAGTGAACTAAAATTTCGAGTAGGTCTCCTAGAGTATGTCTGAATTTTCCTATGATTTCTGAAGCTATGAATTGCCTAGAATAGATTTTACAAGTGGGCAACATTTTCTGAAAATGTTTCTGGACCCTTATGAACACAGCAGTTTGCATTTAGCAAATTCCTACTCAAATAATCTTCAAATGAGCTGAAAATTTGCTAGAATTTCAAAAATATGCTAAACAATATTCTGGCAAAATTTGAGGATTTTTGGAAAAACCAAACTCCCTCAATAATTCTTTTTCAGAAAACCTTCAAAGAACTTTCCAGAATTTAATATTGACTTTCGTATTAATTGGAGTTCATATTTGGATATATCTTTGCAAAATGAATCCAACCCAATTCGAATCACTCAAATTGGAGGTTTTCTACACAAAGATATGATTTTCCAAAGTTGGAACAATCTCTGGAATTGTTTTTCCTATTGAAATTTGACTGGGCCCACGTGTTTAAACTCCAGCCACTGGAATCAAAGCCACACCGGTGTCACACGGTTTTTGGCGCGCAGCCACAAAGGATCCTCGAGCCGCAGCTGATCACAGATTTAAAAACTGAGTCGCTGACGCGTGGGACCATCGACTTTCTTCTTCCTCCCGCCGTCTCTCTCGTGCCCGCGCGCTCCCCCTCGCCGGAGCAACCGGCTGCTCGCCGGGCCGGAGTTTCCGGCCGCCGCCCGACCCGAAGCTCGCCGCTAGGGGGTTTTGGACGTCGAGGAACACGATGGTGGCGCTAGCTCGAGTTGCCGGTGATTGGAAAACGGTCGGCGACATGTGGCGGCTACGGGATAAGTTGAGCGCCGTGGGCCGACCTTCCTAGACCGCCAAAACATCGACCAACCCACGCTACAGGACCCTTAGAGCTTGAGGAAGACCGACATGGCCTCAAAAGTGCTCGAAGATGGCTGCAACTGGGTCGGCACCGTGCGCCCAATCGGGTCCGCCATTAACACCCTCGGAAAAGCTCAAAATCTGCCGCTCCGAGGTGATTTCACGCTATGGTTGCTAAAAGAAAAATGACCGTCGGCTAGTCCAGCTCGTGTGTGCAAAGTTTGATGATCTATGGAGGATTAGAGAGTGAGAATTTTGAAGTCTAGTACCGGACGCTCTGTTTGAAGCCGCCGGAGCAAAATCTTCAAATTAGCCAGAGATGATCCACGGTTTGCTCCAAGATTTGGAGGAGAGCAGCATCATAGTAGCGCGCTCCCGTGGCTGTGCTTGCTCCGGCGTGACAACCTCTGTGGGGGGCTGTCCACGTGAAGCCTACCACCTCGTTTCTTTAGGTCGCCGTGGATGAGTGCTCTAGGGTGCGGGAAACACGGGAACTCGCTAGCTTTTTGGGTCAGGGATGTGAGCAACAGTTGCGCCGTGCTGTTTTGCAGCTTGGAGGCAGTGGGCACGAGTGTTTTCCCAGTTTCCTGGTTGCTTCCGAGGCAGCGGCTGTGAGGTTCTCTGTGGGTGTGTTTCTCGTGAGGAGGAGGCAAAGGACGTTTGGCTCAGCTGTGGAGGAGTAGAGCACGTTGAAGAGGGAGTGAAGCAGCTACACGGTTGCCAGCGCGAGGAAATTCAACGAGGAGGTGGCGGCAGCAGCTCGGTGTCTCCCGGGAGAAGCTCCTCGTTGGAGTTGAAAAACAGAGACCAATACTTAGTGTGCAAGTCCCAATTTTCAGCTCAATGACATGTGGGCTCCACCCAATTTCCTCCCCAAAAGATCTCCTCAAGTCAATCTAAATCCAATGCCAAAGTTCTGAATTTCAAAGGTGGGCTAGAATTCAAATCACCCAAATTCAGTTTGAATTTGCATAGCAAATTTGAATTTGGTTTGAATTTGGAAATGCCTCTATTTAGTTCATTTTTAAGCCCACCCTCAAATGACAAGTTTGCCACCCTAAGCTTCCACACTTCCAAAATATAAGGCTGCATAAGTCTTCAAAATCTTTGGCCACAATTTGGTGTGAACTTTGAATTTGAAATCTGATTTTTAATCCTTCATGCAAAGAAATGTTTAAGTCCATATTGGTTCAACACATTCAAATGAAAATGTGAGCCTCTTTTTGGATGAACATCCATGTACCACTTTGCATGAAGAAAAGTTTTAGAAAGAACCATTTTTCATGATTTTTGAGAGGGCCCCCGACCCCGATCACGGGGCCGTGCCGCCTTGTCCGGGGATCGCATTGGGTGGTGCCGTGTTATGCGGCACTGAACAGCACACATATAAGGAACACTGTATTACATAAATCAAAAGCGGAAGCTTACAATTGTTCTTTGTAAATAATTTACATAAAATAGCTACAGCGGAAGTCTATAAACAGCTCACGTCGAATAACTAAAAAGCACTCGAGAAGAGGTCCAGCCCGCGGACTCCTCTCGCTAGCAACACGCAGACAGGGCAGCGGCTAGGTCCTCCTTGTGTAACATGACTCGGACGTTTCCGAGTCTCACCGGACAACCTTCTTTATAGCGTCGAGGTTTACCTGCAAAACCACTTATATAGCAAGAGTGAGCACAAAGGCTCAGCAAGACTTAACCGTCTCTCCTAAGACATGAAACTCTACATGAAAGTAACCTAAGACTTAAGCCTGTCATTTGCGAAAAGGCTCGCCTACGAGTTCATCCTTAACTTTCAGATTTTAGCCATAATAGTAGTGATCTTGCGCCCAGCAACATTGGAACTCCACAATCAAACAAGAAACGCTTCATTCCAATGTCACTTGTCCCAAGGTGGAAAATTAACTTTAGTTTGCTCTATTCTCTACTTCAAACAAGGTTTTCATGCAACTTTAACATAATCATAGCAGCAATTATACTTTTGCAAACTGTTTCCACACAAGTTGATTACTACGTCACAACATGGGAGCAAGCGGTACTCAATAACCGCGAGGGACGGTGATTCGAATCAAACACTACCCGGATAACTCGACACATATGCCCGCCTCTGAAGACTCACATCTGGCGTCCTTCATTACGTCGTATGTGGCAACCTTTCTCAGGATACTAAACTGTAGAACCGGTCACGCCGTCTCGGGCTCATAGGTCTAACGAGACGATGTGGTATGCCTCTACAATCCAGTGAACCTGGTACATCGGTTTCCTGGTTCCCATATATCAGTAAGCATCCGGTACACAACTCAATACTTGCTCCTGGACGCGGCACACGCATCGGTCCTTAACCGACACAGGCAGAGCTACTCGACCAAGACCTCGTCTTGTCGCTGCCTAACCCCTCTGCCCGGTCTCATCTTTAGAAATGTAAACTTTAGTTTGCTTCCTTTCCCATCCACACTTATGATATTCTAAACTATAGCTCGCGAGTAGATTCCAACTACTCGTCTTCTACCGGATGCCCTAGTCTATTTAGCATGGCCTTATTCTACAGCGATGACACAATGCTACCCTTGACCTCAGGGTTCATGTTTGGTTATGCAAGTGGAGTATAAAACATCCTTGACCTAATGCACATACAAACTTTGACCCATAGTAGTGAACAAATGAAAAACTTTAGAAAACAACTTAAATGCAAACCGGGGCTTGCCTTGGTTTTGCAGGGGACTAAAGTCAGATAATATGAAGTTAGCTGCTGATGACTTGAAGTTCAACTCCTGTCCTTCTTGCTCCTTGATCCAAGCTCAACTTCTCCTTCTCCACTTTCCACGTTTTATCATTACACGTTATGAATATGCATACATGTTTAATTATAAAACTTTTTGCTAACAAATGCTAAAGCCAAGTTTAAAACTGGAACTCTGTTCAAGAATTTAAAATGACACTGGGGGTGGTGGTTTGGGTGTGTGTCTAAGCATTATCATCAAGTGAGAAGTGAGGTTCATCACTTGGGTGGTGATCACCTAATTGGTTGAACAGAACACTACTGATCCAGGGCTCCAATGGAGCTGGAAATTTTCTTGTGAGTTTCTTGTCACAAGAAAGTCCTCTGGACCAAAATTCAGAATATTTCACTGAGTAGATTACCTAGAACAATTCCCTAAGCATTTATACATAAAGAAATTAATTCTAAATAAATTTGCACTTTCATGCAAATTAAAATGAACTACAATTTCAAGCATAGTTCAAAGAGTATGCCTGAATTTGCCTACGAGTTTTGGAGCTATGGAATGCCCAGAACTGAATTTCCAAGTTTTGGAAATTCTCTGAAAATGTTTCTGTATTCATTTGAATACAGAAATTTGAAATTAGAATTAACCTACATAATTCAACTCCAAATGGGCTGAAAATTTTACACGAGTCTCCTAACATCCTAAAGAATATCCTGGCAAAATTTGGGGTGTTTTGGATGAACCAAACTCCCTCTAAAATTATTTTTCTGAAAAGCTTTATAGAATTTTCCAGAATTTCATATTGGTTTTCATGCAAATTGGGTTGCATATTTGGATAGAATTTTTCATCCTGAATCCAACCCAATTTGAATCACTAAATTTGGAGCTTCCTAGCAAAAGTTATGAGGTTCTAAAGTTTGAACTAAATCTGGAATTCAAATTAATTCGGGAAATGTTCAAACTCTGCCTGTGGGTCCACCCTACACGTGTCAGCCGCTGGAATCACGCCACACGGGGCCACAGACCCTTTCCCGCATTGTCGCAAAAGATTCCGGGGCTGCAGCTGATCGGGGATATAATTTTTCCGCCACTGACACGTGGGATCCGCCGGTCGTCTTCTTCCCCGGGTCATTTCCTTTTTCCCGCACCGCCCCCTCGCCGGAAATTCGTCGGAGCTCGCCGGAGTCGGCTTCCCGGCTGTCTCCCGGCTCGATACTTGCCGCCTGGGGGTTTTCAGGGACGAGCAATCCACTGGTGCGTTGATCTCGGGCTGCTGGTGACCGGAAACCGGTCGGCGACGTGCGCACCTTTCGGTACAGCTTCGGCGCCGTGGCCCGAGCACCCTAGCTCGCCAAACGTTCGGCGGATCCGCTCTAAAGCATCAGTGGAGGTCGGGCAAGCTCGGATCAGCCTCAACCTAACTCGGAAACGGCGGCAATCCGGTTGTCACCGTGCGCCCGAGCGTTCCCGCCATGGCCGCCGATGGACGAACTCGAAATTAGCTGCCCCTACTCACTGCTAAGCTATAGTTGCGAAGGAAAAAGGTTACCTATCCTCTCTAGCTCCTGTGTGCGCAAAATGAACAACTTTAACCGAGAATTAAGCGTCGATTTCTGAAACTCTTACCCACGGGTAGGTTTTCCTCGTCTGAGAGGAAAACTTGAAATTCCTGAGCTATGTTGCACGGCTCGAGCTGAAACTCGGGGGAGAGCAGCGTGAAGTCCCGGCGCGTCTCGGCGGGTGCTTGCTCGGCTGTGAAAATCCTCGGTATGAGCTGCCCACGGTGACCCGAGTTGCCTTTTCGCCGGTGAGCTTCAGTACCTCGCGTTGATCGTTGAATTGGGCGCCCCACGAGCCAGGAATGTCGGGGCCGAGCTATGGAGGATCTTGTACACTCGCTAGCGCTCCCTTTTTGTGTGGACGGCTCGAGCAACCAGGCGTGCGAGCTTGTGGTAAACTGAAGGAAGCAGAGGCGTCGCCGGCGGCTGCATTTTGGGCGCGGAAGCAGAAGAAAGCCGCGAGCATGAGTGAAGAACTTCGTGTTTGCCTCGGTGGGAAGGATAGGCGCCGGGTGAACCGCCTCTGGCGCCCGCACGTGGGGGGGGGGGGGCAGCTCGAGCAGGAGGTGGCGGTAGCGCCCTCGGCGACGTTCGGTGCAGACCCCGTGGTGATCGAGTCAAAACAGATAAGTGACTTAGGCAGTAAGTTATTCCCCTCACTCTATGACAATTGGGGCCCACAGCTACTCTCCCAAATATCTCCAAACTTTGACACCATGTAAATTCAGCTGTGATGGATCCAAATTCAAAGGCCAATTGGAAATTTAAATTTTTTTACTTCAGTTTCAAATTCGAATTCAAATTTCAATGACAATTCACAAGTATCTTTGATACACATATCAAAGCACCTCCAAATTTTCTCAAAATTTGCCTTCTTTACAATTTGAACCTGGAGAGTTTGAATATGCCCTCTGATCTTTGAGTTGGCCACTGCAAATACAAATTTTCAAACAACAGTTTGAATTTCCTTTTTGGAAAGGACCTTCTTTGCCTTGAAGTAAACCATTTAATTCAAACTGAAATTTAAGTCCTCTTTGGTGCTGACCCATCTGAATTTGGGTGAAACACTTTGGTTTGCTCCTAGCCCATGCTTGATAAATCTTGGTCCCAAGCTGAACCTCGCAAGTTCAGTTTTGACCATGTCCCTGAATTTGAATTTGAAGGTGATCTCAAACAATGCTTTGAACAAATGGTATATGAGCTTAAAATCCCTCCCATTTTGGAACTTAAGCTCTTTAATACCTGAGGACTGCAATGGTCATCTCATATATATGCTTTTGGACCATCTGAACATGAATGCTTTGCAAGGGTTCGAAAATGGGGTTTAAACTTCCCTCCCCTCTACTCATAGAGAATGTGCATATGAGTTAGCTTTTTGGGAGTGAAATCCGTTCCCGGGTTAACATGTGTTCAACAGGAGTTAAAGAAGATTTTTGCTCTTCCCACATGTCCATGTTTGAGTTTATCATTTTATGTGACATAACTCAAGTCGTTCCCTTGTCCTAACATGTTTGAATTCAACATGAACTCAACATGATCATAGCCCATTCCATTTTGGCTCACCCTAAAATCAGAAAGTTGCCACCACCTTCTCCTCAATTCAAATGTATGAGGCTCCATGTGTATATAAAAGTTTGGCAGCAATTTGAGCTGAGCCTTTGAGACTAAAGACCTTATTTTTGTTCTTTCTCATGTACATATGATTACACATGAGTTTAACTCCACCTTGGTCCAACACCTTCAAAGGCATGCTTGAACCCATGTGGTTGCACCTCATGGATACCATCCCATGTAAGAAAGCTTTAAAGAATTTTCCAGAATTTCCTATTGGTTTTCATGCAGATTGGGTTGCATATTTGGATAGAGTTTTTCATCCTGAATCCGACCCAATTTGAATCACTAAATTTGGAGCTTCCTAGCAAAAGTTATGAGGTTCTAAAGTTTGAACTAAATCTGGAATTCAAATTAATTCGGGAAATGTTCAAACTCTGCCTGTGGGTCCACCCTACACGTGTCAGCCGCTGGAATCACGCCACACGGGGCCACAGACCCTTTCCCGCGTTGTCGTAAAAGATCCCGGGGCCGCAGCTGATCGGGGATTTAATATTTCCGCCACTGACATGTGGGACCCGCCGGTCGTCTTCTTCCCCGGGTCGTTTCCTTTTTCCCGCACCGCCCCCTCGCCGGAAATTCGTCGGGGCTCACCGGAGTCAGCTTCCCGGCCGTCTCCCGGCTCGATACTTGCCGCCTAGGGGTTTTCAGGGACGAGCAATCCACTGGTGCGTTGATCTCGGGCTGCTGGTGACTGGAAACCGGTCGGCGACGTGCACACCTTTCGGTACAGCTTCGGCGCCGTGGCCCAAGCACCCTAGCCCGCCAAATGTTCGGCGGATCCGCTTTAAAGCATCATGAGACGGACCAGGACCTCGTCGGGTGGTGCCGTGTTATGCGGCACTCAACAGCACACGGGTCGATGAACACACATCATATTACATACATAGTTTGCGGAAGCATACAAGATTGTTTTACAAATAAGTATATCAGAGTAAACTACAGCGGAAGACTATCACTCTCACGATTTATTCTAACTAGCAACAAAGAAACGGTCCAGCCCGCGGACGTTTCTTACTAGCAACACGAAGAACAATCTGCAGCGGCGAGGATGCTCTTTGAGTAAACACTCGGAGGTTCCCGAGTCTCATCGGCATCCCTTCTCATAAGCATCGAGTCAATTACCTGCAAAACAACTCGGATAGCATCCGTGAGCATAACGCTCAGCAAGACTTAACCGTCACCCTAAACATGAAACTCTATGTGAGGTTATGAACCTAAAATAGGATGGCAGAAGCATAATTAAACTCGCCTAAAAGTGAATCCTTACTTTCAAGTATTAATTGCAGTATTTTAAGTAACCTTAGGCATGCCACATCGGGAGTCCACAATCAAACAAGAAACGCTTTCCCCCGATGTAAATTGCTCATGGCATAAAAGAATCGAGTTTGCTCTAGCCTATTCATCAAGATCCAATACAAAGCTAGTATAATACTTCATATCAATATAGTTCCTTTCTCATGCAAGTTCTTACTACGTCACGACTGTGATAACAAGTATGCTCGGTCCATTCCGCGAGCGACGGTGATTCGAATCAATAACACCCGGACTACACGAAACGTACGCCGGTACTCGACGTTGCCTACAACAACCATCACTGACGTCGTACGTGGCAGCCTTTCCCCGTTTCACCCCCGCTGAATCGATCAAGTCGCCCCGTACAGTAGCTACTCTCATGGTGCACCTTCCGACGTGAGATGTCATGAGAATATTCCCCAAATACTGCACACCGGCCGTCCGCCTGAGGCGACCCGAAAAGTCCCAACGACAGCTTCCCGAGGTACATCGGTTTACTGGGTCCCATATAGCCAGCATGAGTCCGGTACACAACTCAAACTTGTTCAACAGGGCCGCATACGGATCGGTCCTTGACCGACACGGACAGGTCTACAGCACCCAGGCCCCTATGTCCTGCTGCCCCTACAACCTTCCGGTCTCAACTTTAACTTGCTAATTCATTCATGAACCAATCCCGTATGCCCCCGTTGTTCCTGAAACTGCGAGTAGCATCTCACCACTCAACTTCTACCGAACCGTACTTAAGCATGGAAGTTCTACACGGTGAAAGACACCTACCCCAATACTTCATGGGTCATTTGGCTATGCAAGAGGAGTATCAAACACTAGACCTAATGCATAATTCATATCATGACCAATAGTGAATACAAAACAAAAACTTAACAGCTGTTAAATGCAAACCGGAGCTTGCCTGTTTTGCAGGGTAGTTGTATATTACAGTTAGTGTCCTTGCAGATCCACCCTTGATTCTCCGGAGCTTGATCCACTTCGATGAATTGCTCCTTTGAATCCCCTTCGTTGTGGTTCCTATTGAAATGCATATGCATATGTTTTATAGAATGTAATGAAAAGAAGTTATAGAATTACTTTCTTAGGAACAGAGGTTGTGTGGAAAAGCCAAGCATGGCTTGGTTTGCCTCTGTTGTGCAAAGAACAGAAATAAACTAAATTGATCTTAAGGCCTTAGCTATACACTAACCATTTTCCCTAATGAACATAATAGATCAGCTGAAAAGATTTGAGTGCAACTGAAGAACAAGAACTCCAATGGCCTCAAAACTTTTACAGCAGGTTCTATAGTACCTAAGCATTTAGCTTGCCGAATTACAGCTAATGTGGAGTCATATTGTGTCCTCCATAATTCTTACCATATCTCTTATGTATTTTCCCCTTTACATAAGTATGGAGAATAAGAACAGGGAGTTCAAGGTCTCATCTTGGGCTGATAATTTACATGTGAGTTCTTGATCACATGAGAGTCATCTGGTCCAAAATTCAGCCCTTTTACTTGGGTAGTTCTCGCAGAACAATTCTTTAAGAATTTGTACTCAACAGAATTAATTATGTAGTAATGTGCATTTTCATGCCCAACTAAGTGAACTACAATTCCAAGTATGTCCCAGAGAGCTTGCCTAAATCTTCCTATGATTTTTGGAGCTATGGATTGCTCAGAACAGATATTTGAAGTGGGAAACATTTTCTGATAATGTTTCTGGACTCTTTTGAATACAGTAGTTTGCATTTAGCAAATTCCTACTCAAATGATCTTCAAATGAGCTGAAAACTTTCTAGTAGGTCAACAATATGCTAAAGAATATTCTGGCAAATTTTGGGGATTTTTGGATAATCCAAACTCCCTCAATAATTCTTTTTCAGAAAAACTTCCAAGAATTTTCCAGAATATAATATTAACTTTCATACAAATCTGAGTTCATATTTGAATAGAACTCAGAGAGATGAATCCAACCCAATTGGAATCACTCAAATTGGATTTTTCTACAGGGAGATATGAATTTCCAAAGATTGAGCCAACTCTGGAATTATTTTCCTACAGCAAATTCGGCTGGACCCACAGTTTTGAATTCCAGCCAATAGAAACGAAGCCACACCGGTTCACAGGATTGTACCGCGTAGCCACAACAGATCCTTCTTTTAAACTCTTCAGGCAGACGGCTGGGACCCGCTCGGTCTTCTTCTTCCTCCCGTTGTTTTCCCGCGCCTGCGCTGCCCCTCGCCGGCCCGACGCCGGAGCTCACCGGCTCGCCGTCTCCGGCCAATGCCCGAGCTGAGGTTTGCCGTCAGAGCGTTTATGATGTCGAGGAACATATCTGCGGGGTCATCTAGGGCTGCCGGTGACCGGAAACACCCCGGCGACGTGCGGCGGTCTTTGCTGCCCTCCGGCACCGTCGACCAGGGTTCCTAGTCCTCCAACCAAGTGACAAACACGTGCTACAGCATCAGTGGTTGATCACCAAGCTCGGCATGGCCCTCAAATGGCTCGGGAACGGCCGCAAACCGGTCGTCACCGTGTGCCCGATTCGGTCCGCCGGAGAAGTGCTCGGTAGACCTCAAAATACGTCGTCCCGAAGGGTTTTCATGCGACGGATGCTAAAGAGAACATGATCGCCGGCTAGTCCAGCTCCTACGTGCAAAGTTTGATGAGCTAAGAACGAATAGAAGTGGAGAATTTTGGATTCCCGTACCGGATGCTCGGGTTGAAGCCGCCGGAGCAAAAACTTCGAATTCGCCGTCTACGCTCCACGATTTGCTCCAAGTTTTGGGTGAGAGCAGTAACACAGCAGAATGCTCCTGTGGCCGTGCTTGATCAGGCTTGGAAACTTGTGTGGAGAGCTGTCCACGTGAAGCCGACCGCCAGTTCTTTTGAGGTCGCCGCGAAATGGTTGATTGAGGCTCGGGAACGCCGGGACTCGGTGGTTTTTGGGTCGGGGAAAGTAAGCAACGGTTGCGCCTCAGTGTTTAGCCGCTCGGAGGCAGCGGGCGCGATGGTCTCCGCTGGTTTCCGATCGACCGAGAGCGGACGAGGGGGGAAATGGCTGTGCGGCGTTCACGCGAGGGGAGGAGAACAATTGGGTCTTTGCTCAGCCGAGGGCACGATAACGTCGAAGGAAACCGCCTTCGGTGGCCGCGTGTGGGGGAAAAGGGCAGCAGGAGCTGGCGGGTTCAGTTCCCCAGGGGCGCGGTGGAACCCCTCGGTGGCACCCGAGCAGAACGGAAGCAACAGTTTATTTGCTTCATGGTTAAGTTTAAGTCTCCAGCTCACTGCCATGTGGGTCCCACCCCACATTCTACCCCCCAAATATCTTCTCAAAGTGACCCTCTTAATTCCCACAATTCTGAGTTTTAAAATGTGGGTTAGAATTTGAATCCTTCCAATTCAGTTTGAATTTGCTTGCCAAATTTGAATTTGGTTGAAGTTTGCAAATTCTTCTCTTTAACTCCTTTTTGAGCCCACCCTACAAATAGAAAGTTGGGGATCAAACTCCTCCCTATAATTCCAACTATGTGGCTGCATTTTTAATCAAAGTCCTTGGTCACTACATGTGTGAACTTTGAAGTTCAAATCTGATTTTTAAACTTACATGCAAAGAGGTATTTAACTCTTTATTGGTTCAACACTTTTAAATAAAAATGTGATCCTCATTTTGGATGGTCATCCATGTATTACTTTGCATGAAGAAAAGTTTTAGCAAGTCCCATTTTTCATGTCTTTGCCACACATATGAACTCAAACCTTGGTTTTATTCAAACACATTTTTGGGACTTTTACATTCCTCGTCCCAAGATTACAAAAGAGGAACGAGACGGGAGAGGGAATTACAAACTATACAAAGATAAAAGTTCCGGGTAGTTGGTGCGGAGATAATCTTCACTTTCCCACGTCGCCTCTTCAGCGGTATGATTACTCCACAGCACCTTGAAGAATCTGATCGTCTGGTTCCGGGTTACCCGGGTCTTTTCATCCAAAATCTGAACCGGTCGCTCGGTGTAGGTCAGGTCCGGTTCAATTCGTCGATTTCCTCGGTGCGAACAGCAGCGGTGAATTTGAGGCACTTCCGCAGCTGTGAAACATGAAATACATCATGAACACCCACTAGACTTGCCGGTAGTTCCAGCCGGTAGGCTACGGGTCCGCACTTCTCCGTTATAGCAAAGGACCAATAAAACGGGGAGCGAGTTTCCCCTTTACACCGAACCGGTGAATTCCCTTCATCGGGGATACACAAAGATAAACGTGTTCTCCGACGTCAAAATGTAATGGCCTACGCCTCTGATCAGCGTAGCTCTTCTGTCAGGATTGTGCAGCCTTTAAGTTCTCTTGTATCAACCGGACTCGGTCTTCGGCTTCGTTGACAACATCAATCCCAAACAGAACTCTTTCGCCGGACTCACACCAATTTAGTGGTGTGCGACACTTCCGGCCGTAGAGAGCTTCATAAATACTCGCTTGATAACCGTTGTTGTATGAAAACTCCGCCAGCGGTAGGTGATCGTCCCAATTCCGACCGTGGTGGATGGCACACGCTCTCAACATGTCCTCAAGCACTTGATTCACCCTCTCAGTTTGTCCATTGTTTTGAGGGTGATATGCGGAGCTCCTAATCAGCTTGGTGCCCAACGAGGCATGCAGCTGCTCCCAAAAATGAGCAACAAACAGTGCACCTCGATCTGAAATAATGGTCTTCGGGACACCATGCGAACATATAATTATGGAGATGAATAACTCCGCATATTGCCTTGCCAGATAATGAGTGTTCACCAATATGAAATGAGCCGACTTCGTGAACCGGTCGACGATCACCCATATCGAGTCATGCTTCCTGGATGTGAGCGGTAATCCGACGATGAAGTCCATACTCACATCCTCCCATTTCCATGCCGGTATCTTCAGAGGTTGTAGCGGTCCGGCTTTCCGCATATGATCAGCCTTGACCTGTCTACACGTATCACACTCGGATACGTATTTAGCGATCTCCCTCTTCATCCTCGTCCACCAAAATTTCTGTTTCAAATCTTGGTGCATCTTGTTACTTCCGGGATGAATGGAAAACATAGACAGGTGGGATTCATCCAAGATCTTCTTCCAGAGTTTCATATTGCGCGGTACCACTATACGGTCGTTAAACCATATTGTACCGTTCTCATCCTTCCGGAAACATTTCATCTCTCCATTGTCTAGTCTTCTCCGTATGCGAGACATACCTCTGTCTCTTCTTTGAGCCTCAACAATCTCTTCATGGATTGTTGGAATGAGCGCGAGATTATAAAGCGCGCCATACGGAATGACACGGAGGCTTGGTTCTTCTTCTTCCAACTCAGCAACCGCCATGTTGTGAACGTGGGCTTTCCGACTAAGCGTGTCGGCAACCACGTTTGCTTTTCCTGGATGATAGTGGATCTCAATTTCATAATTTTTATGAGCTCCAACCATCTCCGTTGTCTCATATTCAGCTCCTTCTACGTGAAGATATACTTCAGGCTTTTATGGTCGGTGTAGAGGTGAACAAGATTACCCAGTAGGTAATGCCTCCACATCTTTAACGCCAACACCACAGAAGCAAGCTCGAGATCGTGAGTTGGATAATGCTGCTCGTGGTTTCGCAGTTGACGAGACCCATAGGCGACTACACGCCCTTCTTGCATCAGAACACAGCCGAGACCGATGCCGGATGCATCACAGTATACATCAAATGGCTTCGTCGTGTCTGGCTGAGCAAGAACTGGAGCTGTGGTGAGATGTTTCACCAAAGTTTTGAATGCGGCTTCACATGTTGCATTCCATATGTATTTAGTGCCCTTCTTCCGCAGCTCCATCATTGGTTTAGCAATCTTTGAGAAGCTCGGAATAAACCTCCGATAATACCCCGCTAAACCTAGGAAACTTCGGACCTCGTGGACTGATTTGGGAGATTCCCACTTCAGCACTTGTTCAATCTTGCTGGGGTCCATGGCGATACCTTCTGCTGAAATAATATGGCCTAGGAAAGGCACTTGATCAATCCAAAATTCGCACTTGCTGAACTTGGCATATAATTGGTGCTCCCGCAACCGTTGTAGCACGATACGCAGATGTTCAGCGTGCTCTTCTTCAGATTTGGAGTAAACCAATATGTCGTCGATGAATACCACGACGAACTTGTCTAACTCCAGCATGAACACAGAATTCATCAAGTACATGAAGTGTGCCGGAGCGTTGGTTAACCCAAATGACATGACGAGGTACTCATAGAGTCCGTATCTCGTCGAGAAAGCTGTCTTCGGTAGGTCCTCCGGTCGGATTTTGATTTGATGATATCCCGACCGAAGATCCATCTTCTAAAATACCTTTGCACCCACAAGTTGATCGAACAGGATATCGATGCGGGGTAAAGGATACTTGTTCTTGATTGTGACAGCATTTAAAGGATGGTAATCAACACATAACCGTAGTGTTTCGTCCTTCTTCTTAACGAACAGCGCTGAGCAACCCCAAGGTGAATAGCTTGGCCTTATGAAACCGTTGCTCATGAGTTCATTCAGTTGCTCTTTCAACTCCGCTAGCTCGTTAGGTGCCATCTTGTAAGGCCTTCGTGAGATAGGCATCGTTCCCGGCGCCAGTTCAATCTTGAACTAACGTCCCGTTCGGGCGGCATGCCCGGTAAGTCATCGGGTAAAATGTCGGGATAATCACGTACCACCGGAATATCTTCAAGCTTCAGCGCTTCCGTGTGGTAGGCCTCTACCATGTCTGGGTCTTCGCTGTCTAAAAACAGCGTGTGCAGTCCGTGAATCGGCGAGTCAATCTGGACAGTCCGGATACTGATATTGAGAACGGCACCGTGACGATTTAACCAAGACATCCCCAATATAATGTATATCTTCTTCCTATCCAACATAATCAGCGATGTTGGGTATATTTTTCAGCCCAAACACAAAGCTGCTCGGGATACAATCTGATTGGCAGAGATGTTTCCTCCCGGTGAACGTATAAGAAAACTCGTTGTGGGAGTATTGGTGGATAACTGGTGCTGATCCACGCATGTTTTGCTGACAAAATTGTGGGTTGCACCGGAATAAAAAAGTATGAGCACGGGCACGTCTTTGAGAGTGAACATGCCCGCTAACACCGGTGCACCCTCCGGGACATCCTCAATAGCCAGATGTTGCACACTCCCGGATTGCAATGCTGTTATGTTGACTTGAGCAGGTGGCGGCATACCACCTGACGATGATGGATGTTTGGTGTTCACCAACTTCTCCCGGCATTCTTGCCTAAAATGCCCTGAACGGTGGCAATAAGAACACGGAGGTTTCCCCGGTCCTTCGTTGACTTGTGGTTGAGAAGTTGATGTACCTGGCTGCAGCAATGATGCCACAGGTGTCATTCATTGCTGCGGCAAAAGTGTTGCTTCAAGACATGATTCTTGAGCAGGAAATCTGTACGGAGTTGATCTCACTGGTGCTTGACATCCTTCATCGGATGGTGTGTGATACACCACCCGGTATTTGCGAGGAACGACTGGTGTGTCTTCTTGCACATCCTCCCGGTCCCTCTTCTCTGCTTGACACTCAAGTGTCGCTTGTTCTTGCAGCAGAGCAGCACTGATCAACTCGGTGTAACTGCCTTGATTGAACAAAGCTAACTTCTCTTTTAGTACAGCACTCAAGCCATAGAAAAAGTAGTCACACATTGCAGCTTCGCTCGTCGCATAAGCAGGAGCATATTGTGCCAGAAGGTTGAATCGTCTGACATAATCGAGGACACTCATGTCCCCCTGCTTCAAGTTTCTGAATTCTTGCTGTTGGGCCTTGATAAAACCCATAGGAATGTGACGAGCACGGAATTCTTCACAAAATTCCGTCCATTCCACTTGATGGCCTTCTGGAACGGTGGCAAGATAAGCGAACCACCAATTTCCGGCGGCTCCATGGAGCTGTTGAGCTGCAAATAATGTCTTCTGATATTCGTCGCACTCAAACACTCCAAACTTGGACTCCATAACTCGAAGCCACTGATCAGCTTCCATTGGTTCATTGGCTTCCATGAAGATTGACGGTTGTGTCGCCAAAAAATCCAAGTAGGCGTTCCGAGGTGGAACGTCCTGTTGTGCACGCTGGAGTAAGCCCTGTTGTACCAAGGCTTGGAGTAGTCTTGTGTTCTCTTGACTTGACTCGACCATCTGAGCCATGACATCCGCCCATACCGTTGATGGCGGTGCCCATGGTGGAGTCGAGTCATCACCGTCTCGATGAGAACCTTCAGTCCTACTCGGAGAATGAGTACGCACCATACTGCAAAAGCATAATTTTGAGGGGAGTCAAAACTTGATCTCAGCAGTATGTGAAAGTCTGTAAAACATGAACATGCTAAAACTTTATGAAACCATAACAATACTTCATGTCTACACATCCTTCTAAAGCCAACATATTCAGTCCCTCATTCTGTACAGAACAGACCTTTCTGTACTTAACCCAGAATTTGATCCAGTTACTAGCATTTTCATAACTCAAGTAGAATACCAAAGTTACAGTTAACTTCAGTATCTTTCCAACTAGTACTCAAATGCCCCTAGATCATTTTTAGAACAGAAGTTATGATTGTTCAAAACTGACAGAATTTCTGGATAAAATTTGCCAGCACCTCCTTTGTATGTGGCTGTTTTCATCACAGTTTTACATACAAATGGAGTACAATTCTGAACACACTATGAAATACAAAATCGTTGCAAATTTCCTAACCTTTCCAACGGTGTATCATATGACCCTTAGAAACTTTTCTACAGACTGTGACGGCTAATTCACAGCAACATCCAGAGAAGTTTGCAGCTGCTCTGTTTTCTGAACAGTTTGCATTCATCTGGACATTCAACCAAGTTGGTGTCGGATTTGGCTCTGGAGTTATACAGAAAAGTTGTATAGCACTTAAAAGCCTTTCCAGAACTGTATCAAACACCTCCATTGGGTCAAGCTAATCAGGGTTACGCTCCGTTACAGTCCAGAAAAAATTTCTGTCTGAACAGAGCACTCTGTCTTTGAGATCAAAAGAAGCCTAACAAGTCTCTTCTTTGAAACTTAGTTCAAATGAAGAGATCAGTAACTAATATGTGCTTTATCACCTCTTTTTTTTAGTTTGGAAGTTAGTCATGAATGATTTCTTCATAGGTAAGAATGCTATCCAGTGTAGTACGGTGACGACGCACCGTAAGACATATGACGGTACTACGTTGCCTCACCAAAGAAAAATCTAACCGGATTACACCGGCATATACGTATCATTAGGTGGCACTAAAACGGTCACTCGCAAACGTGTTCTACACGCACTAAGGTTTTCGTGGTTAGTACCTACATAAGCCACACTCAATCATCAGGTTTGGCTGCACACCGAACCCGGTATCCATAACAGTTTGTACACCCGGCCGTCATCACTCGCCCAGGTGTTCTCAAGCCAAAGACGCCTTGAGCTACGTGTTCACGTTACTGACCACGTGACGGAGTCTCCCAAATTGCACCACGCACGCCTGGGACAGACGTTGCTCGAATACCCCAAACGACATGAAGAGTCGTAGAGGATACTAAAGCGAGTCGGGTTACCTGCCACCCGTGAGGCTCCACCCTTCAGCTTGTGCGCACTGGTGGACAGCGCTTACGTGCACCCCCCAAGACATAAACGTCCCAAAATGCACGATTTTCTGACATAACAATTAGGTTAGCTTGCCACCTTCATATTATGCTAATAGTAGTCCTTATGTGGGCCTAGTACCATTATCTCACTGTATCCTAAGTTTTTGACATAATATGATGCTCAATCCGTGCTCTGTTCCCAACGAAGCTCTGATACCAGCTGAGACAGCCAGGACCTCGTCGGGTGGTGCCGTGTTATGCGGCACCCAACAGCACACAGGTCGATGAACACACATCATATTACATAAATAGTTTGCGGAAGCGTACAAGATTATTTTACAAATAAGTATGTCAGAGTAAACTACAGAGGAAGACTATTACTCTCACGATTTATTCTAACTAGCAACAAAGAAACGGTCCAGCCCGCGGACGTTTGTTACTAGCAACACGAAGAACAATCTGCAGCGGCGAGGATGCTCTTTGAGTAAACACTCGGAGGTTCCCGAGTCTCATCGGCATCCTTTCTCATAAGCATCGAGTCAATTACCTGCAAAACAACTCGGATAGCATCCGTGAGCATAACGCTCAGCAGGACTTAACCGTCACCCTAAACATGAAACTCTATGTGAGGTTATGAATCTAAAATAGGATGGCAGAAGCATAATTAAACTCGCCTAAAAGTGAATCCTTACTTTCAAGTATTAATTGCAGTATTTTAAGTAACCTTGGGCATGCCATATCGGGAGTCCACAATCAAACAAGAAACGCTTTCCCCGATGTAAATTGCTCATGGCATAAAAGAATCGAGTTTGCTCTAGCCTATTCATCAAGATCCAATACAAAGCTAGTATAATACTTCATATCAATATGATTAGTTCATTTCTCATGCAAGTTCTTACTACGTCACGACTGTGAGAACAAGTATGCTCGGTCCATTCCGCGAGCGACGGTGATTCGAATCAATAACACCCGGACTACACGACACGTACGCCCATACTCGACGTTGCCTACAACAACCATCACTGACATCGTATGTGGCAGCCTTTCCCCCGTTTCACCCCCGCTGAATCGATCAAGTCGCCCCGTACAGTAGCTACTCTCATGGTGCACCTTCCGACGTGAGATTTCATGAGAATATTCCTCACATACTGCACACCGGCCGTCCGCCTGAGGCGACCCGAAAAGTCCCAACGACAGCTTCCCGAGGTACATCGGTTTACTGGGTCCCATATAGCCAGCATGAGTCCGGTACACAACTCAAACTTGTTCAACAGGGCCGCATACGGATCGGTCCTTGACCGACACGGACAGGTCTACAGCACCCAGGCCCCTATGTCCTGCTGCCCCTACAACCTTCTGGTCTCAACTTTAACTTGCTAATTCATTCATGAACCAATCCCGTATGCCCCCGTTGTTCCTGATATTGCGAGTAGCATCTCACCACTCAACTTCTACCAAACCGTACTTAAGCATGGCAGTTCTACACGGTGAAAGACACCTACCCCAATACTCCATGGGTCATTTGGCGATGCAAGAGGAGTATCAAACACTAGACCTAATGCATAATTCATATCCTGACCGATAGTGAATACAAAACAAAAACTTAACAAGCTATTAAATGCAAACCGGAGCTTGCCTGTTTTGCAGGGTAGTCGTATATTACAGTTAGTGTCCTTGCAGATCCATCCTTGATTCTCCGGAGCTTGATCCACTTCAATGAATTGCTCCTTTGAATCCCCTTCGTTGTGGTTCCTATTGAAATGCATAAGCATATGTTTTATAGAATGTAATGGAAAGAAGTTATAGAATTACTTTCTTAGGAACAGAGGTTGTGTGGAAAAGCCAAGCATGGCTTGGTTTGCCTCTGTTGTGCAAAGAACAGAAATAAAGTAAATTGATCTTAAGGCCTTAGCTATACACTAACCATTTTCCCTAATGAACATAATAGATCAGCTGAAAAGATTTGAGTGCAACTGAAGAACAAGAACTCCAATGGCCTCAAAACTTTTACAGAAGGTTCTATACTACCTAAGGATTTAGCTTGCCAAATTACAGATAATGTGGAGTCATATTGTGTCCTCCATAATTCTTACCATATCTCTTATGTATTTTCCCCTTTACATAAGTATGGAGAATAAGAATAGGGAGTTCAAGGGCTCATCTTGGACTGATAATTTACATGTGAGTTCTTGATCACATGAGAGTCATCTGTTCCAAAATTCAGCCCTTTTACTTGGGTAGTTCTCCCAGAACAATTCTTTAAGATTTTGTACTCAACAGAATTAATTCTGTAGTAATGTGCATTTTCATGCCCAACTAAGTGAACTACAATTCCAAGTATGTCCCAGAGAGCTTGCCTAAATTTTCCTATGACTTTTGGAGCTATGGATTGATCAGAACAGATTTTTGAAGTGGGAAACATTTTCTGAAAATGTTTCTGGACTCTTTTGAATACAGTAGTTTGCATTTAGCAAATTCCTACACAAATGATCTTCAAATGAGCTCAAAATTTTCTAGTAGGTCAACAATATGCTAAAGAATATTTTGGCAAATTTTGGGGATTTTTGGATAACCCAAACTCCCTCAATAATTCTTTTTCAGAAAACCTTCCAAGAATTTTCCAGAATATAATATTAACTTTCATACAAATCTGAGTTCATATTTGGATAGAACTCAGAGAGATAAATCCAACCCAATTGGAATCACTCAAATTGGAGTTTTCTACAGGGAGATATGAATTTCCAAAGATTGAGCCAACTCTGGAATTATTTTCCTACAGCAAATTCGGCTGGACCCACAGTTTTGAATTCCAGCCAATAGAAACGAAGCCACACCGGTTCACAGGATTGTACCGCGTAGCCACAACAGATCCTAGCCACCACAGATCCTTCTTTTAAACTCTTCAGGCACTGACGGCTGGGACCCGCTCGGTCTTCTTCTTCCTCCAGTTGTTTTCCCGCGCCCGCGCTGCCCCTCGCCGGCCCGACGCCGGAGCTCACCGGCTCGCTGTCTCCGGTCACCGCCCGAGCTGAGGTTTGCCGTCAGAGCGTTTATGATGTCGAGGAACATATCTGCGGGGTCATCTAGGGCTGCCGGTGACCGGAAACACCCCGGCGACGTGCGGTGGTCTTTGCTGCCCTCCGGCGCCGTCGACCAGGGTTCCTAGTCCTCCAACCAAGCGACAAACACGTGCTACCGCATCAGTGGTTGATCACCAAGCTCGGCATGGCCCTCAAATGGCTCGGGAATGGCCGCAAACCGGTCGTCACCGTGTGCCCGATTCGGTCCGCCGGAGAAGTGCTCGGTAGACCTCAAAATACGTCGTTCCAAAGGGTTTTCATGCGATGGATGCTAAAGAGAACATGATCGACGGCTAGTCCAGCTCCTACTTGCAAAGTTTGATGAGCTAAGAACGAATAGAAGTGGAGAATTTTGGATTCCCGTACCGGATGCTCGGGTTGAAGCCGCCGGAGCAAAAACTTCGAATTCGCCGGCTACGCTCCACGATTTGCTCCAAGTTTTGGGTGAGAGCAGTAACACAGCAGAACTCTCCTGTGGCCGTGCTTGATCGGGCTTGGAAATGGTTGATTGAGGCTCGGGAACGCAGGGACTCGGTGGTTTTTGGGTCGGGGAAAGTAAGCAACGGTTGCGCCTCAGTGTTTAGCCGCTCGGAGGCAGCGGGCGCGATGGTCTCCGCTGGTTTCCGATCGACCGAGAGCGGACGAGGGGGGAAATGGATGTGCGGCGTTCATGCGAGGGGAGGAGAACAATTGGGTCTTTGCTCAGCCGAGGGCACGATAACGTCGAAGGAAACCACCTTCGGTGGCCGCGCGTGGGGGAAAAGGGCAGCAGGAGGTGGTGGGTTCAGTTCCCCGGGGGCGCGGTGGAACCCCTCGGTGGCACCCGAGCAGAACGGAAGCAACAGTTTATTTGCTTCATGGTTAAGTTTAAGTCTCCAGCTCACTGCCATGTGGGTCCCATCCCACATTCTACCCCCAAATATCTTCTCAAAGTGATCCTCTTAATTCCCACAATTCTGAGTTTTAAAATGTGGGTTAGAATTTGAATCCTTCCAATTCAGTTTGAATTTGCTTGCCAAATTTGAATTTTGTTGAAGTTTGCAAATTCTTCTCTTGAACTCCTTTTTGAGCCCACCCTACAAATCGAAAGTTGGGGATCAAACTCCTCCCTATAATTCCAACTACGTGGCTGCATTTTTAATCAAAGTCCTTGGTCACTACATGTGTGAACTTTGAAGTTCAAATCTGATTTTTAAACTTACATGCAAAGAGGTATTTAACTCTTTATTGGTTCAACACTTTTAAATAAAAATGTGAGCCTCATTTTGGATGGTCATCCATGTATTACTTTGCATGAAGAAAAGTTTTAGCAAGTCCCATTTTTCATGTCTTTGCCACACATATGAACTCAAACTTTGGTTTTTATTCATACACATTTTTGGGACTTTTGCACATCAGCGGAGGTCAGGCAAGCTCGGCTCGGCCTCAACCTGGCTCGGAAACGGCGGCAAACCGGTTGTCACCGTGCGCCCGCGCGTTCCCGCCATGGCCGCTGATGGACGAACTCGAAATTAGCTGCCCCTACTCACTGCTAAGCTATAGTTGCGAAGGAAAAAGGTTCCCTATCCTCTCTAGCTCCTGTGTGCGCAAAATGAACAACTTTAACCGAGAATTAAGCGTCAATTTCTGAAACTCTTACCCGCGGGTAGGTTTTCCTCGTCCGAGAGGAAAACTTGAAATTCCCGAGCTATGTTGCACGGCTCGAGCTGAAACTCGGGGGAGAGCAGCATGAAGTCCCGGCGCGTCTCGGCGGGTGCTTGCTCGGCCGTGAAAAGCCTCGGTATGAGCTGCCCACGGTGACCCGAGTTGCCTTTTCGCCAGTGAGCTTCAGTACCTCGCGTTGATCGTTGAATTGGGCGCCCCACGAGCCAGGAATGTCGGGGCCGAGCTATGGAGGATCTTGTACACTTGCTAGCGCTCCCTTTTTGTGTGGACGGCTCGAGCAACCGGGCGTGCGAGCTGGTGGGCAACTGAAGGAAGCAGAGGCGTCGCCGGCGGCTGCTTTTCGGGCGCGGAAGCAGAAGAAAGCCACGAGCACGAGTGAAGAACTTCGTATTTGCCTCGGTGGGAAGGATAGGCGCTGGGTGAACCGCCTCTGGCGCCCGCGCGTGGGGCGGGGGGGGGGGGGGGCAGCTCGAGCAGGAGGTGGCGGTAGCACCCTCGGCGATGTTCGGTGCAGACCCCGTGGTGATCGAGTCAAAACAGATAAGTGACTTAGGCAGTAAGTTATTCCCCTCACTCTATAACAATTGGGGCCCACAGATCCTCTCCCAAATATCTCCAAACTTTGACACCATGTAAATTCAGCTGTGATGGATCCAAATTCAAAGGCCAATTGGAAATTTGGAAATTTTTACTTCAGTTTCAAATTCAAATTTCAATGACAATTCACAAGTATCTTTGATACACATATCAAAGCACCTCCAAATTTTCTCAAAATTTGCCTTCTTTATAATTTGAACCTGGAGAGTTTGAATATGCCCTCTGATCTTTGAGTTGGCCACTGCAATACAAAATTTCAAACAACAGTTTGAATTTCCTTTTTGGAAAGGGCCTTCTCTGCCTTGAAGTAAACCATTTAATTCAAACTGAAATTTAAGTCCTCTTTGGTGCTGACCCATCTGAATTTGGGCGAAACACTTTGGTTTGCTCCTAGCCCATGCTTGATCAATCTTGGTCCCAAGCTGAACCTCGCAAGTTCAGTTTTGACCATGTCCCTGAATTTGAATTTGAAGGTGATCTCAAACAATGCTTTGAACAAATGGTATATGAGCTTAAAATCCCTCCCATCTTGGAACTTAAGCTCTTTAATACCTGAGGACTGCAATGGTCATCTCATATATATGCTTTTGGACCATCTGAACATGAATGCTTTGCAAGGGTTCGAAAATGGGGTTTAAAGTTCCCTCCCCTCTACTCATAGAGAATGTGCATATGAGTTAGCTATTTGGGAGTGAAATCCTTTCCCGGGTTAACATGTGTTCAACAGGAGTTAAAGAAGATTTTTGCTCTTCCCACATGTCCATGTTTGAGTTTATCATTTTATGTGACATAACTCAAGTCGTTCCCTTGTCCTAACATGTTTGAATTCAACATGAACTCAACATGATCATAGTCCATTCCCTTTTGGCTCACCCTCAAATCAGAAAGTTGCCACCACCTTCTCCTCAATTCAAATGTATGAGGCTCCATGTGTATATAAAAGTTTGGCAGCAATTTGAGCTGAGCCTTTGAGACTAAAGACCTTATTTTTGTTCTTTCTCATGTACATATGATTACACATGAGTTTAACTCCACCTTGGTACAACACCTGCAAAGGCATGCTTGAACCCATGTGGTTGCACCTCATGGATACCATCCCATGTAAGAAAGTTTTTGTAAGTCCCATTTTTCATGAACCAGAAACACAATGACGTTCAATCATCCGTTTCTTTGCATTCACGTTTTTGGGACTTTTATATTCCCCCCCCCCCCCCCCCCCGTAAAATGAATCTCGTCCCGAGATTCCAAAGGAAGAATGAGACGGGAGAGGTAATGCCAAGTGGTATGATGATAAAAATTCTGGATAGTTCATGCGGAGGTAATCTTTGCTCTCCACGTTGTTTCCTCCGTGGTATGATTACTCCACCGCACCTGGTAAAATCTTAATATCTGATTTCAGGTGTCCCAGATATTTCCCTCGCTAGTCTGAACCGGTCGCTCGGTGTAGGCACGATCCGGCTGCAACTTGTCGATTTCTTTGGGGCGGACAGCGATAGTATCTTTAAAGCACTTCCGCAGCTGTGACACATGAAATGTGTCGTGAACACCAGCAAGGTTTGCCGGTAGTTCCAGCCGGTAAGCTACGCTTCCACACATCTCCGTGATTAGCATGTGGGTCTAAGGCTTGGGGAGCAAAATCCCCCCTTTACATCGGACCGGTGAATTCCTTTTAGCGGAGACACGCAAAGACAACGTGTTCTCCACCGTCGACATGCAACGGTCTATGCCTTTGACCATCGTGACTTTTCTTTCGGGATTGAACAGCCTCCAAGTTCGCTTCTACCGTTCGAACTCGGACATTGTTTTTGTTGACTAATCAACCCTGATCCGTACTCTTTCACCGTACTCACACCACTTCCACGGTGTGCAACATTTCTGGCTGTAGAGCTTCCTCTTACGAGTTATAACCGTACGGTCCTTAAACCATATAGTACCCTCATTGTCCTTCTTGAACCACCTCATCTCTCCATTGTCTATTCCCATCTGTAGGTGAGATATACCCTTGTCTCTCCTTTGCACTTCAGCAATCCCTCATCAGATTGCTGGAATGGGAGCAGTGTTATAAGGTACTCCATACAGAATGACACGGAGAATGGGTTTTTCTTCTTCTAACTCAGCATTCGCCAAGTTGTGTACGTGGCATTTCCGACTAAATGTGTCGGTAACTGCGTTCACTTTTTCCCGGATGATAGTGGATCTTGATGTCATACTGTCTTATGAGCCCCAACCATCTTCGAGAACACCCTGGCATCAACTAGTTGATCAGTTAAACCATCGATGCGGGGCAGGGTCCTTATTCTTTATAATGACGGCATTGAGTGAATGATAATCAACACTTAATCTTAGTGTCTCATCGTTCTTCTTAACAAACAGCGCAGAGCAACCCCAAGGTGATGAGCTTGGTCATATAAAACCTTTGCTTATAAGTTCACTTAGTTGCTCCTTCAACTCCACTAGTTCATTGGGGTGCCATCTTATACGGCCTTCGTGAAATCGGTGTTGTTTCCGGCGTCAGTTCAATCTTGAACTTGACGTCCCGTTAGCCGGTATTGCCCGGTAACTCATTGGAAAAACATTGAATATTCACGTCCCACCGGACTATCCTCGAGTTTAATCACTCTCGTGGGGTAGGCTTACCCCGTTCTCTTTGCTGTACAGAATGGACTCTTCTGTCCTCATCCAGATTTTTATCCGTTTATCAGCACTTTCATAACTCAAGTTGAATACAAAAGTTAAAGTTAACTTTAGTATCTTTTCAACTAGTACTTATCTGCATTCAGATCATATCTGGATCAAAAGTTATGATTTCTCAAAGTTGACAGAATTCCTGAATAAAATTTGCCAGCATCACCTTTGTATGTGGCTACTTTTATCACAGTTGTATATGAAAATACACTAAGAATCTGTGCACACTTTCAACTACAACAATGTTGCAAATTTCATAACCTTTCCAACGGTCTATCATAGGCAACTTAAGGATTTTCCTACAGGAAGTTATGGCTTAAAAACAGAAAGGTCCAGAGAGGCTTTTGCTGCTGTCCTGGTTCTGAACAGTCTACCTTCAACTGGACTTTTCACCAACTTAAAGTGTGATTTTGCTCTGGAGGTCTACAAGGAAGTTGTAGAGCACTTGAAAATCTTTCCAGAACTGTATCATAAACCTTAATTGGGTCAAGCTACTCAGAGTTATGCTCAGCAAGAATTCCTGCCAGAAACAGAGCACTCTGTTTTTTTTGAAATCTTTGAAACCTAGACCTTCTCTCATTTGAATCTTAGCTCAAAATAAGAGTTCAATAACTAATATTTGTTTCAAACTTCCATTTTTAGTTGAAAGTTAGTTCATGAATCATTTCTTAATAGGGAAGAGGTTATTAAGTGTAGTACGATGTCGATGCATCGTAAGAACATGTCGGTACTACGTTGCCTCACCAAAAGAAAATCCTAAACCGGATTATACCGGCATATCCGTTTTATCAGTGGCCCTAAGACGGTCTCTCGCACACATGTACTACACGGGATACGTACGTGGTTAGTACCTGTAGAAGATCACTCAATAGTGGTGCACTCAAAGGTTGTTTCATTTCAGGCAGTTTCATATTTGAAAGTAAATACAAACGCCCGTATCATTGCCATACGGCCGTCCTTGAGTTAAGTCACGTCTCAAGGTACGTGATCGTGTTTCAAAACCACGCGACGGGGAACCCGAGTATGTCATGAACGGGTCGTCATGGTTGGGAATGTTATCAACCCAACAGATACCACCTACTGCCCTGCAGGGCACGTCGATGGCAAGCGCTGCGTATGTCCTCCTGGGCTAGTTCCAGACGAACACACTATCGCGTTACTGACCACACGATGGGGTCTCCACTTACTTGCCTAATGCACGCTAGGGATCAGCGTTTCATATGAACTCAGGAACATGAAGAGTCCAAGAGTTTCATATTGACGTCTCACACAAAGCTGTGAGACCTATCCCTGAACCACTTTCCTCGTCAGGGGAGCTAACCGAAATTGAACCGCTTTTGGTGGCGTTCCTTACCATTCTTACCAGAACGTAGGTGCGTCGTTACATAATAAAAAATTCAGAATTATAACAAGTAGGTTAGTCATGCCACTTTAAGTAACTATACTACTATAGTCCTTATGTGGGCCTAATACCGTTTCCTCACCGTATCCTAAGTTTTTGTCGTAATACGATCCTTATTCCGTGCGCTATTACCAATGCGGCTCTGATACCACGCTGAGAGGGCCCCCGACCCTGATCACGGGGCTGTGCCGCCTCGCCCGGTGATCGCATTGGGTGGTGCTGTGTTATGCGGCACCGAACAGCACACATATAAGGAACACTGTATTACATAAATCAAAAGTGGAAGCTTACAATTGTTCTTTATAAATAATTTACATAAAATAGCTACAGCGGAAGTCTATAAACAGCTCACGTCGAATAACTAAGAAGCACTCGCGAAGAGGTCCAGCCCGCGGACTCCTCTCGCTAGCAACACGCAGACAGGGCAGTGGCTAGGTCCTCCCTGTGTAACATGACTCGGACGTTTCCGAGTCTCACCGGACAACCTTCTTTATAGAGTCGAGGTTTACCTGCAAAACCACTTATATAGCAAGAGTGAGCACAAAGGCTCAGCAAGACTTAACTGTCTCTCCTAAGACATGAAACTCTACATGAAAGTAACCTAAGACTTAAGCCTGTCATTTGCGAAAAGACTCGCCTACGAGTTCATCTTTAACTTTCAGATTTTAGCCGTAACAGTAGTGACCTTGCGCCCAGCAACATTGGAACTCCACAATCAAACAAGAAATGCTTCATTCCAATGTCACTTGTCCCAAGGTGGAAAATTAACTTTAGTTTGCTCTATTCTCTACTTCAAACAAGGTTTTCATGCAACTTTAACATAATCATAGCAGCAATTATACTTTTGCAAACTGTTCCCACACAAGTTGATTACTACGTCACAACATGGGAGCAAGCGGTACTCAATAACCGCGAGGGACGGTGATTCGAATCAAACACTACCCGGATAACTCGACACATACGCCCGCCTCTGAAGACCCACATCTGGCATCCTTCATTACATCGTATGTGGCAACCTTTCTCAGGATACTAAACTTTAGAACCGGTCGCGCCGTCTCGGGCTCATAGGTCTAACGAGACGATGTGGTATGCCTCTACAATCCAGTGAACCTGGTACATCGGTTTCCTGGTTCCCATATATCAGTAAGCATCTGGTACACAACTCAATACTTGCTCCTGGACGCGGCACACGCATCGGTCCTTAACCGACACAGGCAGAGCTACTCGACCAAGACCTCGTCTTGTCGCTGCCTAACCCCTCTGCCCGGTCTCATCTTTAGAAATGTAAACTTTAGTTTGCTTCCTTTCCCAACCACACTTATGATATTCTAAACTATAGCTCGCGAGTAGATTCCAACTACTCGTCTTCTACCGGATGCCCTAGTCTATTTAGCATGGCCTTATTCTACAGCGATGACACAATGCTACCCTTGACCTCAGGGTTCATGTTTGGTTATGCAAGTGGAGTATAAAACATCCTTGACCTAATGCACATACAAACTTTGACCCATAGTAGTGAACAAATGAAAAACTTTAGAAAACAACTTAAATGCAAACCGGGGCTTGCCTTGGTTTTGCAGGGGACTAAAGTCAGATAATATGAAGTTAGCTTCTGATGACTTGAAGTTCAACTCCTGTCCTTCTTGCTCCTTGATCCAAGCTCAACTTCTCCTTTTTCACTTCCCACGTTTTATCACTACATGTTATGAATATGCATACATGTTTAATTATAAAACTTTTTGCTAACAAATGCTAAAGACAAGTTTAAAACTGGAACTCTGTTCAAGAATTTAAAATGACACTGGGGGTGGTGGTTTGGGTGTGTGTCTAAGCATTATCATCAAGTGAGAAGTGAGGTTTGTCACTTGGGTGGTGATCACCTAATTGGTTGAACAGAACACTACTGATCCAGGGCTCCAATGGAGCTGGAAATTTTCTTGT
Source organism: Neostapfia colusana (assembly GCA_030760725.1). Taxonomy (NCBI): domain Eukaryota; kingdom Viridiplantae; phylum Streptophyta; class Magnoliopsida; order Poales; family Poaceae; genus Neostapfia; species Neostapfia colusana. The sequence goes on from JASWHV010000018.1 coordinate 9,744,691, forward strand.
GAGTTTCTTGTCACAAGAAAGTCCTCTGGACCAAAATTCAGAATATTTCACTGAGTAGATTACCTAGAACAATTCCCTAAGCACTTAGATATAAAGGAATTAATTCTGAATAAATTTGCACTTTCATGCAAATTCAAATGAACTACAATTTCAATCATAGTTCAAAGAGTATGCCTGAATTTGCCTAGGATTTTTGGAGCTATTGAATGCCCAGAACTGAATTTCCAAGTTTTGGAAATTCTCTGAAAATGTTTCTGTATTCATTTGAATACAGAAATTTGAAATTAGAATTACCCTAACTAATTCAACTCCAAATGGGCTGAAACTTTTACAGGAGTTTCCTAACATCCTAAAGAATATTCTGGAAAAATTTGGGGATTTTTGAATGAACCAAACTCCCTCTAAAATTATTTTGCTTAAAAGTTTTAAAGAATGTTCCAGAATTTCCTATTAGTTTTCATGCAAGTTGGGTTGCATATTTGGATATAGTTTTTCATCCTGAATCCAACCCAATTTGAGTCACTAAATTTGGAGCTTCCTAGCAAAAGTTATGAGGTTCTAAAGTTTGAACTAAATCTGGAATTCAAATTAATTCGGGAAATGTTCAAACTCCGCCTGTGGGTCCACCCTACACGTGTCAGCCGCTGGAATCACGCCACACGGGGCCACAGACCCTTTCCCGCGTTGTCGCAAAAGATCCCGGGGCCGCAGCTGATCGGGGATTTAATTTTTCCGCCACTGACACGTGGGACCCGCCGGTCGTCTTCTTCCCCGGGTCGTTTCCTTTTTCCCGCGCCGCCCCCTCGCCGGAAATTCGTCGGAGCTCGCCGTAGTTGGCTTCCCGGCCGTCTCCCGGCTTGATACTTGCCGCCTGGGGGTTTTCAGGGACGAGCAATCCACTGGTGCGTTGATCTCGGGCTGCTGGTGACCGGAAACTGGTCGGCGACGTGCGCACCTTTCGGTACAGCTTCGGCGCCGTGGCCCGAGCACCCTAGCCCGCCAAACGTTCGGGCGATCCGCTCTAAAGCATCAGTGGAGGTCAGGCAAGCTCGGCTCGGCCTCAACCTGGCTCGGAAACGGCGGCAAACCGGTTGTCACCGTGCGCCCGCGCGTTCCCGCCATGGCCGCCGATGGATGAACTCGAAATTAGCTGCCCCTACTCACTGCTAAGCTATAGTTGCGAAGGAAAAAGGTTCCCTATCCTCTCTAGCTCCTGTGTGCGCAAAATGAACAACTTTAACCGAGAATTAAGCGTCGATTTCTGAAACTCTTACCCGCGGGTAGGTTTTCCTCGTCCAAAAGGAAAACTTGAAATTCCCGAGCTATGTTGCACGGCTCGAGCTGAAACTCGGGGGAGAGCAGCGTGATGTCCCGGCGCATCTCGGCGGGCGCTTGCTCGGCCGTGAAAAGCCTCGGTATGAGCTGCCCACGGTGACCCGAGTTGCCTTTTTGCCGGTGAGCTTCAGTACCTCGCGTTGATCGTTGAATTGGGCGCCCCACGAGCCAGGAATGTCGGGGCCGAGCTATGGAGGATCTTGTACACTCGCTAGCGCTCCCTTTTTGTGTGGACGGCTCGAGAAACCGGGCGTGCGAGCTGGTGGGCAACTGAAGGAAGCAGAGGCGTCACCGGCGGCTGCTTTTCGGGCGAGGAAGCAGAAGAAAGCCGCGAGCACGAGTGAAGAACTTCGTGTTTGCCTCGGTGGGAAGGATAGGCGTCGGGTGAACCGCCTCTGGCGCCCGTGCATGGGGGGGGGCAGCTCGAGCAGGAGGTGGCGGTAGCGCCCTCGGCGACGTTCGGTGCAGACCCGTGGTGATCGAGTCAAAACAGATAAGTGACTTAGGCAGTAAGTTATTCCCCTCACTCTATGACAATTGGGGCCCACAGCTCCTCTCCCAAATATCTCCAAACTTTGACACCTTGTAAATTCAGCTGTGATGGATCCAAATTCAAAGGCCAATTGGAAATTTGGAAATTTTTACTTCAGTTTCAAATTCGAATTCAAATTTCAATGACAATTCACAAGTATCTTTGATACACATATCAAAGCACCTCCAAATTTTCTCAAAATTTGCCTTATTTATAATTTGAACCTGGAGAGTTTGAATATGCACTCTGATCTTTGAGTTGGCCACTGCAAATACATATTTTCAAACAACAGTTTGAATTTCCTTTCTGGAAAGGGCCTTCTTTTCCTTGAAGTAAACCATTTAATTCAAACTTAAATTTAAGTCCTCTTTGGTGCTGACCCATCTGAATTTGGGTGAAACACTTCGGTTGGCTCCTAGCCCCTGCTTGATCAATCTTGGTCCCAAGCTGAACCTCGCAAGTTCAGTTTTGACCATGTCCCTGAATTTGAATTTTGAAGGTGATATCAAATAATGCTTTGAATAAATGGTATATGAGCTTAAAATCCCTCCCATTTTGGAACTTAAGCTCTTTAATACCTGAGGACTGCAATGGTCATCTCATATATATGCTTTTGGACCATCTGAACATGAATGCTTTGCAAGGGTTCAAAAATGGGGTTTAAACTTCCCTCCCCTCTACTCATAGAGAATGTGCATATGAGTTAGCTTTTTGGGAGTGAAATCCTTTCCCGAGTTAAAGAAGATTTTTGCTCTTCCCACATGTCCATGTTTGAGTTTATCATTTTATGTGACATAACTCAAGTCGTTCACTTGTCCTAACATGTTTGAATTCAACATGATCTCAACATGATCATAGTCCATTCCCTTTTGGCTCACCCTCAAATCAGAAAGTTGCCATCACATTCTCCTCAATTCAAATGTATGAGTCTCCATGTGTATATAAAATTTTGGCAGCAATTTGAGCTGAGCCTTTGAGACTAATGACCTTATTTTTGTTCTTTCTCATGTGCATATGATTACACATGAGTTTAACTCCACCTTGGTCCAACACCTTCAAAGGCATGCTTGAACCCATGTGGTTGCACCTCATGGATACCATACCATGTAAGAAAGTTTTTGTAAGTCCCATTTTTCATGAACCAGAAACACAATGACGTTCAATCATCCGTTTCTTTGCATTCACGTTTTTGGGACTTTTACAATTTTGCCACACATATGAATTCAAGCCTCGGTTTTATTCATATACATTTTTGGGACTTTTACATTAGGGTTTGCCCGCCACGCATTAATGGGATTCCGGGGCTGATTCCTCCCGAAAACTGTGGTGCCACTCCGCCGCCTTGCCTCTCTGGGCAGTTGTTGGCGAAATATCCTTGACGACCGCATTTGAAGCATGTGGTCGATGGCTGGCCCGTGCTTGGAGGATGAAAGCCCGGCATGCGCTTCTGAGGTGCAAACGCATGGGGCATTGCCCGCTGATGCTGTTGTTGCTGCGGAGGTGGTGCTGGTAAGGCCGGTCGGAATGCCAGTGGTGAATACGGCCGATTGCGAAATTGCATCGGTCGCTGCGGTGGCTGCCAGCGTTGACAAGATGGTGAGCAACACCCCATCCAGTATTTTTGGGGAGGACCACCTCCCTCTCCACTGCTTTGCGGCACGCTTCGCTTCTTCTCCGCTGCCGCTAACTCCTTGCTGGAGTCCTCTTGTACAATCGCAGAATCAATTATGTCACTGAGGCTGCCGCGATTGAACATCGCAAGCTTGTCCTTCAGTAGTGGATTTAGCCCCTGATAAAAGTGGTCTCACCGCTTCTCATCCGTATCGGCGTGATAGGAAGCTTAGAGCATAAGATCATTGAACCCCCTGGAGTACTCCAGCGCGTTCCTGCTGCCTTGCTGCAGATGGAGAAATTCTTGTGTCTTCCTCTTCATTAAACCTGGCGGTATATGATAGGCCCTGAAGGCCGTCCGGAACTCCACCCAGGTCAACACTCGCTTGGTGGGTTGCGAGGCACAAAAATTCACCCACCAAATGCTCGCGGACCCCTGAAGTTGCTGGGCCACGAACTAAGTCTTCCACTGCTCAGTAACTTGGAGCAGCCCAAACTTCATTTCCATCGTGCGGAGCCAGTTGTCCACATCGAGGGGTTCTTCCGCCCTTGAGAATACCGGGGGTATGGGTAGCAATAAAATCTGAGTAGGAACATTTTTGGCGTTCCTCTCGGTCTTGACGCCTCTCTGGTCGAGACGTATTAGCAATCAGCGTCTGCAGCAGTTCGGTGTGCTGGTGGTGCGAGCCCGCCATGGCCACAACAATATCAGCCAGCGTGACCGTTGGCGGTGATGGTGGCTGTGGTTGCTGTTGCTGCTGCTGCTGTCCCGAGGACGTCTCGGGAGGCTGTTGGGAGACCTCTCCTCCCTGACGTTACCCACCAACCTTAGGGTTGGCACATGTATGAGTCATTCTGAAATTCAAAACAACAACGATCAGCACATGTCATTCTTAAAATTCTATGGAAAAACAGTAGGTATTGCAGTGACACATGAATAAAGTCGCACAACATCCACATATATTGATAAAGAAAAAACTTTATACAATATACATGATTCTCAGGTAAAAATTACAGCCACTTTTGACCACCCGAGTTGTTGTGCTCATGTAGTCACTACATACTCACACGCTTCTGTTTTTCTAATGACATGTCGCTGTTACAAAAGCTACCATCCGTAGAAAAATATTTGAAAAGGTCAAATATTCATTTCTACAGTAAATCATTGAGTTATAACATAAAACATGTCATTGAACTCAAAAAAACTTGGAAACACAAATTAAACTTAGAACAAATTTGATTGCAGGTCTGCTGCCCAAACTGATAGCCCTGACCTGTTTCCATTATAATCTGATTTAGACCATGCTAAAGGCAAAACCAGTTCTGTAGATCAACATAAAAGTTAAAGTTAACTTCAACTCGGGGCCTTCCATAATGTATTTGTTTGCCCTCATATCAATCCTTGTTTAAAAGTTATGAGATGCCAACGTTGACATAATTTCTGGAGAAAATTGGACAGCACCTCCCTGCTTGAGGTACTGATTTGATCCAAGAATTCCAGTTGATTCTCCATCGAATTTGACAAATATTCCTGTTACAAAGTTTCAACCTATCTCATGAAATTTTCAGGACAACCTCACTTTATATTTTTTGATTTTTATGCAGGAAGTTATGCTCATTTTAAAGAGAGTTATAGAGAGTATTTGCTCTGTCCTGTTTTCTGGACAGTTTCAAATCTACTGCATTTTTTGACTATTTAAGGGATGAAACACCTCTGGACATCAATATAAAAGTTGTAAATCTCTTCCAAAGATTTCCAGAAATGTATCATACGACCCCAACATCAAAAGAACTCGACCTTTAACCTCTGTATAACTTCAGCATTATTTCAGCTGAAAACAGAGGACTCTGTTCCTAATATCCTATAAGTTGAAAACTTGCTTACTTTGAACATCCTGATTAAGGCAAGGAGTTAAATCAATGTTTTAGTGCTCTGTATCAAAATTTTCAGGTTTTACAATGATGTTAATCATTTAGTGGACTGTGACGTCGAAGCGTCACCCAGTTCATGCCGGTACTACGTTCCTCACAAAGAAAACCTATACCGGACTTAGCTGGCTTCATTAGTTCAGTGGCACTAAACGTCTTTTGCAAACGTATACTACTCGTCTACTGATCCGTGGTTAGACTACCTGCAATTAAACCACACAATCATCAGGTTCGTCCGCACACCGAACCCAGTCCCAATACAGTTCCGTACAACCGTCCGTCATCACTCGCACGGTTGTTCTCAAGCCAATCATGCCTTGAGCTACGTGTTCACGTTACTAACCACGTGACGGGTTCTTCCATACTTGCCTGTAGCACACCAGGGAAGGGTGTTGCTCGAATACCCAAAACGACATGAAGAGTCGTAGAGGATACTAAAGCTGGCTGGGTTACCTGACACCCGTGAGGAGCCACCCTTAAACTTGTGCAAACTGGTAGACAGCGCTTACATACACCCCCAAGACATATGAAGTCCCGAGATGCATGATTTTCTAAATAAGCACATATATTAGTATTGCTACTTGCTATACACTAATAACATCCTTATATGGGCTAATAACTTGTTCCTCACTGAGTTTTTTTTTTAAATTCAACCTCTTTAAGTGCGTTAAACCTCAACGGAGCTATGATACCACGTTGCGAGGATCCGACGGTCTCGACTAGCCAGGATCACGCTGAGGGGTGTTGCGTTGCACAGCACCGGATAACACACATAAAAGGTACAAAGCGGAAGCGAATGTTTTATTACATAAAAGTGTTTATAAAGATAATTACATCCAAAATACATCAAGTCTACACTCACGGGAGTAGACTAAGCAAAAGAGTTCACGTTCAGCCCGTGAACGTGTTCCCACTAGCGCACACGCACACTAACACGGCGGCGTGCACGGCTCTCACTCGACGGTGTTACCCTCTTGGGGGTCCGTCTTACCTACACATGAAACTCTGCATGTTGGGTTTACAGTGTATAATGGAATGTATATTGCAAAAGACACGCCTAAATAGTGGAACCTTACTTTCAAGTTTTAGCAACAAGTTATTGGAGAATCTTGTGCTAAGACACATAGAAGAGCCGCAATCAAAAAAGAAATGCATTTCTCTCATGTGTTTTGCCTAAGGTTAAAAAGAACTTTAATTACCTCTAAACTACAAGAAGTCATTAGCAAACAAAGTACAGATTTCAACCAGCAATCTTTTAACATGGAACTAGCATGTTCTTTCTACTTCATGGTACAGTGAACAAGTGGTACTCACTGACCATGAGGGACGGCGATTATAATCGTTTTACACCTACAGGGTTACCTGAATAACCCGTCACGTACGCCCGTACTCGATGTTGTCTACAGAAACCACCACGGACATCGTACGCAACCACCTTGAACCGGTCCTATCGTCCTGAGCAGGAGGTCTCTGCGTGAAGCATTCGCAGTGCCCACCAGCCGATTTACACCTCGCTGTTCTCAACCTACCCTCTAGACGACAAGCAATGCCTCAACAAATCGCTATCCGAATTACATCGGTTTCCCGGTTCCCATATATCCGGTAGGTCTTTGGTACTGTTCTAGCTTGTTCAAAAGGCCCGCACACGGCTCGGTCCATAATCGACACAAGCGGAGCTATGGCACCCAGGCCCCAACGTCCTGCTGCCCTTACTCTCCGGTCGGTCTCATTTTTCTTGCCATGTGATTCATTTGCTATCTCTAACCGAGTTGTGTGCCTCTAGCCTATTCTCGCAAGTAGTTCCAAATACTCAACTTGTACCGAATCCTACACTAATTTAGCATTGCAGTAGCTACTCGAAGTTTAGAACCTAAGCCCAAAACCCTGGTTCTCTTGGTTATGCATTTGGGTTTTCAAACAAGACTCTAATGCTCAATTGTATGAAATACATAAAGTAAGTTATCAAAACAAAAGACTTTATGAACGGCTAATGCAAACCGAAGCTTGCCTTTCTGCTGGTCGTATGCTAGTTGTTCTTCCGGAGTTATGAAGTCTAATACCTCCGGCTCTTCTTCGACCTTAGAGACTACACGAAATTGACATATAATGCGTGTCAATTTTAAATGCAATTGAATTTGAAGTTGATATTGGGAAGGCTATAAGTCTAACTAGACAGACCTAATGATTCTGAAATTTTTACTGTAGTTTAGATACAACCTAAACGAGACTTAGCGAAATTTCATTTGAAGCAAAGCTCATTTGAGCCCTGCACAAGTAATTGTGTATTTGACCCTAATTAGAGCTCTTAGGGTGTTCTAAGGATTTTTCATGGAGCAAGCCATGATTTTCTGGAAACTAGACTTTCAAAGGGTTTTAATGGAATTGGTTTCATCTAATTGGAATTCCTAGCAAAATATATGAGCTAAACAAGTTCAGAGAAAATCTAAAAAATGTTTCTGGACATTTTTCTTTTTCTCTGGACAAGTTTACTTAATCACACCATTAGGTGGATCAAATGAGATCGGATGGATCTGAAATTTCTATGGTAGCTCAGGGATATTATAGGGAACACCCTGGCTAAATTTCAGAATTTTCCACTAAAGGGTTCTCCAGTTAAAGTTCTAAATATTTTAAAATTTGAAGAATTAATTCTGGAGAAATAAAGGTTTTCATGAGGTGATATTTGATTTTTTGGAAAGTAATAAGAGATCTGAATCCAACAAAATTTGGTTCACTTGATTTGGAGCTCCCGAGCAAAAGTTATGTGAGTTTAAGGTTTGGGGAAAATCTGGAAATTTGGAAAATCCGAAAAAAGTTCAAATGTCTGACAGTGGGGTCCCTGACGACGCGTCACTGCGTTGGCACACGGGGTCACAGAAATAAATGCGCATAGACGCACTTGATCCCCAGCCACAGAAAATCCGGCGCTCGGTTAACCGAGGCTGACACGTGAGAGGGACCCGGCGCCCGATCACCCAACAACACACATATAAGGAACCATGTATTACATAAATCAAAAGCGGAAGCTTACAATGGTTCTTTGTAAATAATTTACAACAAATATCTACAACGAAAGACTAGAATAATCTCACGGCAAATAACTATTAAGCACTCGAGAAGATGTCCAGTCCGCGGACTCTTCTCGCTAGCAACACGAAGACAACTGCAGCGTCTGAGTTCTCCATGTGTTAAACGACTCGGAAGTCTCCGAGTCTCACCGGACAACCTCCTCATAAGCGTCGATGTTAACCTGCAAAACCACTCATATAGCAAGCGTGAGGCAAGACTGACCTTTTTTCCTAAACAAGAACTCTCCATGAACGACGGATTGAAATAGGTTAGCTGAATTTGCATAAAGGACTCGCCTAATGTTGATCCTTAACTTTCAGATTTTAAGTCTCATTTTAAAGACCTTGAGCCGAACAGCATCGCAACTCCACAATCAAACAAGAAACGCTTTGTTGCGATGTTTTTTGCACAAAGTGAAGTAAACTTTAATTAGCACTATCTCTACAGCAAGCATGGTTCCATTACAAGTTAAATCACCACCTTATCAAGTTCAAAGGAAACCAGTTCAGTTTTTACTACGTCAAGACGCATTGCGCAAGTATGCTCATATGACCGCGAGAGATGGTGATTTGAATCGGTACACCCAGACTACACGACACGTACCCATACTCCGAGTTGCCGACAGCAACCTCGACTAATGTTGTACGCGGCCACCTTTCCCAAGTTCTTCCACACAGGACACAGTCCAATTGCCCTGAATAGCAAACTCCCTCAAGGTACATACCCACAGTGATATGTTCTTGAGCAAGTTAACTCCTGCTATCCTGACGCCAAAAGCCTAAGACAATTAGAAAAGTTCCAATGTGGATCTCAAAAGGTACATCGGTTTCCTGGGTCCCATATAGCCAGTATACGCCCGGTACACAACTCAAACTTGTCCAACAGGGCCAAGTACGGACGGGCCTTAACCGACACAGGCAAGGCTATGCACGCACGGTCCGCAGCCTGCTGCATCTAAATCTCACTGCCCGGTCTCCATTTCTTAATTGTGAACATTCCTCAATGTTTCTATTCACGACCCGCTCCAAAGAATCCAAGCCCTAAACTCGCGAGTAGATTCCAACTACCCGACTTCTACCGGTCCTTTCCTACTAACATTTAGCATAGCCAAATTCACTCGAGGAGGTGCTATTCTACCCTTTATCTCTTAGGTAATTCTGGTCATGCAATTGGGTATTCAATATCATCTAGACCTAATGCAATCAACCATTCAAAGCTATGATCTCCAGAAATGAAAAGACTTTATAAAATTGCTTGAATGCAAACCGGGGCTTGCCTGTTTTGCAGGTGACCAATATAGATTCAGTTAGTGAAGATCACTTGAGGCTTGATTACTCGATCACCTTGTCTTTGAAATCTTACTTCACTTCCTTCACAAGTCCTCACATAGATGTTGCACGTTATGAATATGCATATGTAGTTAATTGTAAAGCTTTTGCTATCAAGTTCTAATAAAAAGTTTAAAACCATAACTCTGTTTAAGAATTTAAAATTAAACTGGTCCTAAGGTTTGGGTTTGGGTTAAGCAAC